>CM076580.1:1140789928-1141406797 GCA_034641835.2 Pinus albicaulis
CCATAAAGATAGAGATGCAGCGGAAATAACATTTCATTTCATTAATATCAAAGAACTGAAATTTGCTTACAGACGGAATGGAAATAAAACTAGCTAGGGCGCTGGTAGCTATCTCTGAGAAGAGATGTGGCGGCTACAGGCCTCTGAACTGAGTTACAATGAGGCTCGAGGGCCTATTTATTATTGAGAAACAATGGAGAACCCTCAACATCCCAAAAACCTAAACCTAGGAGATGAAGCGCCAAAACTATGGGCCCCGTTTGGGTAAATTGGTGTTTCAACTTCCCAGGGACGTAACTTTGGCATACTATCTCCGTTTGACGCACATGATACATCATTAGAAAGCTCTATCCGAGGACTACAGCTGTCAGGATGAATTTTATTAGAAAATTCGTTGACGCTTTCATACCCAAAAAACGTCGTTTAGGGCCTCAAAACGGCTCCGGAAGTTCAGGACCCGAAAAACTGCTAAAAATAGTAAGTTATGCCGAAACTGAAAAACTGAAAGAGACGATGGTGGGGGGCCAAGTGGAATAGGTGGGTGGCCACCAATATCCACCTGGATCATTCCTCCCCCCTTAGGAAGCAATGGTACCCATTGCGTTAAGTTCCTCCATGAGATGAGGAAATTTCTGCTGAACTTGGTCCCTGGTGAACCACTTTCCTTGGTGCAGGAGTTGGCCAGCTTTGACAACCCGATACAGTTGGATCTGCTGTTGACGAGTGTTCTTGATTTGCATGTCCATGATACAATCTGTGGTGGCCTGTTCCATGCAGTCTGGGTTTAACTCTGTTGGTGAGAGTTGTTCTGCAATGTCTGAGGTATCCAGTAGAGGTGGAAAGTAAGGACGAAGGCGATCCACATTGAAGACTGGGTGCAGACCAAGGAATGGTGGAATACTAAGCTCGAAGGCATTGTTACCTACAGCCTTGGTGATGGTGTACGGCCCGTATCGGAGCGGGCGAAGCTTGCGGTGAGGTCCGGTGAGGCGCTCCTTCTGCAAATGTAGCCATACTTTGTCGCCCACCTGGAAGTGGTGTGGCACCCGGTGTTGATCATGGCGCTGCTTGTACTTCGCATTGGCTCTGTCCAATATATCATGAACCTTTTGGCGGATGTGTTGAATGCGCTCGATGAAGCTACTTGCTTTGTCAACTTCAGACTGGACGTGCGCTGAATCGGCCTGAGCAGCTGCAAATGGCATGGCTACGTCAATGGGACATAGTGGCTGGAATCCCAAGCCCACCTGAAAGGGGCTATGGCCAATTGAACTGTGGAGAGCCCGGGTATAACTATGTTGTACATAAGGGAGGCTCTCATTCCATGTGCGTGGATGCTTTGAATTGTACATGCGCAGAATGTGTACAATCATTTTGTTGACGACCTCTGTCTGGCCATCTGTTTGGGGATGGAAAGCTGTGGACTTGGTGAGCTTTGTGTCCATCATTGACCAGAGGCTGGACCAAAATGTGCTGAGGAACCTGCTATCTCGATCTGATATGATAGACTGTGGGATCCCAAAGTGCACCCATACTCGTTCAAAGAAGAGTTTAGCAGTAGCTTCTGTTGTGATATTCTTCTTACAGGCCGCCATAATGGCCATCTTCGAGAATCTGTCAACGACCACGAAAACACGGTCATTGCCATTCTTAGTAGAGGGTAGGCCCGACATGTAATCCATGGAGATGGATTCCCACGGTCGACTAGGGGTAGGTAGTGGAGTATATAGGCCTTGCTTCTTGATGGTCGGTTTGGCAATGGCACAAGCAGTGCAGGATCTGATGTGCTTCTCAACATCCTTTCGAAGGTTCGGCCAATAGAAATACTTCTGTAGTATTGCTACTGTTTTCTCGACCCTGAAATGCCCAGCGACTCGACTATAGTGTGCTTCCCATATCATCTTGGCACGCTCGCTTGAAGGAACACAAAGGTGTCCCAGGTGACATAAGAGTGCATCTTGGAGGTGAAAATTTGGAACTTGTGTGCCCCCCAAGAGTGCCTTGTAAGTGTGGCCGAATTCTGGGTCACTCTCATAGAGAAGCGGCCAATCAGAAGTCTCGTGCCCACAAGAGTTGAGCACGGTGGTGAGCGCCACGATCGGTGGTCGGCTGAGGCAGTCTGCAACATTATTGGTGCTACCCTTCTTGTCCTTGATGTTCAAATGAAACTGTTGCAGATATGTGGACCACTTCTGATGGCGATCATTCTGCAACTTCCCTTGTGTCTGTATGAACTGCAGGGGCCAGTGGTTTGTGTGGATGATTGTTTCCTTCCCCAAAATGTAATGCTTCCATTGTCGACAGGCTTGCACAATGGAATACATTTCTTTGTCATAGGTGGGATACTTGCAAACTGTCTCAGACAATGTCTCACTGTGATATTCCACTGGATGTCCCTGTTGAGTAAGAACCACCCCAATAGCATAGTCATAGGCATCTGTCTCGATCTCAAACTACTGCTGCAAGTCTGGTAAGGTGAGCACTGGGGCAGAACATAGGCGATTTTTCAATTCTTTGAACGCCTTCTGTTGAGGTTCCGACCAAAAGAATTTTTCTCTCGCTCCTCCTTTGGTGACTTGACTCAAGGGCCAAGTGATATGAGAGAATCCCAACATGAATCTATGGTAAAAATTAGCAAGACCCAGAAAGCTGCGAAGCTCTGTTATAGTAGTCGGGGCTGGCTAATCCCGAATGACTTGGATCTTGGCTGGATCCACATGCACCCCCTTTTCATCAATAATGTATCCCAGATATTGAACCTGGGTCATGCCAAACGTGCACTTCTCCAAATTGGCACACAACTTGTGTTGCCGCGGTGTTTGGAGGACTTGTCGGATGTGATGAAGGTGCTCTTCCCAAGTCTTGCTGAAGATCAGAATGTCATCCAAGTACACCACTACGAATGAGTTGGTGAATGGCCGCAAGATGTCGTCCATCATCCTCATGAAGGTTGCGGGGGCATTCGTCAACCCGAAAGGCATGACCAGCCATTCAAAAAGGCCTTCCTTAGCTTTGAAGGCAGTCTTCCACACATCAGAGGGTTCAATTGGTACCTGGTGATACCCAGACTTCAGGTCGATCTTACTGAAATATTTTCACCTTGGAGTTGGTCCAGAAGGTCATCAATCCGTGGGATTGGGTACCTATTCCGGACAGTAATCTTGTTCAGCGCCCGATAGTCAATACATAGTCTCCACGTCCCATCCTTTTTCTGTACCAACACGATCGGGCTCCCACATGGTGATGAACTTGGTCTGATGTGACCTTTCTGCAACAGCTCCTAAATCTGCCTCTTGATTTCATCATTTTCCAGAACAGAGCGTCGATAGATTGGTCCATTGGGCAGCGGCGCACCTGGGGTCAGATCAATCGGGTGCTTGACCTGGCAGTGCAGAGGAACCCCTGTGGGTGAGGTGAAGATGTCCCCGTACTCCTCCACGACCTTATCCATTTGTTGTTGTCGTGCAGAGGGGCCCTGTCTGGAGGTCGTGGCCACGGTCTTCTTCTTGCCCTGGGGGCGGATCATCAGAAAAATGAATTTCCTGGTTTGGGAAATGAGCTTACTACATTGTTTTGCAGTAACCAAAGAGATAGTCGTAGGAGGTGGTACCTCTGGTATCCTGTACAACTTATTTCCCAAAGTAATAATAACAGCACGAGGTCGAGACTCATACACAGCATGACGCTTCCACAATTATGGTTGTCCTAATAATACATCAGAAACATCAATAGGAGCAACATCACATAATACCTCATCCGTGAAGGGCTTGATGCTATAGGGAAGGCGACACTGCTGGCTGACGCGGAGATCTCGTCCTTGGTGAAGCCACCCGTTGGTGTATGGATGTGGGTGAGCTGTGGTCGGCAAGCCCAACCGCTTCACGGCGTCTACTGAAATGAGGTTCTTTTGGCTCCCATTGTCGACAATGAACTGTACAGGGGAGCCCTTTACCCACATCTGGGAGTGGAAGAGGCGTTCCTCCTCCTCTGGATCTTCCGGTTCCTCCTTCTAGACCTTTGTAGTGGCAACAGTGGCGTTGGGCTCCGCATCAATAATCTGTTTCCCTTTTTCATTCCCCTTTTCAGGTTCTGATTCGGAGTCGGAGCATGCATCTGACTCAGAAGCCCTCATCTCGGCCACTAGCGACTACTTGGCCCGACACTCACTTGTGTTGTGAGTGGAGCTCTTATGGAACTCACACCACTTTCCCGTGTCCTTCTTTGGCTTTACGGTGTTGTTATTTTCTTGTGGCTTTGGTGGGTTGTCTTTAGCCGCCATGCCTTGGCTCTGTCCTTTGTTCTGCGGTTTGGAAGCACCTTTTCCTTGCTTTTGATTTGCATATCCAAAGTCTCGCTTCTTCTGTTTGAATTTCTGCTCAATCTTGGCAGCATACCGGTATGCCGTACCAAGCGAGGAGATGTCGAGGAACTCCATTTCCTCCTGAATGTATCTGTGCAGACAGCTGCGATACTTTAGCACCAAATGTTTCTCTGGATCTTTGATACCCAACTTTGTGCGCAGGGTATGGAACAGATTCGTCAGCTCGTGCACATCTTGATCCCTTTGTTGTCGCAGCGTGGTCCATTGTATGTACTTGTCCTCATAGCTCCCGACGGGATAGTACTGTTCCTTGACGGCGTCTCGGAAAGAATTCCAAGTTGGTACGGCCGAGAACAGAGAGGGTTCTGTCTGGTCCTTGTTCTCACAGTAGGTTTCCCACCAGTCCTTAACATGGGGGTAGCTTTGAGGAGTGCAAAAATAATCTTCTCCCGGTCTGAAAAGTCATGAACAGAGAAATATCCTTCTAATAGATTCAACCATCTATCTACGGCATCTGCGTCTATTTGACCCTCAAATATGGGGATGTCAAAATTTACTTGTACCTTAAAAGGAGTCGCACCTTCCAGAGTGGCTGCTGGATGCAGATGCACCGCCGGTGGGCAGCCGTTGAAGGATCTGAACAAAGTTATCCATCATCGCGTTCCTTTGTTTTTCGAGGGCCTCCTCGAGCAATATTTTGATAGGATCTCCTGCTCCCTCATCTTTCTTTTCGTCCCCATGGGCGTCCGTCGAGGTTTGCGAGGCTGATCTTGCAAAGGTTCCACCAGATCAAGCCCTAGCTCCTTATACCCCGACCTCGTTGGGGACATGCAAAGAAGGATTGAGAAAAAGCAGACCGCTCTGATACCACTGATCCAAATTTATGTAGGAACGCAACAGAATAAACACATAACCATAAAGATAGAGATGCAGCGGAAATAACACTTCATTTCATTAATATCAAAGAACTGAAATTTGCTTACAGACAGAAAGGAAATAAAACTAGCTAGGGCACTGGTAGCTATCTCTGAGAAGAGATGTGGCAGCTACAGGCCTCTGAACTGCTTTAATGAGGCGCGAGGGCCTATTTATTATTGAGAAACAATGGACAACCCTAAACATCCCAAAAACCTAACCCTAGGAGATGAAGCGCCAAAACTATGGGCCCCGTTTGGGTAAATTGGTGTTTCAACTTCCCAGGGACGTAACTTTGGCATACTATCTCCGTTTGACGCACATGATACACCATTAGAAAGCTCTATCCGAGGACTACGTCGTTTAGGGCCTCAAAACGGCTCTGGAAGTTCAGGACCCGAAAAATAGTAAGTTATGCCGAAACTGAAAAACTGAAAGAGACAATGGTGGGGGGCCAAGTGGAATAGGTGGGTGGCCACCAATATCCACCTGGATCAGGTGGATATTGGTGGCCACCCACCTATTCCACTTGGATCACTTCCAATAGTTTATATAGATAATTCATGTAGATGCTCCCTCATCAATAATAGTAAAATGAACAAGGTGATTGAAAACATTTACTTGTATGGAGAATGCCAATTCTTCTAGTAATTGCGAAACATAGCCCATATGATTAAAGACTACAAGATTTGAATTTTTCAAATCAATTCCTCCAATTTCTGACAACAAAGCATGTTTCTGGAGGGAAAATTTTGTAGCACCTCAAGCGTTGACATAGCTAAAGGGGATTGAGCCAAATCTTCAACTATATTATAATTTTGAGCATCTCTAGCTCGAGGATTAAATGCTGATTTATGAATGACTCCCTTAGGTAGCTTGATTGTCAATTCAGGAATAGTAGGAGGTGGTATTGATTCCGTAGATGGATTTGTGGTCAAGGTAGTAGGCTGATCAATAGCTTGACTACCATAATATTTATTACGCATTGACACCAAAACATCAGTTGATGGCTTCGTGACAGACAACATAAGCACTTGTGAACTAGAAGCTGGATTTGGAGCAACCAAATTTGTGTTTGGATTCATAAATGGATCTGTCAACACAGCTAATGCATGCGAGGTCTTAACCATTTTTGAGACTTAAAAGTGGTGAGGAAAATCCCAAAAAAAGTGTTCTTCATTATATATTATGCAAGGGTAATGAGGTTTATGATTTCTAGTCAATTGATCGGATGATATTTCCTATGGGGTAGAAGTTTTCTTTTTCTTTGATTTCTCTTTTTTCTTACTTCCGGGTTGCTTTTCACTTTTTCCCTTGTCAGATGACACGAAATGGATTTAGGAAGAAGGTGCAGGATCAGATGAAGTAGAGTGATGTGTGCTTGCAATATCGATTATACCATCTTCGGCATGAGAGTCCGTTGATGGAGAAGGAACAATAAAATTAGATAGTGGCGCATTAGGAATTTTCTCGTAGATTTTGCTAGACTGAGTGTAAATAAGTCTAAATATTGGGCATGAAAAATTATCTACTCTTCAGTGATGACTCCACCCTTAGCCACATCCTCAATTATAGATGGTAATAGGGACTTAATGAACCGATCAACAAAGAGCTAATCAGGAACAAATGTCTTAACCATTCTACGATGATGACACCACTCATGAATATAATCAGAAATGTGAGTAGAACTAGTCTGCTTAAAATTAGTCAAGAGTTTCATTCCAATTTCATATCATATGGGTAACTGGAAGTGGGTAAAAAAAAATAGTTTCTAGGGTAGTGAAATTATCAAAAGAAGCTCTTGGTAACTCAATGTACCATTTTGCAGCTAGACTAGTGAGTATACACTGGAAAGACATAGTCAAATAGAGTCATCATTTAGGGAGTTAGATGAACACCATAAATGATAAGTCATACATGAGTCGACGGGTCTTCCCCAGGGTTTCCATTGAACTTAGGAATATCTGAGGGTAATTTATGAGGTATCACTAGCCACCAAGGAGCATAGTTGATTGGATCATTGGTGAGCTATTTTAAATCTAGTAACTCTAAATCTGCATCAAAGGGAAATCGTCGATTGAGGTTGGGTTGAGCATAACTAGGGTATGATGGAATTTCTTGGGAAATAGGCCTTTGAGCACTAGCATAAGGAATTTATTTCCAGTAACCCAGATAGGGGTTGCTTTAATAAGAAAACACTTGAGGATTCTGTTGACCAAAACCTAGGTACGATACTTGTTGAAATGAAGGTTGTGGCATTTGCACTTGTGGCCGCCAAGGGGTCTTTCCACCAATTTTATAATCCAAATTAGAATAAATTGGATTTGGTTGAGGATAGGTATAACCTAGTTTTGGCTACAGCATCTCATAATATGGTAACCCAACTTGTGAATAAATGATTCCGAATACAGGTGGTTGTTGTAAAATAGCTGAAGGAGTTGGAGTCTAAAGGCCTAATACTTGAGGGTATTGGGTTTAAAGACACGCCTGAGATGGTTGAGGTACAAAATTTTGAGTCTGTAACAGGAGTAAATATTTATTAACAAGTGGAGTTGATGTGGGTGAAACAGGTTGAACCAGTTGGTACAAGTGTATAGTTTTTTGTGGTTGGATAGGCACAGTGGGTTTCCATTGAAAAAAGATCATTCCGACATTAGGATGAACAAATAATGACAGAGTACCATCGAAGTGGATGGCCATAGGTTGCCCCCCAACATGAGGAGTATAATAATATGGAAAATATTGTTCTCCAAATGCAGGGAGTCCACTTGAAATTGTACTGGATGGAATATACCCAGATGGACTAGCTTGATATTACCCTGATGATGTGTATAAAGGATCAAGTTGTTCAGTACTCACTATAGATTTACTAGATAGAATACCAGAAAATGACATAGGTGAATTCAATGGGTTTGAGGATGTACTAGAGAAGGTTCTAAATAAATATTGGTAACCAGGTGGGATAGAAGGGCCACCATATAAATGTGACTCTGGTGAAGTCGTGAACATCGACGGGGTAGTGAGAGCACATGTTGTCACAATTGGAACAGATGATCTAGTCGAATATTTTGGCTCAGCCATGGTTTTTTGACCAAATTTATACCCTATTGGATCTACGAGACTCTAATAGACATAGGATCAACAAAAGTAGAGGCAAGTGATTGAGGAAAAGACTTGTATAGGTAAAAATCCAACCCAAAATGAGTTGGAGTTAAAGGTTTTTTGTATTTTGGTATTTCTTCAATCGAAATTAAACTAGGTGGAGTATTTGGCCAATAGACCCAAAGTATATTTCAGGAGGTTGATTGTGCAATATGTGAGACTCAATGGCTACAATAGATTGTGGGGTGACCAATACAGGAACAAATTTTTGTTTTTTGACTTTGGGATTTAGATGTTCTGGAAAAAATGAGACAGGATCTAGATCAACTTCCAACTGGACAAAGTTAGGTTCGGGAGGTATGGTATCACTGGTTGGATCGATCGTGACCATGGGTAGCTGTGAGGACTCTGTCTCGAAAATATTAGATGAACCAGGATTTGTAGAATAACTTGTACTGAATCTGTTATATGTGAGGATGATGTCACACCAGAGGTACTGATAGTAATATTTTTAGTAGAGTGATGTCGCCTTTGCCGACCAGAAGTAGCTTCCAGTGGTAAAGGTGGTTTCAGTGCTATTCTACGTGAACGATGGGGAAAGGTATGTTCTTCTTCCATGATGACTAATTTATTTTATGAACAAAAAAAAATAAAAAAAACAGAAGGGTAATTCTAGGCAAAAGGTTTACCAAGAAACTATGAACTGCAAAATACCTCCTAGCGAACCAAGAACTACAAGTAGGCAATCTCCCATAATGTTGTGTTCAATGTATCACAATTTACAAGGTGACCGACTTGGTTCACTATGGATGGATAGCAACCTAAATTTTTCCTCTCAAATATACCCGAAGGTACGTGGAGGCCCAAGTCTGTATTAGCGCTGTCTAATGCAAAACTGCACAATGAGAGCACCCCTTTATACTTATCGTACTAGAACACCACCCTATATACCCAAAGGTACATGGATGAACTCTGATACACTTATGTACGTGGAGTAAGGTATCACACTTAGAATTTATCACATAAAATTAATGACAACTGTTATGTTTAATGATGCCAGAACACGTCTCTAGCACTAGACCTTCTAAATGTTATCATTATGGTTCCAATGATTTTTTAGGTAAATTGATGTAAAAATTAAGTTGATCTTGTTTATGAATTTTCCTTTTAGGGTTCACCATGATGATGTGATGGAAATTTCCAAAATGCAAACTAAAATTATAAGAAAAATTTTCAATTTTATCTTTTTCAATGAAAATCCCATCTACTAAAGGGGAAGAGCAATCAGTTTTGAGAGCAAACAACAAAGAGCACAAACCAGAATGCAACTTTCCTAACTTGTCCCTATGAAAAACACACAATTCACTATATGCAAATGCAATTTTTTCTTTCTAGTCCCCTTAATGTGAATTAAAAAAGGAAACTATATGCATCAAATAAAAAAAAACAAATTCTTTCTTCTTTGAGAAACAATGAATTTAACAACAATTTCTCTTTTAGGAAAAATAAAGAATGGAACTACAATTTTTCCTACAGGAAACAAAGAATTTAATGATAATTTCCTTTACAAAAACAAATGTATCTAATGCAAAAATAAAATATTTTTAATTTTATTTGTCAATGATAAAGAAAAACACTTAAATATACATTGAACAAACTTACTTTTCAAAGGAGGAAGAATGAGGCAAATTCACTGGTCTCTAAGAGGTATCAGAAAATTGAAAACACAGAAAAAAGATGGCTGAGTATGATGGCAATGAAAAATTCAAAGGGAATTTGGTTGGCTAAGGGGGCAACAGAGTCTTTAAGGGAAGACAGTCTGTTGTAATACACCCTTGAGTGGAAAACAATGCACTGCAGTGCACTATCTTGACCATTAGTGCGTTGGGTGCAGCATAGATTAAAAATTCAAGCTACATAACACACTTCTAATGAAATTATTTGATTCAAAAGTCTAATAACTGAAAGTAGATGCTACTGGGTGGATAAGCAGAGGCAAAAACACCAGGAATGAAGGGAAACTCCCCAACGGAGTCATCAATTTGTTATGCAAAATTATGATCTATGGATACATAAAATTCCATAAATGTGGTGCTATGCATTTAGAACAATAGATTAAAGACTTTGCTATCACTTTCTCTATGAATAAATAGACACATAAATATAGAAGAACTTACTTGTGATCCAAATGCTACCTATTCTCCTTTTGTCGTTTTTTTTGTATCTTCCAATCCAACTTAGATCGCTAGATTATTTCCTACAAGTATAAACACTAAACAAAAAAGAGATTTCAATATAAAGATGCCTATTTATCTCAATCAGTTAAATCAATTGAACATGAAACATATATATCATGTAAGAGTCCATCACATGAGAAATAGAAACATAAACAAAGACATATATGGGAAAATGAACAAAAATATTTATTAAAGAGTAAAAGGGGGAAGTTACAACCAATGATTGATTTGATGTCACCATCTCCAACATCATCCCTGCCTCATCACAATCAACATCTCACCAGCAGCATATCAATTTTATCACTCTCTCAATTGATAATCCAACAACATTTCTTTACCAAAATTCTTCCTTCCGTAGCACTAGGATTTGCGCTCAATCTATAGGGAAACTGAAGGTAATTTCTTAATTAATGACTTTCTAATAATAGAAAAAACATGGTCCCAAGCTTAGAGGTGCTAGATGGACACTTCGATTTGAATTTTGACACATATGGAATCTTTTAGAAGGCACTAGCCATGTGGAGATTCCGGAACAATGATAATTTCACTTTGATTTGACCAACGCACTCTTGAATATCAAGAAGTGCATTGCAGTGCAACCTTGAATGGAGAGAGCTGCATATGCAACGCAGTTGGTCCCTTGAGAGGTAGCGTTGGTGAGCTCATAAGTGATATAACGTATACTTCAAACCTTGGAAATATTGCAATAGAAGTCATGAGTGGCTTATTCTTGTCTTAGGGCATGTAGCAACTAAAATGATAGAGGATGATAGACCCTATTTCATTGGTCCTCAGGATGATGTCCAATTCGACCAGGTTATGAGGGATGATGCCCAAATTGACCTATAACACCTATATCTCCATAGCATAATCTGGATAGGATGTTTCTCCACTATGAGCCTATTGTGCCTGCCTCTTATTTGGGTTCGGATTGGGATGTGCAGGTATAGGTAGCCTATGTGGAGCAGCACGAGTAAGCTGAGGTTGAGGTTGGGGTGGAGGCATTAGAGTAGGTGGTTGTTTTTTTGAGGCCTCCACCCTTGGGATAGATTTTTCCACTGAGGTTGTTGCGGAACATACTGCTGGAATGGTTGGTGTGCTGGTTGAGGATGATATGAAGGGTTGTAAGGCCAAATAGGAGGTGTAGACCAGGATGTAGGAGTGGGGGTGTACGAAGGTTGCATGGATGCACTCTAATTGTTGTGATAGTAAGAGTAAGGTGCACCTTTCATACCTTGTTTATATGGCCTAGGGCCTTAAGGCCTTCTCTGGTTGATGAAATAGAGTTTCTCTAACATTTCTTCCCCACCTTGATATACTGCCTTAAGTCCAGGTAAGGAGGGACACTTTTCTGTGGCATGATTTTCCTCACTGACTAAGCAAACCTCTATGAAATTTAGTGGATATTCATTTCTTGGGTGCTTCCTGGTACATCTAGGACAAAATCTAGCCAGGGCTCTCTCTACTTCCTCTTGCTTCCTTTTGACCTACATTGTGTCCATTTGAAAAGAAAAGATGTGCAACATGTCACTCTTGAAGTCATCTAGCATGTTTCCAATCTCATTTTTTATGAAGGTGGAAGAGGAATGGGTATTGGATGTACTTCGGAAAGCTCTTCCCTTCTTCCTAAATGCCCTAGAATGGTTCTAGAAGATAGTTTTGATTGTTTCATAGGGTTGTTGGTAGGTATCTCCTCATGTTAACATATTCAAAGTTTCTGTCATCTCTTCACCGATCCCTTGAAGAAGTACAAGTTTAAGTGATGTAGGATCACGAGTACAATTGGATTTTTTATATTTTAATTGAAACCTCTCTTTATATTCCTCTAGGGATTGATCGGGTCCTAGATTCATCCTAAAAATTTCATCCTTAGTTTCCTTGGACCTACAGTAGTCTCTGTATTTGTTACTCAAGGTATCTTCCATCTCTGCCCAAGTAGTGATTCTATTCCCAGGAAGACCCATGAATCAGCACAAGGCTACATCCTTAAGGGTGGATGGAAATAGCTTCAACTTCTAATCATCAGAAGTGTAGTCATAATTCCTACAAACAACAAAAAATTCAAACATGAAGGTGTCAGGCTCCTCATAGGTAAGTCCATGAAAGTATGGAAGAGTTGAGGGGATAATTTTCTTCATCTTAGTTTCCCCATCTACCTCTCTTATGGGAAATAGTCTTTGGGTCCTAGCCATGGTTAAGATGGGTGAAGCAAGTCCCTTAGTTCAAGCAAGGTCTTCTTCTTCTTCCCCAATAGGATCCTCAAATTATTCAGAAGGCTCTCCTATAGGGGGTTCAATCTCATTTCCACTGAAGAAGAGTGAAGAGTGGCTAGGAGGTGATGTGGGGGTTTTGGGTAATTTTTGTCTTTGAGTATTCCTAGTCCTATGAGGCATGAAAATCAAATATTTTTGTATTTTTTCAATATTTTTTAAACGACATGAAAAGAAAGGAAAGAAGAAAGGACTGCTAAAAACAAAATCAAAGCATCTACTAGACATCTCCCCGAAAACGATGCCAAAAAGTGGTGAGCCTTGGTATTGCACCAAGAGTGCTCAAACTCCCAGGGGCTACCTTAGTTTACTTTATCAACCTGGGCTTTGTACAAACTTGGAGGTGATAGTGCTATATACACAACAGATTCACTATGTTCATGTCATCCTCTTTTGCTTTACAAAAGGGTGCTATTTCTTAAACTATGATAAAAACTAAAAAGTAAATTGATGAAAGGAAATGACAAAAAGGGAACTAAACTAAATTGATGAAAAGAAATGGAAACAATGAAACTAATTTAATTTGTAGAAAAGAAATGACAGAAAGGAAACTAAATTAACTTGCTAAAAATAAATGGCAGAAAGGAAACTAATTCTAAACCACACTTAACTTGGGCAAACGGCTAAATGCACTCTACTTATCCTATGGTCTATCTATCATGCTTATATCCATGCAACTAAGCTATCCATGACTTAATTCTAATTGAAAGGGTGCTGAGTATGCAACTTAGAGGAGAGAAAAGGGCTAAAGAGGCTAATGGAGGGCTTAACATGTGAAACAGGGCTTCGAAGTGGAAAAAGGGGGTTAAAACCTGATAAAAGCTTTATTATGGTGAAAAAGTGGCTTTGGAGAGGAATGAATTGAAAAGTGCGATGATAGAGATGTGATGGAGGTAAGAGTTGCGATATGCGATATTGAAATTGGCAAAAAAAAGAGGTAAGTGTAACAAAAACCAACTAAATGGTGCACAATGCGATGTGTGATGGGTGATGTGGTGGTGGGACCAGTGGCAGGGTGCGATCATTATCGCAGATCAGAGTGGTAAGTCTTAAAAGAAGAGGGTAAATGTTGCGACGTGCGATTTGTGATGGGTGACATGGCGGTGGGACCGACGGCGAGGCACGATCATGATCAGTAGATCGGAGCAGTAAGTCTTAAAATAAGAGGGTAAATGTTGCGATGCACGATTTGGGATGGTTGACGTGACAGTGGGAACGGCGACAGAGCACAATCGCAAGATCGCAATCGGCGAATTGAAGCAGTAATGTCTTAAAAGGAAAATCGAAAATGGTGGGATTTTTGTGATTTGTGATTTCACAATATCGCAATCATAAAAAACAAGAGGTAATTGTAAAGGAAAAAAGGTAAAATGTTCGATTTGCGATTTACGATTTCGTAAGAACTGCGGTCTATGATTTGCAATTTCGCAATATCGCAATTGGCAAAAGCAAGCAGTAAGTGTCAAAGGAAAAGGGTAAACAATGCTAAATGAAATTGCAATGTATGGTGGTGGGAGGTTCGATGAGCAAAGGCGGAGGTTGACTTTCAAAGGTTTTCAAGCATTTTGCATTAAGAAGGTACGACAATTGTGAATAACAAAAGACAAAGGAATGAGGCAGGCTGAAGGGTTTCTTAATTGTTTTTGGGAATAAAAGGTGGGTGAAACAATAAAAAGAAGTGGAAAATAGGAGGGAAAGGAGGCACACCAGTAGTGCCCAGAAGTGTAGCACACCTACGGATTCATGCATAGAAAGAAGACAAAAATGCATGATAAAAATAGTGAAATAGAGACTCGGGCTTGGTAATGAAATTTCTTCCCTAAACTCAAACAAAAAGAAATTTTTGGCTTGTGGGAAGGTCTATCCTGATCAAAATCTATTGACAGAGATGAGAGGGGGAGGCTTGACCAGAGCTTTTGGATTTTTTCCTCTATTCTAATACTCACAAAAAAATGACCTACAATAGCACACTAGAAGAAAAACTAAACAACAATGAAACTATTAAAAGAAGAACTAATTAAATGACAGAAACAAAACTAGCTTAATGGCAGAAAGGAAAGAAGGGTAACATCGGAGAAGCTGAGGCACATGAATTGGGCCCTAAATTACAAGCATAGCTCTCTAAAACTTAAATAATTCCTCTCATTTCATAAAAAAAAACCTCATACATCTTTGGAAGTTTGATCACTAAGTAAAATAATAAAGCTCAATAATTTTCAACAAAGTTTCAACTAGAATCGACTAACTAACTAACTCTTCGTAGCTCTAGCTCTACTCTATTTATTCTACAAGGCAGCTACCAAAAGCTCCCTAGAAAATAGTGATTGAGTCCACTTGAATCCAAGTAAACAAAGATTGAGTGCTTGGCTGCCTCTGGAATTCAAATTGTTGGAGAGAATCCTTGGGGATCCTTTGGCTGCCTTCAGAATTCGAATTGCTAGATAGAATATTTGGGATCCTTTGGTTGCCTTTGAGAGTTAAAGAGGGTGGAAAATCCTCCAATAATTTCTCCTTGCTATCTCCTCCAAGTCTTTATGATAATATCTTTATAAAAATGCTTAATAAATCAAGATTTTCTACACTCAACCTCATATTATACACTCAGAGTATGTTAGCCTTAATCACCACCTATACTAGCATCATAAAACCAAATAATAATAAAAATGAAAGAAAAAGACATCTAAAAAGGAAAAAAGGTGACCATTAACCCTCCAAATATGTCTAATAATGAGTTCATCCATTATTATCAATTATCGTGATTCAATCCCCTAACTATCATAAGATTTGTGCAACAAATGCCACCCTTCAATCCCTAAGCCTTGGAATTTGGTATTTATTTTTAACCATTAATTATGAAAAACCACCACCATTTGATCAATCATATATCATGTTAAGATTAAAATGTGTGGATCTTCAAGTCTGACATTAAATAATAGCCATTGATCGGCTTAAATGACAACCCTATGATCTCATTGGATTGTGATTATGAGTTCAAACTCATGCATCTCCAATTATGGTTCATGACGACATATTTTAGCCCTTGGATTATTTTTCAATAAATCTTATAATCTTCGTAGATTTTTACTTAGAAATTTGCATTATTTTAATCCAACCAATTTGTTAAAATTTATCGTCATGAGAGGCGTGTATATTCTTGTAACCCTTGAAACAATTCCGAGGGTATAGAGGAATAAATACCAAGGGTATGAAACTTAAAGAGTTGATTTAAAATATTATTGTATGGGGAAAATTGTTTTCATTCCTCTTTTTTTACAGTAAAGATTTGTCCTTCAACAATTCACTAATTCTAGATCGTCAACAACTTGCAAGCTCATAACTTAATAAGGAATAAGAAAAAATTTATGGAAAAAACAAAGTTCACATGTGAAAACATTTTAATGAATGAATTCACATAGTGATAAATCCCTCGTGAAAATGCTTTGAACAAATATAATATCTTCTTAATATCAAAATTTATATTGCATTGATATCATTAAAAGTTAAAAGAGTGTTCAAAACAAATTATTTCTACACTAATTTTGTAATTTCATCTTATTAAATTAATTGAGCATATTTCTTATGAGGCATGGCTTGTACATTTTTGTTATTATGATGATTTAATTCAAACACCAAAAATATTATTGAAAGCAAAAAATTGGGGCAAGTAGTAAATCACACCAGAAAGAACTCGAATTACAATTTGATGAAACTGAAATATTTAACAAATGATTTTCAAGTTTCATTATATTTTCTTTTAGAACCAAAATTACAATTTTATCTCCAATCCTCCTTTTTTCTCTTCCAACCCTTTCTTTTATTTCCTTTCTGTTATTTCTGCTACAAACATAACTTCCAGCATTTAGTTATGACACTATTTTTTGGGTTAAATTAAATTGATTAACCTTTAATTTAAAATAATATTAATGTTATATAATATAACATCAAACTTTGGAATATTTTAAAATTTAAAATATAAAAGTAATACAATATATATAATATTTTCAACCCAAGAATAAATATGTTTGAAAACTGTTTGATTTGAGATGAGTAGATGTTGCGCAGAACCACACAATAAATATGAATATAATTCTGGATCATTAGATTACTTGGCCATCATGAGTGTGTGATAGAGTATTTTGTTTGTTGTGTTTTTGATAAGAGAGTTGAAGATCTTCCCTTCCTCCTTTGCAACTGCGGACATCTAGTCTGATCTGCGTGCACCACGAAGGAGATTGAAATATATAAGTCTTAGGAGATCTAAGAAGCCTGCGTATCAGTGTTCTCGGCACTAATAAGAACCTAAAGTGGCCAGATCAATAGAGAGTCCATTGGTTTGTGTGTTTCATGTTAAAATACTGAGTCTGTGAATCGGCCAGGTAGCCTCCAAAAATCTACCTTATTCATTAAGAATCAAACACTGGTAAATGCCATCACAATTTATCTTAGGAAAGAACAAACAGGTCTACATCTGAAATCTATAATCAGAAATATTTTGATAAATAAAGAGTGATAATTTTCTGCATATTTTGAGTGCTGAAAAACTCTGAGTTTATTTTAAAGTTTGTTGAAGTAGTATTTGTCTTACTTTCTTATACGAGAGGTTCGCCAAAAGTTTTCCAAAGGGTAGAAGGGACGCCAGACCATTAAAGGCGAGGTAAGCCATGTGAAAGGTTGACAGAGCATGAAATACCTAAGTAGGTTCATGTATGGGTTCGTGTACGGGTGAACAAGCATAAACAAAGAAGAGATTTAGCAAGGTCAGTCAGCCTGTGTTGCTGTTGCAAGCTTCAGTCAGGAATCCCCTCCGTAAATTGGTATCAGAGCTAGAAGTGTCATCTGGTTCGAGAAGGTTAGTACTCAAATACAAAACTCTTTGTTGATAAATGGATCCAACCAGAAGATCTATTTCTTTCTGAGAACTAGATGAGAAAGATAAAGCTAAAGAAAATCCCCTTAGGGATATGTTTTCAACTGCTTCTAGTCATGTGATTAATTCTACTGAATTAGATATGAAGAATCACAACCATATTCTAGATGGAAGCTCCCTAGTATTTATTCTTCTCAATTATATTCAGATCTTACTATTTTTCATTTGAAGGCCGCTACTAGAATTTCCATTAAGGAATCTATTAGTCAAATACAAGAAAAATCCGAATGTGTACAATCCATTCCTCTTCTAAATTCTAAGCAGCTTCAAGCTGAAGCTAAAAGGCTCAAAACTCAGTACTTGCATTTGGGATGTATTAGAATTGGCATTAATGCTCTGACACATCAAGGACTAAATACCTTTGTCCTAGCCACTGTCAGAGATCTTACTCATAATAAGTATATCAATTCCCTGATTGGAGGAATAGTTGCCCCTTTGTCAAATGGCCCAGTCTATTTCGATTTTTATCCAAATTTCTCTGTATATGTTTTTGATGAAACAATCAATAATATTCTTCGGTTACAGATCCAGGCCACTGGATTTGATATGACAAGAAAAAGACATAATATAGCCATTCAGACTAGAGGATATTTTCATCATACCAATAGCCTCTATCCTACAGTCCTCCACACACCCAGTAAAGAATCTAAGTCAAGTGTTGTTGTTCTAACCGATTCCAAAAATCAAAAGGTAGAACATCAAACTATCAGATGGGAAGACCTCAATTTCCCTGAGCACTGGGTTGTATCAAATCCCAAACCACCAAGTATGAGAAATATTACTTCTGTAAATATCCGAGAAGACCATTCCTCTGCTATTCTATATTTTCCCCGAAGATCTACCATAGACGGAAAAAATATTGACCAAGTCTGCAGAAGGTCTCCATTATACAGAGATCCTCTTGAAGTTGATATTGCTTGTTCCAGTTTTGTCTCAAATTCTTGTAAACATATTTATTTATTTGAGTTTGCCCAAATTGTAAATTTTTCTTCTGTTGAATTTATTTGCCCTGAGTGCAAAACACCTGTAGATTTGAGCAATCTTACCAAATTTGTCATTCATGCCAACCATCATCTCAGGACAAGAGAAGCCCCATCTTCTACATCTATAAATCCTTGTCCAAATCCAAAATGTTCAGATATTCCCTTCCCACATGAATCTGATCATGTTATGATGATGCACCTATTACCCTCTTTGGAAAAAGAAGATCTGAGTCTAACATAATCTTTTAGCCAAATGATACCACCGAATATGCCATGATATGGTCTGGGCTACTTAGAACAACTGAATGACTTAATTCCAGAATCCAGATTTGGTGTCTTACCAGAATACTACAAGAATTCGTCAGTCACTGAGATGCATAAATTCTTCACTCTAATGGATGGATGTTAGAAACATAAAGTAGATACCCATTGGATGAAAGAGATGTTAAACTGTGATATCTATACCCATCCAGAGGCAGAATATTTTAGCCTCTCTCATTCCAATGGAGAAAAACTCAGAATATCTCAAGAATAGAAAGAGTTTATGGATAAATCTTATTCCTGGAAATCTTTTTATGTCTGGAAAAATATGAAACAATCTGAAAATGTTTTAATGACTAACACTGCATCCTCTACATCTACTCAACACTCTTGGTCTGCTTTAGATGGTAGCAATATTGAAACTTTGTCTACATTTCCTCCTTATAAAGGATTCATCCTTGGAGAAGCTCAAAACTCAGCAAAATCTATTCCTTTAGTTTTAAAGGATGACAATGCTTTAGGCATCGATGGAAGAATCCAAAAAGCCAGTGAACAATTAAACTGGACTAAAATTGCCATTAAAGGATTAGAAATGAACTCTAATAAAGCTTATGTTGTGAAGGAATAGTTCGACAGCCTACAGGTCTCAGCCAATAGTGTAAATAATTGTTTGAATGATATTTAATTTTCTTCTTTTGTTTTGAAAATTTATGCAAGAGATTCCTTAAGCAAACTAGATGAAGTAGAGGGCAAGGTTATAGAAGAAATAAGTTCTATAAAAGGATTCATAACAGACTTGTCTGAGAAATTTTTTAATATGACTATATCCAAAACCGACAAGCCTATTCCTAATTCATTCTTTCATAAAAGAAATGTACATATTCAGAATCCTGTCAAGCTAGTTGACAGATTTCCCCATTTGTTGCCTAGAGAATTTTCCTAGCCTTCTCAGGAAGAATCTTCAGAAAATATTACCATTGCTTCCTTTTTTAAGAAACCAGAGTCAAAATCACAGATATTCCCAATCTATGAGCCATTAGAGAGCCAATTTACCATATATTCTGCTCCTGATCTTAGTGGAAAAGGAAAGCTTCCAGAAACCCATACTTTCTATCCAGAATCTCATCGAGAATGGAATATTGATAATTTAAGTATGTTCCAGATCATAAAAATGATTGATATGATGTTTACAGAGTACAAGCTTATGTGCTTGAGAGGAAAAAATGAAATTGAAGCTTGTAAAAATCTCATCCAATGTTTTACTGGCACTCTCCTACGATGGTGGGAAACTGAAACTTCTCCAGCATTAATCACAAAAATGGAAAGTGAAATTTTGAAAGATGAAGTTGGAGACATAATTCACAATGATAATGGTATACCACAGAATAATATGATTGGAGCTCTCACCTCCATGACTCAAGAACACTGGTGTGGTTCTGAAACAGAAATAGCAGAAAAGCACAAAATGATTCTAATGAATCTTAAGTGCAATAATTTTTCACAGTATGAAGATTTCCATAGAGACTGGATGCAATGCATCTATGAGGTAAAATATCCTAAAAATATTCTCTGGAAACAAGTATATCTAGCAGCCCTTCCATCCATATTTGTAGACCCGTTACGCCTACAATATGCTTTCCAATTTCCCTTTGAATCTTTTACCTGGGGAGAAATATATTCCATTGTTACTAAAACTCTAGTTGGTTTGTTCACAAGTTCTAAAGTTAACCAGTATTTTGAAAATATTTCTAGACTACTTGACAGTAAGTCAATTTGCAGCAAATATGGCCTTAACATTGATGATCCTCTTGTAAAAAGAAGGAAATAAAAAATAAAAGTAAAGAAAGCTAGTAAGCAATTCAGGAATAAGCCAACCAACAAGAAAAGAAGGGTCACCTCTAGACCTAGTAAAGTAATAAAGGGATATTACAAGTATGTCCCTAACACACATTATTACAAGCCATCTGACATCCATCTCCATTCCCACAAACAAGATAGATGGAACAAACTAACTTGTTGGCTATGTGGAAAAACAAGCCATACTTCAAACAAATGCCCAGATGGTGAAGAATCCAGAAAGAATAGAGGCAAGAAATCTCAGCCTCAGAATAAACAAAAGAAAGTTGTTAAGATAGAAACCCAAATGTTATGTATGAGATGTGGGTCTAGGAATGACAAAACTTATCATTGTCCAAATGTTGTGATTCATGAACAAACTCAACAACAGCAGCTTGAAGAATCATTTTATGATTCTTGTAGTTCCTCTTATTCTGAATCATCCATAGAAGAATTAAATACTCATATGCAGCAATGTTTCTGTTCAAATTCAAATGTTTTTCATTGTAGTTATTCCTCTGATTCTGATTATTCAACTGACATTTCTTTTGAAGAGAAGAATCATTAGAAAGAAAAAGTATTGATGGCTCAGACTGCTGATGAAGAAGAACTAAAAATTCTGTCACAAATTTGTGCCATGGATGAAGGATAAATGAAAGATAAGCTTCTTGAAACATTTCTGAGTTAGATTCATTCCTCCAGCTCCAGTAAAGCATCTGCCAAGAAGCCTATATTTGTGGATTCCTCCTATGAGCGAAACACTAAAGCTATCCAGTGTGATCAACTGCAATCTAAAGTTCGTGCACTCACTTTGGGGGAGGTAAGTAGAGAAATTCACATTCTTAAAACATAAATCTCTACTCTTAAAAATCAAGTGGCTCAGTTGGAAAAAGGAAAGCAACCTTTGGCACAAAATATTTTTGCATGCACAACTACATACACTCTGCATTCTACACCAAAAACTATTGAATCTCAAGTTGAAATAATCAAGGGAAAAAGAGATCCCACGGTAGATTTCAGAGAAATGAGGATATTAGCAATAGAATATCAACAACATCATGTCCTCATAAATGTCTGCATTAAAGGGGAAATTTTTTCCCTAAGAGCTTTAATTGATTCTGGTGCAAATATCAATATTTTCAATACAAAAGTAATCCCAGCCAAATTTTGGGTTGCTGCTACTAGAAAAGTAGTAGGGTTGGGAGCTAAAACCCTTAAATATGAAGTTCCCAAAGCTACCATATGTTTTGATCAACATTGTATTAATTTAAAATTTGCAGTAGCAGACATTCCTGTTGATTGTATATTAGGAAATGTCTTTCTTGTAGCTGTGGAACCACATGGTTGAGTCAAATTAAAATGAAATAGAGAAGGATACTTCATTACTATCCCTACTTCTGAGGGAAGTCAGAAAAGAATTGAAATGCCATATATTTCAAATCCTAGAGTCTCTAATATGGTTCAAGCTATGAAAGAGCTAGATAAATCTGAAACCAAACTGATTGAATTGAAAGATTTAAAATCTACTATCCAGATAGGAGAACAATTAAAAACTCCTATAGTCATTAATAAAATCTCTAAATTAAAGAGAAATATTGAAGATGAATGTTGTTCAGAGGAGCCCAATGCTTTTTGGCATACAAAGAAACATAGTGTTGATCTTCCATATAAACTAGGATATGAGGGAAGGCCTTGCAAGAGTAGAGCTATTCCTATGAACAAGGAATATAGAGATCTCTATGAGAAAAAGATCAAGCAGTTATTAGATAGAAACTAATAAGAGAATCTTACAGTCCATGGAACTGTTATGGATTCTATGTGAATAAAAGATTTGAAAAGATTAGGGGTATCCCAAGACTGGTCATAAACTACAAACCCGTAAATTCAGTCTTAGCTGATAATATCTATCCAATACCTCACAAGGGTGAGTTGATATCCAAAATTTCAGGAGCAAAGATATTTTCAAAGTTTGATCTCAAGTCAGGATTCTGGCAAGTGGATACTGCAGAAAAGGATAAATTCAAAACTACCTTCAGCATTCCTACAGGGCACTATGAATGGAATTTCATGCCATTTGATCTGAAACACGCTCCTTCAAAGTTTCACAAAGTAATGGATTTAATTTTTATACCTTATGTTGATTGGTAAACGGTGTACATAGATGATATTCTTATTTCTCTAAGAATATTCATGACCACTTTAATCATGTACAGATTTTCCTGCAAGTGGTCAAAAGAAATGGTCGTGTTTTAAGTAAGAAGAAGATTGAATGATTTCAAACTTCTATCAAGTTCCTCGGTCACACAATCCAGAATGGCCAGATATCTCTCCAAAGGCATGCCCTTGAATTTGCAAAAAAATTTCCTGATGTCATTATAGATAAAACTCAGCTTCAGTTTCTGGGATGTCTAAACTATGTCAATAATTTTTATCAGAATTGTGCAAAATATAGAAATATTTTGAATCAGAGATTGAGAAAAAAACCTTCGCCTTGGACTAGTACTCATACAAATGCTGTAAAAAATATAAGGGCTAAGGTAAAATCTCTTCCAATTTTGTATGTTGTTGATGATAGTTCTTCTAAAATTGTTGAATCAGATGCCAACGATTTAGGATGGGGAGGAGTGCTCAAGAAAAAGAAGGATGATGAAGAACAGGTAATTCAGTTTGCCTCCAGAACATGGAGCTCGATAGAGAAAAGTTATTCTGTCATTGAAAGGGAGGTAAAAGCTGCATGGAATTCTATTGATAAATTTGAAATTCATTTGGTTAATAGAATTTTTTTATTAAGAACAGATGCTTCTGCTTTAAAGAAAGTGTTAACAAAAGACATCAAAAATCCAGATGAAGAAAAATTCACCAGACGGCAGGCCATATTTTCCAATTTTGACTTTGATGTAGAACACATTAAAGGATTTGAAAATTGTCTGTTAGAATTTCTCAGCAGAGAGCATATCCAGCAATAAGAACATATAATGGTGATTGTAATTGAATGGACCCTAATCAACAGAAGGAAATACTTAGGTCCATTCCTGAAGATAAGAGTTGGCAAGAATATTGTGATCAATGGAAGCCAACTTGGCAGCTTAGAAACACTAATGTTTTGGATGCAAATCTGCAGAATCATACAGACATCCTGCACCTAGTTCCTGAGAGAAAGGTGTATCCAAAAGGTAGCATATGGATCCATGATATGGTGTATTCCAGAAGCATGGCAGAAACTCATCAAGTAGAAGAAACACTAAGATCAGACTTCCATGACATCACCATGATATGGTCTGAAGGAAGTGACAGACATAGAGTCTATCACAAATATTTCTGTATTAGCAGAACTAGAAATCCTGCTTGGACACATAGACTTAATTTTTCCAAGTGGCCAGGAGGAGATACAAATATTATTTTTCCTAACACAATATATAATTTCGCAGGTTATAAAAATCTCTGGTGGGATCTGTTAAATGCAGATGGGAAAAATGAAACCCACTACATAAAGTTGAAATTTGGTTCAACTTGGATTATGCAACAGAATCAACAATGTGATTGGCTACAAGACTGGTGGAGTGATTTCGTCATCAACAATATAGCCATTGAACCTATTTATTATGATTCATATTTTCAGTTGCATTGTGACTAGTGTTTAGAGAACAATATTCCTGAGTGCTTCCATACTCCTTGCAGAACTGTTGGTGATCTTCGACTAACAGAAAATCAAATTTTGCACCAGTATATGACCATACATTACGAATGGCTGTTCATGACTAAGATTAAACACCAAATTGTAGTAAACAAACCCATGATAGTTAGAAGGATTTATACTAAAGCATGCGATGAGCCTGTGTATAAAATATATCAATTTCCTGGCATTAATCGTCTAGATAATCCAGCATAAATGGTTCTCATGGACTCCATCCAAAAGTATCCACAGTGTCCATCATACCTAGTCATGGGTAAATTATGACCGTTTTTCTCGAGGAATTTCCAGTAAAAAGTCTCCTCTTTCTAATCCTTTCAGTTTTCACGTGGGCTTTCTATACAAAAAGTATCCACTATGTTTTTTTTTGTCCACATGTCTTTGCCCGGACTTGGAATCTCTATGCGGATGTCACCTCGGCGTTACCTGAAAGCAATGATTCCATTTCCAAGTCATGAGTCCTACAGGAATGTTTGTCCCCTCTCCTTCACTATATAAATAGGGTAAGGCTAATTCATGGGGCATTCGGAGTTGGAGGGAGTGTGTGATAGAGTCTTTTGTTTGTTTTGTTTTTGGTAAGGGATCTGAATATCTTCCCTTCCTGCTCTACAACTGCGGACATCTAGTCTGATTTTCTTGTACCACGAAGGAGATTGAAATCTCTAAGTCTTAAGAGATCTGAGAAGCCTATGTATCAGTGTGCTCGGCACTAATAAGACCTAAAGTGGCCAGATCAATATAGAGTCCATTTTTTTGTTTGTTTCATGTTCAAAGACTGAGACTGTGAATTGGCTAGGTAGCCTCCAGAAAGCTATCTTATTCATTAATAAGCAAACACTGGTAAATGCCATCATAGTCTATCTCAAGAAAGAACAAAAAGAGTCTATATCTTAAATTTGTAATCTGAAATATTTTGATCAATAAAGAGTGAGAATTTTTCGCATACTTTGAGTAATGAAAAAATCTGAGTTTATTTTAAAGTTTGTTGAAGTAGTATTTGTCTTACTTGCTTATACCAGAGGTTTGCGAGAAGTTCGCCAAAGGGTAGAAGGGACGCCAGATTGTTAAAGGCGAGGGAAACTGTGTGAAAGGTCGACAGAACGTGAAATACCTAAGTAGGTTCATGTATGGGTTCGTGTATGGGTGAAAAAGCATAGAAAAAGAAGAGATTCAGCAAGGCCAATCAGCCTGTGTTGCTATTACAAGCTTTAATCAAGAAACTTGGCCATCGCTTGCAATGTCTCTTCTAAAGGTCTGTTAAGGAAACCCAAAAATACCCACAATGATCTGCAACCTCAGTTTTTTGTTTGTACAACACCTCCATTGACTCTTTTTCCTCTGCATCTTTTCTTTACACGAAGACTTTTGCAGTCTTGCTTTTGGCAGTCCTAGTCTTTGATAAATTTATTTTTCCTTTCAAATTGTTGACTCCGTCCTGTGTTGGCACTAGTAAACGCTTTGCAGTATAACCACTCAGAATTTTCTTGAATGAATACATTAAAAATTCTTTAAATACAACATTCATGTTTGGTACTTTAGCAATGAAACCTTCATTATCAAGCCAAATACCAACAAAGGCTTTTTCTCTGCTTCTAGTTACATTCTTGTTGACTGCAAATTCAGGGGGTTTCATAGGTATTGAGGATCTTTTACACTCTATCTACGTGGTAATGACTTCTTCAATATCCACCACATAAAAAGTAGGAGTAGGACATCTAGATGAAGAAAGAAAAAATATTTGGGCTTGTAATTAACCAATACTGTGATGCTATATTTGAAATAACTTTTGGGTAAATTGTTATAACTAGAGATAAAAAAAATATATTTGTATATTGATTTTAAAGTGTCTCAAATTATTGTCTTAAAAAGTTGTCTTTATAAAGATAATATTTAACACAATAATTCTTGTTTCTTAAGGGGAAATTCATTTTTGTCTCTTTATAGACAATATAAAATTATATTTAAGGACAATACGATATCGCTTTTGTATCCCACCATAAAACAATAGATCTAGAAAAATATCTTATCTCACCATTGAAATAAATCAATATAAAAAGTACTTAATATAAAATAAACTACTATATCATTGATTAATTCATGTTAGGGCACAGTGGAATCAAACCACCAACCTCCTGCTTATAAGGTTTGTGCTTTTCCATTGAGCTAGCACCATTTAAAATATTGCCTGTTATGACAGTCCTTGAAATTGCATTTGCATTGATTTCAAAAAAAAATGCTCAACTAATAATGGCATAATCTTAAATAAACATCTTAAACACCCCTCTTGTATAGTAGTGATATTAGTGAGGAAAAATCATTTTTGAGAAGGGAGACGAAAATTAACAAATTGTAAAGGTGCATTCACTAGAAAATATTTGTGGCCCCTACAAAAAATGACTGAGAAGTTGGGGAATCACATTCCTCCTAAACTTCTATATCATGAAATATTTTTTTGATCTCCTCAATGGTAGAATCTAAATTGTTGATAGCATTTTTTTCTGCAACCTAAACAAGACTAAATTTTGTAAGCTTCTTGAACTCCACTAGCGCAACACTTTCATCACATTGTATCATGATCCTATCGACCAACATAGATCCATATTAACAACATATCTAACATGATTTTCAGAATTTTGGCTTCTTTGATCCACCGAGTATTATATAATTCATGCGGTAATAATTGCATGCAAATGAACTTTTTCGACGTGTTTCGAACCAACAAGTGTGGTTCATCATCAAAACTAGGTGAGAGATCAGATCAAGATGTTGAGTATAAATAGATGTAAGGATGACTAAACTAGCCATTAGGATACCGACTAGTTTTGACTCAGAAAATTAAATTAATTTTTTATCTAATTAATTAATAGTTTAATTGTTTAATTGTATGTGTGTGTATTCTTATATATATATATATATATATATATATATATATATATATATATATATATATATATATATATATATTATCTTATTTTCTTTTATTTTTCTATTATAATTCTTCTTCTTCTTATTATTATTTATTTATTTATTTATGAGAAAAAGGATCAATGAAAAATGAAAACAATACCAAAGTAACTAATAAGGCAACAAAAACGAGTTTAAAAAACAAACGCATGGTGGAAACATGGGACAATTAAGAATAAGTGGCAGGGATCCAACACCTACTAATATTCCAACAGTCATCTCTATTGAGATTAATAGGTATTTTTTCAATTTCTGAGGACTCTCTTAAGTTATGATGATGGAAATTGTCAATCTTAGCAATGACCTTAGCCTCTTCGATGAAAATATGATAGTTAGTCTTTTTTTCATGTTCATCTAAGGCAAAGGAGCAAGATATCCCATGTTTAATGTCAACAACATGTTCATAGATCCTTTGATTTATAGACCATCCAGTTTCACCAATGTAAGGTGTCCTACAAGAATAAGGAATAATGTAGACATCTTTCCCCTCGCTAGGGTCTACCAGATCTTTAACCGATTTAAGGGAGTTGTGAATCGTGTTAAGGGGCTTGAAAGAAGAAGAAACTTTATGTTTCTTAAGGATCCTAGCAATCCTATCAGTGGTTCCTTGAATGAAAGGAAGGCAAAAATTGCATGAACCACTGATAGGATTGCTAGGATCCTTAAGAAACATAAAGTTTCTTCTTCTTTCAAGTCCCTTAACACGAATCGTAGCTCTCTTAAATTGGTTAAATATCTGGTAGACGCTAGGGAGGGTAAAGGTGTCTACATTATTCCTTGTTCTTGTGGGACACCTTACATTGGTGAAATTGTTTGGTTTATAAATAAAAGGATCTGTGAACATGCTGCTAACATTAAACATGGAAGATCTTGCTCCTCCGCCTTAGGTGAACAAGTAGAAAAGACTAACCAGCATATTTTCATTGAAGAGGCTAAGATCATTGCTAGAATTGACCATTTCCATCATCGTAAGTTAAGAAAGGCATGAGAAACTGAAAAAAGACCAGTTAATCTCAATAGATATGACAATTGGAATATCAATAGGTTTTGGATCCCTTCCCTTTATTCTTAATTGTCCCATGTTTCCACCTTCCATTTGTTTGTTAAGCTCGGTTTTGTTGCTTTGTTAGTTACTTTGGTATCGTTTTCATTTTTCATTGATCCTCCTTCTCATTAAAAAAAAAAACAACAAAAACAACAACAACAACAAAAAGTAAAATAAAAGAAAATAAGATTATATATATATATATATATATATATATATAATAATAGTAAAAATATAATATACATACATACATACATACATACATACATACATACATACATACATACATACATACATACATACATACATACATACATACATACATACATATATATATATATATATATATATATATATATATATATATATATATATATTAGCACTATAGATTAAACAATTAAATAATTAATTAATTAGATAAAATTAGTTGTTATAATTCAAATTTAATTTTCTGAGTCAAAACTAGTCGTTATCCTAACGTCTAGTTCAGCCATCTCTACATCTATTTATACTCAACGTCTTGATCTGATCTCTCACCTACTCTTGATCATGAACCAAACTGGTTGGTTTGAAAGTCGTCGACGAAATTCATTTTCATGTGATTATTACCGAAAGAATTCTATAATATCTAACATGAGCTGAGAGAGTTCAAATTTCTTCAGGTGCAAACCTATTTTATAGTGCAAAAAACAATGTATAATTATTCATTGTTTAAATTGTATTTTTAATGTTATAGTGATTACATAACGTGTACATTGAGTCATTTTATCAATGCACACTAAACTGGTTTTTTGTTATTAATTTATTTTAACTATGCATGAATATTAATTCACAAAAAATATTCTATTCACAACTCACATTGGATATTTTATTTTATACAACATTAAAATTTTTTCTTTGAACATTATATGAAGTCAATATCATGTGCTAAAATATTTTTGAAAAGTATAAGGTTTAAACGTCTTACTCACATTTTTTTAACTTCTAATTACTTTAAATGAAATTATATTACGTCATATGGACAACTAATTAAATATGCATAGAATTTTTTTTTTATTTTTTTATTATAGGTCATACTGATTTTATATTTAGAGAATATTTTATTTTTATTCTAAGAGGGGCAGACATACTTACACATCGCCTTCACACTAGGTTGTAGAATTAGTCTCTCATCTCAATCATGTTGTTGTAACTAAGTCTCATGTTTAGAGTTGAAATAGTGGCCTCTAAGATATTAAGGTTCGTTGCTAATTGTTAAACCCGCATGAAAATAATAGCCAGTAGATAAGATAAATGTGAATGCATATTATTCATAATGATATAAAATTATATACAAGTCTAGTGACCCTTGGTATTCCAAGTGGCCCTTGGAATCCAATGACCTTTCACATTCCACACCATGACCCTTAGCAGATTAAGAGTCCAACGTCCCCCACCTTAATCCGAAAGGGTATATATGAGTCCAATAAGAGAGATATAATAAAAATATACAATAATGCATAACAATAATAGATTGAATACGCTCTCTCAAATGAAGGCATAAGGTGGGAGAACTCGAGGTGTCAACCGATGGTGGTTTAAGGATGACCAACAACACTAGAATGCTTAGTGAAATTCACAGAACTCTTCCAAATCTAGCTAGAAGTTGAAGTCTTATGCTAGAGGAAGTGCTCCCATTTTTTGTGAAAAGGGAGAACTTTGGGCCTCAACCTGGAACAATTAGTGAGATTCTTGGAACTCTTCCAAGTATAGCAAGAATTTGAAGTCTTCTGCTAGATTAAGTGCTCCTTAATTCTTTGAAGAGGGAGACCTTCAACCTCAAAAAGTGGAGGTCTTCAACCTGTGGTAGTTTAAGGAAGGCCACCAACCAAAGGCATGCTTACGGGATCATACGTCTCTAGATACAACTATGAATATGGGTATGGTTATCTCTATTTGTAGGCTCAGGAAATAGGTTCATGTTCTGGCTCATGCTCACTTGATTTATATTTAAAACTTGTAGATGACCATCGATTCTCCCCATATTAGATAGAAGGTGAGAATATGAAGAAAAATCAACTACAAGACTTTTCAATACTCATGAACAAATTTTGTGATGAGAGCGAAATATATTCTTAGTTTTTGAATCCCATTATCAAGAAGAAATCCATCCAAGATGAATATTTGTTCTTGCAGGAGGCTTTTTTCTGAATAATTTGTTTGAATGATGAGTGTGTTGACCAGAATGCTTATAAGGATGAATATCAAAACAATTATCTTTCACATGGCCAACTTTGTTACAATGTTGGCATTTTAAAATTTGTTATTCTGAAGGAGTAGGAATAGGTGAAGATGAACTGCTATGAAGAAACCTAACACTTTGAAATTGAATGGGCATGGAATAGTATGGAATATGAAAGGACACATCCTTTTCATATCCAGGACCAATTTTGTTTCTATTGTTGATAATATTTTCCTAAGGTCTGATAATTGGCTTGGCAAGTGGAAACTGAACTTATGCATCTTTCTGCATATCTGCTCCTGAAATGGGCACTGCATTTGCAATTTCTTGTCACTGATGGGAGTATGCCTCAATGTTTTGAACAAAAATAGGTTAAGAATGATGTATATTATATTGTATCTCTTCTTGCTAGAATTGAGATTCGAGTTGTAGAAACTTGGTATTTTCTTAAGCATCTTGTAGACATGTTTGAATTTCACCAAGAGTGTTTTTTTTTAATTTTGAATGTGTCTTTAGTGCTGGATGGGATTAGAGTTCTTAATAACTCTGAAAAATCATCAAGTCTCGCCATTAACTCAAAAAAAATAAAGACTCTAGTGGAAGCTATAAAATTCTAGACAAACACCAACTATTAAAGAGAATAAACTATCTCAACATTATTTTTTTAAATAATATGTGGAAAGTGAAAAAAAAAAAATGTGATTTTGGACTTTCTAATTGTGCAGCCAAAAAAAAATGCGAAGGAGTTGACTATTCATAATTACATTGAGTGGTACAATTTGGAAATTCAAAACCAATATTGCAGAACTCCAAAGTGCACACAATTCTATGTAGATCTGAGCTTGAACTAGATGTGTTCGAGTTTCAACTCATTTCATCGGTTACTAATTCTATCATAAATTTTACTTGATATTGATCAATGCAATTATCCCAAGGAATATCAATTTGTGGTTTCACTGTTCGAAGTGCAAGTTGAAAAACAACATTGTTGCACTTAAATCCACTATGAAATGAAATATTCCAAATATGATTTCCTTTCGCATATGTCCTTTAGCCTCAATGAAATTGAGCTCATACCAAACTAAGCCTAAAGAAGTGTATCGAAAGTGATTCCTCTACACTAATGAAGCCCCCAAAAGCTCAGTCTCAACAATGGCTCCCTTTGTTCCTTTTGTTGGATTGTGAAACTAGAATTGAATGATAAGCATGTATTTTAATTTGTGATTTCCTCACCCTTTGATAAAATAAATTATCATCATGGGGCTCATCTCCCACATAGGATATGCTTGGATGTGCAATATTTTATTATTTGGGCTTCAATTTCTTCAGGGTTCATATATATAAAGGTTCCTAAAATAAAACACAACATAATCAACCAACATGCACATGCATGTAACCAAAACACAAGATATTTCACGTACATGAATTAGACCCTAAACAATAGTTCAATGACTAAGAGTTCAACACACTTACTGCTTCAAAAAACTCGAATGGAGATAGCACATGGATACCAAACTAACATGGTTTCATTCAAACGTTGAATTCCCACTATTTAACGTTGCAATCAATGCTGCATTATACATTAGTCGAGACTCATGTAATTCCATCTTGCACCCATGGCTATAACTACACTTCCTTTCAAGTTGGATCTCTAGCAGGAGGTGGTATTATGATGTTTGGCTAGCCGGAAAATATTTCACCTCCACAACTTCAAATTCAACTTCACACATTTCTCAGCATCTGGATGACTTTGGTGATGGTTATGGAGATTATTTTCTTCATATTTAAACTTGCTTCAAATCCATGAAGGCTCAGTGGATCTTTAACGCATTGCATGATCCACTGATTTTTCAAGCCTAAGAGCTTATAAAAAAAAAAAATCCTACAGAGAAGACGAGGGAAGTTTGATCAGAGGTGACAAGAATAATCCTGTGAGGAGATGACAATGAACTAGGTCAGACCAGCATGCAAATGATGCAATGGCTAGGTCGAACTGGCATGAAGGTTATACTCGTAACGAGCAAGTATTAGCATTGTAGAAAATATGAAACAGGAAGGTCAGAATGGCATAAGGAATACTTGTATAATGGCATAAAGAAGTTCTAAAAAGTGTAGACCAAGAAGAGGTAATAGACCTAAAACAAAATAAAAATGTAGAATTACCAAAAGCAAACAACAATATTACCAAAATTGGAGACTTACAATTTCAGGGACATACATATAGTAGATAAATGGTAATTATGAAAGGATTTACACTGATTCTTACAAGCTCATAATGACATAAGTATTTTAAGCCAATTTGGCTCTGATACCATGTTAAACCCATGCCAAAATAATAAGAATTAGATAAGATAAATGTGAATGCATATTATTCACAAAGAAATATAATTTTGTACAAGTCAAGTGACCGTTGGTTTCATATTCTAAGTGGTCTCTTAAACTCCAATGACCTTTCACATTCCACACCATAACCCTTAGTGGATGAGGTGTCTAACACCAATGTTATAGCTCATGCATTATGTGAAAAAAAGCAAGAAAGAAGATACAATTTATAGTATATACCATTTATAGTTATTTCATGAACTATTTTAGATGTAACTCCTTAAATTACTAATGAGAATGAATAAATGTACCTCTATTTTGATGATTAAACAAACATTTCCTTGACTCAGTGAACATTTCAAAAAGGCAGATAGGTTCATGTATTTCCCCACATTAGCTTCTACAATGTTCCCTAAAATATTACATGCATCTATATTAAAGGGGGTATATATGTTTGTTGCATAGTGCAAGAAATTCACATCACAATATTACATCAGTTTCCCTCTGAAATGACAACAAAATAAATATTGTATCATTAGGGGAGTTTTGAGGTCTAAAATAGGCCTCCTAAGAAAAATTTATAACAAAAATAAACTTCATAAGAACCAATAGGATTTAAGATGATGATGTCAACCATGGGGGATGGTTCACCATTTTTAGAGTAAAAAATTAAAAATACTAAAAAATAATAAAATAATAAAACTAATTTTTCAACTCATATTTTCAACTTATCTCCCTAATTATTTACTCAAATTTCGAGCGGGAGTACCCATGTTGCATACTTTTGATGGACCCTGCTACATGAAAAGTGAGAAATGCATGAAAAAATGTGTTTACAATCACATTTTTTTTATGTCTTTCTCATTTTTCATGTAGCAGTTTCCATTGAAGTATGAAATGTGGTACTCCTTGGATGTGAAATAAAATTCTGTATCAAACGAGTGTTTCCACTCGAAATTTGAGTAAACCCGTAGGGAGATAAGTTGAAAAAATAGTTTTTCCTTTTTTCCCTCTAAAATTCGTTGATGTAATCAAATATTATTTTACTATTTCCACTATTATTTTATAGTTTCCTTAGGAGGCCCATTTTAGACCTCAAAACTCCCCTAATGATTGTGCAATATTTTAACTCCATGAACCTATTATATTTTAACAGAGCTAAATTTCTCAATTATTATTGATAAAAAGAGGGAGAAGTTAACAATGTATAATCATTTAAGGAACAATACAAACGTTTACACTTTTGAAATTTTGGAAATTAATAGGTGAGCTGGGAAAATATTTTCTATTAATTTCACTGATTCAACCGACTTGGACCAAAGTTACGTGTCAAGATTTGAATTTCATTCCATGTGATATCAAACATGAGTATTGCTGGATTGTTCTTTGGGGTATCTAGCACCATTTTTTTTATGTATGGTATTGTTATTATGTGAGATGGATAAAACAATGAATTTGATAAGATATTTGTTCCTATTGTAAATTCCAGTGAGTCCCTACAAATCAGAACACCATATTTTTTTATTTGGACAACATAGTCAATGTAGTCAGCTCCATCTATTATTGTAGTTTGACAGAAAATATCCATACAACGTGGGTGGTCACCACTAGCTCCATTGTGAGAAATTATTAATGGTTTTCCTAGAACCACCAGCTGTAGCACAATTAATGTTAGTAATTCATGCATAGTACTCTATATTGAAACCACTAGCTCCATTGTGAGAAATTATTAATGGTTTTCCTAGAACCACCAGTTATAGCACAGTTAATGTTAGCAATTCATGTATAGTACTCTATATTTTCAATATTTCTAGTAGAGACTATATTAGAGAGCTAAAAGGCACAGGTAAAAAATTACTAACAAGAAAAAGGGATATGAAGTGAACTGTTCACCTAATTTGGAGGATGTATTGAAATTTCTCTGACCATAGCAAGCTATATTGTCATTAACCCATACAAATCCAATTATTTTATAGTTATAAGAGTATTTTTCAATTCCCGGATGTTGGTGATAGACCATGCTAATCACCGAGGCCACTTGGACGCAAAGTAGTAGGGCACCTATCCTCCCCATGCACATGTACATGGCCACCCAAGATGCAATGTTGGACCAAGGGAAATTTACTTTCCACCCTCACTAACCTCCCATCAACTTCCTCCACCTTAATCATTGTTCGCTGCACATTAAATTCGACTGTCCTGCCTTGGCTGCCTCCCATGGCCCTTAAATCCACCACCCCTACTCCTTCTTCCACCATTTTCCTCTCCCTTCGGCTCTGCGTAGATGCTCCTAGTGTCTCTGTCAAGCCTCGGCTTCTCTGCTCTGTTCCTTGCCACTTTGTTAGATTTTCCTTGGACCTCAGTTCCCTAGATGCTCCCTCGGAAGCTCCTTCAACTCAGCATTCATCTCAGGCCCATTCCCAATCCTCCACCATGCCCAGATGACATTGCATGAGGTATCGTAGAACATGGGGATGTGGTATTCCCTCTAGACCTCCCACCTCTTCTTATGCAGGAAAAAAGGTGAATTTATCTATTGATTGGGCAGAGTAGAAAATCCTAGACCCCGTCAATCTCTCTACCCACCTGTCTCTCCACCTTCCGGATTCTCCTTCTGAACCCTCTGGCTCTGGCCTCTGCCCCATAAAAATACCCCTCAAATCCACCATTTCTCCCACTCCTGCCTTCTCCCCTCACAAGATGAAGGCTTTTCTAGTGCAGAGTGCTTCAAGCAACAACCATGATAGCTTGAGCTCGGATGAGGGAGGAACCTGTGCAAGTGTTGATACTCATGTAGCCTTCTCCATTTCGCCTAATGACCATGTGCTGCTTCTTCCATCGTCAACAGCCCACGCATCCAAGCAGGAGGAGGAAGAGCTAGATTATACATGCAGAATTGTGGAAGAGCCACTCCAACCTCTAGAAAAGAGTGATAGCTCTTTATCCGCTTAATTTTTTGGTGCTTATCTCTTTTTCTAGTCATATTTTTGTTATTTCAAGGTTTCTAGTGTTCTGGTTCTATCTAGTGTTCTGGTTCTTTCTTAAACTTATTACTTGTCTAGCTATTTTCCCACTATGGGCAACGTATTATCATCTCTATGCTCTACTCTTGGGCTGGTTTCCCCATCTGGGGAAGCCCCTTTTTTGTGATTTTCATATTGAAACTTCCCTCTAGAATTGCCCTATCAACTCCATAGGAAGAGAAATGTGATCTTTGGGAATATGTGATATAATAGAAGTATCTAATTTAGAAAAAAAAATATTGATCAACAAAGAAATATATTCAAAAATAGATATATACTTGTTTTTATAAAATAATTATGGCCTTGAAAGACATAATAATAATATACCTGCATGGTTAAGGGATTATACAAATTAGTGGAGGTTAAGTAGCAAGAAAACCATACCTATATCCTCTATCATTGTTACAAATAAATTTGGTAGGATACTAGCAACTATTAAATTCGTATTTTCCAAAAACTAAAGGTATTATATTATTGGATCATAGCTATAATTGTAGCTCATACCATATTCATCATTGAAAAAATTATCTACAAATATTTACAACCCTGCAAAGTGTGCATCTTCTACAATACTTGTAGGTGCTTGCAAATATAATTTTGTATTGATAGGTCAAATGTAATCCTTTGGAACCATGATTCCAACAAAAAATGTCTTCACAAATGTTACTTTTTTTTATGAGTTAACAATATGTTTCATTTGTTGATGGGTCCACATATTCATTTCCAAGAAGCATCAATATTAGTGTTTTCTTGGTTTTTCATAATTGTGGTGCAACAGCTTGTAAAATTCCAGCATGAGTGGAAGAAATGTAGTTTAAAGTCATAGATTTAGATAGAGATATCATAGATGTTGACATGCTTAAGTTATGATTTTCAAAAAACATGGAGTGTTGCAACATATCAAGAAAAAGTTAAGTATCCAATATGATGAAAAGAAACAAAATAGAGCATGATAGAAATCATTCAAAACAACACTGATAAAAGAATCTTGGTACTTTCTAGAAAACACTTCACTAAAATTCCACAACTGTGAAATGGAACAATAAATATGGACATTAGAAAGAGATTCCTATACATTCAAACAAACTGCATCTAGTTGATATTGAGTTATGCCTTGTGGTGGAAACAATGGATAAATATTTTGAAATGCATAAGAGTGGGATTGAAATGACTGAATTGCTGCAAAAAATGAAAACATGATATTCTTGTAATTATTGAAATTCAAAATAATCAATAATTTCCACTATGAAAGTATAAATTGCCTAGTTTAAATCTCCATTATTTATAATATCTATTTGAATTTGGTCATAAAAGGTCACACTACATATTTTATATTTGTATAAGAGATCCTTAGAGAGCCAGTTAAAATAAACTTGTACCATGGCATTACTTTAGTACATGTTTAGTTGCTACCGGTTATCACTAAAAAGTGCATTATAGGATAACAATGATTTCAAGATGTCCAATAAGAAATATCGAGTGATAACTAATAAACAATTAGCCCAAAGGTTACTAGATGATTTCCTCTTAGATTGGATTGGTGCTTTTCCAATATAATTGGGGGGAATCCCTAATTATCATGTTATGAAATCATTTAAAATTCTACATTTTATATAAGAAATCAACACATAAAGATGTATCCTTGGCATGAAATTAAGAAACCAAAGGTTTAATAAAACTAATAGCTGAAATCATATGAGAGAATTTCAACCCGCAACCAAAGAAATATGATAAAAAACGTAGAATGAAATGCAATACTCTTTCTAATTTATAAAATAAAATTAGAAGAAAGGGACTATCTACACCACTGCATAAAACATAAAATATTGCATCCACAAGTTGAGAATCTATAAGAAGAGTACGGTCAGACTTTTTCTTCGTATTGTTCAAGAGAATCATTGTATCATGGAGACAAGATAAAAGATTCATCCAATAACATTCTTTGCATAACATATATATAGAAATAAAATAAAAAGAAGAAACATATATGAACTGTTGTCGATTTCTTTCAAAGAAACTATGTTAAAGAATGGTTATTTACCCTCACTTTATAGATCTTTGATCCTCTTGAAGGAGGCACCTATCTCATGCAATTCACCTTCCCCCAAAAATGATGAAGTGAAGTAAATCAAAGAGGATGTGCCTTACTTATGTAATATCCATGTGATCTATATGAATTGAAGTGGAGTGAAGCGATCTCATGCATGTCCATGTTGAACTCTCTCATGTGCTAATTCCATATACTCTCCTCAATTTTATAAGGTTTTCCTTTCACCAAAAAAGTTTGGAATTAATTTCTGACTTTAATAAAAGGAAAAGGGAGATGGGAGAAACTATCTCTGATAGAAGGATTGAATAATTATATGGAAGACATGATTATTGCAGATCAAAAGGCACTACCTTGTGTGGTTACTTTGGGTATTTGGAATTTATTTTTCAAAAAAGGTACTTTTCACCCTTAGAATTTTTCTTTAAAAATAAAATATATTTATGATGATATCAAGATGTCTCCAAAAGCCAAAGTTCAAACCCTACATAAAAATAGGTATGGCTAGATGAAACCAGTCCTTGGAGTTCTTTAGCGGAAAAAACCAACGAAACTATAGGAGGTGTTGTTCTGGAGGTGTCTTGTCCTCTTTAGATACCAATAGTTTCTCCTTTAACTGGGCCTTGGAAAGGGCTCTAATAAATAGGTAGACCATAGGACATTGGTTACATTGTAGAGAACTGAAGTAGAGAAATTATGGATTGTCTTCCGGTATTTGGAGATTCAAATTTGACCATTGATAGGATCAAATGGGATACATAGATGCATATTGTATACTTTTATTCAGTCTTAGAAAAAATTACTCTTTTCATTGGTAACTTTTGTAACACCCTCTTCCCACATATAGCCGAGTAACCGACCAACCAGAGAAAACATGAGACGAGAGGCTACTAATATGATATTCAACCTCCTAGATGACTTTGAGGAAGTGGAACCAACAGAAACTTGAAAATAAAACCTTACACAACATCAACAACATCCCCAAGAGGTATCACAACCCTTCAGGCCCCTTACACTTCGGTTAGACTGACGTTTTGACCATTTTGAGCCTTATTTGTAGTCATGATAGTGCATGCCAATGGCTAGGAGGATATAGTCGTAGGAAAAACACAACAAGCCTGCGACCAAGGCCCTAGATACTCAGTTCCGTGCCCACAACTCTAATATTTGAGCCACCTTTTTAGGCCCATAGCCCCAGTCACTACCCAGAACTTGATGAAAACTTAAGGGATGATAAATAAAAATAGGAAAATAATGCAAAACTAATCACATCAACAAAAAATCATCTAGACCCCTCCTAGCCATGAAAGGATTATTTCCAAACATGTAACAAACATTGAATCTACATGTTTAAACAACAAATTTAAGAATACGGGTCCCTTAATTATGTCATAATCGCTAAAAAACATTGTTCCCATACATCATAAGCTACAATACAATCTATTTGACCATAGATACAATGTGTATTCATTTAAAGGTAAAAACATGGATATAACTTTGCATCATCACTGATCGAATGCATGCTTATAACCAACAAAATAAAAACATAAATACAATGGATACAACAATAATAAAATCCATACATAAACCCGTACATTTGCATACCAAATACCAAAGGAATGGGCTGTTCATTAAAAAATGTAAAAACCCAACCGGAGATGGGACTTCCACATTCCAACTAACCATAGATTGGTGGAGCCAAGTCTCACTTCATCCAATCACCCTTGTGCCATATTCCAATCATGAATGTGGGATCTCATCAAACACATCAATAAAAATCAATCCAAAGCTTCCATAGGCCAAACCACCTCAACCCTCAACTAGTGATTCCACCACATGGTTGAACATCACAACCATCACATATTGGTCTCTATCCAAGTTGTTCTAGGGCTCTAGAGTTTTTGTTCCAACTAGGGCTTCTAGGAATAGTAACTCAACCCCAACATTTAAAGGGCTTTAAGAACATTTATCCAACTAGGGATTCTAGGACTAGTAACTAAACCCACCTAGGGCTTCCAAAGTTTTTTTCCAACCAAGGCTTCTAGGACTAGTGACTCAACCCATAATTGTTCATTGGGCTTCTAGAGAATTTGTTCAATCAAGGCTTATAGGAACTAATAATTCAACCCATAGCTAATAGAATCATGAGAACTGACCATAAAAAAATCAATGGAAATAAACCCATAACACCATGGTTGTCCAGGAAGTGGCAAGGCTAGGAAATACACATGCATACATAATGCACACTAGAACTAGTGAGGAAAACATACATGCAATTCAGTACGTGCACTGATAACCCGTTGTAGATGTTGATCCCAATGTACTCTTGTGCTTTCATTCTCTTACTTTTCCTTCTTTCTCAAAATCACCAAGTATGCAAACTCTCCAAGAGTTCTCCAAGAAAACTCTAAGTATCCAAGAGTATGAGAGAGAGAGAATAATAATAGAGCTCCAAAAATGCATTGAGAAAAGGTTTGATCCAAAATCTTACCAATTGAACCTCAGAAGCCCTTTTATTAATGAGGCCTCTATTTCCTTATTTTTCCATTATTTTCATAAACAAAAATCCAATTAATGCCTCATGCCTTCCAAATTCTTTACCCTTGACAATTTCCTTTAGCAATAATAAACCAAATGAACACCTGCTAGGATTTTTTTCCCGCCATTCAGTTTGGAATATGTGTCCCATCAACTATGGTCTTATATATTGTTTGTATGGATTTTTATCAGGGTTGTTACAAAACCCTCCCCCCTTGGGGTGAAAATCATCCCCAGTGTTCAATGAATCTTGCATACTAGAAAACCACTGAAAATGAAACATACTAAATATGGATCTTTATAACATAGCTCGTTGCAGTATTTACAATGATACACTACTGAAGACATGACAATAATATCATTTACTGGAGCTTTATAACATAGCTCATTACGAAATTTACAATAACAACCACATATACTCATGCACATTTTATTCAACCAACAAACAACCATATTTTCTGTGGATCTTTATAAATATAACTCGATACAGTATTTACAATAATATACACATATACACATTTTCTCAACCATAAAAAAAAAGGTACATGATGTTTGTATCAATCAACAATGGAATCCATAGGCTCACACCTCCACCCTCAAAAGTAGTACTAGGATTCACCTCCTTCCCAGGAAGTCCAAAATCCACTGTCAAATTCAAAGCTGCATCCATTGTCCAGTGCTAAAATCCTGTGCCACTTGTCCTCTCAATGAATATTTATTGGCTCATTGTTCCACGACACACTACCAATGTGAATTTGATTCCATATGGAAATGATAATGAACAAAATAAATATATCCCCAACCTTCCCTTCTCTGCTATACAGTCCCTCAAGTAATTTGGTCACCCCATTCTGTGTAGTGACACTCCTTCCAAGTTCCACTGACACCCCCATCCCAGGAAATCCATCCCTTGGAAAGGCTTCCTCACATTGGGAGATACAAAAACTAAGGCATATACTTTCCTCAACCATCATATTGGCCATAGCATGATCATGGAAATCATTGGACACTATTGGGTACCAGTTTCCCACAATGGACCTACTCCTAAAGTTTGTTACCAACATGCTGTGGCTTGTTTCAATTCATTTTCACTATTGCTACTAATTCTTGCAATTAATTTCAACTGCCTAATCAGGCATTGCATTCTTTCTTGTACCAAGAAAATAATTTCCATTAGATTGTAAATAAATTGAAATAACTTCAAATCATACCACATTGGTAGCTCATCAATAAGGTACACTTGAAATCTTATTTACATCTTGTCACAATAATTCCAACTAGTTGTTTGATCATATCATCTTTTATAAATATATCACATCTAGTTAGCTCAAAATAAAACCATTATAGGTCAAAATTATGAATCACGTGCAATCATAATAAACCATAATCATAAATAACATGTAAGCATCATAAGTTAGAATCATATATCATGTCATAATATAAAATAAACAAAATATCCATACTTATCCTTCACTGATCCTTACTTCTGCCTTTATTCTTTGTACACACACCAGATTGATTTCCACACCCAGAAAGCACCCAATGTTGTTGCTTATTTTCAATCACACACACATACACATAGTGTACATTACAATACATACACCCACATATGATATACATCACCATACAATACATGCATCTACACTTGGTGTACAACAAAATACATACATGAACCTACATCAGGCATACAACGTACACACACCTACATTCAGTGTACAAAAAAAAACACCACATACACCTGCATTCGGTGTACAAAAAAACACAATGCATACACCAATTACAACAAAAAAAATACACGTCACAATACCATGACTACAAAATTCACATACATAAGACTACATGCCTGCAACACAACACGTATGATAATACCACATGTATATTAGTACCATATGCACAACATGTACACAATACCACATATACACAACACTGCATCCACAATGAGTGCACAACATCACACGTACATGACACCAAATATACAATGCCAAATTTACACCACACCACACGTACAATGTGTGCACAATACCACATGTACGCAACACCACATGCATGACATGTACACGACCCTATATGTACAAAGTCCCACATGCATGACATGTACATGGCACTACTTGCATACATCACCACATGTAAAACATGTAAGCAACACCACATGCACACAACATCACATGTACAATAATTCACACAACACCATATGTACATAGCACCATATATACAACACACACGTAACATTTGCATATACAACATGTACATATCACTATATGTACACAACATCACATATCCAACATGCACACAACACCATATGCACACAACACCTCATATCCAACATGCACACGATATGATATGTACACAACACCATATATCTAACATGTACATAGTACTACATATGCAATATACACACAACACCATATATATAATAAGCATACAACATCATAAGTACACAATACTACATATGTTACATGTACACATCACCATAGGTATAATCATTGAATATACAACATGCACAACATATAAAGAACAATAACAATACACATCCATATACCATTCATTAATCCCACAAGAAACCTTGTTGCTAGTGTCTTTCCACTATCCATTCTTGTCCTAACATGTCACATATCACACTATTTTCACTTCGTTGATGTTCCCCTCAGCATTATCTTTCCATAACATAAACATATGAATAGTACAAGAATATAACTGATCTAAAAATGGAACTATTTGTAATGCTATGCAAAGTATCCATTCTCAAAGAATTTAGTGTGCAAAGTGTTCTCCATGACTTGCAGGCTAAAAAAAGTAGTTTTGGTTCATTTCTGAGTTTTATGTGTGAGGATTTGTTAATTAAATTTACTGTTTAACATATCACGGTAGAAATACGCAGCAAGTAAAATTCAACATAACATAACACAACAAATTGTTGAGGTAGTTCACCCCTCCTGGGCTACATATGCCGGTCCAAGGCTCCCCAATGGCATTTCCTTGCTCTATTGATTTGTTCAAAATGGTTACAAAGTGAAAAATATGCCTAAATAGGAATAACCAGCTGTAAATTCAGCTTCCAAAGATAGAAAATAGCTAAAAATGGCCTTTTCTTCACCTTAAATAGTGAATTACAACCCAATATAGTGCCTTCTCCTTGATGGCCTTGATGGCTCCTTCCTCTTACCTGAAGAAGAAGCTACTATAAATCACCTCTGTTCGCCCTCAAACCTGTCCCAAACTCTTTATAATGCTCAAGAAACCCAAAATTGACTAAAATTTCATCTTGTTTGCTCGAAAATTGAGAAAGATATGACCAAAACAAATTTTTTCCCAATGTTACTAGAAAACCTCCTCCAAAACTGGAGGAACTCTAGTTAGCCTGACCATTCTGGCCAATCCCACAAAAAATGGTGGCGCACTCCAAATTGGGCGGAAATGTCAACATTGGAAATTAATGTTGGGCAGTGGTCACATGTCCGTTGTGCCCAAACTGCAACATTTGTCGTTACCCAAACCATAGCATTTATCATACTTTGCATTTGTTGGCCACATTTAATAGTCTTCTTAACCATTTCCATTGCGGTTAAGGTTTTGGAACAAGGTTTTGGGTGGTGGTCCTATAACATCCAGGCTAGCCCCTTATTTTTTTCCACCCAATAAATTTTTAAACCATAAATAAATACACGGTCCATACACTATTAAGAGTCACCGTTGAGCTCGACTGGTTGGGCGCCCTACTCGAATATGCAAGTCTCGGGTTCAAACCCAACTAACTCCAAAATATGTCAAATTATCCATAATCTGGGGCCATGTGGTGACCTCTGGGTGTGCCACGTGGTAGCTTCCCATTGGTCCACTCTATGGAATATTCTAGGGAATATTCCTAGGAATATTATTTTTAAAAATTTTCCCAAATTTAAAAAGTCAACTTTAGTCAAATGAATTTTGGAGTTTATTGGATATTTCAAACCTCAATAACTTTCACATACGACCTTGGTTTTGAGAACCGTTCATGGAACTAGAATTGTATCGATGAGACCTTTCTGGTTGATCAGATTACAACCATTTATGAGCACTTCCATTTTTGAGCATTTTCTTAACTTGGACATGATCTTCTGATCACACCTCCCCATGGGAAGCTTTTGGACCCCAAAATCTCTCTGAATTATAGAAACTAAAGATGAGGAGACTGATTCTCCACTCTTCCAACCTTGAACCACTAACATCTCCCCGATTTCATCAAATTGAGCTTCTCATAAAAAGATAAATTCTTCCTTGAATCTGTTGACCGACTGTTGCTAACCTTGACTATGTCATGTTGCAAATTTTTGAAATTTGTAGAAAACAACTAAAATTTGTAGAAAACATACTTCTCCTACAATGGTCTACCTTCAAAGGAAACTGAAAATAAGATTCACCTTGCCAGCTGTCCTTATGGCGAATTTTTTCTGGATGAGCCATGTATTTGTGTCGATTCCCGACCAAGTTTTCTCGCCATAGTACTCTGCCATTCTAAAACTAGCATTGATCCATACTAAACTTTCTACCCTCTTTGCTTTCATGCTTTACCCTCTTTTGGAATTTTGCAGCACTTTGCACTAACACTTTTTTTTCTGCACCAATCGACACCAAAGACTCTTGCTACAACTTATTCTCATCTTCTTCCAAAGACGACTTGCTTTCAAACTGAAAAAATTGATCATTTAAATCAACAACAACATCAAAAGGATTATGTACAAATTATTTTTTCTTAATCATCAACAAAGTCAAATTTTGACTTGCATTGACAAGCCTTTTCAATCGCCCTGCATTCACTAAAGAAGATTCTAGCTTCTTCCGATGTGCTCTCACAATAAACTCCTTGCCATCCTTGAATAGATGATACTTGTTCTTAGGTCGATGGAATATCATTTTCCTATCATATAAGTAAGGACTGCCTAACACTAGACCTGTAATGTCAAGCGGTACCACATCCAATTCAACCATGTCAATATAATGAGCTGTTATGGCGAAGCGCAACATGCACTTCCTTGAAACTTGTAAATTATCATCCTTGCAAATCCAACCAAGTGGATATGGCTTAGGATTTGGAATGGTTTCAAGTTTCAGCTTCTTGACTAAGTCTTCTGAGATGAGATTCTCTTGTGAACCACTGTCAAATAGTGTGTCTCTCTTTGTGTGTTTTGAAATGATCCTAAGATGAAACAGCTCTATCCTCTTCTCTTCATTTGGAGCTTCTATGTGATAGTTTAAAGTGCTAGAACTGGGATTTGTTTCATTTATAATATATTTTCCCTTTATGTTCTTTAGTGCCATAGCTATGTTTTAGTTTCATCTCCCGATTCAAACCCTAAGTATTGTTCAGCTATTGCAATCGTCTTGCCTTTCTCTTTAGCCTTATCTTTGGTTTTGAATTTTTCTAGTTTCAACTCCGGAAGAAGTTTCCAACAATGGTCTTTGTCATGGCTTGTTTTGAAACGGTTTCTACAAAATAATTTTCCTTTCTCTTTCCTAGAGTTTTCATTTCTCTTTCTCCCTTTGCCTTTAAATTCACTATCCTCCTTCCCATCAAAATATTGTTTACCTCTAGCCTCTAAATGGGTGGCTTGGACACAAACCTCGTCTATAATAGTAGGATTGAACATAAGGATAGTATGTCTAAGGTAGTTGTGTAAACCACCTATATATTTCAGCAAAGTCTCTTAGTTATGCAAATTAATTCCTAGTAAAAGAGCTCTTCTCCTAAACTCTTGGGTGTAATCTTGTACATTTTGTCCCTTAAATTGTCCAAAACTTTGCCAATTCATGATAGCCTTTTGTAAATGAGCTAATGGATAAAATTTATTTTTAATTTCAGAAATAAAATCATCCCATGATAAAGTGATCTTACCATGTTTTCTAATCTCATCCTTGTTCTTGGCTTCCCACCATACCAATGCTACTCCCTCCATTCTCAAAGAGGCTAACTGAATCTTGGTGTCGTCTCATGAAGGTTTCATATCCTCAAATAAACTTCCAACTATCTTATCCAATTGTCAAGTTTTTCTGCATTGACCTCACCATTAAACATAGGCATCTCAAACTTAACATCAAGCTTTAAAAATGAACTTTTACTAGTGCTTTTTGACTTGTGATATTGATTCACCAAAGTAGAGGATGACGATGTAGAGGAAGAGGATGAAGATGGGGATGGTGATCACCATTTCCTCTGTGTCCTTTCTTTGACTTGTCATCACTTTTATTTCCTCCTGAAGAACCCTCTCCTTCCTTGTGGTGTTTCAACCTTTCTCCTTCAAGCCTTTCATTCATTTCCTGGTAGAGTATCCTCACCATCTCAGCCATGTCTAGGAAAGCCTTTCGGAACACCCTTTCTTCTTCTTTGGGATCAATGTCTTCAGTAATTTCTCCTGCTCCTGAAGACATGCTTAAGACTTCTTCTGTGGCTCTTGGAGGTGAATTAGAAGGTGGAGTTAATGGCACTCTGGCCCTCCTTGGTTGAGGATTATTTTGAGCTCTAACCAATTGTCCTTCTCCTCTTTTGAACTTAAGCCTAGTAAGCATCAAAAATTGCAAACAGTCAACTATATCTTTGCACAAGAAAAAATGCAGAGTAAAACTCTAGCCTTGATACCATCTGATTTGAAAATGGAACTATTTGTAATGCTATGCAAAGTATCCATTCTCATAGAATTTAGTGTGTTAAGTGTTCTCCATGACTTGTAGGTGAAACAAAGTAGTTTTGGTTTGTTTCTAAGTTTTATGTGTGAGGATTTGTTAATTAAATTTATTTTTTAACATATAATAGTAGAAATACATAGAAATTAAAATTCACCATGACATTTAACAAAGCAAATTGTTGAGGCATTTCACCCCTCTTGGGCTACATCTGTCGGTCCAAGGCTCCCCAATGGCATGTCCTTGTTCCATTAATTTTCTCAAAATGGTTACACAGTGAAAAATATTTCTAAACAGGAAAAAAAAGCCGTAAATTCAGCTTCATAAGATATAAAATAGCTAAAAATGCCTTTTGTTTCACCTTAAACAGTGAATTACAACCCAATACAGTGCCTTCTCCTTGATGGCCCCGACGGCTCCTTCCTCTTCCTTGAAGAAAAATCTATTGTAAAACACCTCTTTTCACCCTAAAACCTATGTCAAACTCTTTATAATGCTCAAGAAACCCAAAATTGACTAAAATTTCATCTTGTTTGGTCGAAAATTGAGAAAGTTATGATCAAAGAAAATTTTTTCCTAGTGTCACTAGAAAACCTCCTCCAAAACTGGAGGAACTCCAGTTAGCCCGACCATTCTGGCCAATCCTACCAAAAATGGCGCTATGCTCCAAATTGGGTAGAACTATCAACATAGGAAATTAATGTTGGGTGGTGGTCACATGTCCATTCTACACAAAATGCAACATTGTCATTACCCAAACCATAGCATTTATCATACTTCATGTTCATTGGCCACATTTAACTGTATTCTTAACCGTTTCTGCCGTGGTTAAGGTTTTGGAACAAGGTTTTGGGTGGCATTCCAATGAAATACAAGCTAGCCCTAAGGGGCTAGCCCCTTATTTGTTTCCGCCTAATAAAATGAAACCATAAATAAATACATGTTCCATACACTATTAAGAATCACCATTGAGCCTGACTGGATGGGCGCCCTGCTCGAATCTGCCAGGTCTCGAGTTCAAACCTGACTAACTCGAAAATAATTTTAATATGTCAAATTATCCATAATCTGGGGCCACATCGCGCCCTCTAGTACTACCACGTGGTAGCCCCCCCCATCGGTCCACTATGTGGAATATTCTAGGGAATATTTTGAGGAATATTCTCGAAATATTCCTTGGAATATTATTTTTTTAATTTTTCCCAAATTTAAAAATTCAACTTTGGTCAAATGAATTTTCAAGTTTACTGGAGATTTCAAACCTCAATAACTTTCACATACGACCTCGGTTTTGAGAATTGTTCATGGCACCATAATCGCAGCGATGAAACCTTTCGGGTCAATCAGATTGCAACCATTACTGAGCACTTCCATTTTAGCATTTTCTTAACTTTGAAATGATCTCCTAACCAATAACATTAAATCATATCGACATGATACTGAACTCATATATTTTTCAAGTCTAGGTTGAAAGTTGAGGAGTAGACAAGCTCAATAAGAAGAACAATGAGAAGAGGTTCTACTATAGAGGACCAAAATAAGAGAGGATACCAAAAAGATGACTTGTTACTAGTAAAAAGTGGAAGACTTGTTTCAAATGTGGAGAAGGCTTGTTGCAGCTCATAGGTGGACAAGGGGAGTTCAAAAAAGAAGGAAAGGATGGATATTGATATTCATGTCAAGGGTTTAGAGAGAAGAAGTCACTATCAGATGAAATGGAATGCCAAAGTAGCTGACATAAAGGAGACGAGTGATGAGGAATTCGAGAAGGAGAAAGTTTAGTTAAGAGAAAAACTCATAATTTGAAGCAGTTGCTATAGTAAATCTAGGAACAACAGAGATATGGTTGGAAAATGAAGTAAAAGAAGGTGAGATGGAATTGATTGGAAAGGAAACTAAGGCATAGGATGTATGGCAGTTCAAAGAAAAAACTTAGAGCAATTGAGGATGAAATGATTATTTTGTAAGAAATTTTATTCCTTAATGAGAAGGAAGTCAAGAATTTTTAGGAGGAATTTGTAGACAATTTGATGGACTATGGATTTAGTTTCGATCAACATGAAGATGAGATAGTTGAGGCATCAAATGAAGATCCTTATGTTTTTTAATCTAACACATTATGCATGATTGAAAATTTGGAAGGTGTTGATCAATATTTAAATGACATGTTTATATATATTGATGAATAAATTAGACTTCTAGAACAAATGGTTGAGATGGAGAGATTTTGCAAGCATGTGTTTATTGACCTTGAAGATGGTAAATTCGACAGGAAAGTTTTTATGACAAAGGAAATTAAAGGATAAATGCCTTATTTTTTGTTCAAAAGGAGAATGATACAACAGTAAATCATATGTATTATGCAAGTGAAGAATATTAACCGACACTAGACTATGGAGAGTTACTTCATGAAGAGATGCTAGAGGAGGTTTCAAATACTAATTGAAAGTCTCATGTTAGAGGAAGAAAGCACAGGTGAATATGTGATAGAACTTTTGGAGGAATGACTGGGAGAAGATCCAAGTGATGGATATTTTATGGAGAACATAGGTACAATTCAATTTTATTTTGTTTAATTGCATGAGTAGTCGAATTTCTTGGATGAGGGGATAGAAATCCAAAAGTTTTGATATTCAGTTTGTAAAATCAGAGTTACAGGAAATTTTGTTAAAAATTAATGAGGAGACGATTGTAAGATGTGATCAATGGATTGACAAGATTTTTATAACTCTTATTATAGATAATAATGTGCAATAGCTTGAGGAAAATGAAAACAATAAAGTTCAGCCAACGAAAAGGGTTGATAAGGAGATTGATGGATTATTGATGTTGATGAGGAAGACATCTAGGAGAAGGTAATACATACAAAGGATTATAGACAACAAAGAGATGTACTTGAATGAAGAAATTGCATTAGCAAAGAAAATGGAAGCAACAAAATAAACTATGGAATCTTGGATAACTAGAGGCAACAAAGAAGCATGACAAATAGGCATCTAAAACTAAAATTTGGGACCCAGGAGGATTTTATCAACATATGAAATCACATGGTTAGGAGACCATGAATTTTTTTCACCTTGGGAGTATGATGCAAGATAATATTATCTCCAAGTCAAAATACATTTTGACTATACTTAGTGTTCTTTCATTTACCAAGGGAAATGGTTCAATGATTGAATTTAATTGTTTAAATTATTTATATTTTATATGTTTTTGAGAAAATATAGAAATCGTGTATATAGGAGTGGGGATGTTGTAACTAGACTTACTTCTTAGAATATATTTCAATAATATTTGAGAGATTAGATGTCTTAAAATATGTGTGGATATAAACTATCTAGAAATATGAATTCTTTGATGATTTTGTGGATATGAACTAATTTAACTTTTGAATCCCATTTCTTATAATTATGTAAAATGAGAAAAAAGGGTATGAAGAAGTGAGTAAAATAGGAGAGTCAAGAGGCTTCACATAGTAAGGTCCAAGTATGGCCACAACGCCAAAAGGGGCTAATTATATGTAAATGAAGCCAAGAGGACTTTGTAACTTATTTGGATATAATGAAAAGATACACTCTATTTGAGTGATTTGGAACTTGTATGTGTTAAGACTTTGTTATCATTATGCTGAATGTGGGTTTATTGCAGTATTTTAGAAGACAAGCATGGAGGGAATAATGTTCCAAGATTGTCATTAGAATATTTATAGAGGAGGAAGAACCCTTTTGAAATGGGTGTGAATTATTTGAATTATAATCGATATGATAAAATTTGTTGATCATTGATACAAAAAGTGATAAATTATATAGATCCAATAAAGAATCAAGAGGGTGTAACTATATGATGGAGACATGACAAATATTGTAAAAATGTGACATATTTTGTTGCAATAAATATCAAAGTTGTGCAGTGGGAGTGATCAGAGTAATTGTACCAAAAATATAGAATTCAAATCCTGCAAACAAAGGGGCCAAAGATAGAAAGGGGTTGAGATTATAGTTTAAAGGGTAAATACTTTGTTTTAATTAACGTATGTGGGATTCTATGGAATGACCAAGATCATAGTTACAGAAAGGGATTTCGACAACTAAAAACAATATTTATATCTCTCGAAGTTAGTTACCTAGAAGGGAGAAAGAAGGAACAAATAAGGCAACAACTTGGGTGATGAGGACATAGGACGATGTAGAATCCAACCAATGTATAATTCACTAGTATGATATGAAGTTCCTTAATTAGTCTGATGTATGAAAATCAGCCTATTTAGGAGTGTTAACTCCTCTTGGATGTATAATGTTGTTCCTGAGTGTTCCTTCAAGATGCCTATGGAGGCGTGTTCCTTCATTAATAAAGGGGCAGAGTCCATTGCTGGCGTTATTAGATGGCACTACAATTGATGGAAATTATTATTGTCTTCTGGGAGGTATCAAAGTGTGCAATTAAAGGAATGATTGGGATGACTAGGCATCAGGTGGAGGTAGTAGTAAGCCAATGTAAAAAGAGTTGGTATGACACGTTAATAAAGGTATTGGGCCCATAGATTAGAGCACATTGATGGCTAATTTCTCACCATGGTGACATATCCTGGAATGACCTCCCTGAGGATTTTAAAAGCGGTAAACAGACGAAAGTGACAAGATGGCATAAAATTGGTTAGATGTGTAGAGGCAGTGACACAGACTCTAGTGTGTTGGTCGATGAGACCAATGAAATAAGTGATGTGAGTGGCTAAAGAGTTGGTAACCAACACTTATTGTGTTGGTTATATTTCTTTGTCATGAAGTTTTATTCCATCATTCCAAATGAGCTTGTCTATAATAAGAGGGGTGTCATGCGAGGGAAAGGAGCTTTGAAATAAGGATTGGTCGCACACAGTTAAAAGGAAAAGTTTTAACCTTGTGTTAATATATATGTGGTAAGTTTCAACTATGGTGATTCCATCTATGTTTGCGACTGCATGTTAATATATTTGAATAATGTTTGAATCATGTGGTTTTATAAAAGGGTTACACTATACCCTTGTGATTCCTCCCACTAAAGCTTAATTAATGAAGGTTTTTCTTTGAAAAGGGGATTTATTTCATGGGTTGAAATTGATGGAAGTGCCTATCATATGAAAAATTTTAGGATTATTGATCAGATCCAAGGCACCCTTGCATCATTTATATTCAATAGGTGAATGGTTTATAATAAAAATAAAATAACAAAAAAACTTGGAAAAATATTCCTTGACCCATATTCAATATATGTATTTATTCAATGATATCAATATATAATACATGGATGTGACTACCTATATATGCAGGTGTTATTCTCAACTAATTAGTGGATAATGGAAACACCTCATCAAAATATAAGGATGAAAACTCATCAAAGAAGTGAACTCAAATTTTTTGATTTTCTAAGAATTCATAGTAAAACATCTTGCACCTCAACCCTTAATCGCAAGTTTGAATAATTATCCTTGTAAGGATAGATGAACTAGCATGTAACATGATATCATTTTAGTCTTCAAATTGAAATTTGATGAAGATATTATTGAAATAATAAAATTAATGTTGAACAATTCATGTGACATGGAATTTAAAATAGAGTAGGAATATTATAAGGGATTAGATATCATTTATAAAAATTCCCTAATTTCTTTATCATTTCCCAAGAAATTTCACTAGAAGAAAGTGGTTGTAGTATACCTTTTCTAATCCAAAAGTTTTTTGTAAATGTAATTAAAAGGTGATAACGCATTATGGTTAACATGGGTGTCTTGCTAATATTTTTTGGTTTAAATATTCCATTTAATTAAACTATAAATTGTTCTTGTTAAAGAATAAGGACCGAACTATAGAAATCCCAATGTATAAAATATATCTTTCTTGAGAAAGCTTGTAAGGGGGATTGGAAAGTTTCTTATCTTTCCTACAATTGATGATTTTCACTCTTGTTTTTCTACTCAAACTACTAGATTCCAAATCCATTATCGGAGAGATGGACGAGGAGCTAGCTGACTTCCCCAATAATGTCTTATATACCATGTGTTTGGTCATCATTGAGTCCACAACCCAAGGAGGGACCCTAGAGATATATTATGTGAAAAATGGCATCACTCATGAGGAGGAAAAATGTTAGCCAATGTCACCAATTGGAGGTTCAACGTTGGGGGGACTATGAGTGATTGTGGATGTGGATCCTTGAAAACCATTCTTGCACTAGAATGGTTACACATTGTGATCCCACCATGCACAGGAGACCTCTAAACCTAAGTTTGGAAGTTGGACCATATATTCCATGCTTGAAGTGTGTTAGCTATGGAAACAAACAATGTTGTTTTCAAGATGAGTTACGTAAGTTGGGAGGAACTTGGATGTGTGGTCCTTTTGTACACACAAAGCACTGAATAGAAGAACTTTCATCAAGGAGATATAGGAAGCAATGTAGGGGCATTATTTTAGTTCGTGAAGGATTCAAAACCAATTTTTTATTATGTAGTTAGCCTAGACTCGATGCCAAGGAGGTAGCATCCATGTTTCTTAAAAGTGAAGGAGAACCACATTCAAATTATATATATTGAATTAAAATTTCAACAAAATTCCATAATTGAAGTCTTCAAACATTTCATCAGACTCATGGGTGGCCAAATACAAGAAATCAATAGGGTAGTTATGCTTACAGCTGGGTGGAGAATGGTTTCTATTTCTTTAGTTGCTAGAAAATTAAAATGGAATCTAGATAAATGTATTCCTTCCTTGTAATGAAACATAAATGTTGTTCAATGCTTCATGTTTATATATATTATGTTGGAATTCATTGTGTATGTATGCATTGGTAGGATGAAATTTGATGTAAAACCATATTGAATATGTTTGATTAGTTTCGAAATAGCTAAAATGGCTCTCATGAATATTCATATGCATTCCCATATGAATTTTAGTGATGTATGCAATGGAATCATTTATCATATGTTAATTGAGATCACTGTGTGTTTTATGTTCATGAATGGATAAGTTAACACCTTGATTGTAATGATTTCATTTAATTCCTATTTTATGAAACATGTCATGATGAATCATTATGTGTAATATAATGGTGGGGTGAAACCTATGTGATAATGGGAGCTTAAGGTATCATATGTTTATGGAGATAACCGAACATGTGGGCCACCCTATACTAAAGAATTATATACAAAGAGGCTTGAAGTTACTTGGTTAGAGATAGTGATTTTTTTTCTTTTCCTTAAAAATTTTGAGTTTGGAGTCTCAACCTTATTCCTTAATCACATGGACCAATGGGAGCCATGATTGAGAAACAGTTGGAAGGGAGCTCACCAAATATTGGTCTTTAGAAGAACATGGGAAACACACTTTAGAAAAACTAAGATATGGAACAGCTTCATTCAATGGACCACCACTAGATAGAAAAACACTCTACTAACTCCACATGTTAATTGATGATCCTTAGATACCACAGGATCATAATATTAATAAATATTGAAGGATGATTTCATAAATTATGACATCTTGATGTCACGTGTTGAAATGTATCACTCAAATTCAACCATTTTTGTATGACAACTACGAAAATATGAGAGACACATGGCACACATAAACACCTTCCATATGTTAATAGGTGATTCAATGTTGGAGAATGATGTGGCATGTTGAGCCATCATATTGGAATATTAGTATATAAGGAATTCTCGAGAGTTGAGAATTAGAAAACTTTGAATACCATATTACGTTGGTTTACATGTTAGCATTGCCACCTATCCAGCACATAAAAATCTTACACATGTTGAATGATGAATGGGTGTCAAATAAATGATGTGGAATGATGAGATTTCATGTGGACCATCAAGATATCAGGAAATTGCAAAGGTTTCTAGTTGTAAGAAATCGTTGATATCTCAATATCTTATGTCAAAGGATATCATATATTGGAATATTAGAGGGTTATGGGAATGGCCATATTTCCATATCACATATCAATATATTGGAATATTTTACTATATATATAAATTGTAGGGATTATACCCATATCAACATATGAAATTTTGGGCTATACTAGAGTATCAAGATACCATGATGCTGAGAGATTTAGATAAGGACGATTTCATGGAAAAATTTGATATGGTGAGGTACATGATGTTGTAGTTGGGCCAAGGATATGGACTAGTGCAGGGGTGATGCATGGAGAAGGGATACCATATGTCAACCACATGGCATGTATGGATGTTGATGTGGTCCTTAAGGGTTAAATCATAAAATGGAAATAAATTCAAGCCTGGAGCTTAGAATCAAATGAAAATTTATACTTTAAATCTCTCGATAAGCAGAATGATGGTGGTATCATAAATATGATTTGAGGTGATGGAGGAAAGAGAATATTTGATAACACCATATTCATAATAAACCTTGAAGGCTGACCCTAGTTATGCCCAAAAATCCTAAAATATTATGGTTTTGGGTGTGTTACAAAGTGGAACCAGAGTTGCAGTTCAAACACTAGGCCTAGACACCTAGAAATACACCACAGTGAAAAATTTGGAGCTCCACTCTAGAGAAATATTGAAGCTTAAGGTTAATAACTTGGATTGAATGATAGTAAATTATATAACTAATTTTAATCTCTATTGGGATAACCTTGTTTATTTTTGTTAATTTATTTCATTTTTTTCTAAATGTGTCAAACAATATCTTATGGATAACATAATATAGTGTTGGTGTATCCAAGGTAAATTAGTATGTTTAATTATTATTTAAACTAGCAATTGTGTTTTTTATTATAGTACATAAGGAGACACATTTCCAGTAGAAATATAGAAAATAATGTGTATAAGAATGGTCCAATATAGCTTGGACATATCTTCTCATTACATAGAAGAAGATTCAAAAGAGAGGAGGGATGTAGAGATACCTTATGTTTGGATGTAGATGTTTAGAAGCTAGAGGTTTAACCTCGGGGGTTATAAGGATGATAGTGATAAAAATTTTAGATCCCAAGACAAGCATGAGGAGGTAAATGATTTGAAACTGAAAATATTATTATACCTATAATGAAAAAAGAAACATGGACCATGTGTTAATAATTAGAGTAGGAATAGGTCCAAATAGGTCCATAGCCCATCTAAAATCCATACATATGGACCAAGGACTAAAATGTAATAATGGAGAATATTAAGAAAGAGGAACAAGAGTGTAAGAGAGGATGCAACCAGTGAGGATACCTCAATAGACAATTCTAATGGTGGTGTTAATAGTTCTAATAAGTTGTCTAGCATGACAAATAAATCAAGACTACACAAGTAAAATGAATAGGGGAATGGGAAGAGCTCAATACCTAAATAATTTTAGAATGAAAATCCTCCTACCTTCATTGGGGAAGTGATAAAAAGTTAAGAGGCTAAAGCATGGCTTATAATCCTAAATAAATATTTTAGAATGCATAATTACTTAGAAAATTTGAAGGCATGAGTAGCCATATTTAATATAAGAGGAAAGGATGATATATGGTGGAAATACCTCAATATTTTCAAGGTAATTTGAGAGAATAAGAAAAATTGGAGTAATTTTGTGAGAAAATTTAGGGTGAAATACCTATATGAAAGGTATTATGATGGAAAATTTGAGGAATTCGTTGAGCACAAACATCGACAACTCACTATGGATGAATATGCCTACAGGTTCATAGTATTGTTGATGGATGTACCTTATAAAGAATATGAGAAGATAAAATTCTAGTTCTCCTTTAGAGGGCTACCATAGTCCTATCAAGAAAAAATAAAATATGATAAAACCAAGATTACACTAGCATCCATGTCTCCTACAAGTGAAGGATAATGGCATTCACATTATATAGCATGAATTAAATTTTGGCTGAAATTTCTTGGTTGATGTTTTTTGACATTGGATTAGGGTTAGGGGTGGGAAACTTCAAGAAATTCACAATATAGTTGTGCTTATAACTGAGTGTAGAGTGGTTGTTCCTTCTTTGGTTCCCAACAAGTTCGAGTGGAATAGATAAGTGTGTTCCTTCCTTGTAATGAGAATTAACTAATGTTCAATGCTTAATGTTTATAAATATGTTGGAATTCATTGTGTATGTATGCATTTGTAGGATTAAAGTTGTATTTTCATATTGAATATGTGTGATCATTTGCTAAGTAACTTCCATAGATTTCATGAATGCCGATATTTATTCCCTTATGAATATGAATTTTATATGCAATGGAAGAATTTCACTTATGTTATTTAAGATCCATGTGTGTTATATGTTCATGAATGGAGAAGTTAACCTTGGATGTAATGAATGCATTTAATTCCTATTTTATTAAATATGTCATGATGAATCATTGTGTGTATGAGAATGGAGTGAAACCTATGTTTGAATGGGAGCTTAATGAATCATATTTTTGTGGAGATAATATCGCATGCAGGGCTCCCTGTAGAGAATTTGAGATAAGGAAGATTCAATATACCTAGTTATAGGAAATGCGTTATTTTTTTCCTTAGAAATTTGGATTTTGGAGTCTCTTCCTCGCAGCCCTTAGTCACATGGCTTGATGGGAGCCATGAAAAAGAGACAGTTAAAAGGGAGCTCACATAATATAATACATTAGAAGAATGAGGGAAACACACATTGATAAAACTACGGTATGGCACAATATCATTCAATGGAACACCAATAGATGACAAAATAATATATTAAATAGGAATTTTTATTGATGGAATTGGATACCATAGTATCAAAATATCGAGAAATATTGATGGATGATGTCATGAAGATGTCGCAAATTATGACATGGTGATGTTTCATGTATGACTTGTGTCCCTCAAATTCAACATTTCTAGTATGCTTACTAGGAAAATATGAGTGACACATGGCACACATCAACACCTTCCATATGTTAATAGGTGATTGGATGTTGGAGGATGACATGGCATGTTGAGCCATCATATTGCAATATCAACATATCATGACTTCACGAGGGCTGAGCCTTAAAAAAACTTGAATATTCTAATTCTTAGTATACATATCAGCAATGCCAATGTATATTACGTCAACATTTTCCACATGTTGAATGATGAATGGGTGTCAAAGAAAAGAGGTGGAATGATGATCTATGCAATAGGTCATTGACTATCAGGAAATTATAGAGGTTCACAATTATATGAAATTGTTGATATCTCTATATTTTTTGTTGAAGGATATCATATATTAATATTTTGGACACTTATGGATAATGGAAATTTCATGGAAAATGTTAATATTGTGGGGTACAATGTGATAGGTGGGTTGAGGATGTGGACTAGTTCACGGGTGATGTGTAGCGAAGGGATACCATGTGTTACCCATGTGGAATGAATGGATTTGGATGTGGCCCTTAAGGTTTATATCATAAAATGGGGATAAATCCATTCCTTATATTAGAGTCGGTCTTTACATCCCTCCGTCAGAGATCATTTCTCTTATTGCATTTCATTTTTAGGTGTCTCATTCAGTTCATTCATCTGCATTCCATTAGGGGCATGCCATAATCTGATGGAAGGGCCTTGTCACTCACTCCCCTCATGTCTTGTCCTGATGGCTTAGGTTTTTTCATCAAGGTCCATCAAAATCATTTTCAATCAATGACAGTCAATGTTTGTTTTCTGGTGGGCAAAGAGTCATTTCAGTCATTAGGTCTAGGGTTTAGTGAATTCAGTTTTCAAAGTGTTCAATAATGCCAGCAGGTGTATGAGGGAAGTCCAAAATAAGTTTTCATTCCAAAATTTTCATCATCAATAATTCTCAAGAATGATTCTTCTTCAAAACTCTGTTTTGAAGAAGAAATCATCAAATTTATTGTTTGTAATAGATATGTAATTTTTAAGGTTTTTCAAGTTCTACAAATTTGCAGGCGCAGCCCTGGTCTCCTTTGCCGAAATCACATGCCAAACATCCCTGCAAAAAATTGATAAAGGTTTCATCATTCAGCTCCAAAAAGTCAAAGGAAACAACAAAACAGAGTTTACATTAAGAAGAGACAAGTGCCAATTTCAAAACATAAGAAAATGGGTTTTTTAGAAACAAAAAATCAAATCCATCACTATAAAAGATGTTTTCATTGTTTGAAACATTCATTGGTATGCCAAGAGATCAATTGAAGCCGACTTAAGTTGTGAAAGAGAGAAATTGTGAAGTTTAAACTGGAACTGTGTGTTTGGAGTGCACACAGCGCATTGGAGGAAGGCACGACGCACATAGACCGCACGGCGCATTGGGCCAAATCTCATTGTGGAGAATTGCTTTGGCACGACGCATCCAGGAGGCATGGCGCATTGGGTTTGTGCACGATGCACAGAGCCTCCAAATAGATTTTCATAACCGCTTCATCAAATTTTAAATTGACTTAACTCTTTTGCTCCAAGTAAGTGTTTGTGCGCCCTTACCATTGATTTTAGCTTGTGTTTGCTATGATTTGAAGAGGAGGATATGAGATTTGGTTGGTGAAATATAAACCCTATATTCATATCAAAATTTGCTCCCTTAGGGTTTGAAATTGAAGCGTTAAAATTTGACTTTGGTACTAAACGATCCCACTCCATTGTTCATTTGTATTTTCCATCACTTTCGTGTTATCATAAGGCCCTATCCTATTCCCCTTTGTCCCAAAACTAATTACATCCCTTGTTCTCATTTATCCCTATCTCTAAAACTACAATTCCTATCACTTTCCCTCTCCCATATTATTTGCAAAGAGTTTCCAAATCCCTAATCCCCATACAGTCAAGTGCTTTTTCTCACATCTTAAATTTCATTTGACAGTCCTCTTTCCCACTGTTTATACTTACCACTGTCCCTCATTATCCCTTGGGTACACGTTTGTCATTGGAACAAAGGCACCAATTGCTCATTTTCAAACCAACCAAACATACAGTTGACATATATATTGCAGCACCATGACAGAGACAGATTCATCATATGAGAAAGGATATGAGCAAGACAATGACTCAACCACTAAGCTTAATGTACCGAGAAGGCTGCATAAAAGTGGCAAGCATGTTAGAGAAGAGCCCACTTCCTTGGCTCAATTGCAGGCCTGCTCGCTTGCAATGGCTTGCTTTCAGCAACTGTCATGCTTTCAGTATTGTGAGATGATTGCTTAGACTCAGCATCATCATGAGCTAGCTCAATTATTTGTTTTACATTTGCATGATGGCCAGGTGAGCCTTGCTAGAGTAAATTTCACCTTGACACCAGAAACCATTTCCCAAGAAACCGGGATACCGAACATAGGTGAAGAGTGGAACAAGAGACAACAATTGGATAGGGCGTATTACGAGCCATACATCAGGCCTAGCTATCTAAGGCAGCTCAGCATGGTATTCCCATTTCAGTTTTTGAAGGAATCCTATGCGCCATTAATGAAACTCATCATCAGGTACTTCAGCTGTGAAGGCCACTTTTCACGTTTATATGCATATCACATGCGGTTATTGATGCACTTCACTTGAGTGCGGATGATGAGTATCCCATACTTCATGTGTCGTAACATTGAGAGGATGACAGTTCTGGTGCAGAAAAAGACTCCTGAGCAGCAACATAACAACATTTATCATTATGTGCTCATCAAGATCATTGTGGTACATCATCTTGGATTGCAGGGCATTGCATGGGAGGAGTTCATTTCCCGTGACTTCTTTACAGCCCCTCAGCCTCCTCTAGAGATTGTTCATGATGAGGGTGAGCCTTCACATTAGTTTGAGGGTCTTGAGATAGAGCTTATCAGTGTGCCAGTGTGTGTGACATATCAGAGAGGCAACAGAGCCTTATTTGCAGCAGCACAACGAGTACTATCTCCACCCGGGGTGGAAGGGGTCTTGTTACATTCATCAGCAGCGCGAGTACTATCTCCACCCAGGGTGGAAGGGGTCTCACCTTTGACATTGGCACAGGTATTAGCATAGGTACAGGACAGAGGCAAGAGGCCTACGCAGGATGAGGGCCCTTCAGGAGGCCAAGATACTGATTTCATTAATGTTGATTTGAGCTCTCCTAGCTCAAAGATGATAGAGACCATCCAGGAACAGAAAGTTGAGATCGACAAATTGAAAATGAAATTGTAGAGAGCTCAGTGGATTATAAATTACTTGGACCAGTGGAATAAACAATTGGAGGATCAACAGACACTCATAGAGTTGCGGCAAATCCGTGAAGACTGGGAATTGGCCTCAAAGAGACAAGGTGACATGACACCCTTTGAGCGGCAGATTTGGCTTGAGAGAGTTAACATTAATCTTGAGAAGTTATTGGTGAAAGAAAATAGGGACAAGGACATGCTCAGGCATATGAAGAACCACTATTGGGCCCACACACATGTTTGCAAAGCGCGCATGAAGATCCTGAAAGCAAGGCTAAGGAGGGTAATGAAACGACAGAAGAAGGATGATCGGCTCCAAGTATTCACCGAGGCTTTCTTGGCTGAGCATGGCACTTGATGGGGGACCTTCAATCCAAATTTCAAGGAATTTGGAGAAAATTTTGTCAATTTTGAAATTTTGGGTTACAAAATAGATTTTCCCGCCGGACGCGTCACGTCACGTGGCACGCGCTTATGATTGGGACATATTCTAGAGGAAAAATTGATATTTTTGGATTTTTTATGATAAATTATGAATGTTAAAGAATGTATGAAGAATTTCATCAAGTTCTAGGCTGCGTAAAGGGCCGAAAACACCTTGAAAATGGCCTTTCTGCCACTTTTTGCACCAGCAGGAACCAGTCTTGGGAGATTGAATTTTTGGAGGGGCAAATGACATCTAAATCCAAAAATTCCACTTGGGTTGGATAGCAGACATCTAGGGCTTTCCAACAAGCTATCATGAGCACAATTCTGACTTCAGGAAGTGCCTCAAAAATAGGCTCAAAGTGGCATGACACATTGAGTTTTTGGGCGCGGCGCATAGAGAAAATTGGCCTCATTTTCACTCTTCAGCTCAGAATTTCGCCCAGTTTTGACTAGTTTTACTTCCTCATGTAATTTTTGATCTATATTGATGTAATTTGATAACCATGATGTAATTTTGGCACATATTTACTTGTTCTAGAGGATTCATTCACTAAAAAGTGAAAATTAAATGAATGAATCAGTTTCCTTCCATATAGAGGCAAGTTGTTTGATTGCCTAGATTTCAGTTCCTTCTTTAGAATTGGTTGAAATAGATCCTAGAATGATGTGCTCGACCCCTAGAGGCATGGGATGGTTTTAGGCTTGTCTATATGATGTAATTTCTCAGTCATTTTTAGGGTTGGATACTTGGGAATTGTTTGGCACTCCATTGTACATCACTTTCTGCATTTTTGGCTAACGAAAGACCAGGGTTTTGTAGCACTTTTTGGGATGCTTGTGGCTCTGTGTTTTGATGGTGTTATTATCTATGTGATTTGTAAGTTCATTGATATTTATGTGTACCATTTCCTTTCTCTTTTGCTTCTGAAATTAAACAAATGAGTTATTAAGGTAGAATTCAGTCACTAGCTCTGCTATGCCTTTAATTTTGTTTAATTATACATGTTTTCATCTGATTGAGGAGGACCCTTGAGATCTCTTTCCCTCTTCATCCCCTCAATAGTCTACTTCATCCATCCATTTCAAACTAAAGCATCAAATCCATTTCTTTTCCTGCCCCAATTAGAACTCTGCAGAAATTGGCCTTCATCCCCGGACCCAAATTTGCCATTCCCTTTTTTCCAACAAAAACCCCCAAAATCAAATCAAATCCTTGCACTTATATACCTAGCCTAAAATTGTTTTTTATTTCATTCATCTCAAACCCTATTGATTATATTTGTTGAGATTGACCCGGAGAGAGCCCTCTCCTGATCTGTTAGGGCTAGCTACCAGACTGAGCGTGGTTTGATGTTACCCTAAATTCTGCCTTCTTTCAGCCTGAGTTAGATTTAGGCAATAACACCTTGGAGCTTAAAACGATGGTAGTATCATAAATCTTATTTGAGGTGATGAAAGAAAGAGGAAATTTGGATAACACCATATTCATAATAAACCTTGAATGTTGGGCATATTTATGCCCTAAAACCCTAATGCAATATTAGGGGGTTGGGTGTCTTACAAAGTGGCATTAGATTTATTGTTCAAACACATGGTGTGGAGGGCTAAAAATACACCATAGGGATAAATTTGGAGCTCCACTCCAACGAACTACGAGAGATTAAGGTTAAGTTCTTGGACTGAATTAGGCTAGATTAAACAAATTTGAAGCTATGTTGTGATAACTTTATTTATTTTTTATAATTTATTTAATTTATTTCTGAATGTGTTAAGAAACAACTTTAGGTTAGCCTAATCTAGTGTTCATGCATCCAAGGTAACTAAGTAAGTTTTATTTATGATTATTTTAAACTAATAATTCTGTTTGTTATTCCAATACAGAAGGAGACACATTTATAGTAGAAAGATATAAAATAATGTGTAGACTAATGGTCCAATATAGCTTGGATTTAGCTTTTCATTATAGATAAGAAGAGTCAGATGAGAGGAGGGGAATAGTGATACATTATGATATGATATAGAGCCTTAGAAGCTTGAGGTTTGAACAAGGTGGTTAGAAGGATGATAATGAGAAAATTATCAGATCCTAAGAGAAGCACAAAGAGTTAAATGATGTTAAATTACAAAGCTGATTAAATCTGCATTGAAAAAAAACAATGGATGAGGTGCTAATAATTGGAGTAGGACTAGGTCGAAATAGGTCCATAGCTCATCTAAAATCCATAAGTATGGAATAGGAACTAGAAACGAAGAATGGATAAGATTAAGAAAGAGGCACAAGAGTGTAGGAGAGGATGAAACCAGTGAGGATACCCAAATATACACTTATAAGAGTGGAGTTAACAATTCTAATAAACTATCAAGAAAAACAACTAAACCAAGACTACCTAATAAAAAGAAGGAGGAGGATGGAGGAGCTTATTACCTGAAGAGTTTAAGAAGGAAAAACCTCCTAACTTTGATGGGGAAGTTATAAAGATTTAAGAGGCTCAAGCATGTTTTATAATCCTAAATAAATATGTTAGAATTCATAATTACTCGGAAAACATGAAAGCACGAGTAGTTAGATTTAATATTAGAGGAAAGAATGATATATGATGAGAATACCTCAATAATTTGAAGATAATTTGAGAGAAGAAGCTAAATTGGAGTAATTTTAATATATAATTTAAGGTTAAATACCTATTTGAAATGTATTATGATGAGAAATTGAAGAATTTCATGAGCACAGGATGGGACAACTCACTAAAGATGAATATGCCAATAGGTTCGTAGAATTGTTGAGGTACGTACCTTATATCAAAGATGAGCAAAGAAATTTTTGTTGTTTCCTTTGAGGGCCACCATATTCCTAATAATATCCAATATATCAAATAAACCCAAGATGATGGAGGATACCATCCAAAGGGATAAATACTATTATGACCAATCAAAGCATAAGTCTAAATTCTAGAGAAAATGGAAAAAGTAGAAAAATATTATATTTTGGAAGAATGGATCAAGATCATCATCATAAAAGTAGGTTGTGAAAGGCACCAAGTTCACCCTACCATCTAATATTTAGTTCTAGTACAATTATCTTGCTCCAAATGGTAATAAAAGAATAGGCCAAAGAACCAAGGAAAAATGCATTGAAGTGTTGGTCTTGTGGGGAAGAGAACTTGTTAAGAGACTTTCCACACTGACAAAAAGATAAAGGAAGGATGTAAAATGTCCAAGGGGCTTCTAAGATCAATGATGTGGCTAAAAGTGTGTTATATATTTACACTCCCAATGAAAATAGGAAAGTGAACCACCTAGTCTTAGTGGTGGAGATGAAAGGCATACTTCCCAACCATATTGCTTCAATGTTAATTGACCCTAGTTATAATATTAGTTTTTTCACTCCACAATTTGTCAAATCCTATTTTTTAAAAACAAAATACATGTCAAGTCTTGGATATTTCAAATACCCACTCAGAAAAAAAGGAAGATCATAGATTCTATTGAATTTCATTTGTTTTATTTGAGTGTCATGCTTAAAAAAGACACTTTAAATGTATTTCCCATGGTATTTTTTGTGGTGGATTAGTCGCACGGGTGTACGAAATCGCACCAGCTTAAAGAGTGTGGTCTACTCTTTAAACTATTGATAACCGACAGAAAGTGGAGGAGCTCAAAAACATAAAATTTAATGGAAACCATATGCTAAAGCATGCTCTGGTTAAACTAAAACTAAAACACAAATATACAGAAGCTATAAAGAGAGTCAAAACGATAATAATGCAAACGATGGCTCGATGGCCTCTTTTTATTAAACGTTTGATATGGAGAATAAATTTTACCCACTTGCCAAAGGGCCCCTATACAATGGCTCTAGGTCCCGATGCAAGGATGTTGCCTTCCAAGATCTGCCTCTGATGCAGTCTCCCTCTCTCTCTTTGTTGTGGTGGACTAGGATGTTTGGTGGCCAATGATCGAGTCCTCTTTAGCTCCAACTCTGGGTCACACACTGCTGGTGTTGCTTAGGAAACTTTGGCGAGCATATCAATTTGATCACCATTTCTTCATCTCTTAGTGGATTTATATAGGTGAGTTTCAAATCCTCCTTCCCTCCCTTGGTACATGATGGATAGTGACCCAAGGTAGAGGTATGATTCCATTGTGTGCTCAAATATTATTTTGTGTGCTCGCATAGTGTCTAAGGAGGCATTGGTGGTTTTCCTTAGGTGGCTTTCATATAAGGAGTAACTTTCCTTTGCTTGGTTTAGTCCCGGAAAGCAACCTTTTGCCATTTTTAGGAATGTACGCTTATGGAGAAAAAAGGTGCGCAGAAGGCACTCTTCTCTAAGTATTAAGCGCACATTGTAGCATTTAAGACTAGTTCAAATCTGATTTTCTCAAAACCTTAGATATTTTAGATACTTCCTAATTCCATAATGTGTTCCTGCCCTGTAAATCTTTAGGCTTAACGTTAATTAATGTTGTCTTTTTCTGTACGATTTTCCATTGTTAGCGATATTGTAGGACTTCCTAAATAGAATGGATTTTCTAGTAGTGCATGGAACCAAGTTGGGTTGCCATGATAAAAATCTAGAATGTACATATGATGAAAGGAAAATAAAGGATGCTAAAAGCACTGTGAAATCCTGCATTTGTGAGGTGGATTTCAGAGCTGTAATTAAAGAATTGTGGAAAGGGATGCCTCGTAAATGCCATACAAGTGACCAATTCAACAGATGATAGTAAGTTGAATATTAAATATTTCCCATATTACATGAATGCAATGTTGTACTTGCTACAAATATACTATATTTTCCATCCAAGAGGGACACTGATTTCACTATAGAGCACACTCCATGAACAATGTCTATATGTAGGACACCCTATAGAATGAACACACCTGAGTTGGCGAAACTAAAAATAAAACTAAATAAACGTTGGAAAAAGGGTACATTAGACCCAACATCTCACACTGCAGAGTTATAACATTGTTTGTTAGGAAAACAAATCCCACCCTTATGTTGTGTATTGATTACAGATAGTTTAATAAAGAAACTATTAAAAATTAGTATCCATTTACTAGGATGATCATCTCTTTAACCAGCTAAGAAGAGCCACAATGCTTTCAAAAATATATATGAGATCAAGATATAATCAAGTCTAGATAAAGGATAATCATATCCACAATATTTCATTTTGGAACACATATGGAAATTATGAGTTCACAGCGGTGCCATTTGGATTAACAAATGCACCAACCACTTTTATGTCCCTTATGAATAACATTCTCAACAAATAAAATTGTCTTTGTCTTTATTGATGAAATTTTAGTATACTCAATGACTATAGTGGAACATTAAGAGAAAATCAAGATCATGTTACAAGTACTATGGGAACATCCATTATATGCTAAGTTCAGTAAATGGTGCTTCTTCAAATCACAAGTTCACTATTGGGTCATGCTATCTCAAGATAGGGATTACTAATTGATCTTAAGAAAATCAAAGCCATAATAGAGTGGCATGTTTCCCAAAATGCAACTAAAGTAGATATTTTATGGGGCTAGCAAAATATTGTAGGAAATTCATTCAAGGATTCTCAAAGAATGTGCACCTAATTACTACATTGCAAAATATGGGAGAAAATTTTCATTGGACATCAAAGTGTGGAATGAGCTTAGAATAGCCAAAACTGTTGAAAATATAATTAGTGTCAGTCTTCATAATGTAATGTAATTTCATTATTATTATTTTAGTTTTGGTAAAAGCATGTTATTTATTATTATAGAGTCAAGAGATTCAAAAATAAAAATGTATTTGAGTCAAGTCCCATTTGAAATTTGTAAAGAAAAGGAAAATAATTTTATATTGAGTCAAAGTCCACCGAAATTGTCAAGTCAACCCTCCTTGGGAGCAAGTCAGCATGAGCCTCCAAGAGCCACCCATTCAACCTTATATACAGATATATATAGAGGAAAGTTCGATTACCTTGAAGGGCACTCAATAATCATCATCATACATATCTTCTACACCTAACTAATGGAGAAAATGATGAAGAAAAAGGAAAGGAATAACTTGCACATGTGAAATAATTTATGTGAGGAAAGGTTGAATTTCTAGTCTTGTTGCAAGACCAAATTTTAGAGCTTATTATATACCAAAATTTCAGGAGTGAGATTTCAAGAAGATGACAAGTTTGACCTATGTTAAATTTGACTTTGGAGGTAACTTGGAGGATGGATTGACTTGGATTTTGGTGGTAGTTATAGCCTTGGATTTGGTTTTGGATATCTCATTTTGATATGATTTTATGAGAGAAGAATTGTTGTTGTATTTTCCCCCTAGTGGGGTTTTTCCCTACCTTAGAGCCTAATTCTTGGTGTCTCTTGTCTCTTCTGTGTTATGTTCTCTATGTTTTTGTAATGTGTAATTTCTTTATGAAACTAAGAAAGTAAAAAATAATAAATAAATACATATCACTCATAATTAGTTACTATGAAAATAAATTATATCATCTATCTGAATTTCAACATGGTTTTAGAGCTATGGTGAAGAAAAGAGCACTGATAAGTAAACCCTAAGTAGGGCTAAATCTGGAAGAAGCCAAAGCTTAAGTATAAATAAATAATATTTAGAAATGTTCGAGACAAGATATCTTCCTATGACATCTGTAAAAATATTTTTATTGAATCAATTCAAATTTTGTGGCATATTCTAGTTTTGAGGCATAAATATGAATCTATCTGTGACTTGAGAAGACGTTATAGCCTAGTTGATATTGTGATTAGGTCAAAGAAATTATAGGTATAGAAAAGAGGACAAAAAAATATTTACAATGGTATAGTTATAATACCAATTATGTGATAAAATATTTGTGAATCCATCTCTGTGTTGGGATCCATAGTATCCCTGAAGCAGTTTCAGCTCTTTGATATGAATTGTGTAATTTCAAGTGGAATTATAAAAAATTCAAGTTACATTTTTGGCATCTAAATAAAAGGAATATTTATGTTTATTTGTAATATTGTTCAAAATTAAATCTCCTAATTTTGAGCTCGTCTATGGCATACAAAATATATATATCTTTGTGACTATGTTAGTCTATAGTCTTGTACTCATGTGAAAGAATGTAGACCTAAAGTAATAAAGATATCAAAGAAATATGTACCACTCTCTTCTATGAAATTCATTTGAACTTTACTGAGGAATCTAATCAAAATTCTAAAGCTAATCATCATTACTCTGCGAAAGTATAACACTTTTTTGTTAACACAAAACTGAGGCACAAAGTTCTCTGTGATATTTGAATCTTTGATGCACGACTCTTTGATCAATAAAAAATATTATGTGGAACTTATAAAAGGCATCCAAATCCTATTGTAGAAACATATTTTTGATGATTCAAGGTATCTATGATGATGCTAAGAAACAATGATACTAGGTCTATCTACCTATATATGGAAAGCAAAAGATATGGAGCTATATCTCTATGGGAAATTGAGGATTCTGAAGCTTCTATTATTTTCAATACTAGAAGCTTGAAGGGTCCATATAATGTGATATTATCTTCATGATAATGAAATTTCCTATCATATATCCCTAGGCTAATATATCTTAAATTACTATATGTGAAGTCTTGAGGTATGTTGTTCTGTGATTACACTTGAGAATGTAAGGGACATTACTATGTAAAATAAATAAAGGATAGAGTCTATCACATTGATGATATATGAAGTGAACAAGAGTTTGAAATCAATGATATGTGCAAAGAACATGACCTTTATATGAACGACAAGAGTTGAAAGATATGAGACATGTCATCTTGTTGAATATAAATCATGTATAAATTTGTAAGTTAAAACTCTATGATCCAAATTACTAAGGAGCCAAATTATCAATTTAATAAGTAGTGTTGTACCTCTTTGTTAGAAGGACTCTGAAGGTATAGAAAATTTGTAGCACAAGCTTATAGAATAAACATGATATCCAGACTCAATTCCTATACATAAAGGAAGGATGATTTACATCAATTATTTCTACCTCTCTATGAAGTCTGAAAGGTATAACTTAAATGGTTTGAAGTCTATACAGAGATTGAATCTCCTATTTTATCTCTATGGACAATATATATAATCCAAGCTAAACTTGAGAATCAAGGAAAAGAATGTTGTAAGTAGCCAAAAGAAATTTATATGCTTAGCAACATAGTTTGATGGATAAAATTTTGAAGTATCTATGTTGGAGGAAGATGGTATAAACTGAAGAAAGATCCAAGGGATCAAATCTCTGCAAGAATGGATAAGGTAAATATTGAAAAAGGTATGTATAAAATTTGTTCATTTTAGTAAATATAATAATGACCTAATAATATCTTGAAAGATAGTGTTTTGTCATAAAATGAGGTTTTGTAGCTATAGAGATCATTAATATGATAACATTTGAAGTCTTTCCTTGCATATAAAGACTAGGATTTTGAAGTCAAGGAATGAAGTAAATTCCATCTAATCTATAGAGAGCTTGCTAATGATATTTATAAGGTTGCAAACTAACAGAGTTGTGTACTTGTAGAAATTTTTACACACAATAATGTATTTTCGGACTCCCCTGATCTAACAATTAAATACACTGTTAAATACATAATCCTTCTACACAATTCTTTGTGGAAATTAAATCGCTAATTGCAAACATATGAAGAAAAATCAAGCACACATGACAAGATGTTTTACCAAGAAATCTTAAGGCTAAAAACCCCAACTATCATATATTATGTATATCATGGAATCATGAAACAATCTCATACAAAGCGTAGTTGTTAGAGCTCTCAGTACAATATACAATCATCTCACACTGTCATACAAAAATTGGTTCCAACATGCACCAATTTACTGCCTCCTGACGGCCTGCCTCCATTGCGCAATCCCTGCTGAAAAAGATCACTGAATAAATTCAATCTTTCCTTTCCTTGACTGCGCAATCCTCATTGGAAACTCCAATGTGCATGTAGGTGCATTGAATTCATCACTATAGTCACAATTTATAGTCAAACACACCCTTTCACCTATCTCTCCACTCGGTCTCCACTAGATCTGACATGAAAGTTGTTAACTATTGTATTTCTTTAGTTGTAAGTAAGACACTTCTTGTGAATTAATTAAATAATTAATTCATTCATCTTTCACTAGTGTATCTTTAGTTACAAATAGCACAACTGAGTTTAACTCACTTAACTAAGTTAAACTAAATAACAACTCACATAAATCCTCTTCCAACTCTATTACAACTCTGCCACAATCAGTTACAATGAAGTCCATCATGCTTGAGTCACCAACCAACCTTGGAATATGTAATTCCTTTAGCTAACTAGTTTCCCACATAAGTTAACTGAAATCGAGTGCTCCAAGAGAATAAGTTATTATTTATTGTCTGATTATCATTAAGGGCTAATAATAATCGACATGCATCCTATTTTTAGATTTTTGATCTATAAATACACTTCGCCCATGATCTAAAAATAGAAACTCATCTAAAGAGAGAATTTTCTCAACCATCTAGAATCAACATCCTTCTAATTTTAGAATATTCTCACCATTCTAAAAATAGACATACACCTAAATATAGCATTCGGGCCCCACATAGTGAAGGTGCTTAATTTTCACTAGGATCATCATCTTGTTGAATTTGAACACTCCCTCTCAACAAGAAATGGATTATGCTTCACCCCGATCCTATCTCTATGGTATTCAAATTTTCTCCTAGTGAGCACCTTCATCAGAATATCTACATCCTGATCTTCTGTAGGAATGTACTGAAGCAACATGATCTTCCATTGCACACAATCTCTAATATGATGATACCAGATATCTATATGCTTATATCTATTATGAAACAAAGGATTAATCAAAATTTTAATGCAACTCTAATTATCACATTGAATCACTATAGGATCTAAATGAGAATCGAACAAACCAACTAGGATATTCCTCATCCAGATAGCCTCACATGCAGCTTGACTTGCTGCCATGTATTCCACTTCCGTTGAACTGAGTGCCATGGATCTTTGTTTCCTATTGTACCAAGAAAAAAATGTAGATATAATACTGAAAACCCCTCCTGAAGTTCTCTGTATGTCTGTTGGGATACCTACCAAATCTGCATCTGTGAAGCCATGCAACTTCAACTTATTTGTATGTCTGTACCATAAGCTAGACTTAGATGTGCCCCTGAAATATCTCAGGACATGTTTTCCCTTATTCCAAAATATCTTGGTAGGCTTAACCATCACTTTAATAAGTTGTCTCACAGCATAGCATATGTCTGGTCTTGTATTAACTAAATACATGAGTGAACCCACCAACTTTCGATCGATAGTAGCATCCACTACCTCTGTCGATGTAGCATCCTCTTTCCTCCAATTTCTTGGAAGAGGAGTATCCATGGGTTTGTAGCCCTCCATGTGAAACTTACTGAGTATCTCCCTTGCATACTTGCCTTGATAAACAAAAATTTCACCTTCTCGCTGCCATATTTCCAATGTAAGGAAATAACGAAGGAGGCCCATATCCTTCATCTCGAACTCCTTTGCAAGATCCTCCTTGCATGATTATATCAGTTGCTCATCACTAATCAGTATTAAATCGTCAACATAAAAAGAATTGATTAAAAGCATACCCTCCACCACAATTTGGTATAGGTTTTCATCTACTTCACTCTTGGTGAAGCCAAGTCAAGCGAAATAGTTGTCAATATAAGTGTACGAAGCACGAGGTGCTTGCTTCAGCCCATACAACGCTCTTTTGAGTCTGCACACATGCGACTCGCTACTAAATATCTCAAATCCTTCAAGCTACTGAGTGTACACTTCTTCCTCAATGATCCCATTAAGGAACACAGTCTTCACATCCATCTGATGAATGTGCCAACCCATCTGCACTGAGATAGCAAGGATGGTCCTTATGGAAGAATACCATGCGATAGGTGCAAAGGTTTCTTCATAATCAATCCCCTAGATCTATGAGAAGCCCCAAGACACAAATCTTGCCTTATAATTCTCAAAACTCCCATTAGAAGTTTTCTTTACATTGTAGATCCATCTTGAACCTACCACTGATTTATCAACCGACCTTGGAACAATTTACCAAGCATTGTTTCTGACAATGGAGTCATACTTCTCCACCATTGCATCTACCCATGTGGGCTCCTTCACTGATTCTTGAAAAGAATATGGGTCTTTCACAATACATTTCCTCATGAGAGACATGTATCCAGTGAATCGATCAGGAGATTTTCTCTGTCTATGCTATGAAGTAGGGGCTCCTACATTCTGTGCCGCATCAAGCTTCAGCCACTCATATTCTATGGTACACCTTCTACCAGTTTTGAATTTTGGCTCTATGTGAGTGGACTCCTCCATTCCATGATCCTCCTCTTGGGGTTGATCCGCATCTATAGGCTCATATTTTGGAACAAGTAGTTCCTCCTCTACATGCAAGTGTAGCTCCCTCTCAAGTGACAACTTCATGGCTTTCTCCTCATTGAATTTTATATCCCGTCGCACCACAGTCATTCAACTATTTGGAAAATACACATGATAATTATGGGGTGTTTCTGTGTACCCCAAAAATATCCCAAATTCAGTAGTCGGCTCCAACTTCTTCCTGGCATTCTTGGTCACATGAACATAAACAAATGAGCCAAAAATATTAGAGTGAGAAACATCCAGTTTCTTACCAATAAAAGCTTCTTCAGGTGTACTCATTCCAAGCACTCTATGAGGACAACGGTTTTGTACATAAGCTGCAATGTTGCATGCTTCCACCCACAAGTGCATTGGTAGGCCTTGATCATGTAGCATAGCTTGTGTAGCACCCATGATCATTTTGTTATTCCTCTCTGCAACCCCATTCTACTGTGGGTTATGAGGCGATATGATAAATATTTGAACAACTCGATTCCTTCTTTGCTACATAAATCTTTCAATTCTTTCGAGATATATTCACCACCATTATTGCTCCACAAAGCCTTCACTTGCTTCCCTAACTCCTTCTCCACCAATGCTTTAAACTCATAGAACTTTGAGAATGTTTGATCTTTTTTCTACGTGAGGAAGATCCAACATCTACGAGAATAGTCATTAACAAAAATAACATAATACATGTGTTTTGTTGTTGAAGAAACCAATAATGGCCCACACATGTATGTGTGAACTCTCTCTAGGATCACCGAAGCATGGTTCTTCTTTTCATGAAAAGTGGTCTTCACAAACTTACCCATAGTACATACCTTGCACTGATATATCTGCACAAGTGTACCCTTGCAAAGTCCAGTATAAATCTCCTGCAAAGTCTTCAGGGCACCATGGTGAAGATGGCCTAATCTCCTATGTCATAATTCTCCCTCATCCTGGCTCACCACTTCTTCTTCTTTGCCCACCATTGTAGTGCAGCCATCTACCTCTAGCTTGTAGAGATTCTTGACTCGAATCCCTATCCTCTTGGTTTGAACCATTTTTTATGTCGCAGGAAAGCTTTTCCATCACTGAAAACAACATCATAACCTCTGCCTCCAAGATTGCGACTGAGACCAAGTTATTATTTAGACCTAGAACATGCATAACATCTTTCAACAAAAATGGTTTACTTGACTCCATCTCAAAGGTAATGGTACCAATGTTGGTCACACTGTATCGTCCATCGTCACCCATATCTATATGCATTTGGAGATCTTTCTCCTCCAAGTCGTTGAAAATCTACTTATCTCCCATCATGTGGAAGGAAGCACCACTATCACGATACCACACCGATCTCATTGCGCTTGAAACCAAGCATGATATCAAGGAGAAATCAAGTTCAAATTGTGAGGTAAGGGCCTCACTAGCTGCAACTTTAGCAACCTTCTTGTTCTTCTTTTTCTCTAGGTAGTTACTGGTGATATGCCCATGTTCGTGATAGTGAAAACACTTAACGTTGGACAAATCTAGCTTCTTGTCTTTAGCCTTGGATTTTGAATGGGATTTCTTCCCCTTCCCTTTCCTTGCTTTGGTAGCCAAAACAAAATCCTCTTCATTAACATGCTTTGATGAAGAGCCATCCCTGGTATTCTGCCTTATCTCCTCCTACACTAGATTTGACCAAAGTCGCTCCCAATCTGACTGTTTCTCCCGCACACTGACAAAGTCTTGATAACTATGCCAACTCTTCAGAAGTCCAAGGAGAGCCAATATCACTAATTCATCATCATCAAATGTAATTCCCACACTCCTGAGCTCATCCATACATTGGACAAACTTTGTGAAATACTTTGGAATATTGTTGTCCTTCTCCATTTTGATTTTTCTGAGATTATCTTTCAGCGCCAACTTCCTATGGTCGCTGCTTCTTTGGAAAAGATCTGTCAAAGCCTTCTACATTTCAAATGGAGTGGATTTCCTATGAAGGATTGACATAATATGTTCTTTCACACCTTCCAAAAGAATCCTTCTCATCTTTGCTACTTTCTCTTTCCAGACGTCAATTAATGCAGCATCCCTCGAAGTGGGCTTAGGAACATCATTATTGATGAAATCCTTCAAGCCATTATCTTTAAGCACTACCTCCATCCTATCCTTCTAGGATATGTAGTTCGAGTTGCCCTCAAGTGCATACTCCAACCACAACCCATTGAAATCCATTTCAATGTTTACTCAACTGTCACACCAAGAAATTCTTGTAGCAAATTTGAATTGTTCCACCAATAAAACTCAGCACTGCTTCAATATTGCAATCTTCAGTGATTAACAAAGCTCTAATACCATGTAGGAATTTATAAACACAATAATGTATTTATGGAATCCCCTAATATAACAATTAAATCCACCGTTAAATACATAATCCTTCTACCCAATTCTTCGTGGAAATTAAATCGCCAATTGCAAACATATGAATAAAAATCAAGCACACATAACAAGATATTTTACCAAGAAATATTAAAGCTAAAAACCCAAAATATCCTATATTATGTATATCATGTAATCATGAAACAATCTCATACAAATCTCAGATCTTAGAGCTCTCAGTACAATATAAAATCATCTCACACTATCATACAAAAATTGGTTCACACATGCACCAATTTACTGCCTCCTGACAACCTATCTACACTGCGCAATCCCTGCTGAAGAAGATCACTAAATGAATTCAATATTTCCTTTCCTTGAAAATGCAATCCTCATTGGAAACTCCATTGTGTGTGTAGATTCAATGAATGCATCACTATAGTCACAACTAATGGTCAAACACACCCTTTCACCTATCTCTCCATTGGGTCTCCACTGGATCTGACATGCAAGTAGTTAACAGTTGTATTTCTTCAGTTGTAAGTAAGACACTGCATGTCAATTGATTAAATAATTAATTCACTCATCCTTCACTAGTGTATCTTTAGTTACAACTAGAAAAACTGAGTTTAACTCACTTAACTGAGCTAAACTAAATTTAACAACTCACATAACTACTCTTCCAACTCTGTTACAACTCTGCCACAATCAGTTACAACAAAGTCCATCATGCATGGGTCACCAACCAACCTTGGAATGCATAATTCCTTCAGCTAACTAGTTTTCCACATCAGTTAACTAAAATCAAGTGCTCCAAGAGAATACATTATTATTTATTGTCTGAATATCATTAAGGGCTAATAATAATCAACATGTATTCTATTTTTAGATTTGCGATATATAAATAGACTTCACCCATGATCTAAAAATAGAAACTCATCTAAAGATAGAATTTTCTCAACCATCTAGAATCAACATCCTGCTAATTTAGAATATTTTCACCACTCTAAAAATATACATACACCTAAAAATAGCCTACAGACCCCACCTAGTGAAGGTGCTTAATTTTCACTGGGATCATCATCTTGTTGAATCTCAACACAATTTTCTACAAGTAAGTGGTCCCCTTCTTTGCATGACAGACATTAACCAATATTAGTTAAACTTACATATAGTTCAAACATAATAATTTTGTAAAGAACTCGAATTTTTTTCTTTTTTGGAAGTGCTATCATTGTGTCAATTAATATTTTTGTTACTTGACCACTTCTCAGACATTTTGTTATTAATATACAACCTTTACTATTAAATACAAAATCCATTAAATATATTTTATAGATAAATCACATAATTTTCATCTAAAAATAGGTCTAGTAACCAGTATGCTTATGTGCATAAATGCACCAATGCGTTCAATTTAGTAAACATGCCAACATGTTTAATTGTTGAGCACCTACAACAAAAATATATTTTTTAAATAAATTTAAATTATGATGGTGTGATAAGTAACGATAAAATCACCGCCATCACAATAAAAAATAAAACATAAAAATAAAAACATTTTATTTATTTATTTAATGGTGTTATTTATGAGAGGCACACCAATGTGTTATATTACATAGGGCACAACAGTAACAATATTAATTTTTTTAAGAAAATGGACAGGGTTAATAGGGTGGGTATATGATTTAGTAATTTTCCCCCCTTCTTTATATGTCAAACATCTTATATGTAGTAACACAAACCCAGTAAGTTGTCCCCATTCTTTGATGCTAACAAAGTTGTGTACTTGTATAAATTGAAAATTTCATCTATGTAATTTTATTTTTGTTCGTCCATAGTTTTCTAATAAAGCTTGCAAGTCAAGGAAATAACTATCTAAACTTGAATAGAAAATGAAAGAATTGGAAGAATGTGGAAAAGCGTGAAGATTAAGAAGGAGGAAGTAGTTTGAGGTATGAATCGGAGAAGTTGATTAGATGGAAGCATAAAAGTGAATAAGTTCACTTACCTCAGTTGGAAAGAGAGAGATGTAAGATCTTGGATGCATAAAATATTACTTGAAGTTTGATAGTAAACCCAAAGAAGCTTGTGATCACAAGAGGAAATGATAGACCTAGGGAAATACCCTTTACACTACAAGGAAAACACCTTGTAGGTTATAATAGAGGTTTTTATTGTTACAAAATTAGAAAAAATGTCAATAAAACTTCGACTACAACATATTCTTGTTGTAGCGGATGTTTTAGGAGAGATGATAATGAAGCTTCATCAAAACTAAAAAAATTTCACTGTTGTGCTATGCAACCACCTCACAAAATAGAAGAAAATATAAATCAATGACTTAAAAATTATCCACTTTGAGGGGAAAACCTCCTTTACATTACATTAATGAAAAATTCTTGGATGATACAAATTACAAAGCCCACTTTCTATATATATGAGTCTAAGGGGTCGCAATATAATGAGAGCCTACATAACAATAATAATGTAAGGGCACAACAATAAAAATAGTGGGCTTCTATGGGGCACAATAATAGCAATATGGGGACTACATGGTCACAAAAATAAAAATAAGGGGGATACACTAACATTAACAATAAGGGGCTACATTATTATATGTGGACCTAACATGCCCCTTTCCTTTAAAAAAGTGTTGCCTTCAATGCTTGAGTATTTATGGATGCTTCTGTATAAAATTAGCATCCTCCCATGTGGAATCATCAGTAGGTACCTAACATGCCCCTCTCCTTCAAAAAAGTGTTGCCCTCAATGCTTGAGTATTTATGGATGCTTCTATATAAAATTAGAATCCTCCCATGTGGAATCATCAGCATGTAAGTTCTTCAACTTAATGAGGGTAAGTTATTCCACTTGATGAGATACTCTGAAATTGATTGGTTTCATAGCTATCAAACTCTTATTTCCGTGAATGCTTTAGGTTCCAATATTATTTCTCCTTCCTTGTCACATTCTGGAAATATTATTTGAACTAGAATTTTTCCACCTATAACCTTATTTAATCATGAAACATGGAAAAATCGGTGCACTCGGGAAGATGCAGGAATCTCTAATTTGTATTCCATAGTACTAATATTTTGCAACACTTTGTAAGTACCATATTACTTTTACGATAATTTATTATCCTTCTTAGCTTGCTTGAGGGACATTTGTTTGTATGGTTGTAGCCATAAAAATACCCAGTCACCTACATCAAATCTTCTTTCACTATGATGTTGATATGTATGTTGTTTCATATGATTTTGTGCCAAATTTAGGTTATCCTTGAAGAGTTATAGAACTTGTTATTTATGCTCAATGTGATCTTCCACTACTTAAGCCTTATAATTTTCTCTTAAAGATTATTTCAATGTTTGAAACTTTAGTGAGCATAATTGTGAATTTTGCTCCACTTTTCTTTCTTTAGAATATTTTTCATGCCATTAGAATTGATTATGTTTCCTAGTTTCCCTACGATACCCATTAATTCAAATTCCATTCCTTCCCAAAATAAATTTCAAGAAAATTTCTTGAAAATTATAAGCACCTAAAGATTGAAACAATTGAACTTCTAGTACAACATAAACACCACCCGTTTGAATGGAAAGCATTGGGTTATTCAATACATATTACCCCATGGTTAGCTTGATATTATGGAACTTTCCATAGCAATTTACAATTCCTCCATTTGAAACCATCACTTGAAACTCTAGTGTTGGATATAGGAAGTAATCCAATTCTTTGGATATCTTACAATGAATAAAATTATGGGTACTACCTGGATCAATCAACACTATTACCTTTTACTTCTTGATATGTCCTCTTATATTGAGAGTTTGAAGTGTGGTAATTCCTACCAATGCATTATAGGATACTGTTAGATTCATTTCTTCTTTCTCTAAGGTTGCCTCCTAGTGTATATCCTCTTCTTTTGAAGTTTCTTGTTCCTTTTCTTCCTCCTCCTCACAATCTATGTAAAGTAATTTATTCTAGACACATTATGACCTTTAGTGTATTTTCTATCACAACTCTAACAAAGCCCTTTTGCTATTTTTTCTTCCAATTTTTATGGTGTCAACCTTGTAGGTTATGGAAGGCTAGGAGCAACAAACACTTCCATATTTATAGTTGTGAGTGGTAGGCTTCCTTGTTGCCATAATTTTTCTTTCCAACTTGAATGCCTTCTCCAATGAATCAAGTTCCCAAAGGCGAACCTCATGTTGGATGTTATCCTACAAAGTACCTATGAATACAACAGTCTTATGTTCCTATGGAATATAATTTACTGTTATATTCAATTTTTGGAAGTCCTCAATGTGCTCTACCATTTAACCCTTTTGTTTGAAATTTATCAATTGGCTAAAGAAGGTGTTTCTCTTTGTATCTTCATAATTTGTTATCATTTCCTCTATAAAAATTGACCAAGTGACAAGTTTACGAGAACAAAGCCATTGATACCATAAAAATTGATTGGGTTCTAAACTTAAAGTTACAATTTGTACCTCTTGTGTGTGTTGCAAATTATGGATTTCAAAATATTGCTCTGTCTATAGTAACCATGTTACTGGATCCTTGCCATCAAAATTCCTCATATCGATATTTGGAATATGGTGGCTATTCAATCTAACATTAGAGTCTATGAAATCATGATTAACATATATTTTGTTCTCATCATGAGTTTCATATAATACCTTTTCGCCATTAGGAAGCATTTTGTGTATAGCAACTTTGTCAAACCTTCCTTCAAACCTTTCATGTCTTCTTTTAAACCATTCTTCAATTATTCCATGTTGCCTTTAATTTTTACTTATATGCCACCCTTCAAACTTTCCATGTTTGATTTTAAACCTTCATAAAGCCTTCCATGTCTATTTTTTAAACCATTCTTGAAATCATCCGTCTTACCTTCCATTTCATTTTTGGCTACTCTTTGCAAGAGCAACATTTTTTGCACTTGGTCTCCTAATTTTGATATATCGTGTTGAGATTCTTCATCTTCTTCATGTATCATAGTAGAGTTATCTGGTTTCTTACTAGGTATTTCCATTTTCTTGCTTCGAGTCATTTTGGAATGAAACATTGATATTTATGCTTCATTATGCCCCTTTAATCACTTCAAATAGATTTTTCAAAGAAAAATTATGATCTTTTTTTTAAATACACACATTTTTCTTTGCTTTGTAGGAGCTCAATATTGAATCTGTTGTATCTATGTGATTTTAGATCTCCAACATTTGAACTTAGGTTATGCAGTATCCCTATGAGTCTTATTTCCAAAGCCATAGGTCAAACCTAATTTTGATTCTTCAAGATAACGTTATGCTCGATCTCCCACGATGATCTAATTATGGATTTGTTCAGTCGAGAAAGCTTGTACAAAGTGCCATGTGTCACTGTTTCAACCTTCAACTTTGAAATTAATACATAACAAACTAAATTTTGTGCACTTTTGGAAGAATTTAAAAAAAAAAAAATTTGATCCATGAAACAAAAGTTATGACGAGTTTCCCTCAGTCACCTATTTGGAATGAAATTATGGAGCCTTCAAAAACCCTGACTTCCTCTAGTCATATCTCCATAAGTATAGCAAACCAAGATCTAAAATTCATACATGATGTTCACCAATATTTCGACTCCATGTGGTTTCAATTACCACTTCTAAAGGTTCGTAAAAAAACTTTATAGTGAAAATTCGAGGATGGCCTATTTGAAGAAGTGAAACCCTACAATCCGAAGCTCTATTACCATATCTTATGCAAATAGCTCACAAAATAGAAGAAAATATAGATCAACGACTTAAAAATTATCCACTTCGAAGGGGGGATCTCCTTTAAATTACATAAATGAATGTTTCTTAGATGGTACAAATGACAAAACCTACTTTCTATATAGGGTTGTCTAATGGGTCACAATATAATCATAGCCTACATAACAGTAATAATGTAAGGGCACAAAAATAACAATAGTCGGTTTCTTTAGGGCACACTAATAACAATATGGGCACTACATGGGCACAACAATAAAAATAAGATGGCTACACTAACAATAACAATAAGGGGCTAGACTAGTATTATTGGGACCTAACAGGTTGGAGGTTTTAGTAGATGTTTTCATAGGGGTGCTCTTACTAAAAAAATCGCATAGGTGTGCTACCAATATAAAAGCACTAGTGTTTTAAATTTCACCTAGAATGGAAATGAAAATTTGTAACAGAAATGCATTAAATTTATAAAAGTGCCAGTTCTTTGATAATAATAAAAATGCATTGAATGCAAACAACACCAGTGCCTGAAAATTATACCACCAAAATGCTTATGTCTTCTAAAAATGCCTCGATTAATACGTTTTAGGAAGGACACTAGGGCAGGAAAAAATTCTTCTAAGCTCAGTGATTTTGGCTTCCCGAAGGAATTGGGTCATTATGTGTAACAATGAAATGGTGCTAATGAATTTTATAACAACATTAATGTGCTACTAATATAAAATAATTAGTGTTGTTAATTTAAATAATAAAAAAGAGTTGGAAAAAATATTTTGGATCACTGGGGCATTGGCTTTATGAAAGAACCAATGCTTTAATAATAACAATATAGTGAGTCATATAATTTATGATACCATGCACGAGAGTGTTAAATGTGAGCAACACCATTGCTTGAAAATTATAACGTCCCAATCCTTATATGTTTGCAAAAGCCCTAGGGTTGTACTTTCACAAAATTAATTGGGGAAAGAAAAAGAATATTGTAGCACCAGTGCTTTTACATAATATAACACACCTGTGAGTTAATGGTAATGATGCACTCGTGAGTTAAAGGTGAATCATATCATTGCATGAAATGTATATATTCCCGGTATGTATTGATTTTACACATGTACTAATATTTTGTATGTATGAACGCACCAAGATACCATTTTTTATTATTATTATAAATATCGTTTACAGAAAACTCATATTCGGAGTAGTCCACATTAATATATGATGTACCAATATCCATTTTCTATTTTTTAGAAATGTCGACGTGTGATAGTGCAATTATTGTCATTTTTAAAATATGTTATTCATTGAAAAATCAACATATATCTTATTAAATTATTCATATAAATTAAATTTTGATTAGTGCATTTTGTATATGATTCTTGGAATAATTTTTTATATCATCATATTTTTCATCTCTTCATTATAATATTTAATCATTCATATATTTAATCAGTGGTATAACATTTCACAACGACGTTGGACAAAACAATCGAATAAATTGAAATGTACTTTATTATATATGAATAAGAGGCTCTTTTTCATACAAAATGGGATAGTTATTGGTAACTCTATGTCTTTCAATTGGGACACTATTTTCATTACATTAAACACAACGTCTGATTTTCACAGACAATTATTTCAAAAAATACAAAAACTTACATAGATATCAAAATTGATCATAATTCTTCCTTAGAACTATTTCCATTGCTCAAGCTACTTCCATGACTTGGGTTATTTGAAAAAAAAAAATTGATGATTGAATTGATTGTCTTTGTCTTCTTCAAGTTCCATCTACAAACATAAAAATAAAGTGTGATGAGCTTATCTACATTGGTGAGAATAATGAAAATTGAAATAAATAATATACATCAATGCATATAAAAAAGCAATGTGTCATAGCAATAATTGAGTCATAAACTATACACATTCCTTCAAAACCAAATCTCATGCCTTCTTTCAACAACTCTTCCATGGACACAATTCCATACTTTGTTTCCTTCAAGTTGTATACCGCGTAATAAATCATAGATTTAATATAAAGTTTTTTTTTGTTCTATTAATTATAAACTCAGAGAAGTAAAACAACATAGATACTTACAAATTTCACAATTAATTTTTGATATGCCAACATATATTCACAACCTATATTTAACCCAATGCCAATCAATTCTTCTAATGGCTCTTCTTTGTATGTTAGCACCTATTTGAAGACATTCAAGGATCGTTTATATAAAACACATTATAATATACAAAAATGAAACCTTAAGTTGTTATAAGGAAATATTAACAATTACTCACAAACTTTGATATCAATTATTTTCTTCCTTGTTGTAGTTTTTAACCCTATATAGAAATTACTTGCAAATGAATTCTTAAAACATAAGAATATATAATGACGAGAACATAATATATATATATATATATATATATAGAGAGAGAGAGAGAGAGAGAGAGAGAGAGAGAGAGAGAGAGAGAGAGAGAGAGAGAGAGAGAGAGATTTTCCCCTAGATTAGAAAACCAAGACTACCAGATTGATTTTTCATTATATCCCTTTCAATTTTACAATACTTATATATACATTTCAAAGCATTCGTAAACCCTAATCCATAACCCTCTATTAGAACATAATTGTATTTCCCTTGACTAGATCTACAAAATAACATGGACAGAAAACCATCATGCCCAAAACCATATGCAAAACACATACATAAAACCATGGTTGGATCTGCCCACCATCTGTGGGTGTGAATAAAAAAAATCATGGGGCACTTCCCCAGACCCCTGTGCAAGGGCTCTACTGCTCCCCTGTAAACCCCCTAAAAAGGGGGGTTATGCCTACCTTGTGACCCCTCCAATGCACCCAACACAATGTAAAACACATGGAACTAGTTGTGGAAAGAATATAACACACACCCAACACTTGTGGTCATGTATTATGTGTTGAATGGGTTCCATTTTGTTTTCTTTCATTTAAGAAAATACTTGAAAATTAATATTTAATGCTACGTTATTTGTTTTTATGTACCTAATATAAATATTCAATGATTACATACATTTGAAGCACATTGTTGTTGATATGGACCTTCCTATGATTCAATTATGTCCACTTCTTTGGCCATCACCTTGTACATTTTTTTGGACATTCTTGCTGGCATGTTTCAAATATCAGCTCGTTGATCCTTTGGTATTTTCATAATATTCCTGAAAAATTAATAAACTATTTTTATATTGATATATGAAAAATAAATATAAAAAAATTGATATTAATAACTGAATGATTTGTAGTAATATATACATATAATTCTAGAAAAATATGTTAACTAGGAATATTGGTTTTTGATTTTTTTTTTTTGTTCTATGTTTATTCTATTACAATTCTAAGAGGTTTCATTGACCATTTCACTGAAAATGCTTCCTATAGTTTAAATATAACTTGGTTGTTGGAATCATTGCATTTATTTCTGTATTGTAAGTGGAAAATATGTCTATACATTCATTCCAATATATCTCTCATAGTTTTGTAAAAGTACCCCCGCTCCCCCTCCCTATTATTAACCTCTAGCACTACTCAAGATGAGTGAAGGACCAATTCATTATCATTTACATATTCTATAATTTTTATATTCCTAGAATGACATTATTTTCCTTCATTGTCAGCCACTATAAAACATTAAACATATGTGAATATATATATATATATATATATATATATATATATATATATATATATATATATATATATATATATATATATATATATATATAGACAAAATTTTATCTAATATTCTCAAGTATATTATTAATGAAAATTCAAAAATAAAAAATCATATTGAATAATATATTTCATTCACCTCATTCATGCTTCCACAATTTTTGCATCATGCTTTTACACTCTTCTTCACTTAGATCAGAAAGAATCTTATCGAGCTTCCTCATTTTGAGGCTCTTCATGACACACACTAACCCATATTAGTTTAACTTAAACATAGTTCAAACATATTAAAGAATATACAAATAATTTACATTTTCTGTTTTTTTGGATGTGCTATCATTGTGTCACTCAATATTTGTGTTACTTGACCACTTCTTCGAGATGTTTTTATCAATATCCAACTTGTAATATTCAATAAAAAAGCCATTAGATATACTTTATAAAGAAATTTCATAATTTTTAGCTAAAAAGGGGTCTAGTAATCATTCTGCTTATGTGCATAAGTGCACGAGTGTGTTTAATTTAGTAAACACACCAACACTTTTAATCGTTGACCACTGACAATGAAAATTATTATTTTTAAATAACTTCAGATTATGACACTATGATATGTAATGATAAAATAACTACCATCATAGTAAAGAAAGAAAACATAAGAAATTAAATACAAGTTTTATGGATTTAACGGTGCTATTTGTAAGAGGCGCACTGATGTGTTATATTACATACGGTGTACTGATAAGTAGATTCCATTTTTTAAGAAAATAGACAAGGTTGATAGTGTAGGGATATGATTCTGTAAGTGGTCCCTCTTCTTTACATATAAAACACCTTATATATAGTAACACAAACTCATTAAAACTAAAATTCCTAAAATTAAAAGCCCTAATTGTAAAGTGGGAGAGGGAGTTAAACCCTATGGTGAAATTTTGCAGTCACATAAGCAAATAGAAGCAAGGGTTTTGGTAATTATTGATTTTTTTGTTTTTTCCTAAATTTTAATTAAATATAAATAGAAACATAGATTGTAAAAATTTGTATTAGTAAAAGAAATAGTAATTTTTTTACTATAAAGGTTTTTTAAATTTTTTTTCTGATTTTTAATTAAATCTAATAGAAATTGCAAAAAAAAAAAAATTATTAGTAAAATTGAAAGTAAAATTGAAATTGTTTACCCTGTAAGGTTTTGAGTGAATCACCATACATTTCAAATGTTGATCTTCTGAATAGTTATGTTTTTATAAAATATTCAGTTGCTCCATAATGTTCCTAATACGTCTCTCTTGCAAATCTCTCCCTTGAAATTTTTTGAAAAATAATGTAGAAGATAACCTCTTACTATTTAAAAGACCATGAAATTAGATTTTGAAAAATGAATTACCACTCATTTTTCAATTTGAAAAAAACAATTCGGGTGTTTTTTTTTTTTTTTACATCACTGTTTTTTTTAGTAAAAAGAACAGGTGTGTTTATTAGTAACACACACAAATTAAATATAACTTATGGGTGTGCTAAATTTTTTTAATGCAATGATATGATAGAATCTTTTATTTTTATTTTTGAAATCTCATAAACCCATGCAGCTATTATTTTAACACATTAGTGTGGTTATTATTTAAACACGTCAATGCGATTAGTTTTACAAGAGAACCAATATGCTTTAAAAGGTATCTGGTTTTTTATTTTCATATAAATTGGCATATTCATCTAAAATTATCATTTATTATTCGTCCACATGAGTTACCCTAGTTCATAATATACATTTTCTGCTTAAAGTCACCTTATTCTTAAAAAAATGGTTTAAAAACTATATTAAAATTTAGATTGTGGTGGTTCTCAAAATTAATTTTAGGCATGTACACAAAAAATTAGTGTTTATTTTTCTCAAATGCAGGGATTAAATCTCATAATATCAAATGGCCAATTCTTCAGATTCCATTTCGTTCCATATTTGTCAAAGTCCTTTACAGAGTTCTCCCTTTCCATCTCCAGTAAGTTCAGATCTTATTTATATTTTGATTATCTAGTTGATTTTTTTATCCATGTTAATGTGAATAATAATGTATCCAAATTTGCAGGTTCTTGATTTATAATCGAGTTTAGATGCAAAAAATATTCCCTAGCACATCAGAAGCTCTTATTAGGAGAAGCATACCACAAGTAGTTGGTAATTGAAAATTGATAGTTGATTTACCTTTCTAGTTGTAACATGCCATCTTCTAGCCACAATCCTAGATCAGTGGTGGTAATAATTTCTTGGTATAATGTACTTTCAACAAACCAATTTCATTGTGCTTACTAATATCATTGATGTGCTAATGTTTAATATTTTTTGAAATTATGATTCTAGTGATGATGAGTGACCCACCTACAATCTTCTATTTCACCGCGCTACAATGTCAAATCGAGGGAAGGAAGCATTAAGAGCAAAGCTCATAGAGGAAGCATATTGAGAATGGTTGAATCAAGTCCAAATTAACCAAATAGGAATGACTACAACAATAGTATTTCTTCATCACATGTTGGAAATGGAGGCAATCAAATAGAGATTGGTATGGATGATTACTTACAGGATACAACTACCATGGAGACAATGTTGTTAGATGAATTCCATAATGATGAGGTAGGGGATCATGCACATATCACTAATACCTTTTTCGAAATCCTAAAATATGCTTCCACAACCCCTCTCTTTGGACTTTCTTACTAGTCAAACTCTACCAAGTTGGGGACAATGATGTTATTATACAAATTGAAAGTAGATTTTGGCATGTCGAATGCATGTTTCTTGGTATTATTGAGGTAATTGACCATGATCAAGTCCCATATATTTTTAGAAACCTTGGCACACAATCAGCATTATAAATGGTTGATTTTATAGACATTAATTATTGACATTGTACATTTATATTTCCCACCAACTATAGGTTATTTAAATATTATGTTTTTCCAAGTGATAATGTCTTTCCCAATAGCTATGAAGAGGAAAATAAGTTGTTTAAAATGTTGGGTGTTGATTACATAGCATATCATGCATGTTTAAATGAGTGTATTATATATAGAAGAGAATATGCTGGAAAATAGACATGTCCGAAATGTGGGAATGACAGGTACTGGAAAAAAAGTTAAATAACATGGTCCTCCTCATAAGATCTTAATTCACATGCCTATAATCCCAAGGATTAAAAGGATATTTCGTGTGAAGAATTAACTATGTTGAAGATATGGCATGCCTCACACAAGTAAGTTGGGATTTATGTGAATACCAATAGATTCAATAGCCATGAAGCATATAGAGGATATATAGCCCAAAAACTTCAAGGATGAAATATGAATTTTGCGACTCAAAAAATCCATGGATGGTGTCAACCCATATTCACTCCAAAATACCAACTATTATGTTTGGCCTATATTAGTGATCGATAAAAATATCCCAAAATGTTTTTCCATGAAGAATGAACACCTTATGTTGGCTCTCATAGTCCTTGGTAGAAGATAAGTGAATAATATGGATGTCTACTTACAACCATTGGTAGATGGATTGAAGTAAGGGATACATGTGTACGATGTATCAAGACCCATCGTAACAAAGAGGATTTTTACCTCTTATCTTATATGCCCTTACACCACACATGATTCTCTAGGATTAGGAGTTTGCTCTCGTAAAAACAATTTTTATTTATTTGCTTATATACGTAAAAAAATTGTTTTGCATATTAATCTAATTCGTTGTAATTTTTTTCATCTTAATGATCACTAATGTGCCTTATATTTAATAATTTCATAGGCCTAGTAACAAAACTTTATCATGGACATAAATTTTGTGGACCTTCTTTGAAGGCAAGGTGGTCCAACCACCTACGAAAAGCAATGTATGAGTGCTTCAGGGTATTCCTTCTAGAAGAACACCTTTACAGAAGAAAAACATCTGCTTTCAATGGTAACTAGAGAGAACCCAAAAGCCTACAATAATGACACCTACTGAATGGCATAAATAATTTGAGAGAGAAAAGGAGAACAAGATTACATAAATGCTCGATTCAAATGGGTATCCCATGTTTGATGATACATAATTATTTGATATCCATTTTGAGAAATTTCGGCCCATTGGGATGAAAAGAAAATTTATCTTTTATGAGCCCCCATATTGGGAGCATCATAATATTTTCCACTTACTATATCCCATGCATATATTTAAAAATGTTTCATATTTTTTATGGAGGCACATTGTAATATTCCTAAATGGAGAAGTAGCAATATATGAACACAAAATAGGAACTAGCAATGTAAATCAACTCATTAACATTGGAAAACAATATGGAGACATAGCATCATGTATTAGATCAGAAAATCAATACAAAATAGTGAGGCATGAATCATATACAATGAGGAAACAAGCCTCCCAAAAGCAATCACTCCTGAATATGAACTGTTGCTACAATACAAAATGCCGAAAGACTACTATAGTGTAGTTATAAATACACTCCTACAACAAAGGAATGTACAAAATATGTATTGATATTATATTCCTCAAAAGATATGAAAATTATGTATCTATGCTTTACACAATCTCCTACAAAGAACCCAGAAATGGGTTTTCAGAAATACACCCTGAATAACATGGGATCCAAAGCCCTAGGGCTGAAGATTCACTAAAAAATAAAGCACATGAGTGTAGAAGGCTGAAATATTGTATATATAATGTATATCCCCTCAAATTTCTCCTCCAATGAAAGCCTGAACCCTTAAATCACAAGAAAACACTCCAAAAGAGCCACAAGATCCCTCATTGAAGCTGCCCTCCCAAATAACGCAATTCCCAAATGGAAAAACGTTGTAAATGATGGGAAATAGTTGGTCTAGTCCCAAATATTTGAAATTTGTCCAAGAGCTCTCAAAATGGATCTGCCAAGAGAAGGAATCCTTCCTCCTATGAGAAACTAGCTCAGAAAGTGGGTTTCTAAACCCTCCATTGCAACACCCTGCAACACAACAAAATATCCTGTATAAACTGCACTGATGAAGAAATCTATAGCTTGGCATGAGAAAATGAATGTGGAAATGAAAGAAATTCTCTTCCAAGAGGCCTCTTAAGGAAAGAGATGGGATTCCTGCTCAAGAACACCCAGTGCTAAACAGCACAGTAATCTCAACTAAACAGTTGAAGAATGCAAGAAGTCTAAACATATCATATAAAAATAATAATCCAAAACATACCCATCTATGGTTACCTTGCCATCCTTATAAACAATGTGAGCCTTCTCACCTTGGGTCCTACTCATTAAGGTTTCTACTATTATGAATACTTCCTCCCATTCACACTGCGTTGTCTCTCATTAATGATCCACTCCCTCCACATCAGCGTCGTTGATTTGGTCAAAATTGACCTTTTCCACATGCATTAGCCCATATTCACACATGAGGGTGATTTATCCATCTATGAAGATGATCCATTTTCACATTAATAGGGACTTTATTCCTACTAAAGAGATTTATGGTTCTCCCTACCCATTTATTCATATAACTAAATGATAAGAGAAAAAATTAACATTCCAATTAGTTGTATGCTAATTTAGGAATATTACAGTCCTCCCCTCCCAAATGTTGCTTGTCCTCAAGAAAATGCAAGGATATAATTGGAGAGCCTCCTCTCCTCCTCCTGTAGCTTCCTCACATGATAAGCTTCTCCAAGGAACAATATGTTGTCTCATCAATAAATCTCCAAGTTGCTCCTCCCAAGTATGCAAGTTACCTTTTGGTGACAATCCCAAATAGATATCATCATGAAAACGTGGAATACTCATGGAGGCAACAATATGCTATCTAGAGGCCTTCTTGAGGAATGGAATCTGAAATATAGTGGGAACCATCATTCCCATGTGATGCTCCCATCCCCAAGCTATCATCCATACAAAATGAGCCACCCTCCAAAATGGTAACTCATAGAAATACTCCTCCACCTTAGGCTCCTACAAAGAAGGTGGGTTGCATTGGTGAACTTGATAGACTAAATTATCTATCCCATGCTTTCTATCTCTCCACTTATGATAAGTGTAGAGTAGCTACTAATTTTGGGTTGCAAAAATGTAGCCTTCAAGAGGCAAGAAGAAAACTAGATCTTCAAAGATCCTCTCTCTAGAGTCATGAATCGTGTTGGCCCAAACCACCCCATATATGATGAATAGGACATCATCACCATATGGCATCCAAATGAGAAAGATACTGAAGGTTTCATGTAGTGATGGAAGGTACCAATAGTTTCCCAAGTGGTCACAGCGTAGTTTTCTAACTGTTGTTGCAAAACATAATATGGAAAGCTATCTCCCAACAAGTTTCTAGTTGTGCATGTCATCTCATCTACTAGTAAATAGTAAATGGAATTGTTTATCAACTGAGCATACAAAAAATAGTAAAAAACTTGCCCAAAGCCATACAAAATATGGCTATTCCCATCACCAATGTTGGTCCCAAAATGACCATGAAGCCCAAATAGAGGCTTTCCCTCTTGTAGAGAAATAAAATGTATAGAGATGGTAAGAGAATGAAAATATTTTGTTAGATAATCAATAAGTTAACAAACACAATTCTTACCATGTAGTGGGAGTAGATTGATAATAATATCCATGAATGAGCCATCCATAGTGGTATGACACAGCCCCATGAAAAGGAGTGAGCCATGTGTTGCATGCAAATCATTCTTCTTATGCTTGGAGATCAAAGTCAAGAAGATCATATCATGGTAATAGATGTCTCCATCCACCACTTCATCACCCTCATCTCCTACTTTTCCATCAAGTGCATGATATGTGAAGTGATCCTGGGAACACTCCGTCAACAACCCCAAGATCCCAAGTGACAACGTAGTTTTCCTTTGTAATAAGGCTCTTGTCATCTCATAGCTCCATCTCGTGAGATGCCAAATGTCAAATTCATCCACCATGTTATGAAACCAGCTCCAAAAATACAGGAAAAGAGAGATCAATGCCTTAGAAATAGCCAGTTCGAGGGGGGAACCTCTATTACATTACATAAATGAGCAATTATTGGATGATACAAATGACCAAAACCTCCTTCTATGTATAGTAGCCCATGGCCCCACAATATAATCCTAGCCGACCCAACAATAACAATGTAAGGGCACAATAATAGCAATATTCAGGTTATAGGGGTACACCAATAATAATAAGTGGGCTACACTAATAAAAATAAGGGACTAAACTAGTAATATAGGGACCTAACATGCCCCTCTCCTTCAAAAAAGTGTTGTCCTCAATGCTTGAGTAGCTCTGGGTGCTTCTGTATAAAATTCTCATCCCCCCATGTAGAATCTTCAATGGGTAAGTTCTTCCACTTGATGAGATACTCTGAAATTGATCAATTTTGTAGTTGTCGAGTTCTTGTTTCCATGACCGCTTCAGGTTCCAATATGATTTTTCCTTCCTCATCAAGTTCTAGAAATATTGTTTGAACTGGATTATTTTCACCTATAACCTTCTTTAAGCATGAAACATGGAAAACTGGATGCACTCACGAAGAAGTAGGAAGCTCCAATTTGTATGCCATAGTACCAATATTTTGCAACACCTTTTAAGGACCATATTACTTTGGCAATAATTTATTATCCTTATTATCTAGCTTGAGGGACATTTGTTTGTATCGTTATAGCCATAAAAATACCGAGTTTTCTACATTAAAACTTCTCTCGCTGCGATGTTGATCTACCTGTTTTTTCAATCGATTTTGTGCCAAATTTAGGTTATCCTTCAAGGGTTGGAGATCTTCTTTTTGATGCTCGATGTGATCTTCCACTGCTTGAACCTTAGAATTTTATCTTAAGGATGATGTGATGGAAGGTGGATGATATCCATAAAGTGCCATAAATGGGGTCATTTTTGTTGCAGTATGGAAGGAAGAGTTATACCACCATTGAGCAAGAGGTAACCACTTGACCCATCTTGTTTGTTTATCAGATACAAAAAAACGAATATATCCTTCCAAAAATTTATTCACTATCTCAGTTTGACCACCAGATTGAGGATGATAAGATGAGCTATGAGCTAATTAAGTACCCAAACAAGAAAATAATTCCATCCAAAAATTTCTAGTAAAAATTGGATCTTTGTCACTCACAATAACATTTGGGTTTCTATGTAGCTTTTGAATTGTGTCCATAAATGTAGTAGCAATTGTACATGCTTTAAATGGATGAGATAATGCACAAAAGTGTGCATACTTGGTAAGTCTATCGGCTACCACCATGATGACACTCTTTCCTTTGGACTTAGGTAAACTTGTGATAAAATCCATTGAAATCTCCTCCCAACGTTGACTTGGAATGGATAAAGGTTGTAGAAGACCCGGGATCTTAGTTGTCTCAAATTTATTTTTTGGAAAACCAAAAATTCCACCACAAACTTCAGAATATCAGATTTAAGGCCATCCCAAAAAAAAAAAAATTCACCCTGTGGTAAGTTTTAAAAAATCCTAAGTGTCCCCCTAAAGGAGAAGTGTGCAATGCCAAATAATATTTTGTTTTAGTTGGGGATTCTTACAAAGATATAAGTGATCTTTCTACCATAAGGAATCATTTTTCCAACTAGATGTATCAGATGTACTAGGATCTTGTTGCAACTTTTGAATGAGTTTCCACACTTCTTCATCCTTCTTCAATTCATCCCTTGCTTCAGTTATCCAATCTGGTTGGATAATAGAAATGGCATAAGGAAATGCTTCCACCTCTTCATTCTTTCTAGAGAGTGCATCTGCAACAACATTTAGCTTCCCTTTTTTGTAGATTATTTCAAATTCATAACCCAACATCTTTGTGACCCATTTTCGCTGCTCTTTTGAAGATAGTATTTGTTCCAAAAAGTGTTTAAGACTATCATGATCAATTTTTACCTTGAAGTGTATTCCCATTAGGTAAGGTCACCATTTCTTTAGTGCATGTAGTATTGCTAACATTTCCTTCTCATAAATAGCTTTCTGTAAATACTTCCCTTTGATTGGATGACTTTCAAAAGAAATGGGTCTTCCTTCTTACATTAAAACAACACCAATTCCATTTCCTACGGCATCACATTCCACAATAAAGGTATTTGTGAATTCTGGCGTAGCTAAGACCGGTGCTAGGCACATTTCCTCTTTAAGATGTTCAAAGGCCAAAATTTCTTCAGGAGTCCATGAAAATGCATCTTTCTTCAATAATTTTGTTATAGGTGCTTCTATTCGCCCATAATTCTTAACAAACTTTCGATAATACCTTGTTAACCCGAGAAATCCTTGCAACTACTTTATATTTGTGTGGAATTTCCATTCCTTAATGGATTTAATTTTGTTAGGGTCTACCTTAACACCCTTGTGAGATACAATATGACCCAGATATTCCACCTCTTGTACTCCAAAGAAACATTTGGATGTTTTTGCATATAATTGTTTCTCTTGAAATAGTTTGAGCACCCTGTCAACATGTTGAACATGATCCTTCCAAGATCTGTTGTAGATTAGTATATCATCAAAAAATACTAGCCCAATTTTTCTAAGGAAGGGTTTGAAAACGGAATTCGTCAACCTTTGAAATGTAGAAAGTGCATTGGGAAGGCCAAAAGGCATGACCAAAAATTCATAATGACCCTCATGAGTTCAAAATTTTGTTTTCAAAATATCTTCTGTCTTCATTCTAATTTGATGATATCCTTAACAAAGATCCAACTTGGTAAAATAAATTACTCCATGTAATTCATCCAATAATTCATCAATCACAGAAATGGGAAATTTATCTTTAATGGTGAGCTTATTGAACTCCCTATAATCTGGACACAGGTGCCATGATCCATCCTTCTTATGCACCAATACTACTGGAGCAGAGAAAGAACTTTGACTAGGTTGAATTATCCCAGCCTCTAACATTTCTACAGTCATAAGTTCAATTTAGCTCTTTTGGACATAAGGATATCTATAAGGCCTGATTTTTGCAGGAACACTTCCTGGAATCAGATGAATAGCATGATCATGATTACAAATAGGTGGGAGTCCTTTGGGAGTTTCAAACACCTTGGAATGATTGTCCAAGACTTTTTGGAGATATGCAAAAATAAATGATTTTGATGTTGGAACTTCTAGTGAGCATAATTGTGCAATTACGCCTCGTTGTTATTTCTTAAGAAGATTTTTCATTACATTATAGCTTATTATCTTTCCTGGCTTCCCTGTGATACCCCGTAATTTGACTTCCTTTCCTTCTGAAAAAAATTTCAAGAAAATTTCTTGAAAATTAAAAGCTACTGTCCCCAAAGATTGTGACCATTGTAATCCTAGTACAACATCAGCACCTCCCATAGGAATGGAAATCATTGGACTATTCAATATATATTCCGCCATTGCTAGCTTGATACTATGGCATTTTCTAGAGAAATTTATAGTTCCTCCATTTGCAACCATCACTTGACATTCTGGTGCTGGGTATAGGAAATAATTCAATTCCTTAGCTACCTTACAATGAATAAAATTATGTGTATCACCATAATCAATCAACACTATTACCTTTTTCTTCTTGAGCTGTCCTTCTATCTTGAGAGTTTGAGGAGTGGTAATTCCTGCCAATGCATTATACAATATGGTCGGACACATTTCTTCCTCTTGTAGGGTTGGTTCTTAGTGTATATCTTCTTCTTTTGAATATTCTTGTTCATTTTCTTCTTCCTCTTCATAATCTATGTAAAATAATTTCTTCTTAGCACACTTGTGACCTTTAGTGTACTTGCTATCACAACTATAGTAAAGCCCTTTTGCTCTTTTTTCTTCCAATTGTTGTGGTTTCAACCTTGTAGGTTGTGGAAGTTTAGGAGTAGCAACACTTCCATCATTATATATGTGAGTGGTAGGCTTCCTTGTTGCCATAATTTTATATTCAATTTTTCTTTCCAACCTGAATTCCTTTTCCAATGAATCAGGTTCCCAAACATGAACTTCATGTTGGATGTTATCCTTTAAAGTCCCTATGAAGACATCAATCCTGTGTTCCTCTAGAATATTAGCTATTCTTATATTCAATATTTTGAAGTCCTCAATGTGCTCCACCGCTAAACCCTTTTGTTTGAGATTTATCAGTTGGCTAAAGAAGTTTTTGCCTTTTGTTTCCTAATAATGTGCTATCATTTCCTCCATAAAAATTGACCAAGTGATAATTTTTTGACGAGAGAAAAGCCATCGATACCATACAAATGTATTTTGTTCTAAATATAAAGTTGCAATGCGTAACTTTTATGTGTTTTTCACATTATTGAAATAAAAATATTGCTCCATCTGTAGTATCCATGTTACGAGATCCTTTCCATCAAACTTCCTCATATCCATGTTTGGAATATGGTGGTTCTTCCATCCAAAATTAGAGTTTATGAAATCAAGATTAACATTTATTTTGTTCTCATCATGAGTTTCCTCTACTATCTTTTTGACATTAGGAAAAATTTCTTGTATCAACTTTTCCAAATCATTCTTCATGTTTTCCATGTTGTCTTTCATTTTTTCATCGATCTTAGCTTCCATGTCATCCATATTAGCTTCCATGCCCACTTCCATGCCATCTATCTTAGCTTCCAAACCATTCGTTTTAGCTTCCATGCCTTTCTTCAAACCATCCATCTTAGTTTCCATGCCTTTCTTCAGAACTTATGTTTCATTGTTTGTTGCTCTTTGCGATAGCAAAATTTGGTGCACTTGCTCTTGTAATTTCGATATCTCATGCTGTGTTTCTTCATCTTCATGAGTCATAGTAGAGCCTTCTGAAGGCTTAATGGGTGTTGAATTCTTTTTAGGGGGCACTTTTGAACCCAATATTGATATCTATTCTTCAATATGCCCTTGGAATAAATTCAAACTACTTTTTTTTCAAACGAGACTTATGTAATTTGAAAACAATACACACATTTTTCTTGCTTTTGAGGATCTCGACACTGAAACTAAATTATCTCTATGATTTTTGATCTTCAATATCTAAAATTCGACCCTACAATATCCCTCTAAATCTTCTTTCGAATGCCATAGGTCTGACCTAATTTGGATTCTTCAAGCCAAATCTATGCCCAATCTCCCATGATGACCTAGTTTTGGACTCGTTCAGTATAGTGAACTTGTATGACTTTCAAAGTGTCATTTTTTCTTCCTTTGGCTCTAAAATGGATATGCCAAAAAACATAGTCGATGTAATTGCAGCCACTTTTCATAGAATTCCATTCTGAGGCTCAGAGAGAGAGTTATGATGTTTTCCCACAGTCACCTCTTTGAGATGAAATTCGGGAGCCTAAAACAATCCTAGCTTCCATAGATCATATTTCACAAAATATTACGAACCAATACCAGAAATTTTTACAGGATGTTCCTCAAGATTTCAGCTTCACTCTATGAAAATTTCAGCTTCTGAACCCTCGTAGAAAAAAAGTTATAGCAAAAATGTTTAGGTTAAATTCAGGAGCCTAAAAAATGCCCTAACTTCAACAGATCATATCTCTGAAAATATTGCAAACTAAGCTCTGCAATTTTTCAAAAAATTTCCTCAGGATTTCAGCTTTGTGCTCTAAATATTTCAGCTTCTAAACCTTAGTATAAAAAATGTTATAGTGAAAATTCCACGATGACCTGTTTGGAGCAATGAAACCCTAGAATTCAAAGCTCTGATACCAAATTTTATGAAACCAACTCCAAAAATAGAAGGAAAGAGAGATCAAAGCCTTAGAAATAGCCACTTCGAGGGGGAAACCTCCAATACATCACATAAATGAATAGTTCTTGGATGATACAAATGACCAAAACCTCCTTCTATATATAGGAGTCAATGGGCCCACAATATAGTCCTAGCCAACCTAACAATAACAATGTAAGGGCACAATAATAACAATATTGGGGTTACAGGGGTACAATAATAACAATAAGGGACTAAACAAGTAATATAGGGACCTAACACACTATAATGCTATTATATATGGAATATTCCTTCCAAAGTGGAAGTACTTCCTGATCCTGCAAGGCTATGGAGTAGCCTCTTTGCACCATGATGGTGCCATCACCTAATCCTACAACATTATGAAAAGTATGGGAGAAAATAAACCCATACTCTCCCAAGTTATTCCAAAGAAAAAAAAACTCTTGTTGCCTCCCCACATCATCACCATATAAATTATGGAGCAACAACATGATGGTTGAGATGAAAGATATCACATCACCCCAATACACCCAAACTCCTTTCTGCCATATGATGCAAGTGCCATGCCAAGTCCTAACCAAAAACATTCTCTTTGAAATAGAATGTGTCACATGATGACCAAACTCGTTCAAGAGTATCCAATGCAGTCTTGCCTCCTGCTGCCTTGTGTCATAGATCTACAAGTGGCTTCCCAGCTTCTTGCTCATCAACATCACCCATCCAACCAATGGTGAGTGTCTTCTACATGCTCAAACTTGGTATTCCTCCAATGGAGAATATCATCCTCCCAAATCAAATTTCTATCTTTTCATTTCATGGGATGTTGAAATGCAATCTCCTGGAGATCCCCAAATGAAGACCATTCATCAATGACCAAATTGACCCCATAAGGATCCAAATGAGATGTAGGCAAAAAATTCTCATTAATATGTGAAGTGCTCATCAAGGAGTATCCATCATAAGATGTCCTCCATCAATCATCTGCCTATCCACTGCTACACAAGTGTGTTTCTCATTAGAATGTCTCAATATTAGTTGGGCCCCTAACTCATCACTGCTACTCAATGACAACATTGGTGATCTCTATGATGGTGCATCCGTTGTCTCAAGATCATGCTCAATGTTGAACAGATAGTTCTGCATTGCATTGTTTAGGAAAATACTCATCCTATCCTCCAAAAATATACACTCTAACCCCAAGAGTTGTGTGCATCTCAACACTGAATAAACGGGATGGTTGTTTATCTCCTCCTTGAAAAAATCAAGGCTCCTCAGTGTAGTGATAGTCTGCTGCTCCAAATCAGCAATGTTCTTTCACCCTAGGTAATGCAATGGTATGTTCCCACAATCCTCCATATGATGTGTTGAAATAACACAAAGTGGAAACATGTGCATACCTAGGTAAAGCTTGGGAACATATTGTACCGCTACAAGGGTTCCATCCTCCAGAGTGATGACTTCCCCAACTACTGATGAAGATGGCCATTCTTCTCTGGCTACATCAATGCTGGTATAAGTCTCCTCCTCCTCATGCAACTCTAGAATAGTGCAGGGGAATCTAAATGTCAAGATATCAAGACAAATTTGCAAAGGTGCAAGTGTTCTCTCTCCTAATGCAAGTGCTCCTGCAGCAAGTGGTGTTGAAGGCCTCTTCCCATCTGATTTCTTCTTATCAAACCTCTTAATCAACCTTGGAGTAAAGTTTGCATATGCAGTCACTCTTGCATGACTCAAATGGTTGAACCACCAAATGTTTGCTTCACCTTCAAGGTGCAGTGCTACAATCTCAACAGCTTCTTTGTCTATTACTAGATGTAGCAGGAAAAATGCATCCAAGTTCATTCCCCAAGCTCTTTCTGTGCATGTGGATGACCCATAAAAAGTAGACAATAGAAATCTATTTCTGCAAGGTCTTCTTTCTTCTTTGGGCTGAATGAACTGTGGGAGAGTTAGATTCTCCTTGAAAGCCCTTGTTTCAGATTTGTATTCTGCAAGATACTCTCTTATAATCTCATGATCTAAGTGTCCTCCATATTCATCCCTTTTTTCTTCTTCTTCAAAAGAAAAGGGAATAGTGTGTTTCTTTGGAGCTCTATGTAATACTGGATCTTTCTTCTACTGATAGGAAGTACATGGACCTTCCTCATCTTGAAACCATCTAGAGGTCTCATTATATCTCTCCTCTTTCATATGATTAACCTCCTTGGATAGGTTCTTCATAGATCTAAAAAGTGATGATACAAAGCTCATTCCATCCATCATTTATATTTCTTCTTCTTCTTATAGCACAATGGCTGAAACTCACAGGTTGAGCCAAGCTTATGCTCTGATACCACTGTAATATTCCCAAACGGGGAAGCAACAATATATGAACAAAAAACTGGAACTAGCAATGTAAATCAACTCATTAACATTGGAAACCAATATGGATACATAGCATCATGTATTAGATCAGAAAATCAATACAAAAGAGTGAGGCATAAATCATATACAATGAGGAAACAAGCCTCCCATCAGCAATCACTCCTGAATATGAGCTGCTGCTACAATAAAAAATGCCGGAAGATTGCTACAACAAAGTTATAAATACACTGCTACAGCAAAGGAATGTACAAAATATGTAGGGCTATTATATGCCTCAAAAGATATGAAAATTACAGATCTAGGCTTTACACAATCTCCTACAAATAACCTGCAAAGGGGTTTTCAAAAATACACCCTGAATAAGATGGGATCTAAGGCTCTAGGGATGAAAATTCATTGCAAACTGAAGCACATGAGTGTAAAAGGCTGAAATATTGTAGATTTGATGTAGATCCCCTCAAATTTCTCCTCCAATGAAAGGCAGAACCCTTCAATCACAAGAAAACACTCCAAAGGAGCCACAAGATCCCTCACTGAAGCTTCCCTCCAAAATAACACAATTTCCAGATGGAACAATGTTGTAAATGATGGGAAATAGTTTACCTAGTCCCAAATATCTGAAATGTGTCCAAGAGCTCTCCAAACTGATCTCCAAAGAGAAGGAATCCTTCCTCCTATGAGAAACTAGCTAAGAAAGTGGGTTTCTAAACCCTCCACTACAACACCTTACAAAACAGCACAATATCCTACAGAAATTGCACTGATGAAGAAATTTGTAGCTTGGCCTCGGAACATGAATGTGGAAATGAAATCAATGCTCTTCCAAGAGGCCTCTCAAGGAAAGAGGTGGGATTCCTGCTCGGGAACACCCGGTGCTAAACAACACAACAATATTAACTGAATAGTTGAAGAATGCAAGAAGTCTAAATAGACCGTATAAAAATAATAATCCAAAACATACCCATATATGGCTGCCTTGACCTCCTTATAAACAATGTGAGCCTTCTCACCTTGGGTCCCACTCATTATGGTTTCTACTATTATGGAGACTTCCTCCCATTCACACTGCGTTGTCTCTCATTAATGATCCACTCCCTCCACATCAGCGCTATTGATTTGGTCTAAATTGACCTTTTCCACATGCATTAGCCCCTGTTCACACATGAGGGTGCTTTATCCAGATATGAAGATGATCCCTTTTCACATTAAGAGGGACTTTATTCCTACTAAAGTTATTTATGAGTCTCCCTACCCATTTATTCATATAACTAAATGATAAGAGAAAAAATTAATATTCCAATTAGTTGTATGCTAATTTAGGAATATTACACACATAGCATTGAAATAAAGTGACACATTGGTTATTAGGATAGATATTATTTATTCAAAAACTAAAAATAAACATTGAACAAGGCAAGAAATTAGAGGATAGGTTGGTCCCTCATGGCCTTTTAAAGAAGGTGATGTCCCATGGATTTTAAATAAATATGATCTTTCTTTGGAAAAGGAAGTTATAATGGGTGTGAGGGTGCCTTATTTATATGGATCTTCACTATGAGTCTACTTCACTGTGGAAGACCATTTGTCAGGGTTGAAATTTCATGTTTATTTGAACCTTCTAAGAGTATGTCTATCAAAAACATTATTTTATTATTTTTTATTATTCTTATTTCGTGGTATAAAATATAATTAATATATGAATCTGTTTACTTTGGAGTGTCATTATCCTACGCTAATGTGTGGGTGTGTGAATCATACCTTCCCCCAATACCTGTTACGCTCCATATTTAAATTATCTGCATTTGTATATTGGATCACATGAAAGGAGATTCATATGGATAGAATTACAGAGTGGCATCAATAGATATCTAAGATTGTTTGTATGTTTGAGATGGAAATGTCAACGAGTTTCATGTACTTTCAATTTCATCTTCTAATTCATCTAGTATATGAGGTTGAATTTTTCAAGGTGGTTTCTTGTCGTTGGATGTTCTTCTTGGAGAGATACATGAGGAAATTGAAAGGTTTTGTTCGACAAAGGGAAAAACTCACAGGGTCTATGGTAGAGCGGTATATATCGTATGAGTCTTTTTCTTATTCCATTGAGTAGATCAATCACATCAACAACACTATAATATGGTGATCTAGGACAATGAAAGGTATGAAGACAAAAGATAAGGTTAGATTCTCAAAGCTAATGGAAAAAGGCGATTAATAAAGAGTAAGTGACTTATCCTTTTTGAAATTTATATAGAGTCACTATTAAAACTAAAATTCATAATGTATTTTAATCTCATACATCTTGTATATGTTGGTTTTATTCCATCAATGAATTCAGAAATTGAAGCCATGAAGAAATTCATTATTTACAATTTGGAAGAAAAACGATTGTCGGTTGCATTGTACAAATAGAAGAGGAGGAAATGGGACAGTGACAAGAAAGAATTTAGATGTTTGAACTGTAGAAGTGTTCCTTATCCTGATAATTTAAAATAAAATATGCCAATGATATGCCCCAACAGGTTGGTTGTTGACCAAGTCAAAGGGAAATACGATGCATATGGTCATTACCCGTGGGGTAAAGAGGATGCACTAAACATAGGTATTGGGTGAAACAACTCGACAATAATCCCTTTCTATACATTTTTAACATCATAATGCACCTTTGAATTGTAACATCTATATTTTATATTTTAACTATGTTCAGGTTATTAGATAATGGAATTATGATTTTTTTACTTTTTTATAAGTGAATGTGTTCCCATCTATGTGGGCATATGAGCATGATTTTTCATGGAGGATCTCGATGATGGACACATGACAGGAGACTGTGAAGTGGAGGTCGATTTCAACCAATCTAGTCATGCTAAAAAATGTGATCAAAACCTAATACAGGGGACATTATGTTACGTTGGAAGGATATAAGAGATCATTGAAGTGGGCTTCTCTTTGTTCCATTGTGTTATTTTTAGGTGCAAATGGTAGGACACCTTTTCTTAAAATAATGCAAAGGAAGATCGCAATAGTGGGTTAATATGTATTAACTCTAGAAAGATGTTGGATGAAATTAGGGAGCCTTATGTTTTCCCGAAACATTGAAACCTGGTGTTTTTTTACCTAGATCTGTTGGATAGGGATTAATGGTTTGTATTAAGATAGGAACCTAGATCAAAACATTATTTTGAGAAAAACATTGTTACCATGCCAAGCAAGAAAGATAATCAAGGCAATGACGATGGAGAGTGATATGTGCTTTTGCTATTTCATCATTTATAATATTGGTGTATGCTTTTTTTCTTTGTTTTTCTAATTATATTATTTTTTATTCGTCTTCTTGACATTTTATATAATTGGTAAGATTCACAAATTTTTTCACTTTTTTTCCAGTGGAAACTTTATAGTAAAACTGAATATTTTTTATTGTGTAATTTGTAAGTTATAATTTAAATTTTAACATATTTGTTTAATTATAAGTTTTCCCTAAGTTTAATATGGATTTTGTGATAATTTTGTTTTCAACTTAGCTATTCGTTAGTTTACATACTTTTATCATTGCTTTCGGAAATATTTAAATTAAGCCCCCAATGTTGATTCAAACTGAAATTAATGAAGTAATTTAAAATTTTAATAGAAATCAACTTACAAAGTAATGGAAAAAACAACAAATATAAGAAGATTTGCATCCATAAAATTTTAGAGCCAATAGAAAGCTTATGATTGGAGATCATAAATTTTTTATAATAACAATTTTTAGGGTAGGAGTGTCTATTCAAAAAGATTAAATACTACAATGGAAATTAACATTTATTCATATGTAATTATTTTTTGAAAGAGAATTTAGATAGAATGAATATGTATGAACTAGCTACGCAATAGAAAAATATTTATGGCAATTTTATAATTATAGTTTCAACCATATCAAACTTTGTAATTTATAAAAATATATTCTATAATAAATATACATAATCTCATAAAACTAAACATTGTGAAATTTCATGAAGATGGGTTTCACTTTTGGGCCAAATGTGGCCATGAAATTTCAAAATTATACTCTTTTATGGAGTCGAAGCCCTGAAAAATCATATAAGCATTGTGAATTTTGGTTCGGAGTAGAAAGATAATATGTGGATAATTATGTTTTTTTCCTAATGATATTGATTGCAAAAATCAGTGTCCTATAATATGTCAATTTTCCATTAAAGGAAATCTTTTTCCTTGCAAATTTTGACACATTTTAAGAGGTATGTTTGTGTTCACTTAGCTTAACTTAGTCTAAAATGAGTAATTTTAAATGTATATCTAAGCATGATATACACAGACAAAACCAAGATTTTCATATTAAAATTTTATTTTTATGAATATATATATATATATATATATATATATATATATATATATATATATATAAAGTTGGTGAAGTAAATTTCAATAGACACCTAATATTTTTTTACTATTTAAATGAATTCAAAAAGTAAGAGAGGACCCATTTGAAGAGTATGGTAAAGGAGGATATTTATATTTTTTGATTTATTTTTAGTTTTCTATATTTTATGTTATTGAATTTTTATTCAGCCCCTTTGAAACTATTCAAAACAATTTCAAGCATTATGTTTAAAATAAATTAATGTCAAACTCATAATCTATTGAGTAGAGGATTCATTCCAGAATCCAATATAGTCAACTCTGCCACTTAAGGATAAATTCTGCATAGAGAGCATTATGTTTAAAAGCAATTAGATAAAAAAATATCATATAAATTTGAAAATGTCAAACTCATATGCAATTGGATAGAAGATTCCTTCCCAGATCCAACATAAACAATTCTTCCACTTAAGGACAAATTATGCTTGGAGTCTAGTAAGGTATAAAATGTTTAAAATGCTTACTCTAGCCCTTCTATTTCAAATAAGTCAATAGAAGGTTTAAGAAAGCCTCGAGAGAATCGATGGAGCTATAGACTCAATCAAGCTATCATAATTTTCTAAAAAACAAGAAAGAAAAAAAATGAAGTCTCTTTAACACTTTTCTTTAATCCAATTATAAAACTTACTTATTCCATAAAAATAATTTATATATGTATTCAAATATATCTCAGACTCTCCTTAATTATAAATCCAAATTTTACTTTACTTTACCAATAAATTAATTATAATAATATATAAATAACTTTTTATACAAATTGAACATGTATTATAAATATTCTATAGCAAATTACTCATTAATCATTAAAAAAAATAAAAATTGTATATTATATTTTTTCAAATCATTACTTTAAATTTCTGTAAATTGTATAACTTTATTGTTTTAAAAATAATTTCTTACACACATTTAAATCTAAATTACTCAAATTAAAATTAGTCAAATAATATTTTAAAATTTATGATTTCGTTAAGTTTTTAATGTTTTAAAATATATATTGTAAATCAGAGGAAAATTTTCTACTAGGTACAAAATTAAGCGCAAGTACATTTTAAGTTGAAAGATATTTCTAACGGCTTATACCTTAACATCTATTACAAATCTATTAATTATAACTTACAACTATTACCACTACGGTATATTACTGCACTCCTTTATTTCCCTAAACAAGTATATATATGGGGAATGTAGGGAATGGTGGCTCATCATTTATTAACTCTTTAGAAGCTCACATTTTTTAGTTACAATTATTCATATAAAAAAATAAAATATGTGTTAAAAACAAATTGATAAACAAGTATATATATATATATATCTAAAATTATAATTATAATTATAATTATAATTATAATTATAATTATAATTGTGGCTTATTTTTTATTAACTCTTTAGAAGCTCACATTTTTTAGTTACATTTATTCATATAATAAAATAAAATATTTATTAAAAACAATTTGATTAATTTTCATATATTTAATTAATTTATTATTTAAATTATATTTATCATACATTTATTATTTAAATTATAACATTGAAAAATTAAATCATATTAAAAATTATTTTTTAAGTTACCATAAGATTATTAAATTTCAATTGTAAGTGGGATAGAATATTTTTTCAAATCTATACACAAAAACTCTAGAAATTTAATAAGAAATTAATCCACACCATTGTTAATTTCCTATTCAAATGTAATGAGTAATTAAATTTTGTTGTTTTTTTCCGAAAGTATCAAATACTTACAATTTTAAAGTGTGTATATATTATTGATATTTACATAAATTTTTCAATTGTCAATGATAAGAAAATTTAAAATTTACATGTATCTCTATATCTATATATGAATCAAATATATTAAAAGGTCTATGAATGAAGTTATCCAGCTTTATGGATTTATCTAGTCTTAGATTGCTAGATCAGGCACTTAAAAAGGATCCATGGGGCTTTTGTTTTCACCCACAAAATGCCTTCTCTTGCCAAAAATTGTAACCCGTCTTCATGCATAAACCCTACTCTACTATCTAACAAACATTAACATCATCTAAATTACACATTCAAATTCACAACCATCATCTAATTATATACAACCCTAGCAAGTATAAAATTCATTGACTAGCACACAAATCTAAAAATTTAAGAGGCAATTACCATTGTGATCACATCTAACAATATCTCATACTAATTATATTTTTTTCTATTACTCTTCTTGGAATTTTGTATAATTGGTAAGATATTAAATTTAAATTTAAGTTTGTAAAGATTTTTGTAAATATTAAATTTAAATAGCATGAAACCCTCATAACATTACTGATAAATTAAATTTGATTAAAAATCATTTTTTTAAGTTATATTAAATCTAAATTAAGTATAAAAAAGTATAACTTAAGTTTTTTTTAATTTAACAATAAATTGAATTGTTAGATCTAAGACTTTTATGATCTATAATGTAGATAAATGTCTTTCGGATTAATCATGTCATTAAGATTTGGTGGACGTTTGGAACCATCTAATGTGGTTCATCCTCAGGACAATGTGAAGAAGGAAATCAATCTCATTCAATAAATAGTAAGGATGCATCATTGTCCGATGATTGTTGTTAAAACTAGTCGTTATTTAGTTAACTAATTAGAAAATTTAAAAACTTTTCATTAAAATATTGTTTTATATTTTGTAAATAAATATCATGGATAATAGTTTATTGGTTGCATTTTCTTATTTATTAATACACATTTTAAATTTAAAAAAAATATAATTTAAATTTAAAAATACATATTAATGTAAAAATTATATTTTAAATAATAATAATAATTAATAAATATATTTTTAATGATGCTTCATTCAAAATTATTATTAATTAAAAAAAAATTAATTTATTAAATTTATAAAATCAAATTATTTTTAATGTTATTTTTATAATCCAATATTTTATAAACATTTATTTTAATTATATTTGAATATATTTTAACTTTATTAAAAATATTTTGAAAATTAATTTCAAAAATTAATTAGATATTGTCTAATTTTATTATAAGTGTAGGTCACAACATTTTAATTTCTACTCTTGACCTTTACTAGAAAAATAGTTTTGTTTGGAGGTTTGTACAATTTAATTGTGTGTAAAATTGTAAAATTTATTTTGTTTTGTAGTGACTACTGTAGAAATTTGCTGAATAATGAAGTTTATTCGCTGCAATTAACCTGATCATACATCAATTTGAATTTCTTGTACAACACATAATTGCTTCTACAAATTAATCATCACATGCGGAATAAAAACAAAGCGACAGAACATCAAATCACACACATAGAACGCAGCATGTACGGGGAAAGCTTATAGCTGAAAACCCCCAACTATATGTATCATATAATGGATGAGAAACATTCAGCAATACATAATACAATACTCCTCACAAGTACTCATTACTATCTCATATGTTGAACACAAAACTAGCTAGATCTGAAACTAGTCACAGGTTCAAATCCTTCTGCTGCTCTGCCTGCCTCTACTGCGAAATCCAAAAAGTGAATATAGCTGAATGGAATTCGAATTCACTTAGTTGGTACAGCACAATCATTATTGGCATCATCATCCCACTTATTGTGCAAATCTCATGCACAACTAATGTACAACTGTTGTCAGTCTCACCCTTTCATCTACCTCTTCCACTGGTCTTTCACTGAACTGTCCATGAATTGAGTTAACTGATGTGTTATTTTAGTTTAATAATGAGTTAATATTAGTGAATTAATTAATAATTAATTCACCCAACTCATCTCTAGCATAATCACAAGTTAAACTGATCATAACTAGTTAAACTAGTTAACCGGAACAGAATCTCCATTAACTCCTCAATCAACTCCACCAAAACTCTGCCACATGAGTCTAACTGAAGTCTAACATGCAATAGCTCACTTAACTCATAGGAAGTTCGAATTTCCTTATGTCAGCTGCATGCCCCACCTCTGGGGGTCAAACTGAAGTGCTCCAAGAGGATAAACTGAACTTTATAGTCCAAATATTATTAAGGGTAAATAATATTTGACTATTCTATTTTTAACCCGGCAGTCTAAAAATAGAAACCACCTGAATGTCTAAAAATAGATGTCCATCTATTTTTACCAACTTGACCAATCATCCAAGAATAGCATACTGCAGCTCCCGGTCCATGATCCATATGTCTAAAAATAGACATAGTCTAAAAATAGACTTTTCGACAAAAATCACATGTGTGGTCCCCCACCTAGTTTAGGTGATAACTTTCCAACTAGGATCGTGAAAGATGCTCTGGGAGGCCTCCTTCACTATTTATTGTTGCCATTTTCAATACTCCCTCAACAAGAAAGGACCGTCATTGCATGCGACATGCAACTCCATGCATTCGCCCTGCAACCTTCACAAGCACCATGCAACTCCATGCATATGACATGAAACTCCATGCATTCGCCATGCACCCTTTGCATGTGCCATGCAAACTCATGCATGCACCATGCAACTCCATGCATGCGCGATGCACCCTTTGCATGCAACATCTTTGAAACTGAATAGGCTCCAAACAACTCAATCAGTTTGATGCATCTATCATCAAATTCTTCGACTTCTGCTTAGCTATTTCACATGTCATCAGGAACGACTGCGCTATTGAACTCTTGCACCCATGCACTCTTGCACTTGCTGTCAACTCTGTTCGCGCTCCAGTATCCGACACTGTCACTTTGATCTGCCTGCATCAATCCAACTAATCTGCTACTGTTGCGCTGTGGGCACCTCGTAGTCTGGTTCAATTCATGAGATCCACACCATCTCCATGAATCCTGCCCAGAAATCTCCACCTGGGATTACTCATGCATGTCGCCCCTCCTCTCACCTGGTGGTATAGCTGCATGCACTCCCTCTGCCCATCTGGCACACAATTTCTCTGCATGAGTGGTTGCTCCCACTCCATGATCCTCTTATGGCTGCTCCACACCCCGAGGTTCACTTTCACCTGCATGCAAAACTTGCTCCCTCTCAAGCATCAGTTGCATGTCTTTCTCGCCTGCATGCAACGCTTGCTCCCTCTCAAGCATCAATTGCATGTCTTTCATGCACTTCCCAACAGTAGGAAGCTCCGTAGACATCCCATCTACTTCAAGTCTGTAGAGATTCCTTGCTCGAATCCCTACCTTCTTGATTTGTCCTTCTTCATCCACACTAACTCCTACACTCCCAAGCTCATCCCTGCAGTGGAAAAACTTGGTCAAGTTACCGGAATAGTGTCATTCTTCTCCATCTTTATTTTCCTGAGCTTATCCTTGAGAACCACAACTTCCTCTATTCACTCTTGCTTTAAATAAAATGAATTCCACCAGCTCAAAACTCAACCGTCTTCCGATCTAAACTTGAGAAAAAATTATTTCTAGCAATACAGAGATCGATCGTAGGGGAATTTACTCGATATACCACCAGAGAAAGGATACATCCTGCAGGCTATATCGGCCCGTTACGAATCTGCTCACCGAAATAAGTTTGTAATCACCGTAATAGATCCTCGATGATCAATATAGCTCCGATACCGTGTAGAAATTTGTTGAATAATGTTTATCTTTCGCAATTAACCCGATCATACATCAATTCGAATTGCTTGTACAACACATAATTGCTTCTACAAATTAATCGTCACATGCGGAATAAAAACAAAGCGATAGAACATCAAATCACACACATAGAACGCAGCATGTATGGGGAAAGCTTATAGCTGAAAAACCCCAGCTATATGTATCATATAATGGATGAGAAACATTCAGAAATACATAATACAATACTCCTCACAAGTACTCAGTACTATCTCATATGCTGAACACAAAACTAGCTAGATCTGAAACTAGTCACAGGTTCAAATCCTTCTGCTGCTCTGCCTGCCTCTACTGCGCAATCCAAAAAGTGAATATAGCTGAATGGAATTCGAATTCACTTAGTTGGTACAGCGCAATCATCATTGGCATCATCATCCCACTGATTGTGAAAATCTCATGCACAACTAATGTACAACTGCTGTCAGTCTCACCCTTTCATCTACCTCTTCCACTAGTCTTTCACTGAACTGTCCATGCACTGAGTTAACTGATGTGTTATTTTATTTTAATAATGAGTTAATATCAGTGAATTAATTAATAATTAATTCACCCAACTCATCTCTAGCATAATCACAAGTTAAACTGATCATAACTAGTTAAACTAGTCAACCGGAACACCTCCTCCATCAACTCCTAAATCAACTCCACCAAAACTCCGCCACATGAGTCTAACTGAATTCTAACATGTAATAGCTCAACTAACCCATAGGAAATTCGAATTTCCTTATGTCAGCTGCATGACCCACATCCGGGGGTCAAACTAAAGTGCCGCAAGAGGATAAACTGAACTTTATAGTCCAAATATTATTAAGGGTAAATAATATTTGACTATTCTATTTTTAGCCCGGCAGTCTAAAAATAGAAACCACCTGAATGTCTAAAAATATATTTCCATCTATTTTTACCAACTTGACCAATCATCCAAGAATAGCATACTGCAGCTCCCGGTCCATGATCCATATGTCTAAAAATAGACTTTTCGACAAAAATCACATGTGTGGTCCCCCATCTAGTTTAGGTGATAACTTTCCAACTAGGATCAGAAAAGATGTTTCAGGAGGCCTCCTTCACTATTTCTTGTTGCCATTTTCAACAACTACTTTATTATTGGTATTATTATTTTATCTTGCTCAGAGCCTTTGTTTGAATAATAATTTAGTTAGAATGAATATGTATGAACTATCTATGCAATAGAAAATTATTTATGGTGATTTCACAATCATAGTTTCAACCATATTAAAGTTTGTAATTTATAAAAATATATTTGCATTTTTTATTTAAAGTAAGTTTTTTTCAAATGTATTTTCATATATCAAGTTTGATATAAGTTCACTAATACATAATCTATAATAAATATTGATTTTATAAAAATAAATATCATGATGATAACCATCTAATTGTAGAAATTATACAAACATATGTATATCAATGGATTCAATCTGATCTAACAATATACTAAAGCTAGATATTGAATCCTTCTACGAATCAGTTGCGGAAATTAAACACAATCGCCAATCACGTTGAGCAATGAAAGAATCAAATCAAACCACAACACAGATAATTTCGCAAGGAAAGTTTGTTGGTAAAAAAACCTCTATCTTCTATTGTATATTAACTATGGAATCATGAAACAATTACAATGCACTCTTCTCACAAGAGTCTCCTACACTCTCACAATTGTCTCACACTCTCCTAGACAAAAATGACCAACACTTAGCCAATTCTCATCCTCTAAACAGCATGCCTTGCTTGCAAAATTCCTCATGAATGCAATCTATATTCTTTAGGAATTTTTTCCTTACAAAACTGCACAAGGATCATGGGCAATCCAATGGATGTATGGTTACATGTGGAAAACCTACTAATCACACAACTAATAGTTAACATCCCTTTTACCTTTGTCTCAACTGGATCTCCACTGGAACTAACATGAATGCAACTATTAATAGTACATCATCAATTGCATGGCAGATCACTAGTTTTGAATTAAATAATATTTAATTCACTTGATCTCTCACTAGTGCAACAAACAGTTACAACTAGTTCAACTGACTCTAACTCACCTACCTGAGCTAACTAATTACTCATGCATTAAACTAATGCATCAACTACAATTCAAACTCCATAACTAATATAATTACTCAGCATGCCTCACCAACCACCCTCAGCTCGAAATACATGAGCTAAATGATTTTATCACACTCAGTTAACTATTACAAGTGATCATGAGATAAGACTACATTTTATTATCCAATTTAATTAAGGTAAAATTAAATTAGACACTGCACCAATTAAATAAATTGTCCTTCACACTAATGTATCCCTAGGACCTGTTAGTCCCACACTAGTGTGTGTGCTGCAATTTCTTGTTGGACTTCAACACTTCCTCTCAACAAGAAAGGGATTATCTGCCACCCTAATCCTGCCTCTATGGTATTCAAATTTTCTCATGGTGAGTGCCTTCGTCAGAATATTTTCATCCTGATGCTCTATGGGAATTTATTGAAGTAACATAATTCACCTCTAAACACAATCACTGATATGGTGGCACCATATGTCTATGTGCTTGGACATATCATGGAATACCAGTAATCGAGAGTTTAATGCAACTCCAGTTATCATAATGTATCACAATCGGATCCATCTGAGAACCAAAAAAAATATCCAGGATATTCCTCATCTAGATGGCCTCACATGTAGCTTGACTTGCTCCCATGTACTATGAATCGGCTAAACTGAGTGCCACAAATCATTTCTTCCTGTTGTACCAAGAAACTGTTGTCGATCCTATGTTGATGATCCCTCATGATGTGCTCTTTCTGTTTGATGGACTGCCTGCCCAAACTGCATCTTTAAAGCCTTGAAACTTCACTCCCTCTGACTGTCTGTACCATAGTCCATACTATGTAGTGCCCCTAAGATATCTAAAGACATTCTTCCCTGCCTTCCAAAAGATCTTGGTCGTCTTAACCATAACTTGACTCAACTAGTTAAATGCCTAGAAAATGTCTGGTCTAGTGTTCACTAAGTACATTAGTGAACCCACTAGCTAGATGTAGACAATAGCATCCACTACTTCTCCTGAAGTAGCATCTTCTTTCCTCCAATTTCGTGGAATAGGAGTGTCAATGGGTTTACAGCTCTCCATGTGAAACTTACCCAGTATCTCTTTAGCATACTTTCTTTGAGAAAAAAAAAATCACCATCTCGTTGCCATATTTTAAAACCAAGGAAATAGTGAAGGAGTCCCATGTCCTTCATTTCAAACTCCCTTGCAATATCCTCCTTGCATGAAGTTATCACCATCTCATCACCTATAAAAATTAGATCATCAACATGAAGTACAATTATTAAGAGCTTACCATCAACCAAAATCTGGTACAGGTTTGCATACACTTCAATTTTGATGAAGCCTAACACAATGAAATAGTTGTTAATCTGAGTGTACCAAGCACGAGGTGCTTGCTCCAGCCCATACAGTGCTCTCTTGAGTCGACACACATGTGACTCATTGTCAAAGATCTTGAAATGTTCTACCAACTCTATGAAATTTTTTTCCTCAATAACTCCATTGAGAAACACAGTTTTCACATCCATCTAATGAATGTGCCACCTCATCTACGCAGAGAGTTCAAGGATAGATCTAATGGAAGAGTACCTCTTGACTGGTGTGAAAGTCTCGTCATATTCAATCCCCACAACTTGTGAGAATCCCTGGGCCACAAATATGGCCTTGTACTTCTCCACACTCCCATTCACTGCTTGCTTCACCTTATAGATCCATCTAGATCCAACCACTGATTTTTCGACTAGTCTTGGGACAACCTCCCATGCACTATTATTGACGATGGAGTCATACTCCTCTACCATAGCGTCAACCCAAATTTTTTGTTTCACTGCTTCCTCAAAGGAAGATGGTTCTGTCATGATACACTTGCTCATAAGATCCATGTATCCAGTAAACCTATCCAAATAATGTCTCTATCTGTGTAGTGAAGTAGGGGCTCCTACATTCTCTGTCGCATCAAGTCTCAATCTATTAGCTTCTTTGGTACACCTTATAACATTTTAGCTAGATGACTCCGCATGAGTGTTTTCTGCCACTCCATGATCCTTCGCATGTGGCTACTCCACATCTTATGGTTCATTCTTTGGAACCAAGAGTTCCTCCTCTACATGCAAATCCAACTCCCTCTCCAGGGACAATTGCATGGTTTTTTCCTCATCAAATTTTATATTCCGCCTCACAACAGTCATTCTGTTGTTTTTTAAATACACCCAATAGTTGTTGGGATATGAGTGTACCCTACAAATATCCCAATCTCAATTGTTGGTTCGAGCTTCTTCCTAGCGTCTTTGCTCACATGCACAAAAATAGATGAGCTAAAAAACTTAAAATATGAAACATCAGGTTTCTTACCAGTAAAAGCCTCCTCTAGTGTACTCATTCCAAGTATCCAATGAGGACAATTGTTTTTCAAAAATACCTCTTTGTTTCATGCCTTCACCCACAAATGCAACAATAGGCCCTAATCTTGCAACTTCACTCGCGTCACATCCACAATTGTTATATTCTTTCTTTTTGTGACCTCGTTCTACTATGGATTATGAGGCAAAATCAAATCTCTATGAAATCCTTCTTTGCTGCAGAAGTTCTTGAATTCATTTGAGATGTAATCACCACCATTTTTTTTTCCTACAAGCCTTCACGTGCTTCCCAGTGACTTTCTCCACTAGTGCTATGAAATCAAGAAAATTTGAGAAAGCCTGATCTTTCTTCTACATGAAGTAGATCCAGCACTTTCTAGAAAATTCATCAACAAATATCACATAGTAATTATGCTTTGCTATTGAAGTAGTAGAGAATGGTCCACACACATCTGAGTGAACTCTCTCAAGGATTTCTGAAGCTTGGTTCTCCTTCTCGTTAAAACTGGCCTTTGCATAATTCCCCATAATACATCCCTTGCATGTGTTTGACTACACAAGAGTACCCTTGGGAAGACCTGTAGAAATATGTTGCATGACCTTCAAGGCTCAGTCTTGTGGATGGCCCAATCTCTTGTGCTATAACTCACCCTCATCCCAGCTCACCACTTTGTTTGCCTTACCCATAAATGTTGTGAAACCATATACATCAATTTTATAGAGATTCTTCACACGAATCCCAATATTCTTGGCTTTTATTATTGTTTTTTTGTCTCGAGAAAGATTTTCCTCCACTGAAAACAATAGCATAGCCTCTATCCTCCAACATTACAACTGAAACTAAATTTTTCTTCAATCTTGGTACATGCATTACATATTTTAATTCAAAATGTTTACCTAAGAGTCTCCAGAAGGTAACTGTACCAATATTGGTAACATTGTACTGCTCGTCATCACCCATTTTGATATGCATATGGAGGTCATTATCCTCTAAGCTACTGAAAATTTCTTTGTCTCTCATCATGTGAAAGGATGCACCACTATCCAAGTACCACGCCAATCCCATTGCACTTGACACCATCCATGAAATGAGTGAGAATTCAAGCTCAAATTTCGAGGCCAAAGCCCCATTAGTTGCAGATCCTGAAGCCTTCTTTTTCTTCTTCTTTTGTGGAAAATTATGGGCATAACTTCCATGCTCATGACAGTGAAAATGCTTCACTCTGGACATGTCACGCTTCTTTCCATCTTTGCCGGACTCAGATTTTTAATGAAATTTCTTTCCTTTCCCCTTCTTCTCCTTGGCAGCCAAAGAACAACCTTCTTCATCATCATGCTTAGATGAATAACCATCCCTAGTATTCCACCTGGATTCTTCTTGCACCAAATCCGACCAAAGTCGTTACCAATCTGGAAACTTTTCCCTTCCATTGGTAGAGTTCTAATAACTATGCCAACTCTTGGGAAGTCCTAGAAGAGATAGTCTCACCAAGTCATCATCCGCGAGGGTAATTTCAACAATCTCAAGCTCATCCCAACATTGGAAAAACTTTGTTAAATATTTTGGCATAGTGTCACCTTTCTCCATTTTGATTTTCCTAAGCTTGTCCTTCAGTGCCAATTTTCTATGATCACTGTTGCTCTAAAATAGATTTGTCAAAAATTTCCACATTGTATATGGTTTTTCTTTGCCATGGATACTTGAGACAATATCATCTCTTGGTCCCTCCAATAAGATCCTCCTCACCTTTGCAACCTTATTTTTCCAAGCATCAATATTTGCAGCATTTACTACAACAGGTTTGGGAACATCATTATCAATCAATTCTTTCAACCCATTGTCCTCCAGTACTGCCTCCATCTCACGTTTCCACACAATATAGTTAGAGCTACCCTTGAGTTCATACTCCAATCTCAAGCAATTGAAAGCCATTTTGATCTTGAATTTCCTTTCATGCCAAGAATAGCTTTTGCAAATTAAAATTCTATTCAATCACAAACTCAGCTTCTCCACTATAGTGATTTCCTGTGCTTTGATACCATGTATAATTTATAAAAAAATATGGATATCGGTGGATTCAATTCAATCTAAAAACGTACTAAAGATATATACTTAATCCTTATACAAATCAATTGTGGAAATTAAACACAATCTCCAAACGCATTAAGAAAATAAATAATCAAATCAAACCACAACAGAGATAACTTCTCGGGGAAATCTTGATGCTCAAAACCTCTCTACTTTCTATTGTATATTAACCATTTAATTATGAAACAATTACAATGCACTCTTCTCACAAGAATTTCCTACACTATCACAACTGTCACACACTGTCCTTGATAAAACTGACCAACACTTAGCCAATTCTCAGCCTCTAAACAACCTTGCTTGCTTGCGCCATTCTTGATCAATGCAATCCCTATTTTTTAGGCATTTTGGCCTTCCAAAACTATGCAAGTATGATGGGAAATCCAACGAATGTCTGGTTGCATGTGGGAAACCTTTTAATCACATAAAATCATAGTTAACATCCCTTTAACCTTTGTCTCAACTGGGTATCCACTGGAACTGACATGCATGCAACTATTAATAGTAAATCATCAGTTCCATGGTAGATCATTGATTGTGAATGAAATAATATTTAATTCTCTTGATCTCTCACTAGTGCAACAAATAGTTACAACTAGTTCAACTGACTCTAACTCACCTAATTGAGTTAACTTATTACTCATGCATTAAACTAATACACCAACTACAATTTGAACTCCATAACTAATAGAATTACTCTACATGCCTCACCAACCACCATCAACTCGAAATACATGAGCTAAATGAGTTTATTAGAATCATTTAACTATTACAAGCGATCATGAGATGATATTACATTTTATTGTCCAATTTAATTAAGGGAAAATTAAATTAGACACTGCACAAATTTAATTAATTAAATTGGCCTTCACACTAATGTATCACTAGGACCTATTGGTCCCACACTAGTGTGTGTGCTGCAATTTCTTTTTGGACTTTAATGCTAACAAACATAAACATTATGTAAAATACACATTCAAATTCACTAACATCATCTAATTATATACACCTCTAACACATATAAACATTGATAACTAGCACACAATTCTAATAATATAGTAGTCCATCATCATCCTGATCACATGTAACAAAACACAAACATTTTATAACAACATCACCACACACATCCTCAAATATATATTCCATGTCAAATAAATACTGTAACATACACATCTATCTACAACAACATTAAATGAGCATATCTAACATGACCTAAAAATATACACATCAACACCAACATATAAACTAAGTACATCAACAAGAATAGAAAAAATTCACCAAACAAGTCAAATAACATACATACACACACAGATACACACACACACACACAAACAAGTCAAATAATTTCTAAAAAATATTTTGTGGTCCAACCAATGTGATAATCATATCATGTACAATAGCACTAATGGAGACCTGGTTTTTAGTAGAAGATGATGGATGGTAAATTTCCTCAAGACTCAAATTAGGAGGTCGAGGAGGAGGTGCTTGGTCTGCTCTCTCAAGAAAAATAGGAAGTATTAGGTGAGGTGAAGGAGGAGGAGGTGGAGTACTACTAGAATGATCACCACCCTGACCATCATCTAATGGGGTAGTATTGGGTGAATATTGTGTATCTACATCACCATCCCTCCTCACTGCAAGTAGCTTGGAAGCTTTGATAATATTATGCATAAGGCTCATCAAATCACGTGGCAAGTCCCTCCAGAGCTCTAGGAGCCTACGATTTTCCCTGATGTCTTGATTCATCGTAGGGTGAATTCTGTCCTCAACCATAACTATAGAGAGCTAGTAACCCAACTCCATTCTAAACCAAATATCATGCCTATTATATTTATGGTCGTGGGTATCTACATCAGAGGATGTCCCTCACCCACTGCAACCTTAACCATCTCCACATCTACATCTAGTGTGGGAGGAGACATGGACCTAATGAATGTGCCAATATCTACAAAATATATAGCACAAAACAATAATTAGAAAATTTCATTAAAAAAATTAATCAAATAAGTTAAATAACGTGCTAGAATAAATTTTATTCTAATTAAATAAGACAATAAATGAAACTATATTAATTTAAAAAAAACACTAATATTACCTCTATCATATATTTTCACATCCTGTGTGAAGAGGATATTGTCACAATGTCACCAATCCATCCCTATGTAAGGACATGACACCATGAAAAACATGTGCTCGGCCTAACTGGCCAGTAGCCCTAGTTTGTCAGTGGAAATCCTAGTCAAATACAACAACTAGCCGCTCTTGGGCATCATCTCACCCCACATTTTCATATGTCCCTCAGTCATTGACCTAGGAGGGAAATGGTCAAAAGTATCCCTCATCTTTGAAAACCTCTCAAAAAATAAACAAAAAAGTTTTGAATCAAAAGGGAATTTTGACCTCCTATGTATCATAGTGTGACATATAACTAAACTTATACAAAAATGTTGAAATTAAATGGTAGACCATATGATACATTGTGGCCTCTGCAACAAAGAATAAACATAAAAAAAAGAGGAAAACTAATGTTCCTCCCATCATTATTAGAGTGTGGAATGGTAATCAGTAATAGTGATAGGAACCTAACATCCTTTGCACCTATTGTATTGTCTATAACCACCCTCCAAAATATTTCCATTGCAAATATTTTGGAGCCTTGCCTCCTTTTCACATGATCTAACCTTACACTTATATCAGTTTTCCATGCTTTAAGTGATGTTTATCTTCTATTTTTGCATGTTTTCACTTGCTCTTCACTTAGAAAATATTTTCTAAGTCAAAATCTAATCTTCTCTCTAATCTTTGTGCAGCAATTCTGGGCTTGTGTCCGGAAACTGTGTAATTCATGGAGAATGACTTGACCATTATGTTCATAATTGTGCATTAATAACTAGTAGTCAACCTTGAGCTCGGAAACGTTGCAGTCATGATATACAACCCAACACTAAGCCCACAAATTGTGCAATCCCTCATTGAGCTCAGAAACTACGAAATGCACTAAACCGAGAGATGCTAATTCCTTGGAAACGTGGAATCCTTCTCGGTGATGTGCATGGAAAATTTTCCTATGAAAAGAAGAAAAGCTAAAAGGCTAAAAAATAAAAAATAAAAACATCTAGAAAATCTAGCGATATATTTTTAGTAACCCGAAGGAAGAGCACCTGTTATTTTTGGAAAAATTTCTCCATGTGTCGCTTTTCCCTTGATTTGTGGCATGTGCATCATAAACCCTAATTTCTCAAATATATTTAATTGGAACCCCTATAGCTCATTCTGACACTTCGTCTTGGAGCTCTTTCTTTACTGAGGAAATCAAGGAACATTCGGGATGATTGTCGTTGCTTTTCCAGGTGAGTTTTGCATTTATCACCTTCAACCATTTTTTCTGTTGCTTTTTTCATTTGGCTTGCATGAGTGTTGTTATTCTTCTTTATTTTCGTGCATGCTTTCATTTTAACTTTCTTTGGCATGTAGAAGTGTTGTTTCAAGTTATTGTTTTCTTTTTACAAGTGTCACATTGATTTCTTCGTTTTGCACCGATGGTTGTTGTTGCAAAAACTCTCCTCATTGATCTCATTCACTTCCCATTTTCTTAGTTGTGGCATTCATTTTTTCTTGTTTCAATCACACTTAGTTGTATTTTTACTCAATCCTTCACTATATCTCAAATATGCTCCCTTTTCACAGTTCCCTTGGGCATATCTACCTTTCCCTTGTCTAGAGTTCACTTTTCCCAACTAGGCAATGTGTAATATTCATACTGAAGCTTAGAGCTTGGCCTCTTGACCTATTCAATGCACACCAAAATCTATTCCCACTGTGCACTGCACAATCCCAATCCTTAGTCTAGATCCTTGGCCACTAAGACTATGCAATGCATAGTCTCTCCCAATTCATTGTGTAGGATGAAATTTTCATTGATTAGTCTCAAGCCTCAAGCTTCGATGCTAGTTGTTGGGATTGTGCAGTGTGTAGTTTCTTCAGCCAGTCAAACCCTCTTCAGAGAAATAATTTTGCAATCCTTCTATTCAGTTTCTCGATGTGCTGCATGAACATGTCTTGAAAGTATTTTTTCTTATAAACAATATTTTCTTTTCGTCAGTGTCTTTTCTGTCCCACAGGTACAACAGTTGTTGAGAATTTCTCCATCATCCACTTTCACAATGGCACCTTAGAGAATTGCCTCAAGGAAACCACTGAAACCAGTATTGGTGAATAAGTTGAACAAGTTCTGGCTAACTTTCCATTTTATGCGGAAGCATAGTTGTTTGTAGAGAAGGGATCAAAATTGACATGGAAACAAATCAAAGATGAGTTCACAAAGGAATTTTAGGCAGACTTAGAGGACTGGAAGGTATATCTTGACATCAAGTATTCAGGGCTTTAAAATGTTGCATGTAGGCATTCAAGATTCCCATGTACGGATGTGATCAATTTTGTTGTCTCAAACACTGATGAGAAAAATATGACATTGAGCAACACCAATGAGTATACACTTGCTACATTCTCGATAGCAAATTTTTAGCAGATGTATCATCTTCATGAGCTAGTGAAGATCATGGAATCATTTTTCTATGCCACTCATAGCTACATGATCACAAGATATATCATCAAGATTTGGGTGAAGAAGCCAATGAAGTTTAGACAAACACCCACCCACATGTATAAGGCATAGACACTCAGGATGGCCTATCAATTTTTGGTCATATTATCATGTAGAATATATGTCCAACCAAACACAGATACCTTTCCCAAGGGTTTTTCTATATTATTGAACCAGGTGGTGAACGATGGGAATCCACTCAACTAGTTAGAATTTTTGGCTCATGAGTTGAGAGTCCATGTGACATAAGCTCACAGTCCACCCAAGGGAGAGAAAGCATAGTTCTACATGTTTGCATACTTACTGGATGAAATTCTTGCACATAATTATTTTTCTAGCATGAACTGGACATCGACACGGAGAGAAACTATCGTACATATATATTGCAATATAATTTTGGATTGTAGTCATCGCGGAGTCATGGATCAACCTACTGATAACTTCATCATCCCGCTTTACAAGCTTATATTTATGGAGGACCCACCTTGCATGTCACATGAAAATATGGATTCAATATGATATATTTGATATTGGTCTGCCTTACTGGATGGAACATTGATCAAAGTATTCAATGGGTAGAATCCACCACATATTTTGCCAATATATGCAACCGAAAAACTTTTCATGCAAGAGGTATCTTATCATATCTCCAAAGGGTTGCCAAAATCACTACATAGGACCAAGAAGGCACCATGCTAAACTATTCCTTTTCTAGTCAGATTATATGAGATTAAGAATATCAAAGTCACTAATGTCAAAGGGAAATCCATAATCAAATTCGAGTTTGGCATAAAGTGTTACAATTCGTATGATCTGAGGGGAATTTGAAAATACCACTATGAGAGATTATACTGCATTTGGGTCAACAATATACTTCAGTGGTTGGAGGAGGAACCATGGAACAACTGTTATAACTTCTCCCAACCTCATGATATTATCAGTATGGCTAAGAATTCTCAAGTTGTTTTGTAGATGGCAACAGTTCTAGAAGTAAAAGCAATAACAGGAAGCATATTGATGCAGGATAAAGGAAAGAGGAAGGTACATGAAAATATATAAAACAAGTTGGAAGATAAAGGAATATCCTCTTAGTGAGAAAACATCTTTGGAAATTGAAGAAAAGTGCAAGAAGAGGCAATAGAGAGCATAACGGAGGAATAGAGAGAATAAATACTTAGAAGGAGCAATGCAGAGAGCATAGAGAGTAGAGAAAAAGTTGAAGAAAGAAAAAAAACTTAGAATAAGAGAACACGAGGAGAGACAAAATTAGGAAGAGGAAGAAAGGAAAGGTGCCATGGTAGAAGAGACGATACCCGTATAGGTTGAAGAATCAGTATAGGATCAGCTAACAGCTGAAGGAGCGAGTGAATAGGTGCAAGAAAGAGAGTTTTCTAAGGACCTTGAACAGTTGATTAAATTCATGGACATGGAAGTGGGATAAGAGCTGCATGATTAAGATGTGGACATGATGCTCATTGCACCTAAGGCCACCTTTCAGACTCCACCACCTTCAGCTAAAAAGAAAACACTAAGCGAGGAAAGGGAGGAATTTCCCCTTGATGATGATACGGAAATGATTGTGTACAATATTTATTTCAAGGAAATGGACATGAATATTGTATAAGCATGGAGAAAGAGCTTCCTGTGTGATCATCCATCCCCTGAATTTATGAGAGAAAGAGTGATTATGGAGGACACGAGGAGGAATTCAAACACTATTTCCAAAGCCAACTTGGCCTTCGCAGGTGCTCCAAAATCAAACACTTGCCTAAAAGCTCCCATTCTATCACCTCAAGGATCCTATTCATTATAGAGTGATTGAATCTGAATATCTTTGAAACCTCATTCTATAATTCCAATAATAATCATCACTCATTACTTGATAGTCAATAACAAATAGTTGGTATAGAACCTACAAGTTGTCTGACAAGAGATTGAATAGCTCCACACAACAGCTTAGAGTATGGTTTCCACACAGTTCTATGGGGAATAGATAAGAGCAAAGATACTTTTTGAAGTATCCACACTTGGAGAAATTATGAGAGAATTATATAAGGAGCTCATGACTATCCATAAGGAAGTTTCACGATTATACAACTTGCAACTTCAATGAATCGATTTTATCACTATCCTTAAGAATGTGCAAGCTACCATCACTTATGTGCATGATCTAGATTTATGCAGGAATGCAACAGAATACACATATAACCTCAATAAGAGGATGCAATGTAAATAACACTTCATTTCATTAGTATCAAAGAACTGAAATTTGTTTACAGACAGAATGGAAATAAACTAGCTAGGGTGTTGGTAGCTTATCTCTAATAAGAGATATGGTGGATACAAGCCTTTGAACTATGTTAGATGAGGCTCAAGGGCCTACTTATTATTGAGAAATAATGGAAAACCATAAACATCCAAAAACCTAACCCTAGGAGATGAAGCGCCAAAACTTGTAGGAATTTATAGGGTAAGTTCCTTGGATAAAGATCTAAAGGTCACCGCTCACAAATAGATAAAAAATCAGTACACTAGTATAATCATGTGGTTAAAAACATCGAAGAGGGAAACAAACCACGACCTGAGCCAATGTGGCCACTTCAGGAAATTTATTAATATAAAAAGAAAATTTACATATGTTTCTCTCATAAACGGTTGCCAGACAAATGACCCTCCATGCTCTTTAAATAGAGATCATGGACCAATCGGGTGTTATGCCATGGATCAAGTGTCGTTAATACCAAGGAGAGAGATAATTGCCGGATCACTACAAATCGTGACCTTCGAATTATAAGTTACAAATGTACATGGTAAAGAAACACACTTTACCTAACTCTACACTAGACTAAGTTATTCTTAACTATTTTCTATGTGTTGGAATATCCTAACATCCCCCCTTAAGAACAACTTGGGATAGGATTGAAGGATTTACAAAGGTGACACAAAAGGAGCCTATTTCCTATGTGTTGAAATATCCTAACATCCCCCCTTAAGAACAAATTGGGATAGGATTAAAGGATTTACAAAAGTGACACAATAGGAGAAGGAAGGAGACATTAGAGCCTATCCCCCCTTAATGACAACTTTCCTGAACTCCAAGCATGGATCGAAGTTTGGTAAACTTCACTTCTTTGAGAGCCTTTGTAAAGATATCAGCTACTTTATCATTGGTTAGACAGTACTGCACTTCAAGAACATGATCATGAATGAGCTTTATGATGAAGTGTATGTGGAGTTCAATTTGTTTCATACGTTGGTGTTGAACTGGATCTTTACATAGCTAAATGACACTCTTCTTATCACACCAAAGTGTAGTTGGATGCTACTGATGAAGACCAAATTCAGACAGGATCTGACAAAGCCACATGGCTTCCTTGTTGCCTGCAACTACGCCACGATAATCTGCTTCTACTGAAGAAAGAGAGATGACACTTTGTTTCTTACAAGACCAAGTAATAGGTCACAAAACAAGAGTGAATACATATCTTGCAGTAGAATTTCAATCATCGGGGTCACCAGCCCAATCAGAATCAGTGAAACTAATAAACAATGGGGATGCTCCTACATTGTAATGACTCCCAAACTGAATTGTACCTCGAATATATTGAATTATTCTTGTAGCTTCTTTCTAGTGACTTTCATGAGGTTGGTGCATAATTGAACAACAATATCAATGGCAAAGGAAAGGTTAGGACGGGTATGCGTTAGATACAGAAGTTTACCAACAAGTTTATGGTATAAGGTAGCATCAACTTCAAGGTTAGTACAAGTGATTGAAAGCTTTACTCCTGACTGAAAGGAAGAAGGGGTAGGCTTACAGTCTTCCATGTGAAAGTGGTGTAGAAGATCACATGCATACTTAGACTGAGAGAGGGTAATTCCTTCCTTGGATTGCAAGACTTGAAGACCAAGGAAATAATGCAAGTGTCCTAAGTCTGTCATTTCAAACTTATTTTTGGGGCTAGAATTCACATGGTTTATATGGTTTGGATCACTACCAGTAAGGATAAGATCATCAACATAAAGAAAAAGTATGGTGAAGTACTTACCCACTTTCTTGGTCTAGACAGTGTTGTCAAAATGACACCTAGAAAAGCCATTATCTAATAGAAATCTATCCATTTTGGCACACCAAGCCTAAGGAGCTTGTTTGATACCATAGAGAGACTTCCTAAGGAGACAAACAAGGCTAGAGTTGTTTTGGATAAATCCAGGGGGTTCTTCCATGTAGATTTATTCATGTAAATCTCCATGTAAGAAGGCGGATTTAACATTCATCTGATGGACTTCCCATTTAAAGGAGGCAGCAAGGGAAAGAACAAGGTTGATAGAATTTATTTTAGCAACAAGGGAGAAGGTTTCATTATAGTCAATGCCTTCAACTTCTGAAAATACTTTAGCAATAAGACGAGCTTTATGTCTATCCAATTTTCCATCTGGACCAAACTTTGTTTTGTATACCCATCTAAATTTGACAAGTTTTCTTCCTTTTGGAAGAGGAACAAGAACTCAAGTATCATTCGCCAATAAGAAACGATATTCTTCATTAATAGCTTCATCTCAATCTGGATGACCATGTAGAAACTATATGCACTAAGCATGCAAATGTCCAAGATCCACCCGATCTCAAACTATTTAACTTTATGCAAGATACTGAATCTATTCCACTTGTTAATATTTTATAGAAAAATTAATTGCACACACATGTGAAGCATTAAAAAAAAAATCAATCACACATAACATAGTTTTAACCAGGAAATCCTGAAGCTGAAAACCCAAAATATATATTATGTAACATGGAGATCGTATGAAAATATTATAAAAGCATACAAAGCTTATCACAAGCCCTCAGTACAGTACAATCGTCATACACTAATCAGGACCAATCTTGCAAATCCATACACTGATCTTTGCCTCCTGCTAGCCTGCCTCCACTGCGTAATATTTGCTGAAGAATAGCTCTAAATGAATTCGAATTACTCCATCCTTGACTATGCAATCCTCATTGGCATCTCCACTGAGTGTGTGATGCAATCAATGCATCACTATAGTCACAACAGATAGTCTATCTTGCCCTTTCACATATCTCTCCACTGGTCTCCACTGAAACTGCCATGCACTGTAGTTAACTGTTGTATTGTTCAGTTGTTTAATGCGTTATTATTTGTGAATTAATTACCTAATTAATTCACTCCACTCTCACTAGTGTATCAATCAATTAGACTAGATACAACTAGCTCAATTGAGTCTAACTGAGTTAAACTAAATACAACTCCATAACTACTTATTCCAATTGTGTCATAACTCTGCCACTTGAGTTCTAACTGAGTCCTCCATGCATTAGCTCTAGTAAATCCTTAAGAATAGCATAATTCCTTCTGTCAGCTGCTGTGCCACATCTGTGCACTGAATTTAAGTGCTCCAAGAGAATAATTTATTGTTTAAAGTCTAATTATTATTAAGAGCTAATAATAATCGATGTGCATCTATTTTTAGATTGGCGATCTAAAAATAGACTTCACCTAATATTATAAAAGTATAATTTCATATATTTTTCCAACTTGATAAACCATCCACAAATAGCATCCTGCAACTTCTGAAATATGATCATCATGTCTAAAAATAGACATAATCTAAAAATAGACTTGCACCAAAAATAGCCTACGGGGCCACTTAGTGAAGGCGACTATTTTCACTAAGCTCATCATCTTGTTGAATCTCAACACTCCCTCTCGACAATATAGGGATTATCCTTTACCCTGATCCTACCTCTATGGTATTTGAATTTTCTCCTGGTGAGCACCTTTGTCAGAATATCTGCATGCTGATCCTCCGTAGGAATGTATTGAAGCAACATGATCTTCCACTGCACACAATCTCTAATATGATGATGCCAGATATTAATATGTTTAGATCTATCATGAAACACAAGATTAACCAAGAGTTTAATGCAACTCTGATTATCATAATGAATTACTATGGGATCTAAATGTGAACCGAACAAACCAACCAGGATCTTCCTCATCTAGATAACCTCACATGCAGCTTGACTTGCTACCATGTATTCTGCTTCCGCTGAACTGAGTGCCACGGATATTTGTTTCCTGCTGTACCAAGAAGCTATCGTAGATCCAATACTAAAAATCCCTCCTAATGTTCTCTTTCTTTCGGTTGGGCTTCCTGCCAAATCTACATCCATTAAGCCATGCAACTTCACCTCATCTGTCTATCTGTCCCATAAGCCATACTCAGATGTGCCCCTGAGATATCTCAGGACATGCTTGCCTGCCTTCCAAAAGAGCTTGGTAGGCTTAACCATCGCTAGTGAAAGCTAGTTTACTACATAGCATATGTCTGGTCTTGTATTGACTAAATACATGAGCGAACCCACCAACTTTCGATAAACAGTGGCATCCACTACCTCTGCCGATGTAGCATCCTCTTTCTTCCAATTTCCTGGAAGAGGAGTGTCGATAGGCTTGCAGCCTTGCATGTGAGACTTCTCCAGTATCTCCCGGGCATACTTGCCTTGAGACACAAACAGTTCACCTTCCCGCTGCCATATTTCCAATCCAAGGAAATAATGAAGGAGGCCTAAATCCTTCATCTCAAACTCCTTTCCAAGATCTGCCTTGCATGAGTGTATCAACTGCTCATCACCTGTTAGTATTAAATCATCAACATAAATTACAATGATTAAAATCTTACCCTCCACCACAATATGATACAGGTTTGCATCTGCCTCACTCTTGGTGAAGCCAAGTCCAGTGAAATAGTTGTTGATCTGAGTGTACCAAGCACGGGGTGCTTGGTTTAGCCCATACAACACTCTTTTGAGCTTGAACACATGTTACTCGCTGCTGAAGATCTCAAATCCTTCAGGCTGCTCAATGTACACCTCTTCCTCAATGATCTCATTAAGGAACACAGTCTTGACATCCATCTGATGAATGTGCCAACCCATCTACGCTGAGAGAGCAAGGATGGTATGTATGGAAGAATACCATGTGATAGGTGCAAAGGTTTCTTCATAGTCAATCCCCTCAATATGTGAGAAGCCCTGGGAAAAAAATATTTCCTTATACTTCTCGACACTCCCATTAGCATCTTTCTTTACCTTGTAGTTCCATCTTGATCCTAAAACTGATTTTCCCACCGACCTTGGAACAATCTCCCAAGCATTGTTTCTGAAAATGGAGTCATACTTCTCCTCCATGGCATCTACCCGTGTGGGCTCCTGCACTGATTCTTCGAAAGAAGATGGCTCTATCGCGATACACTTGCTCATAAGAGCCATGTATCTTGTATATCGATCAGGTGACTATCTCTATCTGCAATGTGATGTAGGGACTCCTACATTCTATGTTGCATCAAGCTTCAGTCTCTCAGTTTCTATGGTACGCTTTCTGCCTTGTCTGATGTTTGGTTCTACATGAGTGGACTCCTCCACTCCATGAATCTCCCCCTGTGGCTGATCCACATCCAGAGGCTCATCTTTGGGAACAAGAAGTTCCTCCTCCGCATGCAAGTGTAGCTCCCTCTCAAGTGACAACTTCATGGCTTTCACCTCATTGAATTTTATATCCCATAGCAAAACAGTCATTCGACTGTCTAGCAAATACACAAGATAGTTATGGGGTGTTTCTGTGTACCCCACAAATATCCCAACTTCTGTAGTCGGCTCCAACTTCTTCCTAGCATCCTTCGTCACGTGAATGTAAACTGGTGAGCCAAAAATTTTCAAATTAGAAATATCAGGCTTCTTACCAGTAAAATATTCTTTGGGTGTACTCAGGCCAATTACTCTATGAGGACAACGGTTTTGCACATGAATCACAATGTTGCATGCTTCCTCCCACAAGTGCATCAGTAGGCCCTAGTCATGCAACACCGCTCATGTAGCACCCACGATCATTCTGTTATTTCTCTCCCTTACCCCATTCTACTGTGGGTTATGAGGTGCTATGAGTTCTCTTAGAATTCCTTCTTTGCTACAGAAATATTTGAATTCGCCCGAGATGTATTCACCACCAGTATTGCTCTATAGAGCTTTCACTTTCTTCCCCGACTCCTTCTCCACCAATTCCTTGAACTCACATAACTTTGAGAATGTTTCACTCTTCTTCTGCATGAAGAAGATCCAGCATATATGAGAATAATAATCAACAAATATCACATAATACCTGTGTTTTGCTGTTGAAGCAACTGAGAATGGTCCACACACGTTTGTGTGAATTCTCTCTAGGATCACCAGAGCACGGTTGTCCTTCTCATGAAAGGTGGTCTTCACAAACTTACCCATTTTACATCATTTGCACTGATCTGACTGCACAAGAGTACCCTTGGGAAGTCCAGTAGAAATTTTCTACAAAATCTTCAAAGCCCCATGGTGAAGATATCCCAATCTCCTGTGCCATAACTCACCCTCATTATGGCTCACCACTTCTTCTTCTTTGCCCACCATTGCAGCGTAGCCATCTACCTCCAGCTTGTAGAGATTCTTAATTTGAAACCTAATCTTCTTGGTTTGACCCATTGTTTTATGTCGAAGGAAGTATTTTCCCTCACTGAAAACAACATCATAACCCTTGTCTTCCAACATTGCGACTAAGACCAATTTCTTCTTCAGACCTGGAACATGCATGACATTCTTCAACAAGAATGGATTACCGGACTCCCTCCCAAAGGTAATGGTCCCAATTCCAGTCACACTGTACCGACCATTGTCACCCATCTCTATATGCATCTAAAGGTCCTTCTCCTCTAAGTCAGTAAAAAAATCTTTGTCTCTCATCATATGGAAAGATGCACCACTATCTAGATACTACACTGATCCCATGCAGCTTGAAACCAAGCATGTGATCAAGGAAAAATCTAGCTAAAATTTCGAGGCTAAGGCCTCTCCAGCTGCAGATCCAACAACCTGCTTATTCTTCTTCTTCTGTGGATATTTAGTGGTGAAATGTCCGTGCTCGTGATAGTGAAAACACTTCACTTTGGACAAATCCTGCTTCTTGCTTTTAGCACCGGATTTTGAAGGATTTTTCTTCCCCTTCCCTTTCATTTATTTGGTAGGAAAAGCACAATTCTCTTCATCTTCATTCTTCAATGAAGATCCATCCCTGGTACCTTGCCTTATCTCCTTCTGCACAAGATCCGACCAAAGTCGCTCCCATCCCGACAGTTTCTCCCAACCATTGACAGAGTCTTCATTGCTATGCCAACACTTTGAAAGGCCAAGGAGAGCTAAGCTCACCAATTATTCATCATCAAAAGTAACCACCACACTCCCTATTTCATCCGTACAGTGGAAAAACTTTCTGAGGTATTTTGGAATACTATCACTTTTCTCCATTTTTATTTTTTTGAGCTTGTCTTTAAGCACCAACTTCCTCTAGTCACTTCTGCTTTGGAACAAGTCTGTCAAAGCCTTCCACATTAAGAATGGAGTGGCTTTCCCATGAGGGCTAGACACAATATGGTCCTTCACACCTTCCAATAGAATCCTTCTTGTCTTTTCTTTCTTCTTTTTCCATGCATCAAGTAATGCAGCATCACTAGATCCCGGCTTAGGAACATCGCTATCGATGAACTCCTTCAACCCATTATCCTCCAGCACTGCCTCCATACTATCCTTCCAGGATATTTAATTCAAGCTCCCATCAAGGGCATACTCCAATCTCAACCCGTTGAAAGACATTTCAATGTATACTTGATTTCTGCACTAAGAATCTTCCGTAGCAAATTTGAATTATTCACCAGCACAAACTCACTTCACAATTGCAATCTTCAATCAACAATGCTATGATAAAATGTAGAAATTACTTGCACTAAGCATGCATATGTCCAAGATCCACCTAATCTCACACTATTTAAATTTATGCAAGATACTGAATCTATTCCACTTATTAATCTTTTGCAAAAACATTAATTGCACACACATGTGAAGCATAAACAAAAATAATCAATCGCACATAACACAATTTTTAACCGAGAAAGCCTAAAGCTAAAAACCCCAACTATATATTATGTAACATGGATATCATATGATAATCTCATACAAGCATACAAAGCTTATCACAAGCCCTCAATACAGTACAATTGTCATACACTAATCAGGACCAATCTTGCAAATCCATGCACCGATATTTTCCTCTTGCTAGCCTCCCTCCACTGCGCAATCTTTGCTGAAGAATAGCTCTAAATGAATTTGAATTACTCCATCCTTGACTACGCAATCCTCATTGGCATCTCCACTGAGTGTGTGATGCAATCAATGCATCACTATAGTCACAACAGATAGTCTATCTTGCCCTTTCACCTATCTCTCCACTGGTCTCCACTGAAACTGGCATGCACTATAGTTAACTGTTATATTTTTCAGTTGATTAATGAGTTATTATTTGTGAATTAATTAAATAATTAATTCACTCCACTCTCACTAGTGTATCAATCAGTTATACTAGATACTACTAGCTCAACTAAGTCTAACTGAGTTAAACTAAATACAACTCCATAACTGCTTGTTCCAACTATGTCATAACTCTGCCACTTGAGTTCTAACTGAGTCCTCCATGCATTAGCTCCAGTAAACCCTTAGGAATAGTGTAATTCCTTCTGTCAGCTTTTGTGCCACATATTTGCACTGAAGTGAAGTGCTCCAAGAGAATAAGTTGTTGTTTAAATTTTGATTATTATTAAGAGCTAATATTAATCGACATGCATCTATTTTTAGATTGAAGATTTAAAAATAGACTTTTCCCAATATTATAAAAATATAATTTCATCTATTTTTCCAACTTAATCAACCATCCACAAATAGCATCCTACAACTTATGAAATATGATCATCATATCTAATAATAGACATAGTCTAAAAATAGACTTGTGTTTGGTCAATTTAGTGTGTCCTAAATTGCTAACATAAATTATCAACCAGGGATTCGTAAGCTGACGAAGTGCGGTGCACTATATGTGCAAGATAACCTATCTCTTACTTTTTGTCGTTTTTGGATTTTTATGATCTTCTAAAAGACAAGTATGGTTATGGATATTCAAGGCAATGATGTCCTTTATAATGATTTACCAACTTGAAACTGAAAAAGGAATTTGAAACATACAATGACAAAACTTGAAAGGAAATGAAAATGTGCTACTGAAATGAAAAAGGTGCTGCTAATCTAATAAATCAAAACAGTGAACTAGTGAGCATGAAACCAAACTATTCTTGCTGCTGTTTAAACACAAAAGAAACTATGCTGAAAGAAATCCAAAAGTTGCAATAAAGTAAATCTAAATCAAATTACATCAACTTGTCTTCTGATCCCTCATCATTAGTCCGGCTATGATTTTCGGAAGTAACCATAAACAACTTGAGTAACTGATATCTAACTTGCAGAAAGTAAACTAATATCAAACCACACATTCATAATTCAATCCCTCACCATCAGTCCAGCTGTGGCTTTCGGAGGTAACTCAAGATGTCATGCACAATTTAATATTTCTAACTTGCAGAAAGGAAACTAATATCAAACTACACATCCATAATTCAATCCCTCACCATCAGTCCAGCTGTGGCTTTCGGAGGCAACTGAAGATGTTATGAGCAATTTAATATATCTAACTTGCGGAAAGGAAACTAATATCAAACTACACATCCATAATTCAATCCCTCACCATCAGTCCAGCTGTGGCTTTCGGAGGCAACTGAAGATGTTATGAGCAATTTAATATATCTAACTTGCAGAAAGAAAACTAATATCAAACTACACATTTCATAATACAATCCCTCACCATCAGTCCAGCTGTGGCTTTCGGAGGTAACTGAAAATGACATGAGCAATTTAATATATCTAAATATAACTACTGAAGCAAATGTGCAAGACTGAAATAAACAAAGCAATACCGGAATTAAACAAAAACTAAGAAAAAATAAATTAACAGCAGAACAATATTGATTCTATGTCATTAGTCAAAAGATATGCAAATGCCCGGGCTGCCATGAAAAATTATGCTAAAAGCTATGATTTCAGAAAGCAATCTAAGTAAGGAAATATGACAAAACAGAATTGAAAGCAACTTATCTAGAAAACATGTAGAAGCCTCCTTGGATAGCAGGGGCCCTCTGCTACCAATTTGGTGAAGTCCTTTAGCTCCTTAAAGTTGTAATCAAAACAGCATCAAAGAACTGAATTTCTCTATTAAAAAGAACTCACAAATCTACATCCCATTCCATCTTGAACTTTGTTACAAAAGACTTCTCTACTACTTTTTCATTACTTCCTCATTACCCATGATAGGAGAAAGCTTCTCCTATTTATACAAAATATGAGGAGTCATCTCATTAATGGGAGTCCATGAATCTCTCCCTCTATCTCTAGAGTTACAATCAAAATAGGAAATGATAAGACACATGTCTTTCTAAAGTTTCAACACAACTAAGAAATGAGACACATATCATCTTAGAGTTTCAATACAACAAGGAAGTGAGACATATAACCTCTTGATCCCATAATCTTCTCCAACTAAATTCGAATTTGGCCTTAGAGTGCCACATAAGGGTCTTCTATAAGTCTCATTTTGACCTACACATGTCACAAAACTCATAACACATATATAGATATATGAAACTATGTTAATTTTCTAGTTTCTAATCATAAATTCACTTAAAATACATAAAATAAATAACTTTGGAAAACAAGGATCCTAACCCATATATTTATGTAAATGGTTATTTGATGTAGGGTTTTAGGTCAAATGGCTATAAAATAAGAGCTAAATGGTTATGACATAATGGAAATATGTATGAATATGGAGAACATTTTTGAGACTCAACATACCCCCCAACTGAAGTTGTTGCATGTCCTCATGCAACCATTGCAATGATTCATTTGTCCATGAGTTGATCTTTTATGTGTTTTGACTCATATAGATTCATTCCAAACTTTGCTTCTTGATTTTTCATTTTTGGCAAAGTATAATACATTTGATTGCAACATTTTTTTTTTTTCAATGGTTGGTTCTTGTGTGACAACCATTTTTTTTTCAATGGTTGGTTCTTGTGTAACAACCATTTTTTTTTGAAGCATTGGTTCTTGTGTAACAATGCTTTATTTTCTTTGTTGCATCAAAGTTCATGAAAACATTTAGAATCAACTACTTCATCAATGAATTGATCATTTGCAAGGCATATAATCTTTTTGGATCATGTTGCAACAATAGTTGGTTGGGAAGTATATGTGGGTGGAAATGAAATGAAAATGTGTGATAGTGTATGACATGTGGATATGAAATGATGTCCCTTCCCCCCCCCAACTAAAGATATGACAATGTGGAAAAAGGAGTGAGGAATTTTTCCAAAGTTACAATTTTAGCATTCTAATGAATTACATGACTAAAAATTAGAAAACAACATACCTTCACTTACCTTAAATGTGGATGAGTTGTGTATGTGTGGTGGCTGCAAAATTCTGATCATATTCTTCTTCAAGTGGCTGAACAAGGGGAGTCATGGATAAAGAGATGAGATGATTTTTTTATTGCTTCTACTAAAACTTGCTGAAATCTGCTCCAAAATGCTGAAAATAATAATCTTCATGTCTTCAAAACTCATTAGCACAATTCCTACTATGTGAAAAGATGTTCTGATGTCGAACATAGTAGGAAATTGTTGACTTAGTGGCCATTAATGGATGCCACTAGTCAACACGAGAACTCTCATCATTGATGACAATGAGAGTCAAGATGCCCAAACACATCTTGCTAGGTACGAATGATTTTGCTGATGTCGAGTCACCTAGAAGATCTGACAAACAAGAGACATTAATGTATTCCCATTGTTTGTCAGCATGAGAACTTGCCATTAAGGCATGCAAACCTCAAGGTGTTTTTACAAAGAACTTAGACTCAAAGGACTATGGACTCAATAATTTGCATTGAAGCAGGGCTTATTTGCAGAATGAAAATGACAAGAAATGGAAGATGAAAATGGAATATGGCAATGGAGAGTAGAAATGGAGATGGACAATAAGCATGTGAATGAGAAATGACAATGGGAAATAAGCATGTGAATGGGCCTCTTTCTTTTATTTGTGGTTATGAATGGACAAAAAGAAATGGAAAGTGGATGTGAATGTAAATGGAAAACATGAAGTGAAATGAGGTGAATGGTTTATTATGAGGTATGGATGTGATGGAGACAATAGTATCTGAAAGTTTTTCAAGTGTTTGGATCTGATTTTTCATCAGCATATTTCCTCCTCTTTGTTGCTGATCATCTTCTTATGAAACAAATTGGTCTCTTAGAGAGACACCATTCTCTTGTAGTCATTTGTCCTTCCTCTCGGAACCTGCAAAAAAAAACTAATACTTCTTCTGCAATGGAATGTAAGATTATCAAAGGTAGAGAGGTGATCAATCTCTCTAGTTATGATATTTACACACAAAACTAAGAATTTGTATTAATGAAACAAGTTCTCAAAGGAAAAATCACAAGAATTTATACCTGTTTTGGAATTAGTGCCTCAAGTTGAATGTAGCTTCTTTTCAGCAATTTATTTCATTATTTGCCATTTCAAACTCTAATGATGGATTTTTCATTGTATAGATCTTGTTGAGACCTTTCCAACGATACTTAAATCATCAAAATCTGATTTTGTATGAGAAAGTTAGGCTGATTTGAACAATGAGGTTTTTCAACTGCGGAATTGCAGAACAACTGCGGAATTGGACTTCAGCGGCGGAATTGGAGAACAGCTGCGGAATTGGACTTCAGCTGCGGAATTGAAGAACAGCTGCGGAATTGGACTTCAGCTGCAGAATGTCGACGGTTTCTGTAGCTAAAAATCTTGAATAAAAAGTTAGCCATTCATCATTCATCATCAGTTCAAATTTAATCAATACCTTCAGAAATAGTGAGCAAATAACTTATTCATTTCATTGATTCAAAATTATTCAATTTTTTTTTTTTTTTTTTTAACAACAAAAGAGAAATGCAAATTTTTTTTTTAAGTTTCAACAAATGATGCTAAATAAAGCAAACTCAGATACATTGACCAATCGTGACCTTGCAATGACCATAGAATGGTAAGTGAAGATCACATAAGATGAAAAATAATATATTGATAAGCATTGAAGAACATAAAATGCATGATTGCTATTTCAAAATATAATCTTTCATCTCTTCAAAACTTTATGCTACTAAGGTTTGTTGTACCATCTGCATGACCATGTGCTTGATAATATCCTTCTGTAGTTCGCTCAATTCATCCCCATGCCTTCTTAATGTATTTCCATAGTGATGTGGCATCCCTTTGAAATAAACATCATAATGGTTGGTGTTTAATAATGTCGTTAAAGCACCAAAAATTGCTGGGCAGATGATAAAGGAGATATGAAATCCAACATTCAGAAAACGAAATTGAATTAAATTCAAAAATGAGTGGAATGTGGATTGAATGCCATGATAAGAGTTTGATTTTGATTAGAATTGTTCTTCCTAGAGATCAGGAAACCGAATTATCAATGCAGAGTGCCGTTTTCAAATTCTTCACTCAGAAAAAATCGTTTTTCCTCACGCGGCAGCCAAAAATGGCCTTCAAAGAACCGAGAATTTCTCCCAGACCGCCACGAATTTCTTAAAACGGTTTCTAGGTTATCTAATTGACCATGTTGGCGAAAAAACCCATGTTTTATTTTTTCTAAATTCATCTCCAATCGATCAGAAAACGTGTTTGAAAATGATGTGTCAATAATAGTTTGCGTTTTTCTAGGTTCTGCCTCAGCAACAAAAATCGTTTTCTTCAGAACGTGGTTCAAAATTGCGTTTCATGTGCATCTTGTTTTCATCCCTGGACTATTCAGAATCACAATCTCCCTTTTCATCTACAGGAATGGACAGAAAAATGCTCTGTCATTGCTATTTGACAGCGTATTACAGTGAACAGTATACCAAGAAGGCCGCTCTTTCATTTGTACAATCGCAAGTCTGCTGCTATGATCAGAATCAAAATATTCACCTGGATTGCTGGTTCAAAATTTACAGCAGTGCCATAAGTAGCAGGCATCAAATTGCTCATCTCTGAATGATTGTGACTACAGAACTCACAAGAGCACGATTTCTGCAAAACTTGTTATTCTCAGAAAACTGGACTGTGCATGCATTTGAATTGTTTTGAAATGGGGCGCTAGGTTTGAATTGAATTGTTTTGCATGCATTTGAATTGTCATATCTGATTTGCCTCTTTGAATAGATGGAGTTACGAGCATGTGCAAAGGTTCTCAACGTGGAGAAACTTTGGTGTTTTGTTTTATTGAAAAAAAATGCCATGGCTATTTCATGGATTTTTGTTTATTGATTTGATTTGTTGTTGTTTTGTTTTTGTTGTTTTTTTTTTATTTGTTTTGTTAATAAAACTATATATGTTATATTTCAAGAATTAAAAATATACATATATGTTTTACTAAACAAAATGATTATTATTATTATTTTTTATTATTTTTTATTTTTTTTATTTTTTTTTTAAATTGTTTTGTTAATAAAATTACACATGTTAAATTTTGGAAAATTAAAAATATACATATGTAATTTACTAAACAAAAACAATTTATTGATTTTTTTTTTTTAAATGATTTGTTATTAAAATTATATATATATTTTCAAAAATAAAAATATACATATATATCTTAGTAACAAAACAATTTAAAATTTTTTTTTTTTCATTTTTTTTTTTTTTAATTGATTTGTTTAATAAAATTATATATGTTATATTTTCAAAAATTTAAAAATACACATATATATTCATTAAACAAAACAATTTATTGAAATCAAAGTTTTTCATGAAAACAAATTTTTTTTTAAAATTGTTGAATCAATTGAAATGATGAGGTTTTATTGTCTCCTCTTTTTTTTCTTTTTCACATAAAAATTCTTTTTCTGATCCTCCAGATCACACAAAGTGCAGGAGGAGAGCATACTTAAGAATTATTAATTTTTTTTTTTTACATAACAATTCCTTTTCTGATCTTCCAGATCACACAAAGTGCAGGAGGAGAGCATACTTAAGAATTATTAATTTTTTTTTAGATGTAAGAAATAAGGCTACCTAGTTACACTTCCCCGGCAACGGCGCCAAAATGTTTGGTCAATTTAGTGTGTCCTAAATTGCTAACATAAATTATCAACCAAGGATTCGTAAGCTGACGAAGTGTGGCGCACTATATGTGCAAGATAACCTATCTCTTACTTTTTGTCGTTTTTGGATTTTATGAAATTCTAAAAGACAAGTATGGTTATGGATATTCAAGGCAATGATGTCCTTTATAATGATTTACCAACTTGAAACTGAAAAAGGAATTTGAAACATACAATGAAAAAACTTGAAAGGAAATGAAAATGTGCTACTGAAATGAAAAAGGTGTTGTTAATCTAATAAATCAAAACAGTGAACTAGTGAGCATGAAACCAAACTATTCTTGTTGCTGTCTAAACACAAAAGAAACTATGCTGAAAGAAATCCAAAAGTTGCAATAAAGTAAATCTAAATCAAATTACATCAACTTGTCTTCTGATCCCTCATCAGTAGTCCAGCTATGATTTTCGGAAGTAACCATAAACAACTTGAGTAATTGATATCTAACTTGCAGAAAGTAAACTAATATCAAACCATACATTCATAATTCAATCCCTCACCATCAGTCCAGCTGTGGCTTTCGGAGGTAACTGAAGATGTCATGCACAATTTAATATTTCTAACTTGCAGAAAGGAAACTAATATCAAACTACACATCCATAATTCAATCCCTCACCACCAGTCCAGCTGTGGCTTTCGGAGGCAACTGAAGATGTTATGAGCAATTTAATATATCTAACTTGCAGAAAGGAAACTAATATCAAACTACACATCCATAATTCAATCCCTCACCATCAGTCCAGCTGTGGCTTTCGGAGGCAACTGAAGATGTTATGAGCAGTTTAATATATCTAAATTTGCATAAAGGAAACTAATATCAAACTACACATTTCATAATACAATCCCTCACCATCAGTCCAGCTGTGGCTTTCGGAGGTAACTGAAAATGACATGAACAATTTAATATATCTAAATATAACTACTGAAGCAAATGTGCAAGACTGAAATAAACAAAGCAATACCGGAATTAAACAAAAACTAAGAAAAAATAAATTAACAACAGAACAATATTGATTCCATGTCATTAGTCAAAAGATATGCAAATGCCCGGGCTGCCATGAAAAATTATGCTAAAAGCTATGATTTCAAAAAGCAATCTAAGTAAGGAAATATGACAAAACAGAATTGAAAGCAACTTATCTAGAAAACATGTAAAAACCTCCTTGGATAGCAGGGGCCCTCTGCTATCAATTTGGTGAAGTCCTTCAGCTCCTTAAAGATAAGATCACAATAGCATCAAAGAACTAAGCTTCTTTATTCAAAAACTCATAAATCTACATCCCATTCCATCTTGAACTTTGTTACAAATCTACTTCATCATTACTTTCTCATTACTTTCTCATTACCTATGATAGGAGAAGGCTTCTCCTATTTATACAAAATATGAGGAGACATCTCATTAATGGGAGTCCATGAATCTCTCCCTCCATCTCTAGAGTTACAATCAAAATAGGAAATGATAAGACACATGTATTTCTAGAGTTTTAACACAACTTGAGGAATGAGACACATATCCTCTTAGAGTTTCAATACAACAAGGAAGTGAGACACATATCCTCTTGATCCCATAATCTTCTCCAACCAAATTCGAATTTGGCCTTAGAGTGCCACATAAGGGTCTTCTAGAAGTCTCCCTTTGACCTACACATGTCACAAAACTCATAACACATATATAGATATATGAAACTATGTTAATTTTCTAGTTTCTAATCATAAATTCACTTAAAATACATAAAATAAATAACTTTGGAAAACAATGATCCTAACCCATATATTTATGTAAATGGTTATTTGATGTAGGGTTTTAGGTCAAATGGCTATGAAATAAGAGCTAAATGGTTATGACATAATGGAAATATGTATGAATATGGAGAACATTTTTGAGACTCAACAACTTGCGCCAAAAATAGCCTGTGGGCCCACTTAGTGAAGGCGACTCTTTTCACTAAGCTCATCATCTTGTTGAGTCTCAATAGAACAGAGGCTTCTTAAAAGGTTTCTGGATCAGGAATTTTTGGAACTTGAGCCAATAAGGAAGAGGCTCTTTTGAACTGAGAATGTGTACGTCGTCAATTCGTAGGGTCACCTACAAGAGAACTTGTTGCATCCCAAGTAGAGCGGACCCATATTGGAAGCGGTGGAGTAAAAAGGAAAAATTTCAAGAGGTGGAGAAGGATTTTCATCCTCACTGTCATCTAAACTAGAAGGAATGCTATTAAAAATATAAGAGAGAGAGAGAGAGGTGGTACATATGTCGAATTAGGCTCACAGGCCAAAGGTGGCACACCCACCAAACTAGGCTCGTAGACCAATATATTTTCATCAAATTTTACATCTCTTCTAATCATTATATTTTTGGATCTTTGTTGGAGAAGTCATCATCCTTTGACATCTTTAGAATATCCAACAAAAATGCATTTTTCACTCTTAGGTTCTAAGGCTTTATGTTTCACATCTGGAATATGGGCCCAAGAATCACTTCCAAAAACACAAAAGTGACTTACATCTAGTTTGATTGAGCTCCAAGCTTCTTCTAAAGTTATATTCTTTAAAACCTTAGTAGGTGTGCAATTTACTATGTAATTTGCATAATTAATGGCTTCTACCCAAAAATTGAGACCAAGTCCTTTAGATTGAAGCATACAATTAGCCATTTCTTTTAAGGTGCAATTCTTCCTTTTAGCTACACCATTTTTTTGTGGATTATATGGAATGGTATGTTGCAATTGAATTCCATGCTCAGTGCAGAAGTTGATAAACTTGTTGTTAGGATATTCTCCTCCATTATCTGATCTTAACTTAAGAATTTGATGTCCAAATTGTTTCTGAACAAAGGCCTTAAAGGCCAAGAACATGTTAAAAACTTCACTCTTGAGTTTTAAGAAGCATACCCAAGTGCATCTGGAAAAATAATCAATTAAATTTAAGAAGTACTTGCAAATAGAGAGAGAAACAACAGAAATTGGACCACGTAAATCATTGTGCACAAGCTGCAAAGGGGCTGAAGCATGCCAAGAAGCATGTTTTTCAAAACTATCCCGATGATGTTTTCCGAGTACACATCCGAAGTAAACGCCATCTCGGCAAGATACCAGAGGAAGGCTCGTCAGAATATTTTCCTTATGTAGAGTTTGAAGAGAGCGATAGTTTAAGTGACCAAATCACTCATGCCAAATCTTGCTCACATCATCATTATGAGCAACAGAAACGGAGGGAAGACATGATGACCCAAATTTGTCAAACTTATACAACCTTGTGGAATCATTAGCAATGCCAGTAGCTAAAATATGTTTAGGATCTTTGAGGTCCTTCTTTACAACATCATGAGGTGAGAATTCTACTATTTTACCTTCACCTGAATGAGTTATCTGATAAACAAAGAGAAGGTTGCATGACAAGGTAGGAACACATAGTACATCATTAAACTGACCATTATCGAGATGAATGGTTCCAGATCCTACAACACTAAGAGATCTATCATCACCAACATAAATATGTTTGGTGTTACAATCATTTAAAGAAGAAAACATGGCTTTATTTTTTTCCATGTGATAAGAAGCTCTAGAATCAATGAGCCACTCATGAGAATGAGAAGAGGAAGATGCATTTAATGCATAACTAGATCCTGATTCTTGAGAACCATAAGCAAAAAGTGCCATTCCTGAATATGAAGGTGAAGAGTGCTCCAAATTGATGTTGTGATTCTTAATTGCTACTTCTAAGGCTTCCATCTTCTTAAAAAATTTGGACTCTATATGGCCATCACGATTGCAAAAGTTGCAATGCCTATCTGTCTTCTTTCCTTTGTTATTATATGCCTTATCATTTTGGTGAGTTGCTTTTTCAATTTGCAGCTGAAATTGCTTAGGACCCTTTTTTGGTTTCAGACCATACTTTTTAGGATACTGTTTCTTTGGATTCTTTTGATATGATTGTTATTGGGCCACTAAGGCTTTCTTAGAAGCATTTCCATAAGTGATAAGACCAAGGTGTAAGATTTTTTCTTGTTCTCTTATCAAACAATCACAAAAGGAATCAAAAGAAGGATTCTTGTAGGTTGTTCCTAAAGAAATGATGGCTTCTCTAGTGTAATGGAAGGTGGAAAAAAATACAGAGTATGCAGGGCCAAGCTTAGCAAGAATGAAATAGATGAGGCTACCATCTTCCTTTTTGACCTTACAACCTTCTAAAATAATTCTAAGGGTCTTGAATTTGGAAAAGAAATACTCAATAGAGGAGAAATTATTGGGGTCCAAAGCAAGCAACTCATTTTCAAGCTGATGGGCCCTTATTTGATTTTGAATTCCAAAGATAGTTTTTAGCTTGTCCAGGGCTTCATGAGGGGTGTCAATGTCAAGGATATGAAATCGAAGATCTTGAGAAATGGACATTCCTATCAACCCTCATGCTTGATCTTGTTTATTTTCCCATTTAGCAACTTTATCATCATCAGGAGGTTTAGTTTCTAGCCCTATGGCTATTCTATAAATCCCTTTACTTCTAAGTATATCTACCATGTGAGGTAGCCATTGGAAATAATTGGTGTTGTTAAGAATAATCGAGCATGCACTTTCCATTTTTTTTTTTAAAACTGAAGCTGAGAAAAGTTGAAACTAACTACTCCAATGGAAATATATCAAAACATTAGGTGGTTTAAAAAAAAACGGCTCGAGAAATGGCTTTTGAATGAAGAAGTTATGTATTTTGAAAAAAATGAGTTTTAGATGCCGAATAGTTATGGGAACAGTTTGAAATTTGGTGATGAAGTTCAACTTTTAAAAAAAATCCCGCCCCTTTAACAAAATTTTTTTACAAAAATAAGCTTGAGAAAGAGATTTGAACCCAAAACCTATATTCTCATAAAATAACTCCTCACCAAGTGAGATAGTAAAAGGATTTTGTTATTGTTTGAAAGGAAGAAGGGGTTTTTTTTGTTTTTTTTGTTTTTTACTCTTCGATGTGCGTGCCTTTTCCTAAAAAAAAACCACAAAAAACCGAGAAAAAAAAGCAAAATGAAAAACCTTATGGTAGAATGTTATATTTTCAGTTAGTCTTCCCAACAATTATCTATTTTTTCACTATTTCTGATTTCTCGAGATCGCACAAAGACACGGGGAAAGAGCATACATAGCAAAAAAAAATCCCTTTTCCTACTTCTAATTTCCGAGATCGCACACATCACACAAAAAATAGCATACAGAAAGAAGAGGGTATAGATCCAACAAATAAATAAAACCTAAAAACCAAAAATAAATAGAGGGAACTGAAATAAGCAGAACTATTAACAAATATAACTGTAAAACAGATGCTTTATACCTCTAGATCTACACTGTCATAACTTGGGCATCTGGAAACCTTTCGCATGAAACAAAATGTGTTCCTCGCTGTAACAGATGCTTTGGACACAACCAAGTAGTTCTCTAAGCACAAAAATGTACATAAATAGTAGATCTACAAAACAACATTCACATGTAGTCTAATAGGCTTCGGATTTTGATCAACAACGGATGTGGCCCTCAAAATAGCTTTGATACCATGTAGGAATTTATAGGGTAAGTTCCTTAGATCAAGAACCAAAGGTCACCACTCATAAACAAATTAAAAATTAGTACACCAGTATAATAATGTGGTTAAAACCCACGAAGAGGGAAACAGTCCATGGCCTGAGCCAATGCGACCACCTCAGGAAATTTATTAATATATAAAGAAAAGTTACATATTTTTCTCTCATAAATGGTTACCATAAAAATGACCCCCCATGCTCTTTAAATAGAGATCATGGACCAATCAGGTGTTAAGCCACGGATCAAGTGTCGTTAATACCGAGGAGAGAGATAACTGTCGGATCACTACAAATCGTGACTGTCGGTTTATAAGTTACAAATGTACATGGTAAAGAAACACACTTTAACTAACTCTACACTAGACTAATTTATTCTTAACTATTTCCTATGTGTCAGAATATCCTAACAAAACTATGCTCCCCGTGTCAGTAAATTCGTACATCAACTTCCTGGGGATGTAAATTTGGCATACGATCTCTGTTTGAAGGGTACAATACCTCGCTAGAAATATCTATCTGATGACTACAAATTTTGGTTTTATAAAAATCAAGGGAACTTCCATTGTGCTCCTGGTTTTCCCAAAAAATTTCACTTAGGGCCTCAAAACGGCTTCGAAAGTTTAGGACCTGAAATACTACTAAAAATAGTAAACTATGCTACAATTAAGGAAACTAAAAAACTGAAAGAAAAAAAGTTGCGACCACAAGTGGAATATGTTGATGGCCACTAGTATCCACCTGCATCATTATTCCTCCCTTAGGAAGCAATGGTCCCCGTTGCATTGAGTTCCTCCATGAGATAAGGAAACTTCTACTGAACATGGTCCCTGGTGAACCACTTGACTTGGTGCGGGAGTTGGCTAGCTTTGAAAAAACGATAAACTTGGATCTTCTACTCATGATTGTTCTTGATTTTCATGTCTGTGATACAATCCATGTTGGCCTATTCCATGCATTCAAGGTTTAACTCTGTTGGTGTGAGTTGTTATGCAATGTCGGAGGAGTCTAGTAGAGGGGGGAAGTAGGGCCGAATGTAGTCATATTTCAAAACTGGGTGTAGACCAAGGAATTTTGGAATACCAAGCTTGAATTCATTGGCCCCTATAGCCTTGGTGATTTTTTACTACCCATATCAGAGCAGGTGAAGCTTGCAGTGGGGTCCAACAAGGCGCTCCTTCTCCAAATGTAGTCACACTTTGTTGCTCACCTGGAAGTTGTGTGGCACCTAATGTTGATCATGTCATTTCTTGTAATTAGCATTAGCTTTATCCAATATGTCATAAACATGTTGGTAGATGTGCTGAATGTGCTCAATGAAGATATTTGCTTTGTCAGCTTTGGACTGGACATGAGCCGAATCGGCCTGAGTAACTACATATGGAATGACTATGTCAATGGGACATAGTGCTTGGAATCCCAAGCCCACCTAAAAGGGGTTTTGGTAAGTTGAGTTGTGGAGAGCCCGATTGTAACAGTTTTTTACATAGGGAAGGCTCTCATCCCATGTGTGTGGATGCTTGGAATTGTACATATGTAGAATGTGTGAGATCATCATGTTGACGACCTTTGTCTGCCCATCAGTTTGGGGATGGAAAGTTGTGGAATTGGTTATCTTGGTGTCCAACATTGACCAGAGGCTAGACAAAAATGTGTTGAGGAACCTACTATCCTGATATGAGATGAAATACTATGGGATCCCAAAGTGCACCCACACTCGTTCAAAGAAGAGTTTAAAAATGGCTTATGTCGTGATATTCTTCTTGCAGGCCACCATAATGGCCATCTTCGAGAATATGTCGATGACCATGAAAACATAGTCATTTCCAAGCTTAGTAAAATGAAGGCCCAACATGTAATCCATGGAGATGGATTCCCAAGGTTGAATAGGGGTAGATAGTGGAGTATAGAGGCCTTATTTTTTTATGGTTAGTTTGGCAATGGCGCAAGTAGTGCAGGATTTGATGTACTTCTCGACATCCTATTGAAGGCTTGGCCAATGGAAATACTTCTACAGTACTCCCACTCTTTTCTTAACCCTAAAATTCCCAGCGACTCGACTATAGTGTGCTTCCCAAACCATCTTGGCACACTTTCTTGAAGGAACACAAAGGTGTCCTAGGTGACGTAGTAGTGCATCCTGGAGGTGAAAATTTAGAACTTGCGTACCCTCCAAGAGTGTGTTGTATGTGTGGCATAATTCTGGATCGCTCTTGTAGAGAAGCTACTAATCAGAAGTATCGTGCCCACAAGATTTGAAGACAGTGGTGAGCACCATGATCAGTGGTCGGCTGAGGTTCTCTGCAACATTATTGGTGTTTCCCTTCTTGTACTTGATGTTGAAATGAAATTTTTGTAGATATGTGGATCAATTTTGATGGTGATCATTCTTCAACTTCCCTTGTGTGTGCATGAACTGTAGTAGTTGGTGGTATATGTGGATGACCGTTTCCTTCCCCAAAATGTAATGCTTCCATTTTCTTCAAGCTTGCATAATGGAATACATTTCTTTATCATAAGTGGGATACTTGTACACTGTGTCAGACAATTTCTTACTATGAAATGCCACTAGATTCCCTTTTTGAGTAAGAACTACACCAATATTGTAGTTAGAGGCATATGTATCGATCTCAAATGGTTGTTTCATGTATGGTAATGTGAGCACTAGGGAAGAGTAGAAGCGATGTTTCAATTATACGAATGCCTTTTATTGAGATTCCGACCAAAATAATTTTTCTTTTGCTCCTCCCTTGGTGAATTGACTCAAGGTCCAAGTGATATGAGACAATCCCAACATGAACCTGTGGTAGAAATTAGCAAGACCCAAAAATCTGTGAAGTTCTGTTAGAGTGTTTGGGGCTAGCCAATCCTAAGTGACATGGATCTTTGTTGAATCCATATGCACCCCCCGTTCATCAATAATGTATCCTAGATACTGAACTTGGGTCATGCCAAAAGTTCACTTCTCCAAATTGGCACACAACTTCTGTTGTCACAGTGTTTGGAGCACCTCTCAGATGTGGTGGAGGTGCTCTTCCGAAGTCTAGTTGAATATTAGGATGTCATCCAAGTACACTACTACAAATGAGTTGGTGAATGGCCACAATATGCCATCCATCAGCCTCATGAAGTTTTCGAGAGAATTTATCAACCCAAAATGCATGAGAAACCATTCTAAAAGGACCTCCTTAGCTTTGAAGGTAGTCTTCCACACATCAGAGGGTTCGATTGGTACTTGGTGATACCTAGACTTTAAGTCAATCTTGCTGAAATATTTCACCCCTTTGAGATGGTCAAGAAGGTCATCACTCCATGCAATCAGGTACCTATTCTAGAAAATGATCTTGTTCAATGCCCAATATTCAATACGGAGTCTCCAAGTCACATCCTTCTTCTGCACCAACATGATTGAGCTCCCACAGGGTGATGAACTCAACAGGATGTGACCTTTCTACAGTAGCTCCCGAATCTGCCTCTTGATTTAATCGTTCTTTGGAACAGAGTGCCGATAGATCAGTCCTTGGGTAGAGACACACTAGGGGTCAGATAATCTATGGGGTGCTTGACTTGATAGTGCAGACGCACTCCTGTCAGTGAGATGAAGATGTCGCCATACTCTTCCATGATCTTGTCCATTTTTTGTTGTCATGTGGAGGAGCCCTGTCTAGTGGTCATGGCCACAATATTTTTCTTTCCCTGAGGGTAGATCATTAGGAAAAAATATTTCCCGGTTTTTGAAATGAGCTTACTAAATGTTTATGCAATAACCAAAGAGATAGCGATAGGATGTGGTACCTTTGGTATCCTATACAACTTATTTCCCAAAGTAACAATAAAAGCGTGAGGTCGAGACTCATACATAGCAGCTCGATTCCCCAAGTATGGTTGGCCTAGTAGTACATCATAAATATCAAGAGGAGAAATGTCACATAATACCTCATCCATGAAGGGCTTAATGTTGTAGGGAAGGCGTCACTGTTGGCTAATGTGGAGATCATGTCCTTGTTGAAGCCACCCAATGGTGTACGGTGTTGGGTTTGATGTGGTTGGAAAGCCCAACCACTTCACAACCTTTATTGAAATGAGGTTATTTTGGCTCCCATTGTCGATAATGAATTATAGCAAGGAACCCTTTACCCACATCTAGGAGTGGAAGAGATGCTCTTCCTCCTTTGGATATTCTGGTTCCTCCTTTTGGATATTCATGGTGGCAATGATGGCATTGGGCTCTACATCAATAATATGCTTCCCGTTTTCATTCCCCTTGTCAGGTTCTAATTCAAAATCAAAGCATGCATCTGATTTAGAAGCCCTCATCTCAGCCACTAGTGATTGTTTGGCTTGACACTCACTTTTGTTGTCAATGGAGCTCTTGTAATATTCCTAATTAGTCATGAGCTAATTAGAATATTCGATTTTGTTTTGCTACTTTTTTTAATGAATAATATGACAAAGGAGGTCCTTAATTCTCCTTAATGATGAATAAATCAATGCCAAACATAAAAAGGATAAATCTTGGCAGGTTAATTAAGCACCCTTAGGTGTGAAAGGGGCTTGAACATTTTGACTGGGTCAACCTTGACCAAATCTATAGCTCTGTCATGGAGGAGTGGTCATCAATGAGGGACAACATAGTTTTAGATGGAGGTGCTTTGTGTGAAAGGAGTGTTATTATTAGATGTGGTTTAGGGTTTGCAAGCTCTTGACTTATAAAAGGAAGAGGATGGAAGCATTAGAAGGTTGTTGATGGATATGATATTTTATGAATATATGGTTTGTTTAGACATATATCTTTCTCTTGTTGTTTAGCCGATATTAAATTTTGTTTAGCATTGGGTGTTCCTAATTAGGAACCCCACCTCTTTCCATTGAGTAGCTCTTGGGAGAGTTTGTATTAAATTGTCCACTATTTGGATTAGGGCCAAGCTTCTCCTTTAAACTACAATGTATATCCTGTTGAGGGTTTGGTTGTTTTTGCAAGCTGCAGCAAGTGGAGGCTTGATATTTTAGATCGAGGCCATTTCAGTGCTCCTTTTTAGTGGAGGAGGTTTCTATTTCATTGGGAGGATAGTATTGGAGGGAATTGAGCTCATTCTCAGATCTTGGCATCAGGCCAAACTTATTTTGATCCCTACAATCCAGTTTACTTCCATATCTGCATCATTTCTGTAGGAGGAGTTGAAAGGTGGTTCAACACACCATTTGGAAGGTTTATTTTCTAGTGTTGGGGATCTGCCCTTCACTTTGAAGATATATTGGAGGAGGCTATTATATTATTCATATCAATTCATCCACACTTTCCATATCCGTAATTTTCAGTAGATCTGCAGTCTTAGATCTCAGATCTACATCTTGTACATGGTGTTTTACTGAAAACCCCAAGGGGGTTCTTTAGACACTACAAGAAAAAATCACATTGTTGAGGGGCGAAAATGGTCACCATAAACTCATTGGTGAGGGTCAAGAGAATCTTCGTCACCAAAAATTGAGCGTCACCAAAGGTGGCATTGTTGAAAGTATAGGCGTTGTGCTGACATTCAAGGTCCATCACCAATAATGATTTATAGTGACGGATAGTGACCGTCACCATTTCATATGAGCAATGGTGACGGAAAATAGCCTTTGTCACCAAAAAACTAAACGTCACTAAATTTGGCGTCGTCGAAAGTATGTGTTGTTGTGACATTCAAGATCCATCACGAATATTAATTATAATGACAGATAGTGACAGTCACCATTTCATATGAACAACAATGATTTTTTGTGATATATATATATATGGCGATGTTCATTGACCATCACCATAAACTCATTGGTGACATCAAGGTCCGTCATGAATAATGACTATAATGACAAACAATGACCCTCACCATTTCATATCAACAACAACGATTTATGGTGATGGACCTTTAATGGTTGTCACTATTGACACATATATATGGTGGCGTTCATTGACCATCACCATTTCATATTTTGGTGAGGGTTGAAAAATGTCACCATAAGCTCATTGGTGATGGTCAAAAGAGCATTCGTCACCAAAAACTGATCTTCTTCATTCCCTATGAATATCAAGGCACAATGGAACTGAACCACCAACCTCCTGCTTGTAAAGCAGGTGCTCTTCCATTGAGCTATCACCCTTTAAAGAATTAGACTTTAAACTAGAAATTTCCCCTAAAGGTGCAAAGATACACCAAATGAATAAGAACCACGAAAACTAAAATAATTCAGTGTCCTTGCTCCTATTTTTATTCTACGACACTCTACAAAGTATGATCTTGATCTTTGATGTATTTGTGCCAAGTAGTTCTAATTTAATAGTAAATTTTATATTCAGATAAAATAAATGACTAGCTAAGAGGCCTTATGGGCTAATTATTAATCCTTACACCAAAATCTCTTTATTCAAGCCTATAGAACAACTCATTCAAAGTCCAAACTGAAGTATATTTTAAATGGAAATCCTAAAACGAACTAAGTAGTTTACAAGTTAACATTTTGGATATAGCTTATGTTCAATTTATATGACAAGTTATGACATAACCTTGAAACTAATTCCATAGCTAAAATATTTTCTAAGTCAACAATGGAAAAGAAAGATAGTCATGGCAAGCAAAATTCTATTGTTTTTTTTAACGAGGGTGTATGTAACTTGATAAAGGTTTTATGATAGTATCAAACCGTAAACAGTTTCACTAAAACATGGAAATGACAAAGTCTTGTTAAGAAACAAAATTTTAGTTGATTATATGAAAATCATTGAGGTAAATGATATAATTAAACTAAAAGTATCTGTAAAAAATGAAATTTCCATCATATACCATATGGTTTGATTAGTTCTTCAGAAAGAGAGTGCAATTGCGTGATCCAGCTCCTCATCTTGATTCTGTAATGGACCATCTTGAACAAAAATTTCCACATACAACAATCAATGTTATCGTATTGGTAAGAATTTTGATATAATCTATCAAAGAATGTACTATGTAGGAGAATAACTGGAAAGCACAACTAGAAATTAGAATCACAACATAACAATATAAAGGAACATGCAATAGGAAAGGAACAACTCCACAGTTTGGGAAATATGAACAATCCATGAACTCTTTCTTATATATTGATATAGATAACGAAATAGAAATCTAGATTTATAAAATTCAAGTATCACACAATAATGTCTTGAACAAATATCAATATGTAAAATAGTATTTTTTACATTTTGATTTACCTTGTAGAACCTCAGGAAAAATTTTCGATGGAAACAACGAATAAACATAACAACATGGACCTCAGGAGCAATTGTGCAGGGGATAAAATATGAAGGTAAAGCACTAGAGAAGTATTCAAAGAAAATGATGAAAAACATATCTAGAAAGAACTGAGAACCCTCTGAAGTAAACCACACATTTATCATCCTGACTAGTACACTTGCAAAAAAAGATCAGAATAAATTATGAAATATTCCACCAAAAAACAGTGAATTTTTCCACTAAAATACAATTTCGAATTAAACACTAACACGACGCTAACTTTGTTAGAGCTAAAAAATAGAATATTGAAGTTTAAAATAAAACACACTCTGATGAATTAGGGATTTCCGTGGCATTAGAGGGCACATGCCAAATTACATTATCATCTCCAAATGCACCCCTACATAGTGTTCATCTGACACTTTGTGACTTGAACCTTTAAAAAGCTTGCTCGGCCTCTTCATCATTCGAGATTTATTGTGAATATGATGGTACAATGTGACCTGCACGTCCCAAATAAAATGAGCCAACAATTGAAACCATAATTAAATTATTAATACCTTACTAATTTAATCCTTGAAAAGACGAAAAACATGAATCCAAGAAATAAAATGATAAGTTTCTCGTTAACCAACTATTATATTTACAGATATGGAAAAATTTTTGATTGGCTATTTCAGAATTTAAAGCATTTTACTTATTCTCTCAAACATATGAAAAGACACTAAAATTACCCACGTCATATTTCAACATAAATCTTGCAGAAAATCTAATTGAAACTATGAAGATATTATTACAAAAACCTTGCAAAAAATCAGATTGAAACTATGAAGATATTATTACAAAAATCTTGCAAAAAATCATATTGCAACTATGAAGATATTATTACAAAAATCTTGCAGAAAATCAAATTGCAACTATGAAGATATTGTTCTAAATTTTAAAAATTATAGTAATAAATTCCATCTTCAACATGACTTAACATTTTATATCATATTAGACAAATTTTGAGTCAGGGAACAAGTACAAGGTTTGGAGTTAAATACTTGTGTCAAGGACAAGGAGATATCATATACAAATTTCTGGGTTGAGGTTTATCACTAGAGAACATGGTCTTGAGTCTTAAACCAATACTTAATGAGGGAATTCTGGAAATAAATGGGTACAAAATGTGAATTCATCCCTCATGAGTCATGGCAACCTGCAGACAACTCCTCAGGCTTTACAGCCACTATAGTTGCACCCATCACACTACGTTTTTAGGTTGAATTGTCCACACCTGAGGCTTTGCAAATTGCATCCACTGCAACTGCACCCATTACAACACATTTTTAGATTGAATTGTCCACATGTCCTAATCCACAGAAGATGTAGTTGAATAGTTTGTTGTGCTGAATTGCACAAATTTTTCCCACAACTGAACATAATTTCTTGTGTGTGATGAGTGCACCAGATATGTATCATGGGAGCCATAAAACATGCAAACACAATTATCCATTAAGTACGGAATGAGGAGGACTTAACTAGCAAGAACGAAGCTCGGACAAATGCTCCCTTGCAATGAAATTCCATATGTGACTCCTCATGAATAGAGAGCCATTATTATCAAAATATTCTAAGAGAAACATGTTTTAAAGCTAAATGGATTCAATTCATTAACCACCCTACCATCCTACCATGTCATATCACCTTGAGCACCCCCCAACACAGTGAATCCCTTGGTAGAAAAGTCCAAATATCTAAATAAGTTTGCTCAAAAATGTAAAAACAACATCCAGATATGGGAAGAATACACCAATGCCCAACAGGCTTGGGAATAGCAATTGCCAGCGAGAAGTTTCACATCTTTGGTCAAGATTCTGTTCTCATAGGCTTCACCCATGGGGGATAGGAGGGGATTGAAATTATGGCATTGGGAGCTGATGAACCATGTGCATATATTTCCTCTTGTGATGTGATTTCTCTTTATGAGACAATTGTTGATCAGTACAAAAAATGTATATATTCTTAGAATATGATCCAACAGTGAATATGGAAGTGTTGAACTATCTTATTGAGGACATTTTATTTGTGGAAATCTGGAATTCAAATCTTTAAAATAACATAATTTATGGGAGTGACAAGGTATGCAAGGCAGTGGTAAGCTAGAAGTCAAATCTCAAATAACACAATTCCAAATTAACTTAGGGTTTAGAGGGGCTCCACCAAAGATACTCTGACATGGAGGATTTTCTCATGGTTATTTTAGATTGTTGGAGAATCTTTGGTGGAGCTAGGGTTTCTCTTGTTTTTCCCTATCTAGGGTTTTAAAAAGCATGGAGAATTATATGATAGGTTGTGATTGTGTTCATGGGTTTCATTTAATCTTTATATATATGAATTTTTCAGGTGAATGTTCCAACAAATTCTAACACCTCAAGACAAAAACACATAAAGTAAAAAGAATATTGATTGAGAGAGAGAGAGAGTAGCATTGCTCTTACATCCCTAACCCAAGTATGAAAAGGAATATGCACAAGTGCATGATCGACTATAATAACAACTCACTCCTTCATCTATTTGAATGAGAGGTAAAGGGGCTTTACAATAACAAGTGGACCTAGTCCACTACAAGGAAACTTGAAAGACACATTGTTACATAGTAATTTGTCACCGTCATTACCATTCCCCATCCCGCACAATGGAGGACCCATTCCGTGACCTGTGAACATTTTCATGCTTTGAAAACATCATCAATGCATCCCTCTGAATGTGAGCTTTATTTTCCCTTGAGACATCTCCTTGCAAAACTTATGAAAAACAGCTCTTTTTGCATTGGCGCGGGTAGACACTTCAGTTCTCGCGCCAATCAGGGAAATCCTGTAAAGAGGTCGCGCCACTTGGCGCTCTGTCATAGAGCAGCAATCGCGCCACCCATTTTAGGGACTGTTTTTTAAATATGGATGGCGGAAGTTGAGTTCAAACAAACTCACAACCATTGCCTATCTTGAGTTGGGAGGTTTGGCTGTGGGAGTTCTATGGAAGGAAGGTGGTTTTGCCACCTTCTATGGAACCTTCCTTGTTGATAGGGCCAATCCCATAATAACAGGGATCCCAACTCCCTCCTTCCCCATCTATAAAAGCCTGCTCAAATCCTTGGCAAGCTAGTCTTGAAGTGCTGAAGCTTTGCATCTCCCTATTCCCAAGTGCCTTTGTGCTGTAAAGAATCCCTTCTTTCCCTTAAGGCCCATTCAAGCGAGGAGACCATTGTTACGAGACTCTGGAGAGGTTTTTCCTTTCCTTGGCGAGCTTTGCGAGACGTGGACGACCGGAGACCCGTTCGAAGGAAGCTGCGACGTCAGAACTTGGTTGTAACTTCTATTCGTTTATTATTTAATAGATGACTATGATTATGGTTCCACTCCGTTTTCCATTATGTTAATGCGAGTAATATCTTTTCTGACCGATGTTTAGTTACGCATGCTGGTTTCTATGCTTGTATCTGTTCATTTCTTCTATGTGCAGGTGTTCATCCGCGGAGATCGTGGAAGGATTGTGATCTGCCAAGGCTGAAGGACGGGGACACTTCTTCTTCAGATCGTAGCGTTGGAATCCAGGTAGGCTTCTACCCCTAGCTCTTTCATTCGTAACTAGGAGCTTGCGTCATAGCATTGTTTGTTTGTTGCTAGACCCCTGCTGGGCTAGTAGGGATCGCCTCTGTCCGCAGAGGGGATTTACCTCCTCAACAAATTGGCGACTCCGCTGGGGAGTTCGTCCGGTCCTCCTTGTCTCGTTTATGTTGTTTCGCTTTGATCGTTTTTCCTTGCTTGATGAACCTTCTGGGTTGGATTCTGTCATTGTTTAGCTGCTTGGTTTGCTTAGCTTGTATTGTTCTGCTTCTGGAAGTAGCTTGTTTTTTATTTTTGTTGAGAAACTCGACTGGCGCGGTTTTTAACCCGACAGTCGCGCCACTTGGCGCGTGTTGCCTTTGTCTAGCCCGCGCCACTTGGCTTCTGGCGCCAATTTCACTCTCACAGTCGCGCCACCCCTGTGAGTTTTTTGAGTTTTCTCATTTTTTGGCTCTTTGGATCTGATCAATACTTTTCTTCTTGATTTTCTGACTATCTGAGTCTGTTGGAGTCTTGTTTGGCTGGAATTCACCTCTATCCTTGGGTTGTTTGCTTCTATCTACCGATTTCACATTTTGAGCCCTAGGGCATCTAGTGGCTTAGTGTATCGAGCCCTCCTCGGGAGTTTTGGTGTCTTGATTGTCCTGTCAACTTGTTGTTTGATTCTCCGCACTCTTTTAACAGTCTTTGATTGTTTTGTTGCGTTTTTTGGGTGATTGTCTATTCCTTCATTCAGAATTCGTTTTGCCTTGCTTTGGACCTAGATCACACGGTCCATCGGGAGCTTTTGAGTCTTTCTTTGCTTTGAGAGACTTTGGGTCGATTTGGGGATTTGATTGATTGCATTGTTGAGTGAATTTTGTTTGTTTCACTCTCTTCGATATCATTTCTCAAATTGTTCCTTTTGTTTTCAGTGCACATTAGCCATTAAACATTGAAAACCAAAAAAAATCTCTTTTGTTTTGATTAATTAGTGCAAATTGTGATCTTTTCCATATCGCTAGTGATTAGTGTTTGAATGAAAAGTGTTCAATTGCATTAGTTGCATTAGAGACATTGTTGTTTGTATTCCGTTCATTTCGTTTGCATAAAATCTCTCAACTCTTATTTAACTAGTTTTCATCGAACGAAATGTTGCACTGTGGCATATAGCTTGCATCTAGGAGTCTTTCGAGACACTACATACGATAGGGCCTGGAAATTGAAACTTAATTGAAGATCAACTGTAAAATTTATTCAATTAACCTAAGGCAACATTGGAACTTAACGAAACATATTTAGAAGGTCTAGGCTAGAGACGTGTTCCTGCGTCGTTAAACCTAGCAGCTGTCGTTCGCCTGTTGGCTTTAGACAGCGCTAGTACGGACTTGCGCTCCCCGTACCGTCGCGTATATAAAGGGAGACCCCTCTAGTTTTTCAATCCTTTATCCACAGGAAGCCGAGTCTGCCGCCCTATACCCGTGATACACCGAACACAGCATTCGGGGAGACTACCTGCACGTACGGAAAGTCCTTGGTCGATTTCTGTTTCATTATTGGAAACCAAGGTGTATATTGCAGTTCACGGATATTTGGTACACCCTTTGTGCCTAGTTTTTTCCTGAGTAGTCATTTGGTCTTTTCTGACTCCTTAAACTTGAAAAGACCGTCAAGCGCTTGTCCTTTCACGCTTGTTTCAACTCTGAAAGAGATAGAGTCATCTTTTTATCGTTTCTCGACTCTTAAAACATGAAACGGTAGAATTTCTTAATTTCCAATGTGGTAAAATCAATCTCCCACGATTACACACCCGTTTAGACATTGCTTGTTGACTGTTTGGTCGTGTGTCTTAACTCGTTTTCAGCCCGTGTGTGTGTTTGCTCTTTTCTTCTAGTCTTTTGCCACGGTGGCGGAACCTTCGGTTTCGTCTACTGGTAGTCCTTACACGGACGATTCTTCAGAAGCTTCTCAGCCTTCTGTTGAACCACAGCAGCCTGTTGTTTCCGAGTTTCCCGACGGGGGACCGGTTCTCGCCGAGCAACCCTTTGGAGGACCAGTTGAGTTCAATTGGCCCTTTTCGGACCCTGTGTCTGAATTGAGATTAGGAGCTGATTTCCTTTCTCTTACATCGGGTTCACCGTTTTTTGCTGCTGTTTTTCCTCCTAGTCCTCGCCGTCTTCTGCGTGATTTAACGGCAGGATCAACCATGAGTGATTCTGGTGAGGAAATTCCGGGGTCTGATGACTATCAGCGCATCCCTCGTAGATTGTTTGAGGGAGACGATACTGAGCTGGCTACCACATCGTCAGCTGGTCCTTCTTTACCGCAGGGATACAGATCTTTGGGTCAGATCATTTCAGCTGCTGCCTCTATGGGAATATCATCTCCCGCTTCGAGGCCAATTGCCACTACACCCGGGGTGTCTCCTTCGACGCCCGTCACTTCTGTTCCCGTGCGGCCCACTGTTTGTGTAGCTGCTTCTTCTGCTGTTGTCTCAGCTACCAGGGCTGGGCCAACTCCTGAAGATGTTTATCTAGCTACTGCTATACCGGAGAATATCTCTCCGGAGGAGTATCGGTTGTTTTTGCAACAGCCGAACGCCGGGGCTGGACAAATTCCCCAAGATCCTTACCGATCTTTCTTTTCGCACTATGCACAGGACGGCACTCCCGTGTATGGTTTCCCGGGTCAGCTTGATGAGCATGGGGACATTTTGCGCCTTCCTGCTCCTGAGGCTTATCTGTATGTTCAAGGTTTACCGTACAACCAGGCTCGCAACCTGCAGGAACAACCTTTCCAAGGCCAACCTGCAGGCCAACCTGGCTATCTGTACGACCCACAGGGACAGCCCATCCAAGGCTACTCTGCGGGCCAGCAAGGGCCATTGTACAATCCGCAAGGACCATATTATAGCCCTGCTGGTCAACCTGCTCAGCCTCAGCCGGGGTATCAACAGGGACCGGCCTATGGTCCTGGGGGGAAAATCCAGCCTTCTCTACCCATGCAACCGCAGTATCCTGCTGTTTCTAATGTTGCATATCAGCCAGGACCACTTTATGGTTCTGCTTCAGGTCAAACTGGTTTTCAGCAAGCACCTGGTCCTGTTCCACCACCAGGCCAACCGGGTCATCCGATACAACCTGGTGTCCCGCCTCCAGGCCAACCGGCTTATTCAATGCAACCTGGGGCTCATTTACAACCAGGTCAACCTGCGCAACCAGCGCCGCCTGTTTATCCGGGCCAACCTGTTCATTCAGGGCCGCCCCCTCACTCGGGCCAACCTGTTCATTCAGGGCCGCCCCCTCACTCGGGCCAACTTGTTCATCCAGGGCAGCCCCCTCATTCCATTCACTCTGCTCAACAGCCTGTTCATTCAATGCCGCAGCCAAATCAACAGCTGCGCCCTACGTACCAGGCTCCGCAGGGTTCCACTTATCAGCAGTCTACTCATCCTTAGAGTGGTTATTATCCTCATGGTCAGTCTCAACCGAACTATAACCACCCTGGAGGCTCTCAGTATCAACCTCCTCCACCCGGTTCTACCTACGCTCAGCAGCCAAATCCAAACGCTTCTTACACGGGGCAAACGCCTAATCAGGGCACGAACTCTGGTTATCAAGCCCCGCACTATGGTTACCAGAATCCAAATCAGTCTGGCTATACGAATTATGCCCCTCACGGTCAGAATCCTACGGGACAGAACCCATGGGGGCAGGGATATTCACAACCATCGTGGAGCATGGGTACCGAACCTTATTCTGGGACTGGCATGGGAGTTAACCCTCCATTGCCGTTCCTGGCTACCTTGGATCTGCCGGACGTTTCAAAGTTGACCAATGATCCGATTTCTCATAATCCATATTGGCCTCCGGTTCCCACCAAGATACCAGGAGATTGTCCCAAGTTTGAGGGCAAAGCTGGCGAAGACCCCCAGGCGCATGTCATGACGTATCACCTCTGGTGTTCGTCTAACTCTTGGACCAACGATTCGGTTCGTCTGCGTCTTTTCCAGCGTATGTTAACAGGAGCTGCTGCTAAGTGGTACATAGAGCTATCCCGTGGTATTTTTCAGGATTTCAACTCGTTAGCTATGGCTTTCCTCACGCATTTCCAGTTACCAGTCCGGTGTGAGACTGGGACGCACCTCCTGTCTTCCCTGAAGCAGGACTCGGCCACTCACATCTCGGATCACATCCATGAGTGGCGGCGCCATCGTCGACTGATCAAGTTTCACATACCTGATCAGATTTTGACTCACTGGTTCACCACCTCCTTTGTCAATAAAATCGCTCAGGATATCGCGATGGGAGCGTGTGTGACGGAGGAACAAGCTATCGCGCGTGCCCAGTACTTGGATCTTGTTTATTCACAATCTGGCACGCTTTATGACATCCTGCCTGATGCTCCATGGCCCGGAGCCACAAAGGCCCCGCCTACCCCTACGGTGGATGGTGTCATTGGTTCCGTTTCTCAAAATTCGAAGAAGCCTTCGAATGGGAAGCAGAAGGCTAATTCTTCCCACAATACCTCTGCTAATCCCGCCTCATCCGATTCTGGTAAAACCGCGGAGGTGAATGCCGTCCAGGCCAATCCTGCGGACAAATCCTCCAAGGGGAAAAAGAAGGGCAAAGGAAAATCAAAATCTGATGCCCCGAAACCGGAATCCAAATCTCGAACTGAGGATGGCTCCCAACGGAAGCCGAAATTCCCTTGCCTCATCTGTGAAGGTGACCATTATACTAAGGATTGTCCTCGACGGTCCGAAGTTAGTCAACTTCTTAAAGGCTCAAAAGGGACTCCGGCTGTTTTAAAAGAGCCATTTCCATCTCAGCAGACCCAGATGGTCGAACAGGGCTCATCATCTGCACCGTTTGGGTCTCAGGTTTTCATGATGAAGACTAATGCACCTATCACCGTCGCTACGCGATCGAAGGACTACAATGAATCACGACAGGCGCACGGGAAGGCAGTTGCGGATGGGCCGCCTCCCCCACCTGTTTCTAGTCCATTGGAAATCGAGAAGCCAACTCTCGAACCCGTTGTGAAACCACCTCCCAAGGGTGTTCTTCGGAGATCCTCTTATAATCCAAATGCTCGTGCCACTCAACATTACAGTATTGTTGAGGATTTGGCACAGGCGCCAAGTGCTATGTCCACACTGGAGGTTCTTCAAAGTTGTCCTTCACAATGGAAGGCTTTACTGTCTGCGATCGGTGGTATCGATCCCGCCGACTCGAGTCTTATCACCTTCGATCTGGAGAATTATACTCCCCGGCTTCCACATCAAATCGCTTTGGTTATTCAAGTCGGGATTAATGGTCTAAACGTTCATAGGGCCGTCGTAGATGAGGGTGCATCTACCTGTGTTATGTCCTCCGCTTGCTGGAAGGCCATCGGCTCTCCAGCCTTGTCATCATCTCCTAATGCCCTTGAGGCACCATGGCTCTTAACTAAACCGGGAGTTCATAGAGTCTTTGCCACCGCGCCATACCATTAACTGGCCAACGCAAGTGAAGCGTGTTGACGCTAAACTCAACTACAATATACTTTCTTGGCCGGCACCGGGACCCATGCCATGCTTTGCGTGCCGTCTACTGTCTTTCGATTCATCAAGTTCCCTCACGAGGGCAAGATTGTCACGGTAGACCAGTTGTCATTTATTACCTCTAGCTCCGAGAACAACGTGCCGTATGTGGATCAAATTCCGAATCCCCCAGACAGCATAGGACCTGGTCTTTTCAAAGACCCAGTCCTCATGGGTATTTTCCCCGCACCGCCACCGAATACCGCTCAAGTCAACATGTTGTCCAGGACTGATGACCCCTGGCTCATTCCTACACCTGAGCAGGTATATGAGCTTGGAGAATCCATGCCTTTAACGCCAGTAGAGATCAGCTACTGTGAGATTGTTGCCGCATCGGACCCTCCACCTCCTCAGCATGCTCCGATGAGCATGGCTCTCGACGTCTACTCGCAATCCCCCTGGCTTGGTCAGGCTGATTCACCTGATCCTCTCCGAGAGACTTTTCCTTCAGATGAAGCTATCATTGAAACCATGTCTCTTGAGGAGCTGCCCTGGGGCGATGGACATCATCGCTCCTCGTTTATGCCCAGCTTGGGGGCAATGGCTGATTGTCTGGAGCGCTATGCTACTCAGGTTCCTTCCCCTCCTCTTCAAACACCGATCTTGACGCATTTATGTCAGTCTTTCTTGAGGCAATCGAGTAAATACCAAACAAAGCTTCCTATCAACATATTTGTTAAACCAGTGATTGTTGAGAATATTTCATGTGGTGTGACTTGTTCTCCTTATGAGATCTAGGTCTATACGAAACTTTTAAGGAATTCGCAGATGTTTTTGTGTTGTCCTATGAGGAAATGCTTTAATTGATCCTAGTATTGCCGTGCACGAGATTCCAACTCATTCAGCAGGCGAAACCCGTGCGGCCAACGCTTGCGCCCATGTATCCTTGGAAAGTCATGCATTATCAAGGCGTGGTTGAAAACTTCTCGAACGCGGGGTTTATTTATCTCATCTCTCTTATTATAATGGGGTGTCTGTCATTGTTCCCCGCCGTATATCAAGCAGTATACCATCTTTAGATTCCGTGTGGATTATCGCGACATCAATCGCGCCTGTCCTAAGGACAATTATCCCACTCCGTTTATCGATCAGATTATCGACGATTGCGCCGGGAGTGAGATCTATTCCTTAATGGACGGTTTTCAAAGCATGTGCGGCATCAATATTGCACCGAGGACTGGAATACAAGACCACATTCATCCGTCCGTGGGTTTTGCGTATAAAACTCCCCGTTCGTTTAAAGAATCAGCACATTCCGTCGCGCAACGTCACACGCTTTTCATGATATTCGCCATATTGTCTGCCTCTATCCGGACGACTTGCCTCGCCATTCGCGTAAGCGTGAGGACCACCCCCCATATCTTCGCTGCAAATATAATCTTCGTTGCGTACGCTACAATATATATCTCAACCCCGCAAGTGCGTCTTCGGTGGCCGTACTCTGCCATCTTTTAGGCTTTATACCCGGAAGACGGAATTCGCCTTGACTCCCGGAAGGTTGGAGGCCACAAATTTCCCGGCTACCCCCTTGTATCAACTACAAGAGTTCCGTAAGGAAAGTTAATTTTCAGGGGGCGCTTTATCCCAAATTGCTTTATAAAAGCAAAGGATTCACTCGTTTGTTAAAGCAGAATGTTCCCTTTCACTGGGACGAAATTGCTCAGGAATCCTTTGAGAAGCTGAAGACGTTGCTAGTCAATGCTCCGTTGCTTCGTCCTCCGGACTACCACCGCGACTTTACTTTGTATCTAGCCGCCGCATTAAGCACCATCGCCATGGTCTTGGTGCAGGATGACGAGAACGGTGATGAACATGTTGTTTATTACCTTTCTCGGAACCTTCTCGACCCGGAAACGCGTTACGCACATGTTGAGAAGTTGGCCTTAGCAGCCGTACACGCCGTACAACGCTTTCGCCATTACATCCTTTTGCGCACGATAACAGTGGTTTCAGACTGCAACCCCATGACGTATATTCTTTCTAGACAATTACTAGGGGGCAAGTACTCCAAATGGATCGTCATCCTGCAGGAGTTTGATTTGGAGTTCACCACTGCCAAGTCAACTAAATCATTGGTCTTCGCGGATTTGATATGTTCTCTCCCCACAGACTCTCCTGCCCTCCCACTCGCAAGATCACATACCGGACGACCGTTTTCTTATCGATACTCGCATCCTCGGCACTTTGACATTGAGCACAGTGGTAATTAAATCATCGCGACATTTCCCTACGAGTTGGATAAACATGCCCTCTGCCCGCCGTCGGATTCGGCACCAGTCCCAACCCTACCGTATAGTAGGTGATACCTTATATCGTATTGGAGTAGATTCGGTGCTCCGACGATGCCTTACCTTGGACGAGGCTGAGAAGGTTTTGAATGACTGCCACAGTGGCGCCTGTGGCGGACACATGTCCGGATATGCCACTGCCCAGAAGATTCTGAGGGCAGGTTATTTCTGGCCTTCTATATTCAAGGATTGTATCACTGCAGTCCGAAAATGTCATCCATGCCAGATTTTTCAGCACAAGATGCGCACGCCGTCGTTGCCTTTGCATCCCGTTATTACCGTTGGCCCTTTTGCGAAATGGGGCGTAGACTTTATGACGTGTAACCCTCACTCGGCCGGGGGGCATGCGTATATCATTGTCGCCGTCGACTACTTCACTAAGTGGGCCGAGGCGATGCCTACACTAGCTGCTGACGGAAGAACGGCTTCTTCATTTTTATTCAACCATGTTATTGCACGATTCGGGGTTCCTCAAGCTATCGTCACTGATCACGGTACTCATTTCCGCGATTACATGATGGCGGAGCTGACAGCTGCATTGGGCCTGCGTCACGACAGCTCAACGCCATACTACCCTCAAGCGAACGGTCAGGTTGAAGCAGTGAACAAGGTTTTGGTCACTATGCTTCAACGAACAGTTGGAATTCATAAATCCAGTTGGCATCTCCAACTGTTCTCAGCTCTCTGGGCATACCGAACATCTGCTAAAAGTGCAACCGGATTCACACCATTCCAACTGGTGTACGGTCTGGAAGCTACTTTGCCGGTTGAATGTGAAATTCCTTCGCTCAAATTAGCCGTGGAGCTCTTACCGGATACTTCTCCTGAGGAAGAGCGTCTTCTGTATCTCGAACGGTTGGATGAAACCCGTCGTCTAGCTGCTTTGATCATCGAAGCACAAAATAAGAGGGTCAAATCTCATTTTGATCAATCTGTTTCTCCCCGTTCTTTCATTGAAGGAGACCTAGTCCTCTTGTACGATCAGGCACATGATAAGCTTGGTGCCGGTAAACTCCAGCCCATGTGGCACGGTCCCTACATAGTAAAACATGTTTTGAAAAATGGGGCCTACGAGCTTATAGACTACGAAGGAGTTCCATTGGCGCAGCCCAGAAATGGGCTGTACCTTAAGAAGTACTACGCCTGAAATGATTTTTGGTGTGGTGTGTGTACATAGGTGTGTGATTGTCATTTGTGTGCATGGTGTGGTGTGCTTTGTAAACATCTTTCCGCTGATCGGGTCTTCCTGGTTGTGCAGATGTCTATTCATCCATTTGTTGGTTTCGCGGATGGTGCCTCCCGCAGTACCAGGAATCTGTCTTCCGCAGCCTGGGTAATCTACGATCCTGCTGGTGAGTTGATTGACCTGCAAGGTGTGTGTTTAGGACGTACCACGAACAAAATCGCGGAATATAGCGTCATATTGGAATTATTAACCGAGGCAGTAAACCTTGGTATCCGTGAATTGCTCGTGTACCTAGATTCACAACTTGTAGTGTTACAACTGAATGGACACTATTCGGTAAGAAACCCGTCCATTTTACGTCTGTATTTGCGTATTCGATTACTGGAAAGGAATTTTGATTACATTACATATCATCATATACCCAGGCATTTGAATACATTAACAGATGCAGTAGCAAATTTGGTTTTAGATAGGCATTTGCGCAATTTATAAATCATCATCACATGTAAAAAAGACTCATCCAGAAATAGATATGCATATATATAGATATCGAAATGTTTACATAAGAGTGTGTCACATAAAACTCAAAAAATATACATAGTCGTCTTAATACATCCGGAGACGCTATGTCTCTCAAAAAATAGGAGTAGCATAAATCCTAGAGACTAGTCTGCATGGTGCTCATGATAGCACGTCACTGCACACACTATGCGCCTCAAGATTCGGTGGATCCGATTCGGGACTCCCACCGTATGGCGCTGGTACTCCAACGGCACATCTGATAGCCGGGCATAGTCTGGGATCCCATGGGCAATCCCCTCGAGGTTCTGGACCAGTGCCTCTCCTCCGACGCCTTCCCCCTGAATCTCAGGGGCGAATTGTGTCCTTCGGGAAATAGGAGACATTTCGGCTGGTCTCTCAGGTCCTACATCTGCATGCATATAGAATTGTGTTAAGACGAATGTGTGTTTACAAAAAAAACATATAAACATAAAATCAAAAATATGAGGTCCTACCCAGCTCTTCGTCCCAGTCGTCTCCTTCTGGTAGCGGGAGATCTGGGTCCCCTGTAAAGTCGGTTCCCGCATAGGGCCAATCTTCCACAACGATCAGTTGGCGCCGTAACCACCTAAAAAACTCTGGCCTCCAGGACATCTGTTGGCCACCTCCAGACCTGGGCATCAGTGCTGCCCAGCGAGCCATTCTCGGCTCTCGTGGTATCGGACTCGCCACATGGGCCTCTTGGCCCTGGAAGGTTGGTATGCGTTCCAGAATGAATGATACCAAGATAGAACCATAGCCGAACTGCTTCAGTCTCCCCTGTTTACACTTGGTGAGCTGCCTTTTCATGTTGATCGTGACGGCTGTTGCCCAATCATACAGTCGGGGACCCATGCATTCTGAGGCCAGTAAGAGTTGAGTTTTTGTAGCCTCATGCGGTGCTTGCGATCCAGCAGCCCGCGTAATGGTGTGGAGTACAACTCTCAGTGCTAAATCAGGAATGGTGGAGATGTATACCTTCTTACTCCCTGATCCTGTTTGTGCCCCTCGGCACACCCGCGCCATTACTTCTTCCATATTTTCCCCTGATGGCCTGCTTCCAGTCAGAACATGAATCGGACCTCTACGGGACAATCCAGTAATGAAATAAATGTCAGTGACCTCCAATTCCAGCACCTGGTCTCGTATTCTGAATACTTGGTCATTTTCATCCCAGATGTTGATTAGATATTGGAGAAGCTCAGGCTGAGCTCGTAAGCATGGCGTGAGGAAGAACTTTTTTAAGCCACAGTCTCTAAGAGCATTCATACATGCTTGGCTTTGCATGGCCTCTTCGTCCTCATCTCCGTGTTCTCGTTCCTTCCATTCGATCGCCATTTTGAGTGGTTATCTGCATTTATATGGACAAAAACCCCTGATTAGATCTTTGGTGAGCTACAAATTTCAAGAGATTTGGTGTAAATATCAGAATTTTAGGTGAAAATTTGAGTTCGGCCGCTGGCGCGGCTGTTTTTCTAACAGTCGCGCCAGTTGGCGCGGGCCCTTTAATAAAAAGAGCCCAGTGGCGCGGGTCCGTGCTCGATACCCGCGCCAATGGGCCCGGCCCTAAAATTTTAAAAGTGGCCACATGAAGTCAATTTCTAAGGGAAATTCATTAAAAAATGTATGGAAAGGAAGAGCAAAGGAGCGCCTCTTACCTGTGACAGACGAGAAGCTGAATGGTTGCCTGGATTGGTCGCAATCACCGACGGAAGATTCTGCTCCAAATGGACCACTGTTGCTTTCCACAAGGTAAATAGTAAAAAGTAATTTCATTTTTTACCAATTAGACATATTTATAACTTTTCGACGTTAAATGAGCTTTAAAAGTTATTTTTTGTCAAATATTTGCATGTATTATGTCGAAAATGGATTTTACGCTTGTTGGGTATGTGCAGCGGCAGGTTTTTGCGACTTAAAAGGTGGAGACGAGTTGTATTTTATACTTTTTCAGACTCGGTAAATACACGAAAAAGTCACTCTGGAGTCATCTTTCAGCTCTTTTCTGACTCTCTAAATATGAAAAGATTGCCGAGGCCCTTTTCGCTTCGATCTCGTTAAAATGGACACGAATCGACATCCACCCAGTATAAGTTTAACCCTTTTTCGGGCTGAGATGGATCGATTACGAAAAAGGAATACCCTAGCCTATCGCGACTAGGAGGTTTTCCCAGATATTGTTTTGTACCTTTTCGGATCTGGGGAACTATGTACGAAAAGGGACCTGTGGAGTTTTCTTTTCCGCTGTCTTTTCAAACTCTCTAGACATGAAAAGACGCCGAGTTCTTCCTTTGTCAGACTCGTTAAACCCTGATGACATCGGATCTAGTCGAAATGACGTTCTCCGAGTTCCTCCTTCCTAGGACTCGTTAAATGCACTAGGATGGATTCGCTCGAAGGGCGGACTTATATTACAAGCATATGCTATCCCCTTCAAGCTTGTTATCAAAAATAATTGGGGTACTCGCCAGAAATGGTGGGGGAAAAATGGAACCATCGTCGTTGTCGTCGGCAGTATGTCGCTCTTGAACATGGCACTTGTCTGCATTCGTGTCGGGTTGGGGACATCTCATCTCGCTACTGCACTTTGCTTCCATGGGTTTGGGTAATCTCTTTTGACCTCTCATCTGTTCACTGCCTCGTCACCATGACCTTTGATCCGTTGATGTCAAATACTGCCAAGTCCATTGTCGTGCCGTTCATATGTTCAAGAGAAGTTGGCCTCTGCAAATATCAACCTTCCTCTGTTTCTCATATGGTCCTGATTCACAACAAAACATTATGTTCCGCTGTCTCGTGTCGATGATGTGGGAATCATTATGGCCCACCTTCGATCAAGGTCACTTCCTGTCGACTTCAACTCATTATCCAGGAAGTTGGTCTAGAGACTCCTTATGGTACCTTGGAGCCTGCATGCCTCAATGGCAGGTTCGTCGCATTCAACGAGAGGTTTACATCATTGGCCTCCGATCGAATGATTCTGCGGGTGTTCGACGTCAACTCATTTATTCGCACGCCGTAGATTGTACCTATAGTACCTTGAGGACCATTGTCATTATTGGTGGTTACTCTCGCGTCTGTTAACAACTTTCATCATTGGCTGGTAATCAGACGATGTTCTTGCATGTTCGACATCAGATCACATATTCACATGCTTGAACTTGTACTCTGTTGGGTCGAGATGGAGCGCAAGACCCTGGATTGTGTCTGTTGTAATCCAGGCTGCGATTGTGGATTATTGTCATTATGTACATGACTCAATGATTGGATGGCTGCGACCATACCCGAGTCTATTTGTTTGATCTTAGTTGGATGGCTGCGCCCATACCCTGGATCCGGATTATAGCATACTCTGTTCGGATGGCTGCGTCCATACCATATATATACATCATGTACTTGAGATATCAGTTGTATCTTTCTGTGCAGGTTTTCCGACGGCGGGCCTTCAGTTGGACATGTTCTCGTAAAGCATTTCACCCCTCTCGCTCTCGGGCCTCATACTTTAGGGGGCATCTGTTACACAGTAATTTGTCACCGTCCTTACCATTCCCCATCCCGCACAATGGAGGACCCATTCCGTGACCTGTGAACATTTTCATGCTTTGAAAACATCATCAATGCATCCCTCTGAATGTGAGCTTTATTTTCCCTTGAGACATCTCCTTGCAAAACTTATGAAAAACAACTCTTTTTGCATTGGCGCGGGTAGACAGTTCAGTGCTCGCGCCAATCAGGGAAATCCTGTAAAGAGGTCGCGCCACTTGGCGCTCTGTCATAGAGCAGCAATCGCGCCACCCATTTTAGGAACTGTTTTTTATATATGGATGGCGGAAGTTGAGTTCAAACAAACTCACAACCATTGCCTATCTTGAGTTGGGAGGTTTGGCTGCGGGAGTTCTATGGAAGGGAAGTGGTTTTGCCACCTTCCATGGAACCTTCCTTGTTGATAGGGCCAATCCCATAAAAATAGGGATCCCAACTCCCTCCTTCCCCATCTATAAAAGCCTGCTCAAATCCATGGCAAGCTAGTCTTGAAGTGCTGAAGCTTTGCATCTCCCTATTCCCAAGTGCCTTTGTGCTGTAAAGAATCCCTTCTTTCCCTTAAGGCCCATTCAAGTGAGGAGACCATTGTCACGAGACTCTGGAGAGGTTTTCCCTTTCCTTGGTGAGCTTTGCGAGACGTGGACGACCGGAGACCCGTTCGAAGGAGGCTGCGACGTCAGAACTTGGTTGTAACTTCTATTCGTTTATCATTTAATAGATGACTATGATTATGGTTCCACTCCGTTTTCCATTATGTTAATGCGAGTAATATCTTTTCTGACCGATGTTTAGTTACGCATGCTGGTTCCTATGCTTGTATCTGTTCGTTTCTTCTATGTGCAGGTGTTCATCCGCGGAGATCGTGGAAGGATTGTGATCTGCCAGGGCTGAAGGACGGGGACGCTTCTTCTTCTTCAGATCAGAGCGTTGGAATCCAGGTAGGTTTCTATCCCAAATCTTTCATTCGTAACTAGGAGCTTGCGTCATAGCATTGTTTGTTTGTTGCTAGACCCCTGCTGGGCTAGTAGGGATCGCCTCTGTCCGCAGAGGGGATTTACCTCCTCAACACACATTTAGGTCCACCCATGTGAAGCACTCTACTCTATGTGACATGTGTCATCATCAAAGGTGATAGTGATTAACAAGCAAGCCCTCCATGGCATCAACACTACTCCCCAAGATCCAACAATCCTCCAAAGTTCCTAAGCTCCAATGCATCTCCTAGGTCATGTGTCTCCTTAAGGACAATGCATATCCAAGGTAATGTGTCAACTTAAGGACTCCCACACCTACATATCCACTCCCTAAACCCAAGAGTTCACATGTCAAGGGATTTTGTGCGCTCATGTTGATTTTGGGATGTTTTTATCATGGTGAAATATCCAACTCTACTCCAAGCACACAAACTCCCTTCATGAATCAACAACATGAAATCACCAAGCTCCATACTAATCCAACACGTAGAGGAAAAATTTCTTTCAAACATCCAAACAAGGTCTAGAAGCAAACAATAAACCACCTCCAATGTCCAAGTCTATCAATGTAAAATTCATGCTACTATTATTTCAAGAATATTTATATTTTATCCAACATGAAGACCCACTATGTGCACAATTTGTAGGGAATCTTCAGAATTTTTCTGCTTCAACATGTTGATCCACTATGTGCATTGGTCAACAACTCTATTTCATCAAGGAAAACACATAGTTTCAGTAGCTATAATCTAACAATGTTATTGAAAACACTGTTATATTTTTTTCATAAAAGAGCATGTAGTCCCAAACAATAGAAAATGTTCATGGAGAATGGCTTGTTTCACTATCGTTGAGCTTGACTATAAACACTGAGAGGTTTTTGAGCCAATAAAGTCCCTAGAGAAAAACGGTGATGGTTTCTCTCTAAAAGATAAAGATACAAGATTCGAGTGGAGGTCTTAAGTAGTTTCATGACTACCGCTCGACTTGTAACTGTTTGGTTTTTTGGTCTGCTTTATTTTTTATATTTCAGATCTAGTTCCGGAATTTTTGGATTTCAAAATTCAGTTATAATAGCAGACTTCTGGTTTGGCTCATGTCATTGGTATTAGAACCTCAATTAACAGTAGATTCATATCAGATTTTTCGCTATAGTTCAGATTAGTTACTTATGTTCACCAATCTATTTATCTTTCAAGGAATCCTTTTAAGGAAAATAGAGCAAAGCACAACTCAGATATATTTTCACCGAGAGAGAGAGAGTAGCACTGTTATTACATTCCAAACCCAAGCTTGAAAGGAATATGCATAAGTTCATGATCGACTATAATAACAACTCACTCCTTCCTCTTTTTATATGAGAGGTAAAGGGGCTTTAGTGGACCTAGTCCACTACAAGAAAAATTACAAGACATAAGTAGATCCACCCATGTGAAGCACTATACTCTATGTGACATGTGGCAGCATCAAAGGTGACAGTGATTAACAAGCAAGCCCTCCATGGCATGAGCACCACTCCCCAAGGTCCAACAATCCTCCAAAGGTCCTAAGCTCCAACGCATCTCCAAGGTCATGTGTCTCCTTAAGAACAATGCATATCCAAGGTAATGTGTCACCTTAAGGACTCCCACACCTACATATCCACTCCCTCAACCCAAGAGCTCATATGTCATGGGATTTTGTGTGCTCCTGTTGATTTTGGGATGTTTTTGTCATGGTGAAATACCCAACTCTACTCCAAGCACACAAAATCCCTTCATGAATCAACAACATGAAGCCACCAAGCTCCATACTAATCCAAAAATTCAAGGAAGAATGTCTTTCAAACACCCAAACAAGGTCTAGTAGCAAACAGTAAACCACATCCAATGTCCAAGTCCATCAATGTAAATTTCATGCTATTATTATTTCAAGAATATTTATATATTATCCAACATGATGAACCACTATGTGCACTATTTTTAGGGAATCTTCTGAATTTTTCTGCTTCAACGTGTTGATCCACTATGTGCATTGGTCAACAAATCCATTTAGTCAAGGAACTCTTCTGAAGTTCTTTCCATGTTTCATTTCTCTTTCTTGTCATCAAGAAAATTGGAGCAACTAACTAGGATTCCATTAATTGTCATCCATCCAGTTGTTTCCTAAACAAGTGCCTATTGCTTAAATAAAGTAGGAAGCCATCATGAAACATTACTATAGCCACATATTTTTAGTAGCTATAATATGAAAATGTTATTGAAAATGCTATTAGATTTGTTTCATAAAAGAGCACCTAGTCGCAAACAATAGAAAATGTTTGTGAAGAATGGCTTGTTTCACTATCGTTGAGTTTGATTGTAAACACTGGCAAATTTTTCAGCCAATAAAGTCCATGGAGAAAAGTGGTGATGGTTTCTCTCTAAAACATATGCAAATAAAGATACAAGATTCGAGTGGAGGACTTAAGTAGTTTCATGACTACCGCTCAACTTGTAACTGTTTGGTTTTTTGGTCTGCTTTATTTTTTATATTTCAGATCTAGTTCGGGAATTTTTGGATTTCAAATTTTATTTATAATAGCAGACTTCTAAGTTGGCTCACATCACCGGTATTAGAGCCTAAATTAATAGTAGATTCATATCAAATTTTTTGCTACAGCTCAGATTAGTTATTATGTTAACCAATCTATTTATCTTTCAAGGAATCCTTGTAAGGAAGATAGAGAAAATCACATCTCAGATATATTGTCACCAACTTACACATCAACTCAGATATATTGTCACCAAGAGAGAGAGAGAGTAGCACTGCTCTTACATCCCAAACCCAAGCTTGAAAGGAATATGCACAAATGCATGATCGACTATAATAACAACTCACTCCTTCCTCTTTTTATTTGAGAGGTAAAGGGGCTTTAGTGGACCTAGTCCACTACAAGCAAACTTGAAAGACACAAGTAGGTCCACCCATGTGAAGCACTCTATTCTATGTGACATGTGTCAGCATCAAGGGTGACAGTGATTAACAAGCAAGCCCTCCATGGCATGAGCACTACTCCCCAAGGTCCAACAATCCTCCAAAGGTCCTAAGCTCCAATGCATCTCCAAGGTCATGTGTCTCCTTAAGGACAATGCATATCCAAGGTAATGTGTCACCTTAAGGACTCCCACACCTACATATCCACTCCCTCAACCCAAGAGTTCATATGTCAAGGGATTGTGTGTGCTCATGTTGATTTTGGGATGTTTTTGTCATGGTGAAATACCAAAATCTACTCCAAGAACACAAACTCCCTTCATGCATCAACAACATGAAGTCACCAAGCTCCATACTAATCTGACACTTCGAGGAAGAATGTCTTTCAAACATCCAAACAAGGTCTAGCAACAAATGGTAAACCACCTCCAATGCCCAAGTACATCAATGTAAAATTCATGCTATTATTATTTCAAGAATATTTATATTTTATCCAACATGATGACCCACTATGTGCACTATTTATAGGGAATATTCTAGATTTTTCTACTTCAACATGTTGATCCATTGTGTGCATTGGTCAACAACTCCATTTAGTGAAGGAACTCTTCTAAATTTATTTCCAAGTTTCATTTCTCTTTCCTGTCATCAAGCAAATTGGAGCAACTAGAAAGAATTCCATTAATTGTCGTCCATCCAGTTGTTTCCTAAACAAGTGCCTATTGCTTAAAGAAAGTATGAAACCATCATGAAACATGAATATAGCCACATAGTTTTAGTAGCTATAATCTGACAACGTTATTGAAAACACTATTATATTTTTTTCATAAAAGAGCACCTAGTCCCAAACAACAGAAAATGTTCATGGAGAATGGCTTGTTTCACTATCGTTGAGGTTGATTGTAAACACTGATAGGTTTTTCAGCCAATAAAGTCCCTGGAGAAAAAAGGTGATGGTTTCTCTCTAAAACATATGCCGATAAATATACAAGATTCAAGTGGAGGACTTAAGTAGTTTCATGACTACTGCTCGACTTGTAATTGTTTGGATTTTTTGTCTGCTTTATTTTTTATATTTCAGATCTAGTTCCAAAATTTTTAGATTTAAAAATTTAGTTATAATAGTAGAATTCTGGGTTGGCTCACATCATTGGTATTAGAGCCTCAATTAATATTAGATTTTTTGCTGCAGTTCAGATTAGTTACGTATGTTCACTAATCTATTTATATTTCAAGGAATCCTTGTAAGGAAGATAGAGAAAAGCACAACTCAGCATATATTGTCGCCAACGTACACATCAACTCAGATATATTGTCACCGAGAGAGAGAGAGTAGCACTGCTCTTACATCCCTAACCGAAGCTTGAAAGGAATATGCACAAGTGCATGATCGACTATAATAACAACTCACTCCTTCCTCTTTTTATATGAGAGGTAAATTGTCTTTAGTGGAACTAGTCCACTACAAGAAAACTTGCAAGACACAAGTAGGTCCACCTATGTGAAGCACTCTACTCTATGTGACATATATTAGCATCAAAGGTGACAATGAATAACAAGCAAGACCTCCATGGCATGAGCACTTCTCCCCAATCTCCAACAATCCTCCAAAGGTCCTAAGCTCTAATGCATCTCCTAGGTCATCTGTCTCCTTAAGGACAATGCATATCCAAGGTAATGTGTCACCTTAAGGACTCCCACACCTACATTTATGTTCCCTCAACCCAGGAGTTCACATGTCAAGGGATTGTTTGTGCTCATGTTGATTTTTGGATGTTTTTTTCATGGTGAAATACCCAACTCTACTCCAAGCACACAAAATCCCTTCATGCATCAACAACATGAAGTCACCAAGCTCCATACTAATCCAACACTTCGAGGAAGAATTTCTTTCAAACATCCAAACAAGGACTAGCAACAAATGGTAAACCACCTCCAATGTCCAAGTCCATCAATGTAAAATTCATGCTATTATTATTTCAAGAATATTTATATTTTATACAACAGGATGACCCACTATGTGCACTATTTTTAGGGAATATTCTAGATTTTTCTGCTTCAATTTGTTGATCCACTATGTGCATTGGTCAACAACTCCATTTAGTCAAGGAACTCTTCTAAAGTTCTTTCCAAGTTTCATTTCTCTTTCCTGTTATCAAGAAAATTGGAGCAACTAGAAATAATTCCATTAATTGTCATCCATTCAGTTGTTTCCTAAAAAAGTGCCTATTGCTTAAAGAAAGTATTAAACCATCATGAAACATGACTATAGCCAAATAGTTTTAGCACTATAATCTGACAATGTTATTGAAAACACTGTTAGTTTTGTTTCATAAAAGATCACCTAGTCCCAAACAACAAAAGATGTTCATGGAGAATGGCTTGTTCACTATCGTTGAGCTTGACTATAAACACTAAAGGTTTTTGAGCCAATAAATTCCCTAGAGAAAAACAGTGATGGTTTCTCTCTAAAACATATGTAGATAAAGATATAAGATTTGAGTGGAGGACTTAAGTAGTTTCATGACTACCGCTCAACTTGTAACTTTTTGGTTTTTTTTATTTGCTTTATTTTTTATATTTCAGATCTAGTTTCGGAATTTTTGGATTTCAAATTTTAGTTAAAATAGAAAAAATTTGGGTTGGCTCACATCATTGGTATTAGAGCCTAAATTAATATCATATTTTTTGCTATAGTTCAGATTAGTTACTTATGTTCACCAATCTATTTATCTTTCAAGGAATCCTTGTAAGGAAGATAGAGCAAAGCACAACTCAGCATATATTGTCACCAACATACACATCAACTCAGATATATTGTCACCGAGAGAGAGGGAGAGTAGCACTGCTCTTGCATCCCTAACCCAAGCTTGAAAGGAATATGCACAAGTGCATGATCGACTATAATAACAACTCACTCCTTCCTTTTTTTATATCAGAGGTAAAGGGGCTTTAATGGACCTAGTTGACTACAAGAAAACTTGCAAGATACAAGTAGGCCACCCATGTGAAGCACTTTACTCTACATGACATGTATCAGCATCAAAGGTGACATTGATTAAAAATAAAGCCCTCCATGGCATGAGCACTGCTCCCCAACATCCAACAATCCTCCAATGCATCTCCAAGGTCATGTGTCTCCTTAAGGACAACACATATCCAAGGTAATGTGTCATGTTAAGGACTCCCACACCTACATATCCACTCCCTCAACCTAATAGTTCACATGTCAAGGGATTTTGTGTGCTCATGTTGATTTTGGGATGTTTTTGTCATGGTGAAATTCCCAAATCTACTCCAAGCACAAAAAATCCCTTTATGCATCAACAACATGAAGTCACCAAGCTCCATGCTAATCCAACACTTCGAGGAAGAATTCATTTTAAACATCCAAACAAGGTCTAGCTGCAAACGGTAAACCACCTCCAATTTCCAAGTCCATAAATGTAAAATTCATGCTATTATTATTACAAGAATATTTATATTTTATCCAACATGATGACCCATTATGTGCACTATTTGTAGGGAATCTTCTGGATTTTTCTGCTTCAACTTTTTGATCCACTATGTGCATTGGTCAACAACTCCATTCAGTGAAGGAACTCTTCTAAATATATTTCCAAGTTTCATTTCTCTTTACTGTCATCAAGAAAATTGGAACAACTATAAAGAATTCCATTAATTGTCGTCCATCCAGTTGTTTCCTAAACAAATGCCTATTGCTTAAAGAAAGTAGGAAACCATCATGAATCACGACTATAGCCACATATTTTCAGCAGCTATAATCGAACAATGTTATTGAAATCACTGTTAGTTTTGTTTCATAAAAAGGCACCTAGTCACAAACAACAGAAAATGTTCATGGAGAATGGCTTGTTTCACTATCGTTGAGCTTGAATGTAAACACTGATAGGTTTTTGAGCCAATAAATTCCGTCGAGAAAAAAGGTGATGGTTTCTCTCTAAAACATATGCAGATAAAGATACAATATTCGAGTGGAGGACATAAGTAGTTTCATGACTACTGCTTGACCTGTAACTGTTTGGTTTTTTGATCTGCTTTATTTTTTATATTTTAAATCTAGTTCTGGAATTTATGGATTTCAAATTTCAGTTATAATAGCATAATTATGGGTTGGCTCACATCATTGGTATTAGAGCCTTAATTAATATCAGATTTTTTGCTACAGTTCAGATTAGTTACTTATGTTCACCAATCTGTTTATCTTTCAAGGAATCCTTGTAAGGAAGATAGAGCAAATCACAACTCAACATATGTTGTCACGAACATACACATCAACTTAGATATATTGTCACCGAGAGAGAGAGAGAGAGAGTAGCACTGCTCTTACATCCCTAAGCCATGATTGAAAGGAATATGCACCAGTGCACGATCGACTATAATAACAACTCACTCCTTCCTCTTTTTATATAAGAGGTAAAGGGGCTCTAGTGGACCTAGTCCACTACAAGAAAACTTGCAAGACACAAGTAGGTCCACCCATGTGAAGCACTCTACTCTACGTGGCATGTGTCAGCATCAAAGGTGACAGTTATTAACAAGCAAGACCTCCATGGCATGAGCACTTCTCCCTAAGGTCCAACAATCCTCCAAAGGTTCTAAGCTCCAATGCATCTCCAAGGTCATGTGTCTCCTTAAGGACAATGCATATCCAAGGTAATGTGACACCTTAAGGACTCCCACACCTACATATCCACTCCCTCAACCCAAGAGTTCACATGTCAAGGGATTTTGTGTGCTCATGTTGATTTTGGGATGGTTTTTTCATGGTGAAATACCCAACTCTACTCCAAGCACACAAGCTCCCTTCATGCATCAACAACATGAAGTTACAAAGCTCTATACTAGTCCAACACTTCAAGGAAGAATGTCTTTCAAACATCCAAACAAGGTCTAGAAGCAAACGGTAAACCACCTCCAATGTCCAAGTCCATCAATGCAAAATTCATGCTATTATTATTTCAAGAATATTTATATTTTATCCAACATGATGACCCACTATGTGCACTATTTGTAGGGAATCTTCTAGGTTTTTCTACTTCAACATGTTGATCCACTATGTGCATTGGTCAACAACTCCAATTAGTCAAGGAAATCTTCTAAACTTCTTTCCAAGTTTCATTTCTCTTTCCTGTCATCAAGCAAATTGGAGCAACTAGAAAGGATTCCATTAACTCTCGTCCATCCAGTTGTTTCCTAAACAAGTGCCTATTGCTTGAAGAAAGTAGGAAACCATCATGAAACATGACTATTTCCACATAGTTTCAGTAGTTATAATCTGACAATGTTATTGAAAACACTGTTAGTTTTGTTTCATAAAAGAATGCCCAGTCACAAACAACAGAAAATGTTCATGGAGAATGGCTTTTTTCACTATCATTGAGCTTGACTGTAAACACTGATAGGCTTTTGAGCCAAGAAATTCCCTGGAGAAAAATGGTGATGGTTTCTCTCTAAAACATATGCAGATAAAGATAAAAGATTCGAGTGGAGGACTTAAGTTGTTTCATGACTACCGCTCGACTTGTAACTGTTTGGTTTTTTGATTTGCTTTATTTTTTATATTTCAGATCTAGTCCAAAATTTTTGGATTTCAAATTTCAATTATAATACCAAAATTTTGGATTGGCTCACATCATTGGTATTAGAGCCTCAATTAATATCAGATTTTTTGCTACATTTTACATTAGTTACTTATGTTCACCAATCTATTTATCTTTCAAGGAATCCTTCTAAGGAAGATAGAGCAAAGCACCACTCAGCATATATTGTCACCAACATACACATCAACTCAGATATATTGTCACCGAGAGAGAGAGAGAGAGAGAGAGAGAGAGAGAGAGAGAGAGAGAGAGAGAGAGAGAGAGAGAGAGTAGGACTGCTCTTACATCCCTAACCCAAGCTTAAAAGGAATATGCACCAGTGCATGAACGACTATAATAACAACTCACTCCTTCCTCTTTTTATATGAGAGGTAAAGGGGCTTTAGTGGACATAGTCCACTACAAGCAAACTTGCAAGACATAAGTAGTTCCACCCATATGAAGCACTCTGCTCTACGTGACATGTGTCAGCATCAAAGGTGACATTGATTAACAAGAAAGCCCTCCATGGCATGAGAACTACTCCCCAAGGTCCAACAATCCTCCAAAGGTCCTAAGCTCCAATGCATCTCCAAGGTCATGTGTCTCCTTAAGGAAAATGCATATCCAAGGTAATGTTTCACCTTAAGGACTCCCACACCTACATATCCACTCCCACAACCAAAGGGTTCACATGTCAAGGGATTTTGTGTGCTCATGCTGATCTTGGGATATTTTTGTCATGGTTAAATACCCAACTCTACTCCAAGCACACAAACTCCCTTCATGCATCAACAACATGAAGTCACCAAGCTCCATACTAATCCAACACTTCGAGGAAGAATGTCTTTCAAACATCCAAAAAACAACTAGCAATAAACGGTAAACCACCTCCACTGTCCAATTCCATCAATGTAAAATTCATGCTATTATTATTTCGAGAATATTTATATTTTATCCAACATGATGACCCACTATGTGCACTATTTATAAGGAATTTTCTAGACTTTTCTGCTTCAACGTGTTGATCCACTATGTGCATTGGTCACCAACTCCATTTAGTGAAGGAACTCTTCTAAATTTATTTCCAATTTCCATTTCTCTTTCCTATCATCAAGAAAATTGGAGCAACTAGAAAGAATTCCATTAACTGTCATCCATCTAGTTGTTTCCTAAACAAGTGCCTATTGCTTAAAGAAATTAGGAAACCATCATGAAACATGAATATAGCCACAAAGTTTCAGTAGCTATAATCTGACAACGTTATTGAAAACACTGTTAGATTTGTTTCATAAAAGAGAACCTAGTCCCAAACAAAAGAAAATGTTCGTGGAGAATGGCTTGTTTCACTATCATTGAGCTTGACTGTAAACAATGACAGGTTTTTGAGCCAATAAAGCCCCTGGAGAGAAAAGGTGATGGTTTCTCTCTAAAACATATGCAGATAAATATACAAGATTTGAGTGGAGGACTTAAGTACTTTCAAGACTACCGCTTGAATTGTAACTGTTTGGTTTTTTGGTCTGCTTTATTTTTTATATTTTAGATCTAGTTCCGGAATTTTTAGATTTCAAATTTTAGGTATAATAGCAGAATTCTAGGTTGGCTGACATCATTGGTATTAGAGCCTCAATTAATATCAGATTTTTCGCTATAGTTCAGATTAGTTACTTATGTTCACCAATCAGTCTATCTTTCAATGAATCCTTGTAAAGAAGATAGAGAAAAGCACAGCTAAGCATATATTGTCACCAACATACACATCAAGTCAGATATATTGTCACCAAGAGAGAGAGAGAGTAGCACTGCTCTTACATCCCTAAATCAAGCTTGAAAGGAATATGCACAAGTGCATGATCGACTATAATAACAACTCACTCCTTCCTATTTTTATATGAGAACTAAAGGGGCTTTAGTGGAACTAGTCCACTATAATAAAACCTGAATGACACAAGTAGGTCCACCCATGTGAAGCACTCTACTCTACATGACATGTGTCAGCATCAAAGGTGACAGTGATTAACAAGCAAGCCCTCCATGGCATGAGCACTATTCCCCAAGGTCCAACAATCCTCCAAATGTCCTAAGCTCTAACACATCTCCTAGGTCATGTGTCTCCATAAGAACAATACATATCCAAGGTAATGTGTCACCTTAAGGACTCCCACAACTACATATCCACTCCCTCAACCCAAGAGTTCACATGTCAAGGGATTGTGTGTGCTCATGTTGATTTTGGGATGTTTTTTTCATGGTGAAATAACCAACTCTACTCCAAGCACACAAACTCCCTTCATGCATCAAAAACATGAAGTCACCAAGCTCCATACCAATCCAACACTTCGAGGAAGAATGTCTTTCAAACATCCAAACAAGTTCTAGCAGAAAACGGTAAACCACCTCTAATGTCCAAGTCCATCAATGTAAAATTCATTCTATTATTATTTTAAGAATATTTATATTTTATCCAACATGATGACCAACTATGTGCACTATTTGTAGGGAATATTCTGGATTTTTCTACTTAAACGTGTTGATACACTATGTGCATTGGTCAACAACTCCATGTAGTCAAGGAAATCTTCTAAAGTTCTTTCCAAGTTTCATTTCTCTTTCTTGTCATCAAGAAAATTGTTTCCTAAACAAGTGCCTATTGCTGAAAGAAAGTAGGAAACCGTCATGAAACATGACTATAGCCACATAGTTTCAACAGCTATAATCTGACAATGTTATTGAAAACACTATTAATTTTGTTTCATAAAAGAGCACCTAGTCCCAAACAATAGAAAATGTTCATGGAGAATCGCTTGTTTCACTATCATTGAGCTTGACTATAAAAACTGACAGGTTTTTGAGCCAATAAAGTCTCTCGAGAAAAACGGTGATGGTTTCTCTCTAAAACATATGCAGATAAAGATACAAGATTCGAGTGGAGGACTTAAGTAGTTTCATGACTACTGCTCAACTTTTAATTGTTTGGTTTTTTGATCTACTTTAATTTTTTATATTTCAGATCTAGTTTCAGAATTTTTGGATTTCAAATTTTAGTTATAATAGCAGAATTCTCGGTTGGCTCACATCATTGGTATTAGAGCCTAAATTAATATCAGATTTTTTGCTATAGTTTAGATTTGTTACTTATGTTCACCAATCTGTTTATCTTTCAAGAAATCCTTGTAACGAAGATAGAGCAAAGCACAACTCATCATATATTGTCACCAACATACACATCAACTCAGATATATTGTCACAAAGAGAGAGAGAGAGAGTAGCACTTCTCTTACATCCCTAACCCAAGATTGAAAGGAATATGTGCCAGTGCATGATCGACTATAATAACAACTCACTCCAGTGCATGTCTTTTTATATGAGAGGTAAAGGGGCTTTAATGAACCTAGTCCACTACAAGAAAACTTGCAAGACACAAGTAGGTTGACCCATGTGAAGCACTCTACTCTACATGACATGTGTTAACATCAAAGGTCACAGTGATTAACAAGCAAGCCCTCCATGGCATGAACACTGCTCCCCAAGGTCCAAAAAACCTCCAAATGTCCTAAGCTCCAATGCATCTCCAAGGTCATGCGTCTCCTTAAGGACAATGCATATCCAAGGCAATGTGTAACCTTAAGGATTTCCACACCTACATATCCACTTCCTCAACCCAAGAGTTCACATGTGAAGGGATTTTGTGTGCTCATGTTGATTTTTGGATGTTTTTGTTATGGTGAAATACCCAAATCTACTCCAAGCACACAAACTCCCTTCATGCATCAACAACATGAAGTCACCAAACTCCATACTAATCCAACACTTTGAGGAAGAATTTTTTTCAAACATCCAAACAACATCTAGCAGCAAATGATAAACCACCTCCAATTTCCAAGTCCATCAGTGTAAAATTCATGCTATTATTATTTCAAGAATATTTATATTTTATCCAACATAATCACCCACTATGTGCACTATTTATAGGGAATCTTCTAGATTTTTCTACTTCAACACGTTGATCCACTATGTGCATTGGTCAACAACTCCATTTAGTCAAGGAACTCTTCTAAAGTTCTTTCCAAGATTCACTTCTCTTTGTTGTCATCAAGCAAATTGGAGCAACTAGAAAGAATTCCATTAATAGTTGTCCATCCAGTTGTTTCCTAAACAAGCGCCTATTGCTTAAATAAAGTAGGAAACCATAATGAAACATGACTATAGCCAAATAGTTTCAGTAGCTATAAGCTGACAATGTTATTGAAAACACTATTAGTTTTGTTTCATAAAAGAGCACCTAGTCCCAAACAAAAGAAAACGTTCATGGAGAATGGCTTGTTTCACTATTGTTGAGCTTGAATGTAAACACTGACAGGTTTTTCAGCCAATAAAGTCCCTAGAGAGAAACGGTGATGGTTTCTCTCTAAAACATATGTAGATAAAGATACAAGATTTGAGTGGAGGACTTAAGTAGTTTCATGACTACTGCTCGACTTGTAACTGTTTTGTTTTTTGATCTGCTTTATTTTTTATATTTCAGATCTAGTTCCGAAATTTTTGAATTTCAAATTTCATTTATAATAGAAGAATTCTAGGTTGGCTCACATCATTGATATTAGAGCCTCAATTAATATTAGATTTTTCACTACAGTTCAGATTAGGTACTTATGTTCACCAATCTATTTATCTTTCAAGGAATCCCTATAAGGAAGATAGAGAAAAGCACAACTCAACATATATTGTTACCAACACACACATCAACTCACATATATTGTCACCAAGAGAGGGAGAGAGTAGCACTGCTCTTACATCCCTAACCCAATCTTGAAAGCAATATGCACTAGTGCATCATCAACATACTAACAACTCACTCCTTCCTCTTTTTATATGAGAGGTAAAGGGGCTTTAGTGGACCTAGTCCACTACAAGCAAACTTGCAAGACACAAGTAGGTCCACCCATGTGAAGCATTCTACTCTATGTGACATGTGTCAGCATCAAAGGTGACATTGATTAACAAGCAAGCCCTGCATGGAATGAGCACTGCTCCGCAAGGTCCAACAATCCTCCAAAGGTCCTAAGCTCTATTGCATATCCAAGGTCATGTGTCTCCTTAAGGACAATGCATATCCAAGGTAATGTGTCACATTAAGGACTCCCACACCTACATATCCACTCCCTCAACCCAAGAGTTCACATTTGAAGGGATTGCGTGTGCTCATGTTGATTTTCGGATTTTTTTGTCATGGTGAAATATCCAACTCTACTCCAAGCACGCAAACTCCCTTCATGCATCAACAACATGAAGTCACCAAGCTCCACACTAATCCAACACTTGGAGGAAGAATGTCTTTCAAACATCCAAACAAGGTCTAGAAGAAAACAATAAACCACCTCCAATTTCCAAGTCCATCAATGTAAAATTCATGCTACTATTATTTCAAGAATATTTATATTTTATCCAACATGATGATCCACTATGTGCACTATTTATAGGGAATATTCTGGATTTTTCTACATCAACGTGTTGATCCACTATGTCCATTGGTCAACAACTCCATTTATTGAAGGAATTCTTCTAAATTTATTTCCAAGTTTCATTTCTCTTTCCTATCATCAAGCAAATTGGAGCAACTAGAAAGAATTCCATTAATTGTCGTCCATCCAGCTATTTCCTAAACAAGTGCCTATTGCTTAAAGAAAGTAGGAAACCATCATGAAACATGACTATAGCCACATAGTTTCAGTAGCTATAATTTGAAAATGTTATTGAAAACACTATTATATTTGTTTCATAAAAGAGCACCTAGTCCCAAACAATAGAAAATGTTCATGGAGAATGGCATGTTTCACTATCATTGGGCTTGAATGTAAACACTGACAGGTTTTTGAGCCAATAAAGTCCCTGGAGAAAAAAGTTGATGGTTTCTCTCTAAAACATATGAAGATAAATATACAAGATTTGAGTGGACTTAAGTAGTTTCATGACTACCGCTTGACCTATAACTATTTCATTTTTTGGTCTGCTTTATTTTTTATATTTCAGATCTAATTCCAGAATTTTGAGATTTCAAATTTCAGTTATAATAGAATAATTCTGGGTTGGCTCACATCATTGGTATTAGAGCCTCAATTCATAGCGGATTTTTCGCTACAGTTTTGATTAGTTACTTACGTTCACCAATCTATTTATCTTTCAAGGAATCATTGCAAGGAAGATAGAGAAAAACACAACTCAGCATATATCGTCACCAACATACACATCAACTCAGATATATTGTCACCAAGAGAGAGAGATCGAGAAAGAGTAGCACTACTCTTACATCCCTAACACAAGCTTGAAAGGAATATGCACAAGTGCATGATCGACTATAATAACAACTCACTCCTTCCTTTTTTTATATGAGAGGTAAAGGGGCGTTAGTGGAAGTAGTCCACTACAAGAAAAATTACAAGACACAAGTAGGTCCACCCATGTGAAGCACTCTACTCTATGTGACATGTGTCAGCATCAAAGGTGGCAGTGATTAACAGGCAAGCCCTCCATGGCATGAGCACTACTCCCCAAGGTCCAACAATCCTCCAAAGGTCCTAAGCTCTAATGCGTCTCCTAGGTCACGTGTCTCCTTAAGGACAATGCATATCCAAGGTAATGTGTCACCTTAAGGACTCCCACAACTACATATCCACTCCCTCAACCCAAGAGTTCACATTTGAAGGGATTGCGTGTGCTCATGTTGATTTTGGGATGTTTTTGTCATGGTGAAATACCCAACTCTACTCCAAGCACACAAACTCCCTTCATGCATCAACAACATGAAGTCACCAAGCTCCATACTAATCCAACACTTCGAGGAAGAATGTCTTTCAAACATCCAAACAAAGTCTAGCTGCAAATGATAAGCCACCTCCAATGTCCAAGTCCATCAATGTAAAATTCATGCTATTATTATTTCAAGAATATTTACATTTTATCCAACATGATGGCACACTATGTCCACTATTTGTAGGGAATATTTTGGATTTTTCTTCATCAACGTGTTGATCCACTATGTGCATTGGTCAACAACTCCATTTAGTCAAATAAATATTCTAAAGTTCTTTCCAAGTTTAATTTCTCTTTCTTGTCATCAAGCAAATTGGAGCAACTATAAAGAATTCCATTAATTTTCATCCATCCAGTTGTTTCCTAAACAAGTGCCTATTGCTTAAAGAAAGTAAAAAACCATCATGAAACATGACTATAGCCACATAGCTTCAGTAGCTATAATCTGACAATGTTATTGAAAACACTGTTACATTTGTTTCATAAAAGAGCACCTAGTCCCAATCAACAGAAAATGTTCGTGCAGAATGGCTTGTTTCACTATCATTGAACTTGAATGTAAACACTGATAGGTTTTTGAGCCAATAAAGTCCCTGAAGAAAAACGGTGATGGTTTCTCTCTAAAACATATGCAGATAATTATACAAGATTCGAGTGGAGGACTTAAGTAGTTTCATGACTACCGCTCAACCTGCAACTGTTTGGTTTTTTGGTCTGCTTTATTTTTTATATTTCAAATCTAGTTCTGGAAATTTTAGATTTCAAATTTTAGTTATAATAGCATAATTATGGGTTGGCTCACATCATTGGTATTAGAGCCTGAATTAATAGCATATTTTTCGCTACAGTTCAGATTAGTTACTTATGTTCACCAATATGTTTATCTTTCAAGGAATACTTGTAAAGAAGATAGAGCAAAGCATAACTTAGCATATATTTTCACCAACATACACATCAAATCAGATATATTTTCACCGAGAGAGAGAGAGAGAGAGTAGCACTACTCTTACATTCCTAACCCAAGCTTGAAAGGAATATGCACAAGTGCATGAACTACTATAATAAAAACTCACTCCTTCCTCTTTTTATATGAGAGGTAAAGGGGCTTTAGTGGAACTAGTCCACTACAAGCAAACTTGCAAGACACAAGTAGGTCCACCCATGTGAAGCACTCTACTCTACGTGACATGTGCCGGCATCAAAGGTGACAGTGATTAACAAGCAAGCCCACCATTGCGTAAGCACTACTCCCCAAGGTCCAACAATCCTCCAAAGGTCCTAAGCTCTAATGCATCTCCTAGGTCATGTGTCTCCTTAAAGACAATGCATATCCAAGGTAATGCTTCACCTTAAGGACTCCCACACCTACATATCCACTCCCTCAACCCAAGAGTTCACATGTGAAGGGATTGTGAGTGCTCATGTTGATTTTGGGATGTTTTTTTCATGGTGAAATACCCAACTCTACTCCAAGCACACAAACTCCCTTCATGCATCAACAACATGAAGTCACCAGGCTCCATACTAATCCAACACTTTGAGGAAGAATGTCTTTCAAACATCCAAACAAGGTCTAGCAGCAAATGGTAAACCACCTCCAATGTCCAAGTCCATTAATGTAAAATTTGTGCTAATATTATTTCAAGAATATTTATATTTTATCTAACATGATGACCCACTATGTGCACTATTTGTAGGGAATCTTCTGGATTTTTCTGCTTCAACGTGTTGATCCACTATGTGCATTGGTCAACAACTCCATTTAGTCAAGGAACTCTTCTAAATTTCTTTCCAAGTTTCATTTCTCTTTCATGTCATCAAGTAAATTGGAGCAACTAGAAATAATTCCATTAACTGTCGTCCATCCAGTTGTTTCCTAAACAAGTGCCTATTGCTTAAAGAAAGTAAGAAACCATCATGAAACATGACTATAGCCGCATAGTTTCAGTAGCTATAATCTGACAACTTTATTGAAAACACTGTTATATTTGTCTCATAAAAGAGCACCTAGTCCCAAACAACAGAAAATGTTCATGGAGAATGGCTTGTTTCACTATCGTTGAGCTTGACTGTAAACACTGACAGGTTTTTGAGCCAATAAAATAAAGTCCCTGGAGAAAAATTGTGATGGTTTCTATCTAAACCATATGTAGATAAAGATAAAATATTCAAGTGGAGGACTTAAGTAGTTTCATGACTACCGCTCGACTTGTAACTGTTTGGTTTTTTGGTCTGCTTTATTTTTTTAATTTCAGATCTAGTTCAGGAATTTTTAGATTTCAAATTTCAGTTATAATAGAAAAATTCTGGGTTGGCTCACATCATTGGTATTAGAACCTCAATTAATAGCAGATTCATATCAGATTTTTCACTACAGTCCAGATTAGTTACTTATGTTTACCAATCTAACTATATTTCAAGGAATCCTTGTAAGGAAGATAGAGCAAAGCACAACTCAGATATATTGTCACCAACATACACATCAACTCAGATATATTTTCACCGAGAGAGAGAGAGTATCATTGCTCTTACATCCCTAACCCAAGCTTGAAATGAATATTCACAAGTGCATGATGGACTATAATAACAACTCAATCCTTCCTCTTTTTATATGAGAGGTAAAGGGGCTTTAGTGGACCTAGTCCACTCCAAGAAAACTTGCAGGACACAAGTAGGTCCACCCATTTGAAGCACTCTACGCTACGTGACATGTGTCAGCATCAAAGGTGACAATGATTAACAAGCAAGCCCTCCATGGCATGTGCACTGCTCCCCAAGGCCCAGCAATCCTCCAAAGGTCCTAAGCTCCAATGCATCTCCAAGGTCATGTGTCTCCTTGTTAATACTATGCTTTCTACCTATTATTTCCATAGTGCCAAAATGTCCACTTGCAATAAAAATTGCATGTCATGTACATAAATAGAAAACCTGATGGATGATAAGGAAAAAGGGCTATCCTATATGCCATGGAACATCATATTCCATACTTATAATGCACCCCAAGGTGTCAAAATTGCATGCCAAGTGACAAATTTTTATTTCTCAGGTTAAAATCTATGTTACAACTTACAGCCTGACCTGATTGCACACAGCCTCCTGCTGATGTACCTATGGAAAAGTCATAAAATACAGTGCTACAATACTTCTCCCCATGCATCTTCCTACACTTCCATAATTCTAATGTACAAATTCAAGTGAGAGTACTAAGTCTACCAAAACAGTTTCACTGATTTACCTGTCTCTTGCTAAGTGAAAGTAGTCTTTAATAGCATGCATGTCTAGGGCTCACTAAAGATCGAAATTGTGATTTTCAAATTTCTGTGCAGTTATTACAACATTATTGATATTTTTACATCGTTATAGTTTCACTTCCAATCCAGGAAGTCACTACTGTGCAAAAATATTATGAAACTGCCAAATTTCAAAACATGACAAATCAGGCTATGGTGCCTTCAGAATTTTATATGCCAGAACATAGAGCACATATGGTGAAATATAGAGGTTTATAGCTAGAATATATTATGGTCTACAACCCTACACAATAAAATTCCCAAGAGAAATCTCCAAGTGATAGTTATTAAGCATCAACCATGCAATTTTTTTGGTCCCTAGAAACACATGCAGCCTTCAAATAAATTGCATACCCTATTCTCATTATAAATCACAATGCCAATTCTTGAAGTCTATGGTCTGTTCAAGCAACCAAACACAAAAAAAAAGAGGAAACTTTACATGGGATGACAGGTCTTTGCAACCATGGCATTACCTCAACAACAAAGTGATCCCAGATCTTGTCACTGTGAGCTTCCATGACTCCCTTTAAAATCATAAACCCCAAGCCTCAAATGATGTCAGCCATTTCAAGGAAGAGCCCCTGCTCCTCACAAAGCATCTACAAAATTGGTGAAAACCAACAAAAGATAACATGACAACTTTAAACCATGTCTCAAAATAACAAAATTGAAATATTGAGCACATATAAAAACCTTGTTAATCTAACAATTTAACTCACCTCTATAAGCGATTTCTGGGGCTGACTCATATTCTCCACTATGATAGGGCACCCCATAGCTTGATGACCCAATTCCAAAAACCAGCTTGCACCACTTTCCAGGTTACCTTTTGAAAGAAAGCCACCATCCTTATCAAGCACGTACATAGTTTCCAAGGAAATAAACAATTATACTTGAATGGCAAGTTTACAGTCATATTTTCTTTTTTTTAACTGTTGGAAGAAGCAATTTATCAGTTGGAGAAAAAAAATCACTACACAGATGGACAATACATAAAGAAGCACAAGAAGATCTAAATTATAATTGTAAATCCACAGTTTATTAGAATGTCAATGTAATATTTTAAAGCACTAGTAAACACCAAGAATGGAGATGGAATACCAATCACTATTATCTCAAGGAATAGGAAAAAAACACCAAATTATTAGCTTATATAGTCTCTTAAATCTAGAACCTCTAGGAAATAAAACAAGAAATATTAAGATTAAAGGAAAATATTATCCTACAACATTGTTGGCAAAGAAACTAAGATGTGAAAATGACACATACGTTTCTATAAATGTTCATCCTAGTTTTTTTTGACCTGCATGGAGGAAAATGCAGAATGATTAGCTTAACTGTGCTTAAGCTAAGGAATCCTCCAATTGACCATCTAGTAATATGCTCAGATTCTTTATGCTCCTTTTTTTCCCTCCCAATAATTGCACTGCTTTATCTCCATAGTTTGTTTTGCAACCCATAGCTGAATAGTTTGTTTTGCAACCAATAGTCATAGAAGAAGGCTAAAAAATGTCATGTGCCTAAGAAATTTGTATTTTATGGGTTCTTTTGAGTAATTTCTAGGGCTATGATCCAATAATAATATAGAAAATTCTCATTTCAATCTTAAAAAATATAAAAATTGCAGAAAATTCGCACATATCAAATTTTTAAGTGTTTAATTTTTTGTATGGACAAGATTAACGGTGCAATCCAAAAACAATAGTCACTTTCGTAGGCAGGGACTAAAAATATATCTACTAAATGGCCCTAAAACATTTTATAGATAGGAAATAAAGGAATCTCTCTTCATAACCAAATATTAATTTTGGAGTTCTCAAAACAAAAGGTTTAAAAATTTATAGAAAAAATCCAAGGGAATTCTCCAACCCTGTGAAATTTACCTTCGTCATCTTTATCATGAAGGAAATGGGGCTCTGTGATGTACAATGCCAACTTTGTATTTAGTTCCAGAAAGAAATATACCATATAATGGAATGAATTTTTTTAGTGTACTTAGTTATAAAAATATAGATCATAAATGTATACAGTGGCTTTCATATTTATTCATTTGCAGTGGCTTTCAGATTTATTCGTTTGTTGTGTCATGATTTTGTTTGGACAATTAGGGTGCAAGAGAAAAAAAACGATTAATATAGCCATGTTAGGAAACAATTGGGAGGATTTTAGCACTTTTCTCACCTACTCTACTCGCGCACAACTAAATTTCACTGAAATGGCTTAAGGGAAAAGTGGGAGGATTGTAGCACTGTGCTCACCTACTCTGCTTGTGCACTAGTATGAGCAAATTTTCTGTCAAAGTTGGGCACATCCTAGAAAAAGGGCATAGGTTCATAGTTGTTACTGAAATATTTCAAGCTTCTATTACTCAAAATAGAAGCAAGGGGAAATTTATTCCCATAATTGTAAAGGACGACATTAGAATAAATCCCCCCTCATAAATGAGTGCACATATGTGTCATTAAATTTTCTCTAGGTTCCTTCAGGCATTGATTGAAAATACTAGACTTAATCCAGCTGAATTTTGTGATATTAAATTTATCAGTATCAAATATAAATATGTAAAAAAAATTGTGGACTTCCTTATAAATGAAGGGCCTATGCACCATGAATTTTCTATAAATACGGTGCAAAATTGTTTTCAGACACTCTCTCTCTTGGGTCCTTAGAATCAAAGAGATCCATTAACCTCAAAACAAATGAATGGTCAATATATCTCTTGGCCACTTTTGCATCAGTCTCAGGAGATGCTATGAACTTGAAGAGGAAATCATAGACCAACTGCAGAGGCGAACAGGCAGGCTCAAAGGCCTTCACCTCCTCTTCTTGATCAATGCCCTCAATAGAAGGTGGTACTAGTGTAGGTCTTGATGTCAGATTCCTAAAAAAATTTCGAAAAACCATCTTAGAAATATCCTCCATTATGGTTTCATTGAGCCTTAAACTACCTGAAATGATGAAATCCACAAGGTCTAGTAGGTTTTGCTGTTCATTTTCCTTCTCTCTCATTTTTGTAGGGGTCCGTGAAATAAAAAAAAAGTAGAACATAGGCTCAAATTTTTTATGAGAAAATTTTATGTGTCAGAGCTGAGGACATCCCTGAAAAAGGGAAAAGGTTCATAGTTGTTACCGAAAGATTTCGAGCTTCCATTACTCCAAACAGAAGTAAGGGGAAATTTATTCCCACAATTGTAAAGGACGGCATTCGAAGAAGTCCCCAGTCCTACATCACTATTGTTATTCTGGTAATCATATTTAGACTATTTTCCAAGAAGTCTGCCCAGTATTTTCTTTGTCGTAACTGTTATTTCTTTAGGCCAAGAAATACCTCGATCCGCACAATGTCAAAATTCCCTTTCACATTTATGTTTTCCAGTTAGTTTTTCCCATAATTTAGCCATAAATCTAGAAGAATTTTTAGAATGATAGAGGTTCCTACAGGTCACGGAAGATATGAATGGGACAATCCAAATTTTCTAGCGCGACTCTTTTATAGATATCCAATGCTCTATTTTTCTCCATTGTATTAGACTACAGATTATATTTCTCCATCCTTTTTTGAATAGTTTGTCAGATTTTTGACTTTTTATGTAAATTTTTAGGTCACGAAGGTTAGCTGTTGATTTTCATTTACTGCCAGATTGGACTGATTATGAATATATCAGTGTTATATATATATGTTCTCCTTCCAGGTTGTGCGAAAAAAATAGTTTTGATGTTTGGTCTCAAAGTGGTTTTTTCCATAGACATATTAATTTGGAGGTTGTACTACTCATGGCTTTGGCCATTGAAAAATGGTTGTCTTGGTTGCACTAAACTAGCAATGGACCTAAAACGTCTAGATTCACTATTTATAACCCTGATTAACATAAACAAGATGGAATTTTGATGCGAACGATTAGCTTACTCATGATATAAGTGATCGCCAAAGAAGAAAACCCGGCCACTACAAAAGAGACCTTGACTCTCACTTTTTGTTTTTCTAGGGTCAATTCCAGCAAAATTATCCTCACCCCACCAAGCAAGAACATAAACGTCAATGAGATCCTTTCAATAATATATTTCCCGTTCACTCTTCCGGAGTGGAAGACCACCAGTTTTATGTTCCTGTGACAAGAGCCTGCATGCTACCAAAGCCCGGTGGCTCAATGATGACATCATAGATGAATCCAGAGACCACTAGGAAATAGCTGGCCAAGATGAGGGAGAAGACAGTCATGGCTGAGTGCAACGAAAAGGAGGGCACCTTCAGGTGCATGCAGGGTACTTTGAGAGCACTGTAATGAAGATTTGGGATGAGAAGCAAGGGATCCATTGAAGATGACGATGACATGTCTTCACTTGATGATGTCGAGCTCTAGTGCTGAACATTCATAGATGACCAACCGAAGAAGTTTTGCTTTACCATTTATTGCCCCGACCCCCTTAATAAAGAAGGATTGTGGGACTTTACCGAAAGTTTCCCTGTAAAGAGCTAGCTTCAATGTGTGGTGGTGGAGAGAACTCTTATATGGGATGGTACAACATATTAGCATTATAAATCATAGGAATATTATTGATTTTACCCATCAGCAACCCTCATGAATCTATCTTTCCCCTCCCTTTATTTTCCAGGTTACCTGATTTGATTGGATGACATCTAAATAGGGAAGCTCGTGCCAAAGCTGGCTCAACCTTAGATGAGTAGCCAATGTTTTTGGGTGCATTTTAGCGACAGAACCCAGAGTAGTTGCCACACCAATCTCTTGCAAGTAGAGGAATGTTTGTTGACATTTTTCCAGGGACGGGGTTTTGCTCAGGGATGGATTTTAAACGACCAAATTGAGATGAAGATTTAAGCTTTTTCTTGAGCAATTTGTCTTTTCCCTCAGTCACTTGGGTTTTTGATGTGACCTGGAGGTATTAGTTACCATATCCTTTTAGGTTGGGTTAGCCCGAAATGATGTTGGCTAGATAATGAATCCATAAAACATATAGACAAAATGCATCATTCCAATAATGTAAAAATGAATTTAATTACATTTTGATTAAAAATTATGGAAGAAAATGCATTTCATTACGAGAAATAAATATATCCTATACAAATTGAAAAATTTCTATCTTGATAGAAGTATGAGATACTTTCCATTCACTTAGTAGATTTTAGGTTATTTTTTTATTTAATTTGGAGACTCTCAAAACTAATGTTTTGGTGAAAATTTTATTGGAATTTTGTTCATATTATCACTTTCCACTAGAATTTTGGAGAAATCAATTGCCACCATGAATTTCACTTAATTTTAGATAAACTAATACCACTTTATTTCCACTAATATTATTGAGCATTTTTCATTTCAAATAAATGTTTTTGTGTACCTAAATTAGCATCCAAGGGTTTAGTTTCCATGGTAGTGGTTCAAGCTTACATACATGTTAGCTAACTCTAATAATATTATCTTGTAACAAGTTTATAAATTGATTCAATTGATCTCATTTTTATGTTAATAACTCAATCACCTAAATATTGGTGGTGATATTGAAAGTTGGGTTATTCTATAATGTTCATGAAACATGAACCTAATATATATTCCACGTGGCTTTATTTTAACCTTCTCTTGATGGTTATTTGAACAAACTATTTTGTCCCAAAAAAACCCACGTCTCCTTGTGGTGAACCCTATGAAAGTTGATGGTAAGGCCATAGAGAGTATTTTTTGTATAATCATTAATGATGGGGGGTATACTTGTAAGCAGAATATTAATATACTTGAGATTTTAGAGCTCATGGTGCTCCCACACTAAATAAGTTAGAAACCTAAAACGTGTGTTCTAGTTTTTTCCCTAGCCAAATCTAGATGGCCCTTGGCAACGTCTTTGTGTTGCTAGCGACACTTTTTGGTATTATATGGAATGCAATCTTGTTAGGAAAACATCTTCCATAAGCCACAGAGTTTCATTCTTCTTTGATTTTTGTTCATGTTGAAGTGTTTTGCTTTTTGTGAAAGAAATGCAATGAAATCTTATTTTATGTTAAAGAGCCTTCATAAAATTTCTTGTGGTATGATAGCACACTAATTTTTATCAACCTAACCTTGTATATTATAATGCAAATGCAAAGGATTTAGATAAAAGGGGGGTATTTAGAGCAACTACTAGAATTATAAGGTGTTGCCCCTTGCAACATGAGTAAGGAGCACCTTGGCCCTTTCGCTACCCATTCAAACTATTGTTAATGTGATGATAATAGGTCGTGCCACATGGTCAATGGGAATATGTGTTAAAGGAAGGGACGCAAACACAACTAGCCTCCTTCTTTAGTCAATAACAACAAATTCTTGAGTATTGTGTTGAGCATTGTTTTAGGCATTGAAGACTCCTAAGACATGATCCTTTGGTTACTATTGGAGTCTATTTGAAGGAGTAAGACACATAATTGAGTTGGCATGTTAGTGTAAGACATAAATCCAATAGCTAGGTTCCAGGGTGTGCCAACATATGCTAGGAAGTGTTAGGGAGACAAAAGGGAGAACTAGGTCAAATTAATGCATGGAAATGAATGAATAACAGTTTGTGACAGGAAGTGTTAGTGAGTTCCAGGTGTGCTTAGGAGGGAGTGAAAAGGTATATTAGGCAGTGCTAAGGCATGCTAGAATCAAAGGAATCATGCCAAGATGTGTCAGGTGTCAAGGTGTGTCAATGCATGCCAGGGAGTGTTTGGGAGTGTTGGGGAAACACAAGGGAGCACTAGTTTCAAATGCATGGAAATGAATGAATAAGAATGTGTGTTAGGGAGTGTCAGTGAGTTCTAGGTGTGCGAAGGAGGGAGTGACAAGGTATTCTAGGTAGTTCCAAGTAATGCTAGAGTTCCAGGGCAGCATGCCAAGATGTGCCAAGTGCTAGGGTGTGTCAATGCATGCCAGAGAGTGTTAGTGAGTGCCATGGAAACACAAGGGAGAAATAGTTAAAAATTCATGGAAATGAATGAATAAGAGTGTGTGGTTGGGAATATCTGTGAGTTGCAGGTGTGCTAAGGAAGGAGTGACAAGGTTATATGTTAGCTAGTGCTAAGGCATGCTCGAGTGCTAGGGTATGTTAGGGAGTTGTAGTGTGTGTTAGGGAGTGCCAAAGAATGCCCAGGAATGCAAGGGATACTAACATGTGCCAAATAGTGCCAAGAAATTTTAAGATTTACCATGTGATATGGCATGTAAAGATGTAAATTGTGTTGCTAAGTTGTTTTACTACCACGACTAAATGTGAGCCTTGTATTGGTAACTTGTTAAGTGGCATGAGTTGATATTGGAAATGAGTAGCATAGGATGAGTTATAGGTATTTCTTATGTGAACAAGGCATATGTTGAATTTTCACGACACATGAGAATTTTGGTTTGGTCTTAGAATCTTTGATGCAAACACACTTAAGTGCCACAACATATCTACTTTAATGCACAAAAAAATATACACACATCAAGTAATCAACTAGTGCACATGAAAATTTTTAACTTTTTCAAACCTTCTTCATTATATTACAAACTATAATACAACCGGCTAGAGCTCCCATACTAGGGATCATGACCCTTTACAATCACATTGATACAAGGAATACAACTAGGGATTGGTGTTAGTGCTTTGAAAACAAATCTATGAACAAGACAACACTTGACCTACTTGTCGATGGTGGCCACACACAACCATTTCAGTCCATGTGTCCTGAACACATATGGAAGGTTCTCTTACCTCCCATTTTGAAACTCCTTAATCTACCTCTATCAATGAGCTCAAATCCTTTAGGTTCTGAACCCAGCTAAAAAAACTCTGTCGTCTAGCTACCTCCTTTTTCCTTCAAGGTCACTACCACTTAGGGTCTTTGATCAGTTGTTCACAACTCCATTTGTGAACATCTCTTTGGTCTGCCCACTTTTTCCATACTACTGCTCCATGATGAAAAGTATAGGGTTATGGAGTTTTCCCTTCTTCTCACTGAATAAATCCTCTACAATACAATGAACTAGGTATAGTTGGTTGGCCAACTTCACTGCTACTTTAGTCCTTCAAAGTTTGCACATCGTTATATGCAATACACCTGCACTTATACCAATCTTGTTTTCCTTCACAAGTATAGAATGTAGGGCTCTTCTTTGACAGTCACCTAAAAACCCTCCAACTGTACTTATACTTCCATCAATTTTCCCAACCACAATCAATCCTTTTATTGATCTAGGGCCCATGAAACTGTCCTCATCTAGGGCTCTTCAAATTTTCCACCTAACAATGATCTGATTCCTCCCAAAATCATTGTTCTTGTGTACCAATTTATTTTTTGTCCAGTCTATGAATAGATCTAAACTACTCCTCTTATCTTCCTTCTAACAATTTGTAGATGACTGAACTTGGGTCACAAATAATCCACTAATTATCCATTGAATAATTTTTATAGGTTGCTTCATATCTCTGTCCAAAACTGTACGGATAGTCCACCGAAATAAATTCATCTTCATTTCAATCCATTCTTCATATGCCACATTTCTTCTGCTTAGGTTACACCCTCCTTTGGATCTGTCATCTCCACAAATAGTTCTGCAAACCATATTCCAGATCTGTGGTTTATATTGTAGAGATAAACCTTACTCTAAGGGTCACAACCCCTCTTCTTCTACGCAGATTTGTCACAATCTTAAGGGCATACCTTATGGACTAAACGTGCTAGGAAACCATAGTAACTAGGGGATTATACTTTTTTTCAAATTGCTTTAGAACAAACCTATCCACCTAGAGAAAAAACAACAAATATTTCCTCCTTAAGAGACTAGGCCTAGCTCATATGGATCCATAGATTCTGGGAATTTATTTGACTAAATCTTGACTTGAACTTAAGATCTCTACGACCCTCAAACTAGGGTTACCTAAATCAATATTATTCTTGCAGCTACTTCTGTTCTAGCCCTAAATTCCAGTGCATGCCCTCCTTCATTTGTGTTGGTATTTATCACAGACCTTGCGGCCTACTAACCACCACAAGATAAGGTCTCAACCCTCTCTGTTATTTTAGAATTTGATGTGGCCTTCACACAAAGAGACCATTGAAATCACATGCCCATATTATCATGAGAAATCTCTTTACGCTCAATCTTCCATAAGAGAACCAAATATATTACATCCTACTTCCTAGCTCTAACCCATTAATATATGTGACATTATTGTGAACCCTCACAGGATGATCTTTCTCCTGGTGGATGATCATGGCCTCCCTTTAGTATCCCTTACTCAATCCTTTAACTTGACTTATTTTAGGACTACATCTCTCTTGGCCTCCTTGATCAAATGAGCTCTTTATCACTTGATGTTATTTCCTTCATCCTAAGGCCTCCTTAAATATATTCTCCTAGGCCTCTTAGGAACACTCTAGAACTTACGAGTTTTATCCACTTAGACCTTAGGAAATATTCATTTTATTTTAGACTTTAAACCCCATCTTGGGTCAAAAATCCATTCGCTTGGGTTATTTTCCCACAAATCCTTTTGTGGCCAAACTCACACAAACCCATTTCACTAGGCTTTTGGAGCACCTCCCAAGCTACACAATTCAACAACATAATCTAGTTGTAGTAATTGTAACTTGGTCAAGCTCTTGTAGTCAAGTGAGGGCTTGGTTGGGTTCCCAAGTTGCAAATTAAGTAAGGGTAGTTTTGAGGGCATGATAGTTAGGGAGGCATAGGGCATGCTAGCACATGTCGAACAATGTCAATGCATGATGAGGAGTGTTAGGCAGTGTCGTGGCATCACAAGGGAGAACTACATCAAAATTCATGGAAAGGAAAGAATAAGAGTGTGTGTCAGGGAGTGTCAATGAATTCAAATGTGCCAACGATGAAGTGTGTTAGGAGAATTTCATAATGGGATTTGTAGGAGGTGAGCCTATGGTTGCAATAAGAGGCTTGACATAGTAGTTTTAGACAAAGGGTAACTTTTCACTGGGCACAACATTATTTTTCCTTTAGCTATTTTTTTATATGAGATGTGGCACTCTTTGGTTGCATGCTCATGTCTTAAACTATTCTAGATAATTGCATATTGTACGTTATTGTGATAATGGAATGAGAAAACCAAGGATCATCTAGAAAAACAAGCTGATAAAATGGAAATCATGAGAGCTAGGATGGGAATGGTTTCATTTTTACAGAAGCTTGAAACATGGGAAACTATACTTGAAATTGGTTTCATTTTTTCACAAGCTTGAAACATGAGAGAAAAATATGCTTGAGAGTGGTTTCATTTTTACAAAAGCTTGAAATAGATACAAATATGCTTGGAATAATTTTGCATGCCCCTAGGATAATGACTCAATTCGAGTCACATGCCCCTGAAACTTCATTTCATTCACCTAAGTAGACTACTAGGTACTAACAGGTGGATGGAATTAATATTATTTTATGAGATCAAGTGAAAGACTTGACTGGGAACTTACGATATCTAAGAAAAGAATCAAATCAAACTGGGATTTGTTTCATTTTTTAATGAGCTTGACACAAGACAAGGAACTTTTCTTTCGTACCTTGTTTCATTTTTTAACGATCTTGACACAAGAAAAGGAACTGTTATCCAAAGACCTTATTTCATTTTTTAAGGATCTTGACACAAGAAAAGGAACCCTACACCAAGAACCTAGATCATGGCCCATAAGAGGCCATGGCTTCCAAGAGGTTCTCATCAAATGGGAGAACAGACTCAGTCATGCCATAATTTTTCTATAGCTAATTCTTATTGGTGCTTTCTCAATAATAGGATAAGGATGGGCAAATTAGCCACATATCATTAGATGCCACTCATGCGCAATTGATGCAGCCACCTTTTGAGAGTTTGGATCCATCACACATATATTTCATTTTCAGAATTCTTTCCAACAATAGGGTATGATTCAAACCTCTCTAATGCTATATTTTGGCACGAAGTCAATTACAGTACTAGAATATAGAGGTGTATGTAAGGCATCAAAGGTTTATGAATATGATGCAATGGAAGGATGTACAAACACCAATTAGCATATGTATATTATTAGGCTTCAACTATCATTTTTATCAGTGCACCCATGCTATAATGGGTGTCCACAAAATAACTTGATGTGTGCTACTTGATTGCTTCTATATCCAAAATGCTTATATGGGGCCCACAAACATGAACAATATTTTCTTACTATGTGATAACATCACTGGAAAGACAAATATGTTCATGCACATTGTCTCAATCTAACCTAGTATATCAAAGCAACATCCTTTTCATAATGGATTAAAAAAATTAATTTTCATGTATGTATTATTATATTCAGAAACATTTTGGAGAATGCTAACTTCTAGTCGTTAATTTGGTCCTCCTAAATGGCACCTGAATCTTCCTTTTGATTCCTTGATATGATATTAGATTAACAGATGGAAATAATATGCTCAAAATGCAAATGCATTTTGGCGGGTAGCAGGTTGCTTGTAAGGGCTAAGGCTTAATGGTGTTTTGGGTGAGATTTCCCAGTAAATGGAAAAAATTGAAGCCCTACCACCTAAAGACAACCCTCAAGTCAAGTGACAAAATTCATCAAAGATGCCTCCATAAGTTGGCCTTAATCAGTGTTCAAGTCAGCTCAAATCAAGACACAACACTTCACACTATCATGTCGACTCAAAAACTATGGAAAACAACTATATATACAAGGGTATAGTTTCACATTTCTACCACATAATTTTGGACATATCTGAAGTTTCGGACCACAATTATAGTTCAAATCATGATCACAAGTTCAGTGTTGGAGGATAAGGTCTCAAACCTATTACAAAATTCAGGTAACCATCTATGCTACGATTCAAGAAACTTCCATGCTATGATGTTGCAACAAAATAGGGCCTCGGTGTCAACCCAAATCTACAAAAGAATCAGTGCTATATTATGATACTCAATGCTATGAAGATGCTCAATGATCTCAGTTATGATGCTCAATGCTATGATGATGCTCCGTGATCTTAGTATTGATGCTCAATGCTATGTTGTTATCTCAAACTCGATCAAGGTCATGAGGATGGAGTTTAGGTTTAAGCAAAGGAGATCTCGGTGTCATGGAAATCTTAGTGCTAACACAGTGAAATGATGAATTGATGGAGGATGTATATAGTCTAAAGGTCTTGGTCGTCTCATCTTAAATCTACTGAAGGAATAATTTTGATTGGGTTTTCCCCAATGAGTGTGAATTTTCCCTAGCATGTGCCTACATATTATGTCTTCTTCTATTTTTTCTATTAGGAATCCTCTAGAACCTATGGGTTCTATCCACTTAGACCTTAGGAAATATTAATTTTATTTTTAAATTTTCTTTTAGATTTTAAACCCCATCTTGGGTTCAAAATCCCTTTGCTTGGCTTCTTTGCCACAAATCCTTTTGTGACCAAACTCACACAAACCCATCTCAATAGGCTTGTAGAGTACCTCCCAAGCTACATAATTGAACAAGATAGTCTAGTTACCGTAACTTGTTCAAGATCTTGTAGTCAAGCGAGGGTTTAATTGGGTTCTCAAGTTTCAAATTAAGTAAGGGTAGTTGTGAGGGCATGATAGGTAGGGAGGGTTAGGGAAATAATGAAAAGGCATGCTAACACATGTCAGAAAATTTTAATGCATGTTAAAGAGTGTTAGGGAGTGTCATAGCATATCAAGGGATAACAAGGTCAAAATGCATGGAAAGGAACGAATAAGAGTGTGTGCTATGGAGTGTCAGCAAATTCAAGTGTGCTAAGGACAAATTCTGTTAGGAGAATTTCATAATAGGATTTATAGGAGAAAAGCCTATAGTTTTTATACGGGGCTCAACATAGTAGTTTTAAAAAAAGGGAGATCACTTTGTGCTAGGCACAACATTGTTTTTCCTTTAGCTATTTTTTTTATATGAGACATGGCATGCTTTGGCTACATGCTCATGTTTTAAACTATTCTAGATAGTTTCATATTGTACATTGTTGTGTATAAGTTTTGGGGCACTCGACTTGTGTCGGCTTATATCTTGTGTGCCTTGTGCATCTTGTGGTTCTTGCAAACTTTCAATCAATGTTCTACTATTTATATGAATTGAACATACATGTGAAATATTGCATTTGTAAGTTATGTTGCTTAGTTGTTTTATGGCCATGGATAGATCATGTGATCCTTGTCTTGGTAACTAGTTAAGTGGGGAAATTTTATCTTGGATATGAGTGGCATAAGATGAGTTATAGACATTTTTTAGGTGAACAAGGCACAATCTACTTGTAGTAGGTGCAATTGGTCAAGTTGTTATAGTTTAAGTAGGCTAGTATTGTCACACGAACTGTAGTAGCCAAGGACTTGATTGGGTTCCCAAGTCGTGAAAAAACGTAAAAGCTAGCTATGAGGACATGAGTGCCAAGGCTTGTTGAGCAATGCTAAGATTTGCTAGATAGGGCGAAGGCATGTCAAACATGCTAAGGTGTGCCATATGATAAGGCATACCAAGATGTGTAAGGGTGTGTCAATGCATGCCAAGGACTATTTGATCCAAGTGGATATTTGTGGCCACGTGCCTATTCCACTTGGGTCTCCACCATTGCCTCTTTTAGTTTTTCAGTTTCAGCACAAATTACTATTTTTAGCAGTTTTTCTGGTCTTGAACTTCCAGAGCTGTTTTGAGGCCCTAAACGATGTTTTTTGTGAAAATCGGGAGGAACATGGGCCCATGGACCAATGTTTCTCACACTAAAAGTTGTATTCATCACATAGATCTTTCTAACGAGGTATGGTACTTGTCAAATGGAGATCATATACCAAATTTACATCCCCAGGAATTTGAAACGCCAATTTACCCAAACGGGGCCCATAGTTTTGGCGCTTCATCTCCTAGGTTTAGGGTTTTGGATGTTTAGGGTTTTCCATTGTTTCTAAATAATAAATAGGCCCTCAAGCCTCATTGTAACACATTTCAGAGACCTGTAGCCACCACATATCTTCTCAGAGATAAGCTACCAATGCCCTAGCTAGTTTATTTCCATTCTGTCTGTAAGCAAATTTCAGTTCTTTGATATTGATGAAATGAAGTGTTATTTCTACTGCATCTTTGTATTTATGGTTATATGCGTATTCTGATGCATTCATGCATAAATATACATCAGTGGTATCAAAGTGGTCTGGTTTTTCTCGATGCTTCTTTGCATGTCCCCAACAAGGTCAAGGTATAAGGAGTTAGGGCTCGATCTGGTGGAACCTTTGCAAGACCATCCTCACAAACCCCGACGGCCACCCATGGGGGATGAAAAGAAAGATGAGGGAGTAGGAGATCCTATAAAAATATTGCTCGAGGAGGCCCTCGAAAGAAAAAGGAACGTGATGATGGATAACTTTTCCCAGATCCTTCAACGACTGCCCGTCAGCAGCGCATCTGCATCCAGCAGCCACTCTCGAGGCATGACTCCCATTAAGGTACAAGTAAACTTTGACATTCCCATATTTTAGGTTCAAATATATGCAAATTTCGTAGATAGATGGTTGAATCTATTAAAATGATCTTTCTCGATTCATGACTTTTCCAACTGAGCGAAGATTATTTTTCACTCCTCAAAGCTACCCCCCATATCAAGGACTGGTGGGAAACCTATTGTGAGAAAAAGGATGAGACAGAACCCTCTTTGTTCTCAGTTTTACCCACTTGGAATTATTTCTAAGACACCATCAAGGAACAATAATATCTCTTGGGGAGCTATGAGGACAAGTACATACAATGGACCATGTTGCGGCAACAAAGGGATCAAGATGTGCATGAGCTGACGAATCTATTCCATACCCTACGCACAAAGTTGGGTATCAAAGATTCAGAGAAACATTTGGTGCTAAAGTATCGTAGTTGTCTGCACTGATACATTCAGGAGGAAATGGAGTTCCTCAACATCTCCTCTCTTGGTACGGCATATCGGTATGCTGCCAAGATTGAGTATAAATTCAAACAGAAGAAGCGAGACTTTGGATCTACAAATCGAAAGCAAGGGAAAGGTGCCCCTAAACTGCAGAACAAATGAAAAATCCAAGGCATGGCGGCCCAAGACAACCTGTCAAAGCCACAAACAAATAACAACACCGCGAAGCCAAAGAAGGACACGGGAAAGTGGTGTGAGTTCCATAAGAGCTACACTCACAACATAAGTGAGTGTCGGGCCAAGTAGTCACTGGTGGACGAGATGAGGGCTTCTAAGTCAAATGCATGCTCCGACTCTGAATTAGAACCTAAAAAGGGGAATGAAAAAGGGAAACATATTATTGATGCAGAGCCCAACGCCATTGTTGCCATTGCGAAGATCCAGAAGGAGGGACTGGAAGGTCCATAGGAGGAGGAGCGTATCTTCCACTCATAGATGTGGGTAAAGGGTTCCCCAATACAGTTCATTGTCGATAATGGGAGCCAAAGGAGCCTCATTTCAATAGATGCCATGAAGTGATTGGGCTTGCTAACCACAACACACCCACAACCATACACCATCGGGTGGCTTCACCAAGGACAAGATCTTTGCGTCAGCCAATAGTGCCACCTTCCCTATAGCATCAAGCTCTTCACAAATGAGGTATTATGTGACATTTATCCTCTTGATGTTTCTGATGTATTATTAGGCCAACCATACTTGTGGAAGTGACATGCTATGTATGAGTCATGGCCTTGCGTTGTTATTGTTACTTTGGGAAATAAGTTGTACAGGATACCAGAGGTACCACCGCCTGCCTCTATCTATGAGTCCCCAGTGCTTAGATTACCAAACTTACAACAACCCTTTGAGATCAAGACAGGTGCCTCTGACTATGCTATCGGGGTAGTTCTTACTCAACAGGGGCATCCGACACAGTTCGCAAGTATCCCACTTATGACAAAGAAATGTATTCCATTGTTCAGGCTTGTCGAAAATGGAAGCATTACATTATGGGGAAGGAAAAAATCATCCACATAGACCACTAGCCTCTGTAGTTCATACAGACACAAGGGAAGTTGCAGAACGATCGCCATCAAAAGTGGTCCACATATCTGCAATAGCTTCATTTGAACATCAAGTACAAGAAGGGTAGCACCAATAATGTTGCAGACTGCCTCAGTCGACCACCGATCATGGCGCTAACCATCGTTCTCAACTCTTGTGGGCATGAGACTTATGTTTCGACCTTAAATGTTGTGTAAGGGTTGTAAGCTTTGTGTGATTTTTGTTGATAGCTAGAATCCTTTTCAATTAAGGCTTAAACAACTGTGAAACCATTTAAATTATCCATCCTGCACTTGTTAATGATAGATATTTTCATTTGAGAATAGGGGTAAGTTGCAAATTTCCTAGAAAATGATTTAGTTCAGTGGTCTTCTCATATGCCATAGTTTCCTCTTTGTATTTTGTGTAATGTCATACCAGTATTTAACTTCTGAAATATGTACTAAATGAGGAACATGATTGAGGATCTAGTATATTCCTTGATTTCAAAGCGTCCTTGCAATCCACACACTATAGTGTCTATAAGGCTCGTCTAATTGTTGGAATTTTCACACAAACGAAGAAAATTAGAATAGTAAGAAAATTACATATTGTCATAAGACATATTTATAGTAAGAAAATTTTAGCAATTATTATAACACATATTTATCAAGCATCATTTTGTTTTTATTTCTAAAATTGAAAGTTCTCTGTAAGTTCCATCCATGTTTGCTATTTGTTTTATCTTGATGAGTAACAATCCTTTTTCTCAAGGATTTATAGGCATGTAATCTTTAATTGTAAGCCAAAAATGGACAAGGAAAGCTGCAATGATGTGATCCACCATGTATATTTCCTACCCTGGATATCAAATTCTTCATGTTTTGGTACAAAAATGGCATTCCTCATGTTCCCATGATACCATTTGATGTAAACCAGAATGATTGATTGATCACTGACAAAAATACCTACCAGATTTACATCTTACCTTACTATAACGTACAGCATCTGGATTTAGTGTGTGAAGATGGAGAACATCATGGTATGTTTCAAAAAGTTTCATGGTAATGTAACCATCCTTCTGCATGCCACTTTGTTCAGAGACATGTTCATAATCAATGCAACCTCTTCTGTCCTAAAATGAGCATGTCTTTTGCACAAGTTTAGTAGAAATCTCAAAAAAGCATCAACTTCACATTTCCTATAACAAGCATGTTCATTACCACACATGTGTTCATCACACCCTCCATGATGCAATTTTCTAGGACAATATCTGCCAAGATAAGTGTGTTTTTCACGATACTCAATCTCAATTTTATCACACAAGGAATTTTGCAGCTTGGGAGAGAACACTTCATCATACAAATGTTGAGGTGACTTACAGTTATGAAGACCTTAATTTCCAACCTTCAAGCAACAAGATTTGCTGCATCTGGATGATTTTTCAAAAGAAGAACAAATCTCCATATATGTATGATTTTTATTTTTGCAATCATGACCTGCCAAATTTCAAGAATCCTCCACTTGGTTTCTTTGGTGTAATTTAAGAGAGTAATATGTCCACTTTTCATCACAAACATAGTTACCCATATAAGAGTGATAAGAGGAATGGCCTTTCTCTTTAACATGACATCGCCAAAAACATATAGAAAAGTTACAACCACATACAGAGTCTCCCTATTTCAGTTCTAGGAGGGCCAAAACCTTTCTCTTGGTTTATTTCAGTTCTTTTGATGCCAACTCTTAGCTTAATTACTTGAACTTAAAACTATAGCAACTATGTAATCAAACAAAACCTTTGTCAAGGTCTTGTCAATATATAGTTCTAGAATCACCTTTGAAAAATATGCCCCCCTTTTAGTCTATGCTAATGGTGTAATTACCTTAGTGATCCATTAGTTGATTTATATCCCTATTAATGTGATACATATAGAATGGTTACAACCACATACAAAGTCTCCCTGTTTCAATTTTGTGAGGGCGAGAGCTGCCTCTAGTTGCAATTTTTGTACACAAACTTTCCTAGATAATTCTGCAGTGTTGCAGGAAAGCCACATTTCAACGTAATCTCACTATCTACCAGCCAATGCCCCACTAAAATGTCCTGAAATTAAAAATGCAAAAAATTACCATTTTTACCTCCTCTTTGTGTCAATTATCATTCAAGACAATGTTATCCTTAGAAGTATTGTAATAAGATCAACTATCATTTCATCTATATTCAACCTAGTGTATTAATGTTATAACAAGTTATACATAGTAGTCCTAGTTATACTACTTAGTCATGATAGGTAAAGTCAAACTTACAACATCACATTAATATCTAAGAGTTAACTCACAATCCCATGTGTAATTATACCAAGTCAATAGGAAACATTACTATCAATGTCTAGCTACTGCAATCTTAGGATATTCTTATAGTAATGCTGCTACTAACCTGAGGTCAACATATCAATTCCCAAAACACTTGTGAATTATAAATGCCAAAGGTCTATCTTACATTGTGGTCTATGTGTAATTTCAATGTCAATGGAGGTTGAATGTATCATTGTTAAGACCAATACATCGTGGCAATATGTCAATGTACCAAACTTTGTCAAATATGATATCTCAGTTAAGTATACTCAAATTTCAAGGTCATATCAATGTAGGGTAGATAGGTTCACTGTCTATGTGTACTAATGTCCACAAATTTGATGCAAAAATCAATATTTCAAGGTCACATAAGGTAAGTGTTATGGCACTACGTTTTGGTTCATAATTGCAATGAGAGGTTTGTCAACAATATGTACAATATATAATTCAAAGTTAGTGATTGGGTTACTACCTTTGGTTCTTGAATTTATTCAATCTATGCACAATGATATTGCAGCGAGAATTACTATCATATGTTGAAAACTGTAGGATCACTATGTTTTTTTAACTATAATGTGTATCATTGTGTCCATTTAGTGCATACGTGACATATGTTGTCAAATGGAAAGCACTCTAACTGTTGACAAGGTAAATTCATATAGCGTTTTATTATGACAAGAACAACACCTAATCTTTATTTGAAACAAAGTCATTTCACAACACCAAGTTAGAGACTATTTCAAACTTATGTTCACACCTTTCTCTTGGTTTATTTCATTTCTATTGATACCAACTCTTATCTTAATTACTTGACCTTAAAACTATAACAACTTTGTAATCAAACAAAACCTTTGTCAAGGTCTTGTCAATATATAGTTCTAGAATCACCTTTGAAAAATATGCGCCCCTTTTATTCTAGGCTAATGGTGTAATTACCTTAGTGATTCATTAGTTGATTGATATCCCTATTAATTTGATACATATATAACAGTTACAACCACATACAGAGTCTCCCTGTTTCAGTTTTGTGAGGGCTAGAACTGCCTCTAGTTGCAACTTTTGTACAAAACATTTCCTAGATAATTTTGCAGTGTTGCAGCAAAGCCACATTTCAACGTAATCTCACTGTCTACCAGCCAATGCCCCACTAAAATGTCCTGAAATTAAAACTACCAAAAATTACCATTTTTACCTCCTCTTTCCAAATCACTTGTAGAGTATCTAAGATGAGAAAAATTTAACATAGGCTAGTTTCCTGCCAACCAATGGGGAGATGGTTTCATGGGAACATGAGGAATGCCATTTTTTCACATCTGATGCTACCCTAATGAAGTAAACTTCTAAATTTTAATTGCTGAAACCAATGATTTAATTTTATAGCATTCATCTCACCTTGATAGATATTTGTGTCTAGGCATCCATTTTAAATAGAGACTAGTGATATCTATTATTAGAACCTGGTCTCCCTCTCTCTCTCTCCTCTTTATCTAGAGTCAGCCATCATCCATATTATAGAAAATGAGCCCTCAAAGGATCTTGTTCTCTAGCATTGGCATTAATATTGCTATAGTCCTGGAGATGTTAAAGACTTGTGCCTCCACTATTGCAATCTCTCTTCCGAGTCATTCCTTTGACTATCATTGTACTTTGTCATTTCTAGGATTTGAGATTGTTTCCTTGCCTAACTTGTGCCCATATTTGGATCTTGCAATATTCCACTGAATCCCTAATATACATTAGAATATCTAATATTTTTTGTATACCCATGAAGATTTCAGGGGAGCAGAGGCTCAACAAGAATAACCATTGGATTCATGTGATGATAAATCCTTTGAAGGGTGAATGCATCAAGAGTAGTGGTTGCCAATAAGTATTACGTAGACATTTGGATTAGCCCCATAATAATATTGCTAGGGAATTTAGTATTTACTCAAATGATAGGTCAACAAACCAATTCCATACTTCCTATTACTGTGTATTTTTAATTCATGACATTTATAACATAGGAACGATTTACAATTGGGAAAAGGTTATTTTTCCTAGCTTTATCTCGGCAAATATTAGACTTTAAAATTTCCAAGGCCATGTGTGTTGGCTTCTACATTATTTTTTTGCTAGAAAATTGTATTCAGTTTATTGGATTTCCATGAAAATGATATAATACTTGGCTACAAGTATTGTTTTGGAGAATTTTAGTCACATTCTCTGTATTGAACTATCTTCATCTTTGAGATCTAATTTTTCATTCTTTTCAGCCATTGGACACAGCAATTTTATTTTCCTTAGCCAAAATTATGGTTGTTGGGCTTTCTATGAAGACACTTGCTACAAGACTAACTAGAAACAACAACTTAAGGTCATACAACAAAAAAATGCAACCTATTGATTCATGATTGTCAATTCTAACATGTGAATTGTGATACACAAGTCTGCACTCAAAGATAATATAAAGATGAGATAATGTCCAACGACCACACATATACAACAGTGTGAATACAAAGGGAGTGTGAATTGAGATTGCTAAGTACTGCTCCTATAAAATAAAATAAAAGATCGATTGAGTAAAAAGCAGATGTAAACTAAACTATACTAGAAATGATTTTTGTATTTTAGTAGAATGAAATGGAATAGATGAGCTGTGATGCATAAATATGAAAATACTATTGAAAACTAGAGAATACCCTTAGCGAATTAAAAATCCTAACAACAAGACTGAACTTTAGTATCTGCCTATCAAAATTTCAGATTTGTACGAGCATAAATTGAAGGATGTTAATTCAAGAGTGCAAAAAAAACATGTACAGTGGATTAAAACAACAAATATATTAGGCCCACTCTACACAAATCTATAATCTAAGAATTTTTTATTACTCAAATAGAAGAATGTCACAGCAAGTTGTCATCTCACAAAAACTCCTACTACAACCTACAAGCTAGAAATACTCACTCTTATTATCTATTTCTACAAATGTATAACTAGTGTGCCCATCATTTTAATTTATAAGTTAAGAGAAGGTGTTGTTAGAAAACAGACTAATGATAGCGTTAGTGGTGCATCTCCCTTGAGCATGAGAAAATCTCTCATAACTTTGCCTTGTATGCAAGGCTTTTCTTTTAGAGTAGTGCATTATCATAGTAGATATAACTCCTCTCCTGAAGGTGCCTCATTCCATAAGTGTGCACTCATGAATGCACATGAGATGATGGTGTTAATCTCTTCAACTAGTGTGCCATACTTGGTGGGTGTGACTCAACAACTAATTCGTCTATCCTCGAAGGTGTCTCTATAAGCTTCTAGCTGTATTTAAGAATATTTCTGACTGGTGTACCAGAATCTATCTCTGCAATCCTGGTGCTGCTCAACTTCTCAAGGATGAGGTGAGACCAACTCAGACCAATTAGGTAATCTAACACTCTTGATAATTTTTTTTTTTCAATAACCCAAGATTCTCCTCCAACTTGTCAAACTTCCCCTTTGTTAGGAGCTTTGTCAAACTATTAACCATATGCAGCTTTGTCAGAATGTGGTCCAACACTACCAACTCCCTAATGAACTTGGAATCTTAGGAAATTGTATTAAATATCAATGTGTTTGAAATGGTCATGACACATTGGATTTTCATAGAGCTTGATGTAACTTTGATTCTCACAAGAGACAATATCAGGCTTCAACAACTGATTGGTTGACTCTGCAATCAAGTTGCAAATCTAGATAGCTTCATAATAAGTATATATATGAAACTTCCATATACTTTGCTTCAGTGGAACTGAATGCAATTGTTGCTTGCTTCTTATTGATTTAATAAAAATGATTTATAAAATGATAATAATGATGTTTAAAATGAGCCTTATGATGATCTACTTACACACATTGATTGTTCACAAGGTGTAGGGGTATGTTTATAACATCACTGCCCTTGAAAGCTTTGTCTTGAAAGCGCATTAATTAGAATTTTCTTTAGTTAAGAACATTTTTGTGGTGGAATGAAGTTTATCAGATATCTATTTATACTTTGTAGAGGTTTGACTTTGTTTGTCCTTTGAGTGTTGGTGAGGTTTCTTTGTATTTTTTACATCATAGTCTAAATTCTTTTCACTTGATTGTTTAACATGAAAGCTTTATGCTTATTGGAAATATATTTGCAATACCTACATGATCAAGAAACTGTTATGGTTAATTAAATTACTAATTAGGTACTACAGAAAGAGGATGATGCTGACAGGGCTTGCTTGGGTGACTCTGGGAGCAACCCGGCGGTGGTCAGACAAAGCTCTTCTAAGTTTCAAATATGAGGAGAAAAAATTGGTGATGTATATGTGGTTGCTCAACCTGGGCTATATGGAAAATCTTGGCAGAGTGTTTCCCTTTCCGTGTCTTCACGAAAGTAGGTTGTCTGGTCATATAATAACATCACTACATGTAGGTGATGGTTATGTAGTAAGTTCTGAGACTTATCTTCAGAATGGCTAATAGAGAGGATCAAGTTTGAATACAAGATATAATTTGATGAATTTGGAGATTTAGAGTTAAAGAAAAAAATGTGGTGATTTTTGGATGGCTGCTAATTTGTAGGGTTTTCCATTTTTATAATTTCTTTGTTGTGCTTTCTTCCATGCTACCTATTTTCTTTCCTATTGCCCTAGCATTTTAACTTCTTCGATGTCTATCTCTCTATTGTTTCTTGCCCCTTTTGAAATGTCATCCTTATTTGGTAGGTTTTTTCTTCAATATAGTGAGAATATTTTTCCATCACACAACTTCTGTGGGGTTTGTCTACGCAAATATCTTGTAAGGCCCATTCATCAAGGTATTTGATGAAATGAAATAATTATCAATAATCACCAACTAATGGTACCTACAGAGATTTACTCTAACAATTCTACAGTTTTCTTGTGCCAATAATTATACAACATTCTAACCTCATGAACTAGTCTGCTCTGTTCTCTTAGCTAATGTTATAATCACTTATTGCTGTTGTCAAATCTTTTACTCTCTAGTACTATTGAGCTATTTCAGTTATTTGTGGACATTGATCTATTTTCATTTCATTTCTTCAATTTTTCGAACTGTTATGTGTTACCTTTGGCCAGTGCCTTCTTTCTTACCTATGTTCTTTCTGCTTAAGCCTTCCAGCCAGCCAGAGCAGCAGGGGCAGCAGGAGCCACACAGTCCAGCTAGAGCCCAGCAAGGGCAGTGCACAAGCAGCAAGAGCCACGCAGGGCTAAAGCAGGCCCAGTCAGGGCAGCGCAGGGGTAGTGCAAGCCCTTCAAGTGCGATACAGGCCCTTACTGAGTAGCACAGAGGCTAATGCAAGCTAGTAAGGCTGATGTAGAGGGTTTCAGAGCAACGTATTACTACTGTTTTTATTTATCTGTTGGGTGAACTAGCTTTGGTGCCTAGGATTTTTGTACTTAGAAACTACATAATAATGAAAACCCTCTAGAGCTAGCTGCATAGGTTTTCCCGCATTATATTTTTCCTAGGGAAAGTTGTCCAGAAAATCTATTTGTCACTTTTTCTATGAGCATGTTATTCAGTATTTGATGTATATGTGTAGGTTGCTAGTTGTATTTACTATTTACTTCACTAATTTATTGAATATTTCAGAAATTAACTTGTAACTTAATTCAAGTAGGAGAAGTAAATCAAAATACTACAGCAGGACTTCTTAGATTAAGGAATTTCCACATTCCCTATGTCTAGCCCCATTAGGTCACCTAGGGCAACAATTTCCGAGGAATCCAGCTAGAGGAAAAATTCTATCTCCTACAAGCAGTTGTGTTGTTGGGTGCCCTCACTCTCCTTGGAACTTGTGCCAATTTCAATGGTAGAATCTTCGAATACCTCAAGGCCTAGCTCTAAGATCAAGTTTTGTCTAGGTGTTCCCAAGGATAGAACCTAGTGGAATCAATTTGACCTATCGAAGAAAAAACTCTTGTCTGGTCCTTTCCCATCACCTTGTCCAGGATAGGGACATCATTGGTTGCTAAATTCCATCCTCGAACCTGGGTTGGGTCCACTTGGCCTCATGTGGTCCCATTTGGTGTCAAAGGCTTTTCATCAAGGACCATTTGGGAATCCAAGTTCCCAAAGGATTTTAGGGATTAAGAACTTCCTTCATAAGTCTTCTTCTTCTCCCTCAACCCTGCAATCCCCCTCCTCTCTCCCTAGAAGATAAATTCCCTTGCTTAAAACGAAAGCAAGTCCCACTCTTTATTTTATCTTAGGGAAAGGGTTTCGAGGGTCACTTCCCACCTATTCATTGGCCTATACTCTAAAAGTGACTTCCTAAACTATCGAGACTCCATGTTGAGATTGCAACAAGATGATGAGCTTAGTGGAAAGAAATCGCCTTCACTAAGTGGGCATGTAGGCTATTTTTGGTGCAAGTCTATTTTTAGACCATGTCTATTTTTAGACATGTCGATCATATTCTATGAGTTGCAGGATGATATTTTTGGATGGTTGGTCATGTTGGAAAAAATAGATGGACTTCTATTTTTAGACATATTGGGTGGTATCTATTTTTAGATTTCCAGTCTAAAAATAGATATGTCGAATATTATTAGCTCTTAATAATATTTTGACTATAAACATTATCTTATTCTCTTGGAGCACTTCAGTTAAGTGCACAAATGTGGCACAGAAGCTGAAAGAAGGAATTATGCTATTCTTGAGGGTTAAGTGGAGCTATTGCATGGATACTTTAGTTAGAACTCATGTGACAGAGTTTGGTGGAGTTATTGAGGTAGTTCATGGAGTTGTGTTCAGTTTAACTGAGTTAAACATAGTTGATATAGTTGTATCTAGTCTAACTAATTGATACACTAGTGAGAGTGGTGTGAGTTAATTATTAATTAATTCACTAATTATTAACTCATTAATCAACTAAAGAATACATCAGTTAACTACAGTGCATGGACAGTTTCAATGGAGACCAGTGAAGAGGTAGGTGAAAGAGCAATGTGACTATCAGTTGTGACTATAATGTTGCATGATTTACAACAACCAGTGATTGGAGATGCCAATGAGGATTGCGTGAACAAGGCTAGAACAATTAGAGTTCATTCATAGCCATTCTTCAACAGTGATTGCGCAGTAGAGGCAGGCTAGCAGGTGGCAGAGATTGGAGCATGTGTTTTGCTAGATCGGACCTGATTAGTGTGTAGCAATTGGAGATTATACTGAGAGCTTGTGAGGAGCTTTGTATAATTATTGTTACATGATCTCTATGACATATAATATACAGATATTTGGGGGTTTTCAGCTTTAAGCTTTCCCATCAAATATTGTGTTCATATGTGTGATTTTTTATGGTTTTAATGTGCACATGCAATTGTTTTTATTTCCGTAGTTAATGATCAATGGTAGAAGAGATTCTATATTATGCATGAAGTTAAAATAGTGTGTGATCAGGAGAATCTCGGTGTATAAAATATTAATTATCAAATTTATACATTGTATTAGAGCGATATCGATCATTGGAGCAATTGCAAAACATTGAAGCGATTGAGTTTTGTGCTGGTGGAATTCGAATTTGCAGTAGAGTTTTCTTGGTGTCGAAGTTGAGATGTCTTTCAATGGATTGCGATTGGAGTATGCCCTTGAGGGTAGCTCGAATTATATTGCATGGAAGGACAGGATGGAGGCAGTGCTGGATGACAATGGGTTGAAGGAGTTCATAGATGCAGAAATTTTGAACCTGCTCCTAGTGATGTTGCCGCACTTGATGCATGGCGAAAGAAGACAACAAAGTGTTGAAGAATTCTATTGAAAGGTGTAAAGGATCACATAGTGTCCAGCCTTCATGGTAAGGCTTCTCCATTCTTGATGTGGAAAGCGTTGACAAACTTATTCCAAAGCAAGAGTGACTAGAGGAAGTTGGCGCTCAAGGATAAACTCAGGAACATAAAAATGGAGAAAGGCGACAGTATGCCCAAGTACCTCACGAAGTTCATCCAATGCAGGGATGAGCTAGGAAGTGTGGGGGTGATTGTAGATGACAAGGACTTGGTGATCTTGGCTCTACTTGGGCTTCCGAAGAGTTGGCATTCCTATCAGGACTCTATCAATGGTTAGGAGAAATTGCCAAGATGGGAGTGACTTTAGTCAGATCTTGTGCAAGAGGAGATAAGGCAAAGTACCAGGGATGGATCTTCATCAAAGAATGTAGATGAAGAAAAATGCACTTTGTCTACCAAAGCAAGGAAGGGGAATAGCAAGAAGAATGCTTCTCAATCTGGTGCAAAAGGCAAGAAGCAACACATGTCCAAGGTGAAGTGCTTTCACTGTCACCAACATAGACATTATGCCACTAATTGTCCACAGAAGAAGAAAAATAACTAGGATGCTGGATCTGCAGCTGCAGAGGCCTTAGCCTCATAGTTTGAGCTGCATTTTTCACTGATTGCATGCTTGGTCTCAAGTATGATGGGTTCAGTGTGGTTTCTTGATAGTGGTGCGTCTTTTCATATGACTGGATACAAAGATTTGTTTACTGATCTGGATGAGAAAGATCTTGGAGTGCACATCGAGATGGGTGATGATGGTAGATATAGTGTGACCGGTATCAGTACCATTTCCTTTGAGAGGGAGTCTGGTAAACCCTTTGTATTGAAGGAAGTGATGCATGTTCCAGGATTGAAGAAGAATCTGATCTCGATGGCCATGTTAGAAGACAAGGGATATGATGTTGTCTTTAGCGAGGGAAAGGCTTTCCTGCGCAGTAAGGCAACTAGTGAAACTCGGAGGATAGGGGTTCGAGTTAAGAACCTTTATCAATTGCAGGTAGATGGTTGCATAGCAATGGAAAGAAAGGAAAAAGGGGTGGTGATCAAGGATGAGGGTGAGCTATGGCACAAGAGATTGGGCCATCTTCACCATGGTGTTTTGAAAATTTTGCAGCAGATTTCTACCAGGCTTCCCAAAGGTACACTTGCGCAATCAGATCAGTGCAAGGGATGTACTTTGGGAAAAAATTTGAAATCCACCTTTCACGAGAAGGATAGTCACGCCACGATGATCCTTGAGAGAATTCACACAGATGTGTGTGGACCTTTCTCAGTAGCTTCGACAGCAAAGCACAGGTACTATGTGATATTTGTTGATGATTTTTCTCAGAAGTGTTGGATCTTCTTCATGCAGAAGAAGAGCGAGACATACTAAAAGTTCTGTGAGTTCAAGGCATTGAAGAGAAAGAATCGGGGAAGCAAGTGAAGGCTCTCAGGAGTGAAAATGGTGGTGAATTCATCTCTGGCGAATTCAAGGACTTTTGCAGCGCAGAAGGAATTCGAAGAGAGCTCATAGCACCTCGTAACCCACAGCAGAATGGTGTTGCTGAGGAGAAGAAAAGAACGATCATGGGTGCTGCACGGGCGATGTTGCATGATCAGGGCCTTCCCATACACTTGTGGGTTGAGGCATCCAATATTGCGGTTTATGTGCAAAACCGTTGTCCTCATAGGATACTTGGCATGAGTACACCCGAGGAGGCGTTTTCTAGTAAGAGGCCTAATATTTCTCATTTGAGGATTTTTGGCTCACCTGTTTACATTCATGTCACTAAGGATGCCAGGAAGAAGTTGGATCCAACTGCAGAGGTTGGGATATTTGTGGGGTACACTGATACACCCCACAACTATCATATGTAAAATCTCTTTCGGTAATAATCACATATAATGGAACGTTGTCGACGCATTTCGAACCAACCAGTGTGGTTCATCATCAAGACTATGTGAGAGATCAGATCAAATTAATAAGCTTAAATAGATGTAGAGATGGTTATGCTAGCCGTTTAGAAAACGACTAGTTTGACTTTTTAATGTTTTTAATTAGTAACGGCTAGTTCCCTCTTACTATTAAACCATTCAATAAATTTATTCACTCAGTTAATAAATTAATAAACTTATTAGTTATATTTATTTACTAATTAAAGCGAGAGGCTTAAAAATAAATAAATAATAGATAAATAAGTAAATAAATGAAAATAAAAAAATAAAATAAGATAAAAATAAAAATAGCAAAATAAAAATAATAAAAAATAGAATAAAATAAATAAATAAAATATCAAACTTTCAAACTTTCAAACATAAAAAAAAAAAAAATAAATAAATAATAATAATAAATAAATTAAAAATTAAAAATTAAAAATTAAAAAATATATATATATATAAATATAAATAAATAAATATAAATAAATAAATAAAAATAAAAATAAAAATTATAAATAAATAAATAAAACATAAAAAGATAAAATAAATAAATAAATATAAATATAAATATAAATTAATTAAATAATTAAATTAAAAATAAATAAAAATAAATAAATAAATAAATAATTAATTAAAAAAAAAGGGTGGGGCAAATTAAAGAAAATCAGGGACATAAGGCAGGTATCCAACACCTGCTGATGTTCCAACCATCATCTCTGTTGAGATTAAGGGGTCTTTTTTCGATTTCTAAGGCCTCTGTTAACTTACGATGATGGAAATGGTCAATCCTAGCAATGACCTTTGCCTCTTCAATGCAAATATGATGGTTAGTCTTTTCTGCATGTTCAGCTAGGGCAGACGAGCGGGATCTTCCATGCTTAATGTCAGTAGCATGTTCAGAAATTCTTTGATTTATAGATCGACCAGTTTCACCAATGTAAGGCATCCCATAGGAACAAGGAATGATGTAGACACCTTTCCCATCCCTAGGGTCAATTGGGTCTTTAACCGATTTGAGAGAGCTACGAATCGTGTTAAGGGGCTTGAAAGACAAAGACACCCTATGCTTCCTAGGGACCCTTGCAATTTTATCAGTGGTTCCTTGAATGAACGGAAGACGCACACTGCGGGACCATTGACTAGGGTCTTTATTCTTTTTAGATAGAGGACCTTTTCCTGCTTTAAGAAAAGCTTTAAGGCCTTGTGATCTATTATAACCATTTTTACAAAAGACACTTAACAGATGAGACTTTTCCCCTTCAACGTGAGACTCAAGCCCCTTAACATGATTCGCAGCTCTCTCAAATCGGTTAAAGACCCAATTGACCCTAGGGATGGGAAAGGTGTCTACATCATTCCTTGTTCTTGTGGGATGCCTTACATTGGTGAAACTGGTCGATATATAAATCAGAGAATTTTTGAACATGCTGCTGACATTAAGCATGGAAGATCCTGCTCGTCTGCCCTAGCTGAACATGCAGAAAAGACTAACCATCATATTTGCATTGAAGAGGCAAAGGTCATTGCTAGGATTGACCATTTCCATCATCGTAAGTTAAGAGAGGCCTTAGAAATTGAAAAAAGACCCCTTAATCTCAACAGAGATGATGGTTGGAACATCAGCAGGTGTTGGATACCTGCCTTATGTCCCTGATTTTCTTTAATTTTGCCCCACCCTTCTTTTTTTTAATTAATTAATTAATTATTTTTTTTTTATTTTTTTTTTAATTTAATTATTAATTTATATTTATATTTATATTTATTTATTTATTTTATCTTTTTATGTTTAATTTATTTATTTATAATTTTTATTTTTATTTATATATATATATATATATATATATATATATTTTTTTTTAATTTTTAATTTTTAATTTATTTTTTATTATTATTTATTTTATTTTTATTTTATTTTATTTTTATGTTTGAAAGTTTGAAATTTTGATATTTTATTTATTTATTTATTTAGTTATTTTTATTTTTATTTTTTTATTTTATTTTATTCTATTTTTTATTATTTTTATTTTTCTATTTTTATTTTTATCTTATTTTATTTTTTTATTTTCATTTATTTACTTATTTATCTATTATTTATTTATTTTTAAGCCTCTTGCTTTAATTAGTAAATAAATATAACTAATAAGTTTATTAATTTATTAACTGAGTGAATAAATTTATTGAATGGTTTAATAGTAAGAGGGAACTAGTCGTTACTAATTAAAAACATTAAAAAGTCAAACTAGTCATTTTCTAAACGGCTAGTTTAACCATCTCTACATCTATTTAAGCTTATTGATTTGATCTGATCTCTCACATAGTCCTAATGATGAACCACACTGGTTGGTTCGAAACGCGTCGAAAACATTCCATTATATGTGATTATTACCGAAAGAGATTTTACAATTTTATATGGATCACAGAAGCATAGATTCTAAAACTATCGTGTGTATTTTCCAGACAGTCGCAAGACTGTTGTGCAACGGGATATCAAATTTCATGAGGAGAAAGCCATGAAGTGTTCGCTTGAGAAGGAGCCACACTTGCATGTCAATAAAGAGCTATTAGTTCCTAAGGATGAGCCTCAGGATGTGGATCAGCCACAAGAGGAGGTTCATGGAGTGGAAGAAACCACTCATGCAGCACCAACCATCAGAGGGCAGAAGCGCACTACAGAAGCTAAGCGACTGGCTCAAGATGCAAAGAAGATTGTAGGGGCACCTACATCACAGCGCATATAGAGACAGTCACCTGACCGTTATACTAGATACATGGCCATTATGAGCAAGTGTATCGTGACAGAGCCATCCTCTTTCGAGGAAGCTGTGGAGGATCCCGCATGGGTAGATGCCATGGTGGAAGAGTATGATTCGATTGTCAGAGACAATGCATGGGAGATTTTCCCAAGGCTGGAAGGGAAATCAGTGGTAGGTTCAAGATGGATCTACAAAGTGAAGCAAGCAGTTGACAAGAGTGTGGAGAAGTACAAGGCAAGATTTGTTGCCCGAGGCTTCTTAGAGATTGAGGGGATCGATTATGAGGAAACCTTTGCACTTGTGGCAAGGTATTCTTCCATATGGATGATTCTTGCTGTCTTAGTGCAGATGGGGTGGCACATTCATCAGATGGATGTGAAGACTGTGTTCCTCAACAGAGTGATTGACGAGGAGGTGTACATAGAGCAGCTTGAAGGTTTCGAGATCTTCAGCAGCGAGTTGCATGTGTGCAGGCTCAAAATAGCACTGTATGGGTTGCAACAAGCACCTCGTGCTTAGTACACAGAGATAGAAAGTTATTTCACCGGACTTGGATTCTCCAAGAGTGAGGTGGATCCAAACCTATACCAGATTGTGGTGGAGGGTAAGTTGCTGATCATTGCACTTTATGTAGATTATTTGATTTTGACAAGTGATGAACTGTTGATACTCTCATGCAAGGTTGATCTTGCAAAAGAGTTTGAGATGAAGGACTTGGGCCTCCTTCATTATTTCCTGGGATTTGAAATTTGGCAACGCAGTCATGGATTGTTTGTGTCTCAAGGCAAGTATGCCTGGGAGATACTAGAGAAGTTCAACATGCATGGCTGCAAGCCTATCGACACTCCTCTTCCTGGTGGTTGGAGGAAAGCGGATGCTACATCGGCAGAGGTAGTGGGTGCCACTGTTTATCGACAGTTGATGGGGTCGCTTATGTATCTGGTCAATACACAACCTGACATATGCCATGCTGTTAACCAATTTTCACAAGTTATGGTTAATCCTACAAAGCTCTTCTGGAAGGTAGGAAAGCATGTATTGAGATATCTCAGAGGCACATTGGGATATGGTTTATGGTACAGACAGTCAGATGAGGTGAAGTTGTGTGGCTTCACGAATGCAGATTGGGCAGGGAGCCCAATGGACAGAAAGAGCACATTTGGAGGGATTTTCAGTATTGGGTTGACAACAGTTTCTTGGTACAGCAGGAAGCAGAGATCCGTGGCACTCAGTTCAGTAGAGGCTGAGTATATGGCAGCAAGTTTGGTTGCATGCGAGGCTATATGGATGAGGAAGATCCTGGTTGGGTTGTTCGGTTCACACATAGATCCTACTGTGATATATTGTGATAATCAGAGTTGCATCAAACTCTCTGTTAATCTAGTATTTCATGATATATCTAAACACATTGACATCCGATATCATTGTATCAGAGATTGTGTGCAGTGGAAGATCATGTTACTTTCATACATTCCCACAGAGGATCAGGATGTTGATATCTTGATGAAGGCGCTCATCAAGAGCAAATTCAAATACCACAGGGGTAGGATAGGTGTGGCAGATAATCCTTATCTTGCTGAGAGGGAGTGTTGATATTGCAACAAGATGATGAGCTTAGTGGAAAGAAGTCGCCTTCACTAAGTGGGCCTGCAGGCTATTTTTGGCGCAAGTCTATTTTTAGACTGTGTATTTTTAGACATGTCGATCATATTCTATGAGTTGTAGGATGCTATTTGTGGATGGTTGGTAAAGTTGGAAAAAATATATGGACTTCTATTTTTAGACATATTGGGCGGTATCTATTTTTATATTGCCAATCTAAAAATAGATATGTCAAATATTATTAGCTCTTAATAATATTTGGACTATAAACATTATCTTATTCTCTTGGAGCACTTTAGTTAAGTGCATAGATATGGCACAGGAGCTGATAGAAGGAATTACGCTATTCCTGAGGGTTAAGTGGAGCTATTTCATGGATACTTTAGTTAGAACTCATGTGACAGAGTTTGGTGGAGTTATTGAGGTAGTTGATGGATTTGTGTTTAGTTTAACTGAGTTAAACATAGTTGAGCTAGTTGTATCTAGTCTAACTGATTGATACACTCGTGAGAGTGGTGTGAATTAATTATTAATTAATTCACTAATTATTAAATCATTAATCAACTAAAGAATACATCAGTTAACTACAATGTATGGACAGTTTCAACGGAGACCAGTGAAGAGGGAGGAGCCATCGGTGAAAGTCCACGAAGAGAGAGGAGCCTTAGCTGTGGTGACAATGGGCTAAGCCTCCGTCGTTTCCCTTGTCCTAGAAATTGCCCTCTTAGGAGCCCCTTTTAGGTCCACTACTAGTTTGAGTGGTAACAAGTTGTTCAAAATTCCATTTGTGAACAACTCTTTGGTATGCCCACTTTTGCCATACTATAACTCCAAGATAAGAAGTCCAAGGCTATGGAGGCTGCCTTTCTTGTCACTGAATCAATCCTCTACAATATAGTGAACTAGGGCTAGTTGGTGGGCCCACTTGATTGTTACTTTAGTCCTTCAAAGTCTGCACATCCTTAGGCCCTATACACCTTCCCTTCTACCAATTTTGTTGTCCTTCACCAAAACAAGAGTCAGGGCTCTTCTTTGACAGTAACCTAACAACCCTCCAACTGTACTTGGATTACCATCAGTCTGCCCAACCACACTCAATTATTTTTACTAATCTAGGGCCCACAATATTTTCTTCATCTAGCGCTCTTCAAATTTTCCACCTAACAATGTTTTGAGTCCTCTCAAGATCATTGTTCTTATGTATCGAAAATTTTATCTTTGGTGTCCAATCTATGAAAAAATATGAACTACTCCTCTTATCATACTTCTAACAATTTATAGATGACTGAACTAGGATCACAAATCAGCCACTAACATTCCATTTACTAATTTTTTATAGGTTTCTTCAGATCTTTGTCTAAAACTCTATGGAAAGTCCACCAAAATCAACTCCTTTACATGTCAATCCATTCTTCATATGGCACATTTTTCTGCATGCTCAATCTTCTGCTCAGGTTCCACCCTCGTTTGGATCTGTTGTCTCCACACATACTCAATCTGCAAACCATCTTCTAGATCTGTGATTTTTATTGCAGAAATAAACCTCGCTCTAAGGGTCACAATGTGTATTCTTCTATGCAAATTTGTCATAGTCTTAAGGGCATACCTTATGAACTAAACATGCTAGGAAACTGTCCTAACTAGGGCATTATAATTATGTACTTCTAATTGTTGTAGAACAAACCCTATCCACACATAGAAAAACAAGAATCTTGCCTCCATAAGAGACTCGACCTAGCTCATATGGATCCATAGTTTCTAGGCATTTCTTTGACTGAATCTTGACATGAACTTTAGATCTCAATGTCGACCCTCTAACTAGGGTTAACTCAATCAATATTATGCATGTGTCGACTTCTGTTATGGCTCTAAATTACAGTGCAAGCCCTCCTCCATTTATGTTGGTCTTTATCGCAGACCTTGTGGCCTACTAACCACCACAAGGCAAGATGGTATCAACCCTCTCTTATATTTCATGTAGAAAATCTAACCAACAGGATTCAATCTGATCTTGTAATGTACTAAAACAAGACACTGAATCCTTCCTACAATTTGTGGAAACAAAACACGATCACACAATCACATATAAGTAAGAGAAACAAGTTATCAATCACACAACACAAGATGTATTTGGGGAAGAAACTGCTCAAAACCCTCTATCTCTATTTTGTATTAAGTCATGGAATCATGAAACAATATAATGCTTAATCTCTCTTGATATTCTCCAACACTCTGCCAATTGTCTCCTGCTGATCTAGGCAAAATCGGTCTAGTACTTAGCCAATTCTCAGCCTTCCTTCAACCTGCCTTGCTCACAAAATTCCTATGGAATTATCTCCATATTAATTAGGAAAATCAACCTTCCTTGATTGCGCAATCCATCATGGCATCCCAATGACTTTATAATTGCACATGGGAAATTTTCTATGAATACAACTAATAGTTATGTTCCTCTTAATTGTGTTACAATAAGGATCAAGGGTCCTTTTGTTATTTAAAATAAGATAAAACCCTAAACAACCAAAACCCTAACCCAAGGAGATGTAACACAAAGATTTTATGGGCCTTGTTGGGGTTTGTTGGCAATCAACTTCCCGGTGTCATAACTTGGTCATATGATCTTCGTTTGATGCACATGATACCTTGTTAGAAAGATCTCTCCGAGGACTACAACTACTAATGTGATTTCAATGAAATCACTAAACCTTTTGTGCCCAAAAAAGGTTGTTTGGGGCCTCAAAATGGCTCCGAAAGTTCAAGACCCGAAAAACTGCAAAAATAGTAAATTGTGCTATAATTAAGGAAGCTGAAAAATTGAAAGAGACAATGGCAAGGGCCCAAGTGGAATAGGCGGGTGGCCACCAATATCCACCTCAATCACCTTAAATCGAATTTCTTGAGCTAACTCAACCATCATGACTTAGTTAACTGATGAAAGTTTTTATGAGATGAAATTACAGTTTATTGTCCAATTTATTTAAGGGAAAAATAAATTAGAGGCCTCACATTCCTCACTCCTGGTACATCAAAATTCCTCACTAGTGTGGGTGCATTTTTTTTGTCCTTTCTAGTTGCCAATTTCATTGTTTCTTGTTGCAAATTTCAACACTCCCTCTCAACAAGAAAGGAATTCAATCTATCCCCATCTGGTACCTTTGGAATGTTCTGCATGCTACACTTCTCTAGTGTTCTTTGCACCTGCAAATCTTGAAATTGAATAGCCTCTGAACAACTGAATTAGTATAATGCATCTATCATCAGAGTCTTCTGACTACTACTAGCTACTGCACTTGTCTAGTACTGGATTCTCTACGCTGCTGCTGACATCTGCATATGTGCCCTTTGAACTGTTGCTAACTCTGATTTGTGCTCCAGTACTTGGCATCTGTCACTTTGATAACTATCTTGCTGACATCTGACTACATCAATCTAACTGATCCTTCCTACTACTTCTGTACTATGGGCTCCTCGTAGCTAGGTTCGATCCATGAGACATGCCATCTCAATGGACCTTGCCCAAATTTCTTATCTTGGAATTATGTCTACACATCACCCCACCTTACACCTCGAGGTATGGTTGCTCCCTCTTCCCATCTAGCTCGAAATTTCCCCCTCATGGAGCTTTCTGCTTGAGTGGATGCTTCCACTTGATCTCCTCTCTGCTTCTCCAATTGTGGCAGCTACTCCACAACCTTCTGAGACTGCTTCTCATGAGGACGCATGTTGAGAGGTAATTTATGCTCCCTCTAAATCACCGAGTCTCTAACTTCTACCTTTATCCTCAAAGCTTTGCATGCATCTGGTACCTCAAGTGCATATAGGTTCTTGATTCACGCACAGTGTAATTGTCCTGATGTTAAGAAAATTTTCTAAAAAAGAGTTGATTTTAAATCTATGATATATCCCTCATTCGAGCTCCAATTCGACTGGTTTTTTTTTCCATTTGGGTAGATTTTTGCAAGGAATCCAAATATTCTATTTTTTTTTAATTTTACACCAAAATCTTCAGATATTCTTTGCAAACTCGCCACCCAAAAAATTTCTACTCTGATACCATGCGGAAAATCTAACCAATGAGATTCATTTTGATATGGTAATCTACTAAAACAAGATATTGAATCCTTCCTACAATTTGTGGAAACAAAACACAATTGCACAATCACATATAAGTAAGAGAAATAAATTATCAATTGCACAACAACATGATATATTTGGGGAAAGAAAATTCTCAAAACCCCTCTATCTCTATTGTGTATTAAGTCAAGGAATCATGAAACAATACAATTCTTAATCTCTCATGAGATTCTCCAGTACTCTGTCAATTGTCTCCCATTGATCTAAGAAAACTCGGTCTAGTACTTAGCCAATTCTCATCCTTACTTTAGCTTGCCTTTCTCATGTAATTCCTAGGGAATTAACTCCTTATTAATTAGGAAAATCAGTCTTCCTTGATTTCACAATCCATCATGGCATCCCAATGACTTTAAAATTGCACATGGGAAATTTTCTCTGAATACAAATGATAGTTGTGTTCCCTTTAACCTCTGTCTCAACTGGGTATTCCTCAAAAATAACATGCATGCAACTATTAATAGTGAATTATCAGTTATCTGATTAATCACTCATTGTGAATTAAATCTAATTTAATTCACTGGACCTCTCACTAGCTCATCACTTAGTTAGAACTAGTTAAACTGATTTTAACTCATTTAATTGAGTTAATTACACTTGCACCCCACTAATGCATCAACTTCAACTGGACCTCAAAAATATTAGAATCCCTCTAGATGCCTCATCTTAGACCCTCAACTCAAATTTCTTGAGATAACTCGGTCATCATGACTTAATTAACTGACACAAGTTGTTATGAGATGAAATTACAATTTATTGTACAATTTATTTAAGGGAAAAATAATTTAGACGCCCCAAATTCCTCACTCCTGGTGCATCAAAATTCCTCCCCAGTGTGGGTGCATTTTTTTCTGTCCTTTCTGGTTTCCAATCTCACTATTTCTTGTTACAAATTTCAACATTTCAGAATTTGATGTGGCCTTCACACAAAGACACCATTGAAATCACATGCCCATATTCTCATGAGAAACCTATCTTAAGCTCGATGTACCAAAAGAGAAGCAACAATATGCCATCCTACTTCCTAGCGCAAATCGACCATTAAGGTATGAAACATTCTTCTAAACCCTCACATGATGATCTTGCTCTTGGAGGATGATCACGACCTCCCTTTAACAACCCTTACTCAGCCCTCGCACTCGACCTAGTTTAGGACTACATCTCTCTTCACCCCCTTGATGTTCCAGATAGTGGGAATACATGTCAAACATGCTAACATGTGCCAAGTGATAAGGAATGCCAAGATTTACAAGGGTATGTCAATGCATGTCAGGGACTGTCAAGACAACAAAATGGAGAAAAAATTTTAACTACAAGGAAATGAACACATAAGAGGGTTAATAAGTCATCAATTTACCTTTTCCAAGAGAGGCATGCTAGGCACACCAACACTAGGTGACAATAGGTGCCAAGTGCAAAGTATTAGTGCATTCTAAGTGCCAAGTATTCCTTTGTTGCTTCTCATCTACTTTCCAACTATTGATCATGACAAATAAATTTAATATTAAACCATGACAAATCATACCAAGGAATCTTAACGTATTCCATACATGCTAAGACTTTACAAGCTCCAACACATGCCAAGCACCAATATTTCATGTTAGGGACTAATTTTATGCATGTTATGAAGTGGAAGGGAATGTTGAAGAGTGCTAAGGTGTGCTAGAGACTGATAATGCATGTTGATAAGTGTTAAGGAGTACTAGGAAAAAACATTAATGGAGCACTAGGTAAAAATTCATGGAAGTTAATGAATATGAGGAACGTGTACTGCCAGAGACTAGTGTTAATGAGTGTTATTTGTCATGCCAAGGAGGGAGTGACAAGGTTGCTAAGAATTGGTAAGGCATGCTAAGGAATATTAAGGCATGTAAAGAGTTCCCAAAGTGTGCTTGGGAGTTCCAAGGTGTGCTAATTATATCATGTGCCAATTAATAGTGCCAAGATATGCCAATACATGCTAGGTGCTAAGGATGTGTCGCAGGGTGCTAGGGTATTTCAATAGGTGTCAAGGAAACAAAAGGAAGAACCAATAAGAGGGTTAATAAGTAAGGACTTTATCTTCTTGAAAAGGGGCATGCTCGACACACTAATAATAGGTCCCAATACATGCCAAGTGGCATTATGTGTGTTAGGGTCCCGTGATTTGGCAGATTGGCAAACCAAATGACAAAGTAACATCAAACCAACTTTGGAGCCCAAGGACCTAGCCTTCCCTGGACTTAGAGAGGCCTCTCTCTATTTTTGCAGGTGATGTAGATTTGTTTGCTTCTCGTGCATTTGATTTTAGGCTAGTTGTTAAGTGTTTTTTTAGTTTGTTTTAGGGTTTTTGACGGAGGAACCAATCAAAGGATAAACAGACAAAAATATTGTTATACCAACTGGGCTATGGGGTTGAAAAAGTCGAGAAAGCCTCAAATGATGGGCAAGGTATATTGAAGGGCCGATTTGGTTAAGGTAAAATGGATTCTTTAGGTGGAGTGAAATGGGATGGACACTAGTTTTTGTGAATGACAAAGAGTTTTAAAAATAAATAGTTTAACAACAGACATCCATGTGGTAGGGCTAACTATTAATCACGATAAATGAAACTTCAAATTGATAGATGCATAAAATAAAGATTCAAGCGATGCATAGAAGTATAAGACCCTCTAACTTTGGGAAAATTGCCTTCAAAATTTGGGGAAAAAAAATAACTCAATCTACGAAGATGGAACTCCTAGACATCATATTTTTAGCTATCAGGAACTTTTAACTAAGATTGCAGAGCATAGGCAATGGGCAAGATCGACACAAGACCTCTTTGGTTCAACTAGGACAATCAAACATTCAGAGAAAGGTTTCAATAATGGGTTTTTGGTTAGCTAGGAGTAAACAGGGCTTACCGTGAATCATACTAGATAGCATAAATAATAACCATTAATGAAATTGAGAAAAATTCTTAGGGTATCAAAGAGCATTTAAGAATTCTTTTGACATAACTAAGAAAGACGACAAACATAGAAGCTGTAATGAATCAGAAAACTTGACGTGCCTCCAAGGGCATGTCTCAAATCTATTCTTTATTATCCTACAGCAAGAAAGAAACATGAAAATATATATGATAACTAAGGAAACATAACAAATAAGGAAAACTATACCATTTTACCAAGCCAAGGAATCCAACAAACAGTCCTCTTCCACCATCCAAGACACACAAGAAATTATCCACTGCATGAGACAAAGTATTTATTCCAAGCTTGTATAACCATGTATATCCTCTATAACATCAAGTTCAGCCCCTTCATACAATGAAATCTCTTGGAATATATAGGCTAAAGAGAAATAACCTATCCAAGAGCATCTAGAAGGCCATTGGCCTATTACAAATATCTGATTTTGTCCTTGAGGCTTTGCAAATCCCAAGGCACAAAATATCTTTAAAAATATCTTAAAATGCTAAAAATGGAAATACAATTGACTTTTCATGACTAAAAATGTCCAAAAAAGGCTAAACGCACATTTGGAAAAGCCACTTCAGAAAACTGCCTTTTTTTCCAAAATGCTACAGGAACGTAGCAACAGAAAATTCCCTGTCTTGTAGACAACTTTTGAGGGACCTCCTGATGTCGTAACAAGGCCTGTGATGGCTCATTTGAAAGCCCTAGATGTTTAGTTTCTATAAATACTTGATTTTTCCCAAATTTATCCCTGTAAGTATGTCAAAATGTGGACTAAGTGGAGAAAACCAAAAAAATAGCCCTTGCTGATATGTGAGGCAGAAAGTTAAGAAATCATTGTTTTTCGCCTCTTTGGGGGACCAAAACACCTTCTTTGGATCTAAAAAATGGTGAGTAGCTGCCCCATAATTTATTCCATCCAACCAAATGAGTTTCATGAGCTGATTATTCTCCTAGCACCCATGGAAGTGCCTTGAAAAATGTGCAATTATGGCCAAAAAATACAAAAAACAAAATCTTGTCAAAAAATTTTCAATCTTGGCAAGCAAGCTCCTCATGGGTTCTTAGAAGCATGTAAGGAATATGAGGCCAAAATTTCAAGTGCTGATGTGCCTTTCTCCACTTTTTCTACCAGGCGCCTCTTTCGGGTAGCCTTGAGCCTTTCTTCAGCAAGTTTGAGCTTTCTTCGGGCAAATTGGTTTAACTTCTTGTAGTGCTCAGTCATATTCTTTTGTAGACTCAAGTATCTGTTAGTTTCTCTAACTTATCCTCCAAATTCTTGTTGGCCCTTTCAAGCCATGATTCTTTATCATTCTCTATTTCTTAGGTGAGCAAAGAAGTGAGAGGATAAGATCGGACAAGGGCTGCCTCTTCTTCCTTCTTTTTCTACAAAGCTCTCTTGAGACCCATATTCATGGGCCTCTTTCTCATTGGCTACTCTTCTTCTTCAGTATCATTAAATTTGCCCATGATCTCTTCAAGCTTGACTTGTGCTTTAGAGGCTTCCCTTTGGTACTTGAAAGCTCAAGCCTCATAAATTTCCATTTGACCACTCATTTTTTTGTTTTGCATCTATAGAACATGTATGAGGTCCTTGGAACTTTCCAGATCAACTTGTAGGTCATGAATTCATGCCTCTCTATTTTTCAAAAAAGCTTCAAGAATTCTAGCTTCATTATCCCCATCATCACTATCTATCTGTATGATATCAAACTCCCTTTCCTTTTCATGACTACTCTCCTCTTTTTCTTTCCCCTTACCTTGGATAGACATCTTGGTCCTCCTCCTCTTTGGCAATTCAACAATGCTCTTTTTAGGCAGTTTTCCACTACTTCTTAATGCCCTTGCGACATAGCTAGTCACTACTGGAGTGATCTTCTTCTTTGCTGATCTAGTGTTTCTAGGCTTTGCCACTTTTGGAGGAAGAGTCATGGCCCCTTGCCTAGGAGAGGTAGCTAGCACATGCTCTTGGCCTTGTGGAGGAGAAGAGAGAGGAGGTTTATATATTTTCACTTTCTCAACTTGGTCTTTTACCTTGCTGCCTCCATAATCATCTATTCTAGCTTCATCTTTGTCACTATTTTCTTCTGCTTGAATATTTCCTTGCTTTTCTTCATCACTGCTATGCTCATGGTCACTGATTTGGTATTTTTGCTCCATGCTACCCTCTTCGGAATGATCATTGTTTGGTGTTTAAATTCCATCATCATTACTTGCTTGAGGGTTGTATTGTTTCTCATCATAAGTGTCATTTTGAGGATTGTCATGACCCTCATCATAAGTGTCTTTTTTAGGACTTTCATGACCCTCATCATCACTGTTTTGGCTGCCACTTCGTTTGTCATCTTGAGGACTATTTTTTTCATCTCTGTCCCTTCTTTCTTGATGACTGTTGTGCTCTTTACCTTCACTGTTTTGTCCCTCATCATCATCATGCTTACTATTGTGTTGGCTGCCATCATGTTCCTCTTCATGACTACTATGCTCACCATCAATTGGTTCATGCTCACCATCATTTCCTTCTTCCCCACTGTCATGATTTGATTCTTCACTGTGTCCTTCTTCATTACTAGTTTTCCTCTCCTCTTCTTCACTCTCAATCATAGTGGATTTTGGTCTTTTAGGATTGGATTTACTAGAAGAATGAGAAACATGATGAGTGGATGGTGAGGAAGGCGCATGAGATGAAGAGGCAATGACAAAATCGGGATGGGAGATGAAAGAGTCCCAAGAAACTCCCTTTTTATCAAGTTGATGGACGATGATGATCTTGATAAAGGAGTGATGAAATAAACAAGCTTGTTGTTGAGTGGAGGGCTTCTTTTGGATAGTAGAGGCCATCTTTGTCAATGCTTCTGTAGAGGAAGAAAGGTAGGTTTAGCAACTGAGTTCTTGTGAAATGCATAAGAAGCCTGATGGGATAGATATAAATCCAGGAAAACCTCCCTTCACATGTGAAATAATTCATGATGACTTTCATGAGGGGAGCATAGCTGGTCAACAAGTGAGAAAAAGGGAAAATATCTTGGCAAGCATCCTGATGGTCTGGTTTTAGAAAGGGTTTGTAGTGATTTAGATCTAGGTATGTTTGTTTGAACCACTTTTCTCCTATATATGGGATCTTAGTAGCTTTGGAGATAGTCCTAGGAGAGAGTTTGAAATCTAGACCTGCTAAATGGATATGCTTTCCTTACAGCCTCAAAGAAAAAAAATGAGTCAAAGGAAGGTGACCTTTTACTTCTTGGACATTTTAGCAAAATTCCAAGCACCCTACTTCATGAAAATTGAAGAGTACTGAAGGAGATTCATTCACCTCTTGAGTTGTAATAGGCTCATACCTATTGTGATACCCACTTCTGTTATCCTTCTTTGGAGTCATTTTTTCTTCTGATACTGTTTCCTGACTTATCAAGACAAACTATTCAAATGATCACTGAAATAGGTCCTCAACCAAAAACACCTTTTCCTCTTTGCAAGACTAAGTTTGTCTTTAGTTGGCAAGAAAGTTTTTGTTAAGTGAAAGCAATCTCCCTTCTTATAAACTGTGTTGTGAGCAAAAGGCTTTTAATAAAATCTATTTGTGGTTTATGAAGAAAAGTCCCCTTTCCTTTTGATAATACAACTCTTCCTTCTTATTCACGGTTTCTCTATGATTTTTGAGCATACAGGCTGCTTTGAAAACAACAATGTTTTCCCTTTTGAAATATCACTGACACTTTGATGATCATTGTTTTATTAAGGCTAGAAAAACAATCCTTTTTGGATGAAGATCATTTTGTTTTACCAAAACAATAGTCTCCCTATCACTGATTAAAAGGCCTTCTAAAAAAACTGCATCCCTCTTTAATGATCACTGTTTCTCTTAAAGGAAAACAAGTCTTTCTCTTTTATCACTACTTCTCTTTGGTGTCTCAACAGGCAAGTATCCTTGAAAATGGCTATGTTTCTTCTTTTGAAAATCGCTATTTGAGGGACCCCTTTTAAACTGACAAAAATACCTTCTTTAAACACTATTCCTTTGCCTTTTTAAATAGACAGGTTACTCTTGACACTAACAATGTTTGGCTTCCTTGTAAGACTGTTATTAGTCCTTGTGCAAACCTGATTCAATTATTTTTAAGCCAAGAATTTAGGCAAAGAAGAAAATAAATACATGCTAATTATGTCCTATGATGTTTTTTAGATGACTTTCCTTGAGCAAAGTTCGGTCTTCAACCATTTTTGAGGGCCTTTTTGAGCATTGGCCTAGGTGGTAAACCGTCGTTCAGAGATGCTTGTAGCCTGAATGGAACAATGCGTTCAGAGATGGTTGCAGCCTGAATGAAACAACTCATTCAGAGATGGTTGTAGCCTGAACGAAAAAACACATTCAAACTTTGTTGCTAGGCTGAGTAAGCCTGACCAGAAGAAAAACCATTTTCAAACTTGGTTACCGAGCTGGGCGGGCTTGAACCAAAAAACAACCACGTTCAAACTTGGTTACTGGGCCGGGCAGGCCTAATCAAAGGATCAACCGCGTTCAAACTTTGTTGTTGGGCATCGGGCACAGGCGTGTCGTGCAACACTACAGGCATGCAACACCTATAACAAAAGCCTTCTGTGGGCACCTACAGGCGCACCATGTAAGGGTACATGCACGTCACCCGTCCAAACTACTATATTGTTGTGTAAGAACTTGTTAGAGATCAATTTTCTCTTGCCCACGGTGTTGGCCAAATGATAAACGAAATGTTTGTTTCATGCCTTTATAGTGTAAGAGGGTTTGGAACCTCTTCCCATCCTCCACTAATTTGCAAAACGAATCTATCCCCTTTAGCATTTGTTTTCAAACCAAATGACTTTGTTGCATTGGTATTTGGGATTGAACGTAGTCCTTTTCTTTTTCTTTTTTGAAAGAAAACATTTTGACAAAGAACTGATGTCTTCAACTCTAATTGTTACTGCAAATTTGTCCTCAAAACCTATTTAACCTTGAAGATTCTTTTTAACCCCTTGTTTGTCTTAACATCTTGTGTTTGATATTTTGATTGTTTGAAAGAAAACCTTGAAAAGGACTGATTCCTCAACTTTAATGAATCTACAAAAATTCTTTCTAAAACTTATATCAGCCTTAAAAAGTTTCTGACCTCTACTTTTTATGAAAGGGGTTATAAAACTATGTTTTTCTTCAACTTGTCTACAAGGGAGGTCAACACAAAAATGACTATCGCAACCTCTCAAAATCACAACGCAAATCCTCTAATTTTGTTTCTTTGAAAAGATCAATAAAGGAAAACAACAACCCAATACATCACCTGAAAGGGGCCAATGTAAACATTCCCACTGCAGCACTTTGAATACACTATGTGTCCATTGTTTTATGAAGAGATGAGGCCTTTTAATCATGACAGCTAGTTCCAAATTTTTTCTCCTTCTACTTGTTTACACAAAGGAGGCCTCTAAAACAAAAACTTATCTTTATAAGATACTGTGCCATATTTCCCTTTCGAAGGTGATCTTTCAAACTTAAAATTTTGAGCTTATCTTCTGATTGAAAACACCTCATAATGTAAAATGTTCATGCCCACCAAGACTCTATCTCTGATCATTTGATGGAGGCATCCTTTGACCGAAGTGAATCATGGTTACATCACCCTTTTAACCCTTTGAATGAGCTGATTCATAGTGTAAACATTTGGAGAGCTAATCCTCTGCCTTTTTATGAAGGAGGCCATTGTTGAAGTTTGTCAAACCAACTGCTCTCTTCCCATGTGAATTTTCTTATGGCAGTGTCTTTGTCTCAGAGGCATTATGAAGCTTTTTAAGAGTGAATAACATGATTTGGGAAAAGATGAGGGTTACTGTTAGGCACTTTGTATCAATACTTTCTCTTGACTGTGCATAGACCTTCTATTTTTCATGAAGAGAATCCTTGCAACTGTGAACACCTATGCTCATTTAAAAACATGGTTAGGCCCTTAACTTCGTGATGAAAATGGTCTTCAATCAATGCAAATTCATCTATCTTAATAATGTGCCCTCGGTCCTTTAAATGAGTTGGAAAAATAACCTTTGGTGCTCTCCCTTTATTCATCCATTGGAGGCAGTATTTTTTATAAATCATAAGGGATCTGTTTAAATGAAAAAATTTCTCTTCCTCATAAACTGTCTGTGTGGATTCTCTTTGTATTCAGTTACATAAGTCAGTTTAAAATCAAGCTTGGTCTACTTCCTTGGCCATTTAGATGAGGTTGTTCTTAGTCGAAAACTCCATCCTTGGATTATAATTTGGAGGAGGCTCTTCATAAACATAAGAGTAGAGGTTTTTAGCACCATTATGTCACTGCTTTGCTGATGATGTAACACAGGCCTTCAACCTATAAACTTTCATTTTCTCCACCATTATTCCTCAACTAGTCTTTCCAAAAGAAAACTTTCTTGAACACAATTTTAATCCTGCTATGCATCCTCTTTTCATCTTTGGAGGAAAAAGTGCCAAGCAGCCACTGAAGTTTCTCAACAATATGTTTGACCCTCTACTTATTAGTGAAGGAGGTCAAACAATATGTCTTCTAACCCTCTGCTTTTATATGAAGGAGGTTTTCTGTCATTGTGCTTCAAACCATCTTTTTTTTGTAGGAGGTTCTATCCAACACATGATCTCATTTGTTTCAACACTGTGTCATTGCTCTGCAATATATGACTTTGTTTGGTACCACATCATTGTGAAGTTTTTTAGGGAGTGAACAACATGGTTGGTATATGGATAAGGCTCACTGTCAAACACCTTTCAACTAAATTTCCTTTGACTGTGTTTTCAGGGGTACCTTGAAGTTGCCTTTGACTAATTTTCACATCCCAAGTTCCAGGTAACATAAGAAGAAGCTATCTTCTTATGTCGTGCATGATGATGCCCTTTGGAAAGATCAGGCAGCATTGATTTTGGAGGAGATTATGGAGCGCTATTGATCAGAATCACTTGGTCTTTTGTATTCATGTGACTTGGAGGATGATCTCTATTCTTCAGGCAATTTTTGGATTTATAACATGTACACTTGCTGCTCTTACTTTACAGCTCTCCATCTTCTTCATTGATGGAAAAAATTTTCAACATGAGAGACCTATTTGAACTTGTCCCTTTGCTCTTTTTGCACACTTATAATCATTACAATTACACCCCTGCAGAAATGTAAAAACAGATGTTTTGGAACCTTGGAGAGATCTCTTGGTGTTTCATGGAGATTATGCCTGATATAAGCTTATTTCTTCAGATAGTGACAAACCTTCTCTTTTACTGATTTGGATCTTTTTTGAACTTCTTCAAAATGAGACAAAGTGACCTCTTAGTGGTGTGCGAACTATGGATAGCACAATGCTTGCTTTGCAAAAAATAAACTAATTCATGGTTGACTGGTACTAGATAGAGGCTTTTTGGCTTGGGATATTTCAGCCAAGGAAAAACTCCCTAAACACCACTATCTAACTTAGGGGAAATTTTGACAGATTCTGAGTTTTTTCATAGGCATGATTAGATTTTCAAATGAAAAGATGTCCAGGGATAGAATTGCAGACATTTTTTCAATCTTTGGACAGTGAATGGTATGAGAAACAAGGGTAAATGACAGCAGATACACCAAGCTAAGACAACTCTAGACAAGGATATTTTGCTAAAACAAGATAGGACTTGAAAACTAGAGATTGTTCTCATCATAGACTGACAGGAAGGGGTAGGAGGACAAAAAAATTGTTTGGGGTGCTTTTTAGATCACAAATTGACAGTTTGAGATTAGCTTCTAGAAAACTTAGCTAAGGAAACTAGTCATCAACAACAGGTGAAAAATACTAATGACTAATAGTGGCTCCATTTAGGGAGGGCAGCTCCTTTTTAGGAGGTGTCCAGAATTTCAGATCTTTGGCTTATGAAAACCAGTGCCTTATCCATTGGCACAAATTTATTTCTTTCTTGATGCTATTTCTGAAAATTGACAACATTATTAACATCAAAGTCATATCTTCCTACCCAGCTATATTTCCTAACATTTTTTCTTCTTTTAAGTGCATTTGGAATAGCAACCCTTTGACATGATATTTTTGAAAAAGACACTATCTAATTCTACACTTAAATCTTTTGGGAGTTCAGATTAAACTGATGAAATCCTTTGTTTCTCTACCTATGCTAGATCGACTATCAAGATTAAGTTGTTTGACAGGATTTCATTTACTATATTAAAACATGAAATTGAAAAATGACCAAATCAGGATTAGACAGTCTGATTTTTCATGTGTTTGTGGCATAAAAGACAAGCTACACACAAATAGTATTTTGCATGAAATGAGATTTAGAAAACAGGGCTAAGATGTATATATTTTTTTTCATCCTTGTTTTCCTCTTTGGTTCTGTTTTGAGCGTGTGGAACTAGTATCTTTTCCTAATTTAATTTTTTTTTTTTTTGACAAGTCAAGCTTACACAATTTGACTATCCCTTCTTTCACTAACTTATCAACAATAAATTTAAAACATGTTAAATTATGATTAGGCTAGATAACTGAACAAGACATCCTTTGAGCACTAGTAGTGGCATTTAGACTTGTGCACTTTCAGCATGACTATTTTTGAACATGGGGCTTTTCTGCTATTTTCTAAAACTGCCCTCTTTTCAACTTTTCTACTGTTTTGGTATTTTCTGTTTTTTGATTTATTTCTTCAAGAAATGGTATGTACAATGATTGAAAAATTTGAAACTAGAACTCCTGAAAACGGTGAAACTCGAGCATCTTATCTTCATAAGGATCTCTTGATGCTCTTGAAAAGAAAAGTTTGGAAAATTTTCTCTTGTAAGCATAACATAAGGATTCATGCATGAATCTCTAAATAACCCTGTGTCTTCCTGTTTTGCTTCTTTATACCTTTGATTTCCACTTCTCCTTTTGTTGTACATCTTTTTCAAATAATGCAGATATTCTTTGTCATTTTTAAAACAGATGATGGCATCATCAAGGTACATCATAATGAAGAAATTTAGAACTAGAAACATAGCCTTCAATAACATGTTTTTGGTTTATGGTGGTTTTGCAACTCTGGGTTTGAAGGTGGAACTGCTTCCAGCATATTTGAAAAAATATTTGAGTTGTTCGCTTTGAAAAGGAGTTAATTGATGATACCCTGAAACATTACTTTGTAAAGACATATGATTAGAAACACCTATCATTTGTATAGGATGGTATTTTTTAGGAAGAATATAATTTCTATTCCAGGGGTGTGTATTTGTGTTTTTGAAATCAACACAGATCCTATGTCCAGTTGTCTTATCTTTGATTGTTAACGTTTGATCAAGATTTTTGTATTTCCTTTTGTTAAAGTTGTTTCTTGAATTGAAGGCAGTGCTGCAGTGTTTCAAACAGTTTTCGAGACATGTACTAGTATTTTGAACAATTTTGCATATTCTAGCAATCCTTAATGTTTGGTGTAATGTCAGAATTTTAGTTAGTTCAATCAGCTCAGGTGTTTTTGGACTGTAGCTATCACATCCCTTCATATCAAGTTTATTAGGCATTCTTCTCAGATCTTTAACAGTTGTGGCAATAGTCAAGGATTCTTTCGAGGAGGTAAAGTTATGAGATAGTGAAGAATTTAAGTATGGCAAGAACATTAGGCTCCCCTGCCCCTGATTTCTGAAGAGGTTTGTAATATGCAAGTCCTCTAGTGCTTCTATTTTGAAAAAGGTTCTTGATTGTACTGTTGATGTTTGTCCTTGGTTTGAGAAATTTTCTTGAGGGTGTATAATGTTTTTTGTTTTCTGATCTATGTCTATTTCTATAAAATCAATTTCCCTCTCTTCAAGACATAATTGTTCAGGGTCATGATATTTTTGAGTATCAAATTCATCATACAGAGGTTGGTTTGGCTACAATACTATTCTTGAACTAGTTTCAGTTTCACTTTTGTTTTCATCAGTGTCATCTTCTAGATGTAAGATGAAGGAATCCATGTTTGAATGTATGGAATACATAGGGATGTTATCTAGCCTTTCTTGACTACTGGCCATATATTTCATGTGTGATTCCCGAGACAGTATTCTTGTTTGATTAAACATGGGAATGGTGGCGTAAGATATATCTAGTTGAATATTTCCTTGAAGCTTGGCCCACCAAGATCTGGATAAAAGCATTCTATACTTGGGAGGGATATCTACTACCACTATGTCTATGACCAGGTGTTTTTCAGGTATTTGTTCCAAACTGAAACAAAGATCTTTGATCAGGCCTAGACACTCGGCTCTGCTTGAATCAAACAAATATAATTCTTTATAAGGTTTTGTTATTTCTAGGCCCAGTCTTTCCATTACAACTTTTGGCATGAGATTTTGAGAGGCCCCAGAATCTAACATGGCACTGTGTAGGATTTGGTCATGTATATTCAGACTGATGTAAAAAGGAAGAGTGGTTCCTTCTTGATATTTCCCTTCTATTTTTGGACCAAACAACACCTCAGGGGTATCATCAACTAGGTGTAAATTATCTGCATAATTTCCTATGTTTAGGACCTTTAGCACTTGAGATTTGTATGAGCTTTGGGCAATAAGTTCAGTGAGAGGCATAGTGATCTTAATTTTGGCAATTTCCCCTTCAAAACTGAAGGGTGTTTATAGTTTAGATAGATTTGCTTTAGTTTTTTCACCCGTGAATTTCTCTATATTCTTAATTTTCTCATTTTGATTTGGGTTTTTGTTCAATACAGCTGTTTCGGGAATATTAGTGGAGGTACTAGGACATTTTGGATCAAGGCTTGCCTGACTAGCTTTGTCTTTGTTTTGGTCAATTTTCTTAGCCATGATTTTGTTACTATCTGTTGTTCTTTTAAGAATGGTATCGAGGGTTTTAGTAACAATAGTGTCTGAGCTACCTTTTTTAGAGTTGTCTTGGTTTTTCTTACTCCTAAGATCATATTGCCTATGAGCTTCTATTATAGTGTTTTCTGAAATCCTACCTCAAGGTCTTCTGGGTCCTCATGATTTGCTTCATTTTGATTTGAGGAGAAGAAAACTTGTTCTTCTTCTGTGAGGAAAACCTCACCCTCACTATCAAAACCTATCAAGTTTAAGTGGTTTTCATCAAGAGGTTCTATATCTCTTTCTACCTCATCAACATAGTTTTCATTGAAAGGTGGCCTGATATGTTGATCATTTTCCCTTGGTTTGTTCTGAGGTAGATCTCTTCTAAAATTTTGGTTTCAGTTTCTATTTTGAGGGTTTGGCTGGTTGTCCTTGAGAGGTGTTTTTTCATTAAGATTTATTCTTTCCCACATTTTTTCCATGGATCTAACTAGGTTGTTTATTCTAGGATATAAGGAGGAAACTAAAGGCATGGCCTCATCTCGGTATGTGACTCTCTTTTCTGATCTTATCCTAGATATTTTCTCAGCTAGGTTGGTTTCGGCACTAATAGCTGTTTTTTACATTTCTTCTAAAGTTGTGGGGTCTCTTTCTCTTAGTTGGTATGTCATATCTGGCTCAAAACCTTTGGGAAATTTTCCTAATGCTGAGCCAAGTGGAGGTTTCATGTGAGGTAGGAGGGCGTTATAGAAACTGTTGAACCTAGTGCAATAGTCCTGAACACTTTCCCCCATATTCCTTTTAAGATTGTTATATTCAGAAAGGATTTGGATGGGGGTTTTCTTGATTTCCCACCTGTTTATGAAAGCTTGGTAAATTTCCAGGAGATCATGTATACTGTTAGGAGCTAAGAATTTAAACCATTTCTTAGGATCTCCGCCTAGGCTTTGGGCAAACATTATCATCTTTATGGTTTCATCTTCTAATTCCATGTAGTCAAAAGCATCACTGATTCTATCTACATGCTGCTGAGCAGTAGTTGCCTTAGTTCCGGTGAAGTGTGGGATTTGGGATTGGTAATCATTTTGCAAAGGTACCAAAGGCAGTTTTAATACTAAGGGTGCATATCAAGTTGCCATGATGGGAGCGTATGGTAGATTTACAGTGTGAGGGTTTATAGTATGGAATGAGGTGATTTGCATAGTGGTGGTCTGAATGGGTGTGGCAGAAGTACTTGGACTTGTGCATTGATTCTGAGTAGATTTGGGGTGGTAAGAGCCAAACTGGTGGAGGAGTTGAAAATCAGGAGGTGTAGTGGGTGAGGCTTCTCTGTTAGGACTATGTTGCGAATCTAAGGGCTCAAGATCGTCAAGGTTGATTTTACTTTGCGATTTGCTTCTAAACAAGGTCTTTGCTGAACTCAAGTCAAACTGGAAATATTGAAAGGATGTAAGGTGTTCAGGTATAGAGCTTGCTCTATGGATGGTCCTATCAGTAGCTAAGTTACTAGTTTCAGAAGTTTTCCATAAAATCTTTTCTGGGTCATCAACTATGATAGGGGGATTTGGGTCCGAGTGAGATCTGGTATTAATTCTTCATGAAGCCAGATTTCAAAGTCAAAGTTTAGAGAGGGTGATATTTGTGATTGTTTTTTGGATGGATGACCTCTCTAGGGTTTTTGATAATGTAAGTGAGGTGAAAAAAAAATGAAGGCTAGTGGAGCTGCCAAGTGGATTTTCTTGAGAATTATGGTCCACCACCAATACTGACAAAGATGTTTTTTAGGAAAATGTTTTCTAGAAAAATTTGATGTGGAAACTTGCAAGAATGACTTACAACTTAGTTTCAACATTTTTCTAGATTTTTAAGAAAGTTATGGTTCTATTTGCAAGTTTATTCTGTTGATTTCCTATGTTTAGATGAAGATTTCTGAATTGCTAAGTTGTACTTAGTTTGTGTGATGTCCCAAATTTTATGGGGCATTAAATTTTGTTAAAGAGATGAATAAAATGGGTAGGGGACCCATTATTTGCATGATTAGAGAACAAAAATCCTCTAAGTATGAAAGAGGATCACTTGAGAGCTGGATTTCACACCTCCATGTGTGAAAGCAGGTTTTTGCAAACATGCTTGGCCAAGGTTGACCAAGTCAAACTGCGTTGGCATGAGTTGGAAAGCATTATGTGGGACAATGTAGGAGGGAAGTTTCTAGAGAGAAGGAAACCCTAATTCGAAATATGTTCCATGGATGGAAGGCTCATTGTATAAAAAAAGGAGCAAGGCAGCCATTGTGGACATCTTTGATCATTTTTACATTTGAGTCTTGAAGACTTGTTGCTACCTCTTGCTATTTGCCAGAGCTGCAGTGCCTTCGGGCATGAGGGAGTCATGTTTAGGAATTCCTCTCCTTCTTTAGTAGCTCATGAAGGATTGCACTCATCCTCCATATTCAAGCATTCAGGCCATGAGCTTCAACCATCTACATTAGTCCAGTTTCTACAGCAGTTATTGTGCAGTGTTGCTAGGTGTTGCCAGGGAGGTTTCCATACACCATCCAGAGGTTGTTTTTCACTCGAGATATGTTCTATCCATTGGGAGATCAGAAAAGGAGTTTCTAGAGCATATCCCATCATCTTTGGCATCATGCCAACCACTTTCCATCAGAGGAAATGCAGTCCCTCTCTTAGATAGCATTTCCATGGATGCATATTTGCTATGAGAGATGAGAATATTTTGGAGGAGAAGTCTTGGGTGAAAGGATCAGCCTTTCACTTTATATTTCTATTGGAGGAGGGATTCTTCATTTGTTTCAGCTATTTCAGCCTTCTCCATGTATTTCCATTTATTGAGTAGTTGCTACTCAGCTACTCCGGCATTTTTGCAAAATGCCAATTTTGTGTAGATTTCAACCATTCCTTTTAGAGGATTGATTTATTGTATTTTTAGGGGCATGAGATCATTCTCCCCCTTCTTTATTTGAGCCCATATTGCTATATCTATGTATTTTCATTATTTATGTAGAAGTACGTCTATAAAATGCGCAGTCATGGCCTAGGACTTTGTTTATGCAGCAATGTATTTCACATTTTCATGTACAGGTTTCTTGAGGCTTTTAGTGCCTTTCTTGAGTGATTAGTTCCTCAAGGATTTGTATTCTTATTTGTTGCTATGTAATAATATGATGGCCACTGAGTTCTCCAGCATTTTATGTGTTTATGGATTCATTTTTATTTTCCATTAGATATATTTGCGTATTGTTGTAGCTCTATCTTGAGGTATTCTCAATAGAGTAGATTTTCCTAATAGGAAATCTCACATAGCTATAGATAGAGTCTGTGAAGGGCCATGTAGCCTCTAGATCTCACCCTCTTTTTAGAGGTGACATATCCGGAAAATTCCCCCACAGTCTATCTCTGGAATAGACTTGTGACATTTTTGAAAAAGGGAAATTACAGTGGTATCAGAGCATCAAACTGGCATAGCCTATGAGTTCGATTTCAGAGGAGAATGATGAAGAAGATGAGCCTGAGCTCATCTAATTTTGAATAAAGAAGAGCCTCCCTGAGGAGGAGGAGGAGAAAAAGGGATAAGAGGAAGGTCCATGCACTTCCTATTCTCTTGAAGACCAGCATGAAAAAGGGATAAGAGGAAGGTCCATGCACTTCCTATTCTCTTGAAGACCAGCATGGGAGATGCTTGGATTTCCAGATCTTAAGCAAGTACCTGGGTGACTATAAACCCCATTCTGCAGCATTTAGGAGAGCTATAGAGTTCTCACAGTCTGTTTAGTAGATGGAGGAGAGAAGGCCCCATGGGAAAAGGATAAATTAAAGGAAATGGGTTTCTATTGTCTACATTTGATGGGGTTACTTCAGCTAGAGCTTAGGAGAAAAGCCTAGAGACATTTTTATTGCTGCATCCAGTGGCAGAGAAGGAAGTAGTGGAGATGGCAGCACTGCACATGGAGGAGGAAACCTCTGTTTGGTAGTTCAAACCCTTGGATCCAAAACCATTGGATCAAATTCTATAGGACATTAAATTTTGTTAAAGAGATGAATAAAATGGGTAGGGGACCCATTATTTGCATGATTAGAGAATAAAAATCCTCTAAGTATGAAAGAGGATCACTTGAGAGCTAGATTTCACACTTCCATGTGTGAAAGGAGGTTTTTGCAAACATGCTTGGCCAAGGTTGACCAAGTCAAACTGTGTTGGCATGAGTTGGAAAGCATTATGTGGGACAACGTAGGAGGGAATTTTCTAGAGAAAAGGAAATGATAATTCAAAATAGGGTCCATGGAGGGAAGGCTCATTGTATAAAAAAAAGAGCAAGGTAGCCATTATGGAGATCTTTGATCATTTTTACATTTGAGTCTTGAAGACTTGTTGATGCCTCTTGTTGTTAAACAGAGCTACAGTGCCTTCGGGAACAAGGGGGTCTTGTTTAGGAATTCCTCTCTTTCTTGAGTATCTCATGAAGGATTGCACTCATCCTCCATATTCAGGCATTCAGGCCATGAGCTTCAGCCATCTACATCAACATAGTTTCTACAGTAGTTATTGTGCAGCGTTGCTGGGTGTTGCCGGGGAGGTTTCCACACACCATCCAGATCTTGTTTTTCACTGGAGAGATGTTCCATCCATTGGAAGATCAGCAAAGGAGGTTCTAGAGCATATACCATCATCTTTGGCATTAGACCAACCACTTTCCATCAGAGGCAACACAGTCCCTCTCTTAGACATCGTTTTCATGGATGCGTATTTGCTATGAGGGATGAGCAGATTTTGGAGGAGAAGTCTTGGGTGAAAGGATCAGCCTTTCACTTCAGATTTCTATTGGAGGAGGGGTTATTCATTTGTTTCAGCTATTTCAGCCTTCTCCATGTATTTCTATTTATTGAGTAGCTACTACCCAACTACTCCGGCATTTCTGCAAAATGTCAATTTTGTGTAGAGTTCAATCAATCCTTTTAGAGGATTGATTTATTTTATTTTCAGGGGTTTGAGATCATTCTCCCCCTTCCTTATTTGAGCCCATATTGCTATATATATGCATTTTCATTATTTATGCAGCACTACCTCTATAAATTGTACATGTTTCTTGAGGCTTCTAGTGCCTTTCTTGACTGATCAGTTCCTCAAGGATTTGTATTCTTATTTGCTACTATGTCATAATATGATGGCCATTGAGTTCTCAAGCATTTTATGTGCTCATGGATTCACCGTTATTTTCCATTAGATGTATTTGCTTATTGTTGTAGCTCTATCTTGAGGTATTCTCAATAGAGTAGCTTTTCCTAACAGGAAATCTCACATAGCTATAGACAGAGTCTGTGAAGGGCCAGGTAGCATCTAGATCTCACCCTCTCTTTAGAGGTGACATATCCATAAAATTTCCCCACAGTCTATCTCTAGAATAGACTTGCGACATTTCTGAAAAAGGGACATTATAGCTTGTCACTGATTTCAGAGGCTGCATCATGAACTTTGAGTTTTTGGGAAAGATGAGTCAACGAAATAGTATGATTTATGATTTCTTTTTTTTTTATGGAGTATTAGGCCTAATGGAGGCTAGTGGAGTCACCAGGTGGATGTTTTGTTGTTTTTAGAGATATGTACTTATTGTCCACCGCCAACAACTGAGAAAAAGCCAATCTAGGGATGTTTTTTGGGGTTTTCTGAGTTTCTATATGCAGCCTAGTTTGTAAGAGTATTCTAAACCCGATTCATCACTTTGCTAAGATGGTGAAGCAAAAGAGTTTACTCTGACTAATTCTATAGGCTATTTGTTTAAGTTTAATTTTGAAGGACTAATGAGTCTACAAGAGTTTTCTAGACTATCATGTACTCAGTAGGTCCTACCGTGATTGCCATTATGTTAGTGTGGCGATGAGGTGGCTGAAAATCACTGGGTATTATTTAATTGAGGGATTATGGAGTCCTAAGGTATACTTAGATTGTCACTATCTCAGAGTCCCACCTTGATCGCCATTATGTTAGTGTGGTGAGGAGGTGGCTCAAAATCACTGGGTATGCTTTAATTGAGGGATTCTGAAGTCCTAAGGTATACTTAGATTGTCACTAACTCAGAGTCCCACCGTGATCGCCATTATGATAGGGTCCCATGATTTGGCAGGTTGGCAAGCCAAATGACAGGGTAACATCAAACCAAATTTGGAGCCCAAGGACCTAGCCTTCCTGGACTTAAAGAGGGCTCTCTCTATTTGTGCAAGTGATGTAGATTTGTTTGCTTCTCATGTGTTTGATTTTAGGCTAGTTGTTAAGTGTGTTTTTAGTTTGTTTTAGGGTTTTTGAGGGAGGAACATATCAAAGGATAAATAGATAAAAATATTGTTAGATCAGCTGGGCTATGGGGTCAAAAAAGTCAATAAAGCCTCAAATGGTGGACAAGGTATATTGAAGGGCCGATTTGGTCAAGGTAAAATGGATTCTTTAGGTGGAGTGAAATGGGATGGACACTAGGTTTTGTGAATGACAAAGATTCTTAAACATAAATAGTTTAAAAGTAGAAATCCATGTGGTAGGGCTAACCATTAATCAGGATAAATGAAACTTCAAACTGATAGATGCATAAAATAAACATTCAGGTGATACATAGAAGTATAAGACCCTCTAACTTTGGGAAAATAACCTTCAGACTTTGGGGAAAACAAAAAAGACAAACAAATAACTCAATATATGAAAAGGGAACTCCTAGACATCATATTTTCAGCTATCGGGAACTTTGAACTAAGATTGCAGAGCATAGGCAAAGGGAAAGATCGAAACAAGACCTCTTTAGTTCAACTAGGACAATCAAACATTCAGAGAAAGGTTTCAGTATGGATTTTTGGTTAGCTAGGATTAAACAGGGCTTACCGTGAATCATACTAGATAGCATACATAATAACCATTAATGAAATTGAGAACAAATTCTTAGGGTATCAAAGATCATTTAAGAATTCTTTTGACATAACTAAGAAAGAAGACAAACATAGAAGCTGTAATGAATCAGGAAACTTGAGGTGCCTCCAAGGGCATGTCTCAAATCTATTATTTACTATCCTACAACAAGAAAGAAACATGAAAATATGTATGATCACTAAGGAAACATAACATAGAAGGAAAACTATACTATTTTACCAAGCCAAGGAATCCAACAAACAATCCTCTTCCACCATCCAAGACACACAAGAAATTATCCGCTGCATGAGACAAAGTATTTATTCCAAGCTTGTATAACCATGTATATGCTCTATAACATCAATTTTAGCCCCTTTGTACAATGAAATGTCTTGGAATATATAGGCTAAGGATAAATAACCTATCAAAGAGCATCTAGAAGGTCATTGACCTATTACAAATATCTGATTTTGTCCTTGAGGCTTTGCAAATCCCAAGGCACAAAATATCTTTAAAAATATCTTAAAATGCTAAAAATGGAAATAAAATTGAGTTTTCGTGACTGAAAATGGCTAAAAAAGGCTAAACGCACATTTGGAAAAGCCATTTCAGAAAAATGCATTTTTTGCGAAAATGCTACAACAATGTAGCTGCAGAAAATTCCATGTCTTGTAGACAACTTTTGAGGGACCTCCCGATGTTGAAACAAGGCCTGTGATTGCTCGTTGGAAAGCCCTAGATATCTACTTTCTGGAATGACTTTATTTTTCCCAAACTGATCCATGGAATTATTTCAAAGGGTGAACTGAGTGGAAAAAACCAAAAAAGTAGCCATTGCTGATATGTGAGGCAGAAAGTTAAAAAATCATTGTTTTTCGCCTCTTTGGGGGACCAAAACACCTTCTTTAGATCTAAACAATTGTGAGTAGCTACCCCTGAATTTATTCCATCCAAAAAAATTACTTTCATGAGTTGAGGATGCTCCTAACACCCATGGCAGTGCCTTGAAAAATGTGCAATTATGGCCAAAAAACACAAAAAACAAAATCTTGTCAAAATTTACTCAATTTTGGCGAGCAAGCTCCTCATGGGTTCTTAGAAGTATGTAAGGAAGCTAAGGCCAAAATTTTGAGCACTGATGTGACTTTCTCCGCTTTTTCTACTCGGCACCTCTTTCGGGCAGCCTTGAGCCTTTCTTGAGCAAGTTTGAGCTTTCTTCGGGCAAATTGGTTTAACTTCTTGTAGTGCCTGGTCATCTTCTTTTGTAGACTCAAGTCTCTGTTATCTTTCTCTAACTTATCCTTCAAATGCTTTTTGGCCCTTTCAAGCCATGATTCTTTATGATTCTCTATTTCTTGGGTGAGCAAATAAGTGAGAGGATAAGATCAGACAAGGGTTGCCTCTTCTTCCTTCTTTTTCTCCAAAGCTCTCTTGAGACCCATAGTCCCAGGCCTCTTTCTCATTGGCTGCTCTTCTTCTTCAATGTCATTAAATTCGCCCATAAGCTCTTCAAGCTTGAATTGTGGTTTGGAGGCTTCCCTTTGGTACTTGAAAGCTCGAGCCTCATAAACTGCCATTTGACCACTCATTTGTTTGTTTTGAATCTGTAAAACATGTATGAGGTCTTTGGACCTTTCTAGATTAGCTTGTAGGTCCTGAATTTGTGCCTCTCTGTTTTTCAAAAGAGCTTCAAGAATTCTAGCTTCATTATCCCCATCATCACTGTCTATCTGTATGATATCAAACTCCCTTTCCTTTTAATGACTACTCTCCTCTTTTTCTTTCCCCTTACCTTGGATAGACTTCTTGGTCCTCCTCCTCTTTGGCAATTCAACAATGCTCTTTTTAGGCAGTTTGCCTCTACTTCTTAGCACCCTTGTGAAATTGCTAGTCATTGCTGGAGTGATCTTCTCATTTTCTGATCTAGTGTTTCTAGGCTTCGCCACTTTTGGAGGAAGAGTCATGGCTCCTTGCCTAGGAGAGGAAGCTAGCAGATGCTCTTGGCTGCGTGGAGAAGAAGAGGGAGGAGGTTTATCTATTTGCACTTGCTCAACTTTGTCTTTTACCTTGCTGCCTCCATCGTCATCTATTCTAGCTTCACCTTTACCACTATTTTCTTCTGCTTGAAGATTTCCTTGTTTGTCTTCATAACTGCTATGCTCATGGTCACTGATTTGGTCTTTTTTCTCCATGCTACCCTCTTCGGAATTCTCACTATTTGGTGTTTGAATGCCATCATCATTACTTGCTTGTGGGTTGTCTTGTTTCTCATCATAAGTTTCCTTTTGAGGACTATCATGACCCTCATCATAAGTGTCTTTTTGAGGACTATTATGACTCTCATCATCATTGTTTTGGCTACCACTTCGTTTGTCATCTTGAGGACTATTTTTTTCATCTCTGTCCCTACTTTCGTCATGACTGTTGTGCTCTTTACCTTCACTATTTTTTCCCTCATCATCATCATGCTTACTACTGTGTTGGCTGCCATCATGTTCCTCTTCATGACTGCTATGCTCACCATTCATTGGTTCATGCTTACATCATTTCCTTCTTCCCCACTATCAAGCTTTGATTCTTCACTTTGTCCTTCTTCATTGCTAGTTTGCCTCTCCTCTTCTTCACTCTCAATCATAGGAGATTTTGGTCTTTTAGGAGTGGATTTACTAGAAGAAGGAGAAACATGATGAGTGGATGGTGAGGAAGGCGCGTGAGATGAAGAGGCAATAGCAAAATCGGGATGGGAGATGAAAGAGTCCCAAGAAACTCCCTTTTTCTCAAGTTTCTTGGACCAAATAAAAAATTTCAAATTGTACATTGGAAATTGGAAACAAGTAATTAAATGTGGATTTGAATACACTACCATTGGGATCCTATGATGTACTACTTGGCATGGATTGGTTGGAGAAACATTGGACACTAATAGATTGTAAAGAGAATATTATTTATTATAGAATGCATGATAGAACTTGTAAAGAGATACAAGGAATCAAGAAACCCCTACAACTGCGTCATATTACAACCTCTCAAATGAGTAAGTGTATTAGAAAAGGATGTCAGTTATATGCCATTTAGGTGGGTTTTGCTAATTCTAAGGAGAAGACTCCTACGATGGAGAACATAATAGTACTACAAGATTTCATGGACGTGATTCCAGAAGACGTACTAGTTTTACCTCAAAGAAGAGATATTGATTTCACTATTGAGTTGATGCTAAGGACATCACCAATTTCAAGGGCCCCATATCGAATGAGTGTACTAGAGCTAACTAAATTGAAAATGTAACTGCAAGAGTTATTGGAAAAAGGGTACATTCGACCAAGTGTCTCCCCTTGGGGAGAGCTAGTGTTGTTTGTAAATAAAAATGATGGAACCATACGAATGTGCATGGACTATAGGCAGCTCAATAAATTGACCGTAAAAAATAAATATCCATTCCCATGGATCGATGACTTGTTTGATCAGGTGAAGAGGGCCATGGTATTCTCAAAGATAGACTTAAGATCGAGATACCACCAAATCCAGATTAAAGACGAGGATATATGCAAGACTACGTTTCGTACCCGATATGGGTATTACGAATTTGTGGTTTTACCATTTGGTTTAACTAATGCACCAAAAACATTTATGAGGCTGATGCATGGCATATTTCACCCCTTTTTGGACAATTTTATTATGATATTCATTGACGATATTTTAATCTATTCAAAAAACATGGAAGAACACAAGGAGCACTTATGGATAGTGTTGAAGATGTTATGAAATCATCAGTTGTACGCAAAGTTCAACAAATGTGAATTTTTCGAAGAGAAGATACAGTATCTATGCAATTTCCCTTCTGCTGAAGGAATAGTGGTCGATCCAGAGAAAATTAAGAATATTATGGAATGGCGAGTACCCCAAAACATGGCAGATATCCATTCCTTTCTAGGGTTGGCTGGATAATATCAATGGTTCATTGAAGGGTTCTCAAAGATTACTTTTCCAATTACCTCTTTACAAAGGAAGGGAAAAGTATATAAATGGACTAATGAGTGCAAGAACGGTTTTGAAAGGTTAAAAACTTTGCTAACCATTGCCCCGATTTTGAGGGTAGCCAACCCCAACAAATAATTTGAGGTTTGTACCAATGTTTGTAAAGAAGGAGTTGGGGAAATTTTATCACGAGAAGGGAGAGTGGTTGCCTATGAATCGAGAAAATTAAAATAGCATGAAAAACAATACTCAGCCTATGATTTAGATTTGATAGTGGTATTGCATGCACTCTGGGTGTGGAGGCACTACTTGCTATGAAAAATATTTGTATTAAAAACTAATCACAGTAGCCTGACCAACTACTTTAATAAATTTGATCTAAACTCTCGTCAGGCAAGATGGAATGCCTTCCTAAGTGAGTTTGATTTTGATATTCAGCATGTAAAAGGTAAAGAAAATCGTGTGGTGGATGCCTTAAGCAGAAAACTGCATTGTGTTTTTGAACTTTGCTAAAATCAAATTGAATGTAAATTTTTAGATCATATAAAAGAGGAAGCTGGGAAGGATCCTGAATACTGGTTTTTATGGTAGCAAGTGGAGGAAGCTAGAGGACAAGAAAAACCTTTGGACTATGGAGTTAGCAAAGATCAATTGTTAACCTTTAAGGAAAAGATATATATTCCAAATCGAATGGGTTTAAAGGAGCTGATCATGAATGACTATCACTGCAGTAATTACTCAGGACACCGAGGATACCAGAAAATGCTAACAACAATTAGAAAGGTCTATTTCTGGCCTAGTATACGAAGAAGTATTCTAGAGTACTCAAACAAATGTTTGGAGTGTCAACAGGTTAAGGTGGAGCATCAACATCCAGTCGGATTGTTGCAGCCTATACCAGTGCCTGAGTGGAAATGGGAAGTTACATCTCTAGATTTTATTACTAGTTTATCAAGATCAAAAAGGCACAATGAATCCATTATGGTGGTGGTCAATATATTGATTAAAGCCGCACACTTCATACCTGTGCAATCAACTTACAAAACCTTGCAAATAGCAGACATCTTCATGAGAGAGATATTTAGATTGCATGGCATTCCAAAGACTGTTATATTAGATCGGGATGTGAATTTTACTTCAACATTCTGGAAGGCCCTATTTACAAGGTTGGGAACCCAAATAAAATTCAGTACTGCTCATCATCCCTAGACGGATGGACAAACTAAGCAGGTGAATCAAATCTTGGAGGATATGTTGCATATGTATGTGATGCAGTAACCAACGAAATGGGAATAATATCTACAATTTTTAGAATTTGCCTACATTAATGGTTACTAGGAGTCTCTTAAGATGATCCCCTTTGAAGCTTTGTATGGGCGACAGTGTCATACTGCCATCAATTGGAGCAGCCTCAAAACCAAGTTGATGCTTGGACCAAAGATGTTGGCTGAGATGGAATCATAAGTAAGAAATATCAGACAAAATCTAAAAGCAACTCAAGATCGGGACAAGGTATATGCAGATAAGAAGAGAGCTTATTGAGAATTTTATGTAGGCGATAATGTATATGTAAGGATTAAACCAAAGAAGAGCACATTGAGGTGGACCTCCTGTGCCAAGTTGGTTCCTAGGTTTTATGGACCTTTCCAAATATTGGAGAGGGTGGGACCTGTGGCTTACCGATTAGCTTTACCCAACCAAATTCGAGTGCACAATTTGTTCCATGTATTCTTACTAAAACGATATGTACATGACCTAAATCATGCAATCCACTGGTAGAGAATTCAGGTAGATTAAGATTAAAAAAAATCTTATCTTAAAATACTAAGTTTTATGAGACTTTATTCAAGTTTTGTTGAATGTAAGTCAAACTGGATGACAAATTTTTTATCGAACCTCAGCCTATACTCGATCGGAGAGAAATCATGCTCCAAAGACGAGCCATAACCCAGGTTAAAGTGCATTGCAAGCACTTCAGCTTAGATGAGGCTACCTGAGAAGATGAAGGAATTGTTCATGAGGCTTATCCAAAATTGTTTGCTGAGCTAGAATGAAACACCGATGACGGTGTTTGCTTCTAGGGGGGAAGTTGTGGCAAGTGGCTTAAGTGCTAACTAGTTGTTATGTTATTTATTTTTAAAGAGACTAAAACATTTATTTCTTTTGAGGAAAGGATCACATGGTGTACATAAATTAATTATGTTTTGTTGAAACAAAATTTAATTATGGAATAGTGGTTCCATAAAAAGTTAAATTACTAATGATAAAAATATTCCAAGAACTGAGAAGTGGTTGAACAGAAAACAATTAAGACAGTTACCATTCCTCTAGGGATAAAAGTACATCCTAGTGAGGAAAAGGGGCATGTTCGATGACTGAGGATAGGAAGGGAGAGAGTGGAGGATTCCTAAGTTGGTAGTGACCAATGGAAAGCACTCATCATTCTTGATTCATGGAAAAGAATAAGTACTGGACCAAGGGTCTTGAGGTCTCTTCTGGAAAATTTTGTCAACCTACTTGACTGAGTGAGGAGGATGGGGGGCGATGACGACGTAACCGCCTCTCTCATGGTAGGGAGGACATCATCAACTAGTTTGGAACGGGATAAGTAAACAAAACTGCAAAAAATATTAAAGTATTGATATACTATTTGGACAATATTTGTTTAAAATGCAGTAAATGTTTTCTTGAAATTATGGAGTAAAGATGTTTACACAGTGAATGTGGTAGATAAAATAGTATTTGTAATTCTTGTAAAACACACTAGATGTTACAGTAGTAATTTTTATTTATATATGTGGATTGTGAAATAAATTTTATATATTGAAATTTCTACCTGTATTTCAAAGAAAATATGTAGTGTGAATAGTAAATAAGTTACTAGGTTAAATCATTACAGAAAAATCTATTAGAAAAATGAACTAGAAGAACTGTTAGTTTAGGGTCCCAGGTCGAGACCCTAGATCCTAGAACTGGTTGTTCTTCTGTAATCTATGTATACACGGACAATAGAGTTGAGTGCAACAAATATAAAACCCAAAAGGTCCAGACATCCCTAATTAACTGAAGAAACAGAAAAATAGTAAAGAACAATATAGGAAAATCTCTGCACAGAAATGAAATACACACATTTAAACTCTAGAAAGAACATGCATAGTAAAACCCAGAAGAGTAGCATCCTTTGCAAGAAATAATTAACTGTGAAAAGTCTCTTTCTGTAACAATTAATACAGAGAAAAACACTAACTTTATACAAGCAAGAATGATAATAGCTATTCAAACCATTTGGGAGTAATAATGTAAAAGTCCAGTAAAGTAATGAGAGAAACACGAAACATATAAATTGTAATAAAATAGGGATGTTTTAATGCAACATTTCTTTCAGAGGAGTGAACCATACTGAAAGTAAAGACAAGATTAATATAACCAAAAACTCAAAGTTCAAGCTAAAAGCCATGGCAGGGTTTTAAAAAACATTAAACATTGTTGCAAAGTAAACCGATCCTCGTAGAAGGAGCCAAGTACTCTTTTAATAACAAGGGTTAAACCTTTACAAACATTACGAAAGATCTTTGAGAATAACACTGGGCGAAGCCCTCAGATACACGGAAAAAGCCCAAGAGATTGGTAATGCAAGCCATAAGACTAGACGCATAAATCTATGTCGCCACTAGCGTTAACAAGATAACCTTGGAGGGCTTCACACCGAGAGTAAGAGACTAACAGAAAAACGGTATAGGTTTGCAGCAAATGCAGTATTAGTATGAGGTTGAAACACCTCTGTGAGATGACAACACAAACGTAACCGTTGTGAATGGTCCACAGAGATATACCTGCCTGAACCAAACTTAAAGTTAGAAGTGAAATTCTTTCGTAATAGCGGAAAATAACAAGAAATAAGAATAAAACAACTAGGGTTGCAATACGTGGTTGAAGTTTTCCGCCGGCTACAAATTTTTTTCCTGCAAGGAGATGTGGCCAGAGGACAAAAATTTTAATAAACTATATAATTATCAACACTACGAGCGTAATGTCGCAAATAGAAGGATTAATGGCATGGAGCTCTGTTACTTACCGACTGTGAAGTTGGGATGGCTGTGTCTGGAAGACGAAGGCATTGGAGCCAAAACCTGCAAACCTATTAACCAGAAGGAAAACAAAAATCCATTAGACAGAGAAAGCTTACTAAATTAACAACTAAAACTGCTATGTCGTAAAGTCGAGTTTTCAAGACCGTGTCTATGGATTCCACATACTTGCGGAGGTCAAGGAGGATAAAGCTGAACATAATCGAATGCTGGGCAAGCAAGTATGGAGGCGATGAGGTTGCAGAGGAGCAATGGTGCCAAAACCGAAGCAAATGAATGAAAAATAGTTAGGGTTGGCAGGGTCATTACCCTAAATGGGTACCAAAGGAGCATGACCGTAGATCTTCCACCCTTCGATCCAGTTACGACCAGCGATGCAGGTGTCACCGATCGATCTGTTTTCCCATGTGAAGATGAGAGCAATACGGCTTTACGTTAAATCTAGACATACAAAGATTTCCATTAACCGGATAACAAATAAATTATCGGGATACTGCCAATATTCATTGTCCCTTTGGAATTAATTATTAACAATATGATTCATCTTAATAATTAATGTTGACTTGTATTATATGCAGAGTTAAAACCTTAATCCTTCGCAAACAACATTGCCAAGTGGATGTAAAAGGTTATGATTATATATAATATTGTAAGTTAGAAAATGAAGTCCCGTGTGGAGAAACCTTGTAAGTGCAATGGAGAAATTAGACATTATAAATAATGATAAAGTGTTTTATAAAACCCCCTTAAGAGAAATAAATGCGGAATGTAAACCATGCTAATTCAAATACTTTGGAGTTGATTTATAGGTAAGCAATATATTCATGTTTAAAGGTAGAAGTAAAAAAAAATTTTATGAAGTATTGTTGTGTACGTTACACTTTTGCTACTCTTCCATGGGATTTAGCTCAAGAGTGTCTCTTAAGAATTCCCTACCATTCCCATGCAAATCTTAAAGTTGTTTGCAAAACTTGGGAGGCTGTTGTGAAACACCCCCAGTTCTATGAAGACAAAAAAAAGTTAAGGACTTAATTATGTTTACATATCTTATAAGACTCATGATAGGAATTGCTTATCATGTTTCACTCAACATTATGTTGTAAGGAACCAAACTTTTTATTTTGAACTTTCTTTATTGTTTTTGGATTTTTTCAATTTGTTTCCTTTTTGAGACGGGGTAATTCACACCCATATAGGATCATTGGATAAACTAAGAGTTCCAAAAGTAATTTAGTCGTTACATCTATTCTGAAGAACATATAATGCTTTCCACCTTCCTAAAATTCTCTTCTTTTGCGAGTCCTCCTAATTAAGCTTGTTGTTGAAATCAATCCAGAGATACTTGTACTCATTTACTTCTTCAAAAATGTCACTCTCAAAGAATAATATTGCTTTATTTTATTATAAAAAATAATTATTTTGGTCTTGCACATATTGATTTGCATCCCCATTGCTCTTCAAAAATACTCAAGGCTATATAAGTGCATATGCAATCCATGGGCTGATCTTGCAATCAATACAAAGTAATCAACATACAAAAGAATCTTTATGACAAATTAACAACCCAACACTATCTCCACCTTGCAAATTTAACCACTCTTCCAATTTATTAATATACACTTGAGTCAAGAAATAAAGATTGGCTAAGTCGTTACTTGTTGCAATTGAGTGAAATAATGGAAGGCCAAGTAGTTACTTGTTGCAATTGTCCGTCGATTCCAATAAGTCGTTTAGATTCCCATCACTATTGGAATTCCCGAATTCCCTTCTTACGGACTAGGTATTCCAAAAGTCATGAGAACATGACATACACTTTTAAATACCATCTGTGCACTCACGAAATAGAGGAAGGCGGAGCAGTTACTGGCAAGGGTTTAACGGATATTTCCTTTCCAGTAACAGCTAGAAATTTTTTGAAAGAGCTAACCATGGCGGAGAATGAAAACAGACAAGATGAGATGGCATCGCTACATGCAAACAAGGCTGCCCGTGAACTCATTCCACCCGAGGTGACCTTGGAATCTCCACAAGATGATTCTGAAGAGCGAACCATGGCGGAGGAGCACATACGAAAGAAGGCAAGGTGTGACAAAACCCAAGGTGAGATGTCATCGCTGCCAGTAGACACAGCTGCCGATGAGAAAACACAAGGTGAGATGTCATCGCTGCCAGTAGACACAGCTGCCCATGAACTCCTTCCACCCAATATTTTTGGGAATTATCATTCTCGAGCATACGGCCCTGCGCGTGTCACTTATCCTGTCTTTATTATGGCTGCCGACATCATATTCGTTATGTATAACGATTTCTATCTTATACCATTCTACTACGATGAAGAATTCTACCGCCTTAAAGATGGGGGTGGGTCACTGATTGATATTAGAATGCCAATTCTGTTTGTTTGTTATAATGCCAACAACAATTCATTGATAACTGTTGTGATGGACCCCGAGGTTCATCTTGTAAGTGTGGGCATTCAATCGATAAGAGCAGGGGGAAATATCGACAAAAGAAATATTTTTCCACAAGACGCGGGCGCAATTTCTCTGTGGGATTTTGATATTCGAAATAGCATAGGCATGATTTACAATAAGAATGAGAGATTGTTCAAATTTTTTGAATTGAAAAATTATGCCAAACTATTTACAATACCCAACGACGATGAGAACTTAAGTGTAGATTTTGGAAGTCCAGGAAATATGGATTTGTTAGTGGTAGAGAAAGATGAAAGTTTAGCAAGTGAAGAAGTCTTTTTGAGATTTTATGGCAAACACACTGGAAAACTACGCAAGCGAATTTCCTTACCTGTTTCTCCACAGCATGATATTCAGTACTTGGTACTCTGCGGCACTGATAGAATTGTTATGCAACAACGGGGATTGCGTATGCAGATCCTTGATATATCTGGCCAAACGTCCAAAATAATAAAAGCAGCTGATATGGAGATGTTATGTCGCCCTTATTATTTGTACAGGAGAAATTTGTTCATTTGTGTGATCCAAATGGGAGGCACGAGAAGCCTCAATGTCTTTAATTTAGAAGGTGAGATTGTGGTCACATTTGAAGATCACCCAATGTATCTGCTGGACCTTCAGATCGGTTCGTACATTACAGATGCACAAGATATTATGATATCTCTTTGCCGTGACCCAGAAAATAGTTTGACTGAATCAGGTTTATGGAGCATCAATATTGGTAACATTCTTACAGGAGAATGCATCGAGAAGATTACAGCAAACACTTCAAATGATAATGCAAGAAGATCTGCACTGACATTCTTGGAGCCCAGAGCATTTACATATCATGAAACAACTCGTACAATCTTTGTAGGTGATATTGGCGGGCAAATTTTTATTTGGTCCAATAAATGGCATACCGACGAAATCGTTGGTATCCCGTATAATCCAATATACGATACGGGCGACGAGCAGGACGTCGTAGAGACCAGCTCAGAGGAGGACGACGAATTCGTTGGTAGCCAGTATAATCCAGTACACAATACCAGCTCAGAGGACACCGAAGAGGCGTGAGTAAATAGAGGCCTCGATGCTTGTTTTAAGGTTTCAATTCCTTTGTTTTGTAACTGCTGACCATGAGATTCGCTGGGTGGGATCCATTGTGTGAGAATGGCGTCTCTGATGTTCCTGTTCCTTTGATTTTTATTACAGTTATTCTTTATAAGTTTGTTTTAGTTCTGAGATTAGTATAAAATGTTTGCTGGGTTATACTTTGTTATACTTAATATTGAAGTGCTGAGAGAATCCATAATCACAAATTTACAATTTTAATTTGTGTTCCATTTATATTTTTAATTAAAAAAATCGAACTGCTTCAGTCTTTTGGATGTGTGCTTTTTAATGATATCTATTAAGAAATGGCTTAGTAAACTCAATTAGATTCAGCCTAGTATTTTTAAACAAGGGAGTGATGAAATAAACAAGCTTGTTGCTGAGCGGAGGGTTTCTTTTGGACAGTAGAGGCCATCTTGTGAATGCTTCGGTAGAGGAAGAAAGGTAGGTTCAACAACTGAGTTCTTGTGAAATGCATAAGAAGCCTGATGTGATAGGCATAAATCCGGGAAAACCTCCCTTCACATGTGAAATACTTCATGATGACTTTCATGAGGGGAGCATATCTCGTCAACAAGTGAGAAAAAGGGAAAATAGCTTGGCAAGCATTCTGATGATCTGGTTTTAGAAAGGGTTTGTAGTGATTCAGATATAGGTATGTTTGTTTGAACCAATTTTCTCTTATATATGGGATCTTAGTAGCTTTGGAGATAGCTCTAGGAAAGAGTTTGAAATCTAGACCTGCTAAATGGATATGCTTTCCTTGTAGCCTCAAAGCAAACAAATTAGTCAAAGGAAGGTGACTTTTTACTTCTTGGACTTTTTGGCAAAATTCCAAGCACCCTACTTCATGAAAATTGAAGAGTACTGAAGGAGATTCATTCACCTCTTGAGTTGTAATAGGCTCATACCTATTGTGATACCCACTTCTGTTGTCCATCTTTGGAAGCATTTTTTCTTTTGATACCCTTCACTGACTTACCAAGACAAACTGTTCAGATGATCACTGAAATAGGTCCTCAACCAAAAAAAACATTTTCCTCTTTGCAAGACTAAGTTTGTCTTTAGTTGGCAAGCAACTTTTTGTTAAGTGAAAGTAAACTCCATTCTTATGAACTGTGCTGTGAGAAAAAGGCTTTTAATAAAATCTATTTGTGGTTTATGAAGACAAGTCCCCTTTCCTTTTGATACTAAAACTCTTCCTTCTTATTCACTGTCTCTCTGTGATTTTTGAGCAGACAGATTACTTTGAAAACAACAATGTTTTCCCTTTTGAAATATCACTGACCCTTTGATGATCACTGTTTTATTAAGGCTAGCAAAACAATCCTTTTTGGATGAAGATCATTTTGTTTTACCAAAACAATAGTCTCCCTGTCACTAATTAAAATGCCTTCTAAACAAACTCTATCCCTCTTTAATGATCACTATTTCTCTTAAAGGAAAACAAGTCTTTCTCTTTTATCACTACTTCTCTTTGGTGTCTCAACAGGAAAGTATCCTTGAAAATGGCTATGTTTCTTCTTTTGAAAATCACTGTTTGAGGGACCCCTTTTAAATAGAAAAATAGACCTTCTTTAAACACTATTCCTTTGTCTTTTTAAACAGACAGGTTACTCTTGACACTAACAATGTTTGGCTTCCTTGTAAGACTATGATTAGTCCTCGTGCAAACCTGATTCAATCTGATGTTGTTTAGATGACTTTCCTTAAGTAAATTTTGGTCTTCAACCTTTTTTTAGGGCCTTTTGAGCATTGGCCCGACGGAAAACTAGCGTTCAGAGATGGTTGTATCCTAAACGGAGCAACTCGTTCAGAGATGGTTGCAACCTAAATGGAACAACTCGTTCAGAGATGGTTGTAGCTTGAATGGAAAAATGCGTTCAGACTTGGTTGCTGGGCCGAGAAGGCCTGACCGGAAGAAAAACCGGGTTCAAACTTGGTTACCAAACCGAGCGAGCTTGAACGGAAAAAAAACCACGTTCAAACTTGGTTGTTGGGCGTCGGGCATAGGCGTGTCGTGCAACACTATAGGTATGTTGCACCTATAACAAAAGCCTTTTGTGCGCGCCTACAGGCACGCCGCACAAGGGTACAGGTGCGCTGCATATCCAAAATACTATATTGTTGTGTAAGAACTTGTTAGAGATCAGTTTTCTCTTGCCCACGGTGTTGGCCAAATGATATACAAAATGTTTGTTTCATTCCTTTATGGTGTAGGAGGGCTTGGAACCTCTTCCCATCCTCCACCAATTTGAAAAATGAATCTACCCCCTTTAGCATTCGTTTTCAAACAAAATGACTTTGTTGCATTGGTATTTGGGATTGAAAGCAGTCCTTTTCTTTTTCTTTTTTCAAAGAAAACTTTTTGATAAAGAATGGATCTCTTCAACTCTAATTGTTACTGCAAATTTGTCCTCACAACCTATTTAACCCTAAAGATTCTTTTTAACTCCTTGTTTGTCTTAACATCTCGTGTTTGATATTTTGATTGTTTGAAAGAAAACCTTGAAAAGGACTGATGCCTCAACTCTAATGACTCTACAAAAAGTCTTTCTAAAACCTATATCATCCTTAAAAAATTTCCAACCTCTGCTTATTATGAAAGGGGTTATAAAAACTGTGTTTTTCTTCAGTTTGTCTACAAGGGAGGTCAACACAAAAACCACTAATGCAGCCTCTCAAAATCACAACACAAATCCTCTAATATTGTTGTTTTGAAAAGATCATTAAGGGAAAAAAACAACCTAATACATCACCTGAAAGGGGCCAATAAAAACATTCCCACTGCAGCACTTTGAATACACTATGTGTCCATTGTTTTATGAAGATATGAGGCCTTTTAATCATGACAGCTAGTTCCCAGTGTTTTCTCCTTCTACTTGTTTATACAAAGGAGGCCTCTAAAACATAAACTTATCTTTATAAGACACTGTGCCATATTTCCCTTTCGAAGGTGATCTTTCAAACTTAAAATGTTGAGTTTATCTTCCGATTGAAAACACCTCATAATGTAAAATTTTCATCGCCACCATGACTCTGTCTCTGATCATTTTATGGAGGCATCCTTTGACCGAAGTGAATCATGGTTACATCACCCTTTTAACCCTTTGAATGAGCTAATTCATAGTGTAAACATTTGGAGAGCTGATCCTCTACCTTTTTGTGAAGGAGGCCATTATTGAATTTTTTCAAACCAACTGCTCTCTTCCCATGTGACTTTTCTTATGGCAGTGTCTTTGTCTCAGAGGCATTATGAAGCTTTTTAAGAGTGAATAACATGATTTGGGAAAAGATGTGACACCCCTAGTTTATGTGTTTGAAATTTAAAACTAGACATTTGAACTTTAATCCTAAGGGGAGTGGACCCCAAAGGACAAGTATTTTGTGAATGAAATTAATTATTTAAATTGAGGAAATAAATAAAATGATTTTGTGCAGATTGACCAAAATGAGATTATGAGATCACTTGCTAAATCCATGAGGATGGATAAGGAAAATATTTCCCCACAATATTTCAAAAATTCTTAAAATAAATTATTTTTAATTTAGATTTTTGAGGAAAAATCTAAATTCCCCAATGATGAGGAAAATAGTTGGGAAGAGGTAAAATGTTGGAAAAGCTGGGAAAAGCATAAAACAGCTTTAAAGAATACCTAAAAGGGGAAGCCTAGGCAAACAGGAAGAAAAGCATCCTGAGATTCTGGACGCGGAATTAGAAACATGCTTTGGGGAACAATAGCTTAAATAAGCTGCTCCTAAACAGATTAGAGGTTGATCTGTTCTAGGAGATGATCTCAACTCGGGGGTGAGTTTTGGGAGACAGAAGGACTCTAAGGTTGGGAGGTTGGTCAATTGCATGAGTGGTATGTCTCTAAATTTATTGGTGTTTTTATTTCCGGTGGTATGAATTGGCTACATATAATAGTTTGACTTGTATGTTAGATTTATTAGTGCTACATTTAACAGAATTAATCATAAGGCATTTACCTTTATAATTCTGTATAGTTGTAGACAAGAAATCTGTAGAGTAGAATCCAACAGAAACTCTAAATCGAGGTTGGTTTAAATCTGAGGATACATATTCCTCCACAGATAATTTAACTTTAAACTGCTCTTGATATACTAGTATAAATTTATGCACATGATTAGGATAGAGCAATATGGGAGTTCCTGTACCATAATTGACAATAGCAATAGATGAACTGAAATCTAAACTGTGCATTAAATGAGAAAGAAAAAAATATACAGACTGACTTCCAAGGTCAGCACATCATTCATACATAAACATAAGTACAATAGCAAGTTATTTCTGCATACAAGAAATTAATTCCACAACAAAAGGAAGCAATTATCAGTTAGCATGAGACTTCCCATTAATACTTATTTCAATAAACCTTTATTACAGTAGAGGCTAAAATTAATATGGGAAAGAAAGTTAAATAAATAATCAACATGTAGAATTCACAACAGCAGGGTATATTTAGCTGTAAGTATTCTATTCTATCATGTGAACTAAAGGCAAGAGTGTATAGTGGAATATTAGAAATGCAAAAGTATTCTAGATATAAGTATATATATATATAGTAACACATCACCTGTAGGTATTCACGAAGCATGACGAGAGATGATGCTAAAAAGGTAGACAAATATCATTTTCAAATTAACTATAAAATACTTATTTAAGTACTGAACCAAGGTAAAGATCAGAGTTGGTAATACGTTGTACTATTTCAAGAATATTGAAGAGATTTAGTTAACTGTTACCATCAAATCTATAACCAGCGTAGTATGAGAAACATACATAAAATTCCTTTGACGACTAACATTCTGAGTGTAATAATGGTTGAGGTAGAATCATCAATCTAACGATATAATAAAATGTGGATTTATAAAACTACATGTAACTAAAATTACACTGTGGAAAAGTACAGTTAAACTATTCATTCAGATAATTACCATGTTCATGAGTATAGTTTAACAAATGTATTTCCTGAAAGCATTAACATAATAAAATACAACAAAAGTGGGGTATACGTAGTTGCAAAACAATGCCATAAGTACTTATTAAGCTGGACCCAAGCTAAAAAGAGCAAAGTGCAATTACTGTTGAAGACACATAATAATACTCGATATTACACAAATCAAGAAATGACAGAGATATATATATAAACGAAAATCCAAACGTTACAAGTCCACTGTGGCATGGGGACCGTATCATAATGTTCCAGGAATTGATATAAGGCAACATTCAGTGTCGGAACTCAAAATTTACAATAATCACAATTATACAACTGTATCAATAAAAAATTTAAGCTGTCGAAAACATTTCTAGAACAAATGTGAGGAGAACTGGCTCCTTCTAACCAGCATTCGGTGAATACCGACCTGTAAATGACAAGAGGAGTCCATGTTAAAGCTGAAGGAAGACACATCTCTCATGGTTCAAGAGAAATTGAGGCGATGGTCGTAAATACCTGTAAGAGACAAACCACAACATGAATATGATGTAGAACGTGACGAGGAAGAGGAACGCTATGAAAAATGATAAATGAGGAATGAACAGTTACCTGGTGTGCTAGACCCTCCAAGCTTTCAATTAACATATCATATACATAGGGCCATGACATAAATAAACATGAGTTGGATGGTGGGCGTTCAAACTAGAATAAAGGAACTAGCACTCTTGTGAATGAAAAATAGAAATTGCTCCTTACACAGGTCTAGGAAAAGAGCGAACAGAAGGTCGAGAGGAGTAGAATCCCTCTATCGCCATGCGAATGACCTCAGAGCAACCTTATATGGGCGTAAGGTAGAGGGTAAATCTCCCTCCAAACCCATAAGTGCATTCGTTCAGTCTCGTTCTTGAGAATACGTGTAAGGAAATACTGTAAATATGAACTTAAACCAAGCAAATCAAATCAATCAAAATGGAGAAAACAAATTCTCTGCAAGAGAAAATTTAACAAATTGTCAGACATGAATTAACTGGGACAAAATGATGATAAAATATCCATCAAAATACAAAACTTCAGTCCCTGCTCGAGTCAATGAGCGTAACTCTGAACAAGACAGGGAAAACCCATATTGAGTGGTAAGAACAGAGCGTGAATTTCAAACCATTCGAAATTATGATACCTGCATTGTCAAATGAAACGAGGGACTACGCCAAAGTCTGGACTGAATCGCGCTCAATTCTCTAGAGCGTCGAAGTTCACTAGCCAGGGAAAAATCGAACAAGCAGTAAGGGAAAAGAACCGACTAGCAAATTAACAATGCGAATTTATATCCATGTTTCTGGAATAGATCAATGAAACCCTAACGCGTCGATGAATCCTCGTCGTCCACATGGCAAGATCCCAAGGGTGAAGCCACAGATCGAAGGGCTGGATGTGTTATGTACACCATACGTTCAACATTCAATGTGACAAGCAATACAATAAATGTCACAGCGTCCTGGCCGTGCAATAGAGATTGCCTTGGCACCAGGGTAGGCTGGCGTGGTGAGTTCGAGAGTTACATGGAGCAAACTCAAGTGACCGCGAATGGAATGAGACCCATTCCAAACCATACGACGAGACTGAAAGTCATATATAAGCTTACGTGGAAAACTAGCTTCACGTCTCAATTCCGTTGAGTCAAATTACCAATTCGTATTACGTGGAGGCCAAAATAAATGATTCCAATCTTGATATAAATACGATTAGAAGCCTAATAAACACATAAGTGCCATGTACGCATAGATAGCAACATGGGTAAATTAACCAACTAAGGTTCATACTTTATAAACGAGCAGAACAAAATCGAAATTGTCCCATATGGGTCTATCGAAATATAACGATATGGTTAATATGTGAAATTGAATCGATCCTTCATCTGTCTATGAAACTATAACAATATATTGAATGATCAAAGGTTCATTACTATACAAACGAAGGTGAGACATAAAAGTGGGATTGGGATAAACAAATCCATTATGTTTGTATTTTAAATATAATTATGTTTGGTAGTACTAATATTGTTATATCCAATTGGGTTGGATATAGTTGAGATATGGAAATAAATCGTAATTGGGCAAACAATTATGATTTGAATAAACCAACATAATTATAGTATAGTATCTTGATAGAATTATAATTGAAAAGATGAATACTTGGAAAAATAAAATAAAATTGGAAGGTAAATGGGAGGTGTGACAAATGGTATCAGAGCCCAAGTTACAAAACTAGGCTGGTGACATTGTGCTCACTGTGGCTATGTGTTCATTGTATAAATTGATTTCTGTGGAAAAAAAATAAAATTATATTTTTATTTTTACTGATCTATATTGTGTAGTGTACAGCGGTGCTGGAATGGCAGAAGGTGACAAAATTTATGTTGATCTGTGTGATGAGGATAATGCACCAGATCCCAATGTGCTCATGATGGCTATGTTGCGGAGGTTGCAACAAGAATTGGCTAAGATAAAAAGCCAGAATGACAAATTGTCATTAGCCAGTGAGGAGCAGGAAAAGCTCATTAGAGAATTAACTTTGTGGAACAGCCAAGAAGGCAAAGGTTCCGGAAAGAGGAAGACTGATGAGTCTGAGGATGATGATGCTGTTAGGCATCAATATAAGCAGAAAAAAGGAATTACAGGGGGAATTCCGAAAGATCAAACCTCCCTCCTATGATGGGGAGAAGGAGGAAGATGTTGAAACCTGGTTGTTGAACATGATTAAATACTTCTAGGTCTATGAATATGAAAGCAATCTGAAGGCCAAATTAGCTATTTACCAGCTACAAGGTAAGGCTACCTTGTGTTGGGAGGAGACAAAAATGGTACATGCCATTGACGAAAAGACAGTTACCTAGGAAGATTTCCAGGCTAAGTTCAAAAACTGTTACCTAAATGAATGTTACTATGATGATAAAGCCAAGGAATTTCACGAACTTATACTAGGACAACTCACTATTGATGAGTTTGTTATTAAATTTACAAATCTGTTGAGATATGTACCCTACATAAGGGAAGAAAAGGCAAAGGTACAAAGGTTTCTGAATTGTTTGCCTACTGTGTACAAAGAGAAAATTGAGTTTGATAAGCCAAAAACAATGGACGAAGCTGTTATAAAAGCTAGATTGTGCTACCAACAGTTCAAAAGAAAAACTGAACATGGGAAAAGCTGGGTAAATAAGAGTGAATTCAAAGGGAAGAAACAGAAACCAACCTATTTGAAGAATTTTGGCAGAGATCATCAGCGGAAAAAGTTTAATAAACCCAAAGAAAGTCAAACTGCTCAGTCCCAAGTGGCCTCAAAACAAATAGATGGAGACAATAAGAAAGAGGGCATAGTAAAAATGAGAGAACCCTTGAAATGTTGGGGATGTGGAGAACCCCATCTGTTGAGGGATTGTCCCCATCGAAACATTCAGATGATTATGAGGGATCGAGAAGCCACCACAGTAAATGACATAGCCAGAAATATACCAACTATCAGTGTAGCCTTGGAAAATCGATAAGCAGAACATCAAGCTACCATGGTTGAAATGGAGGGTAAGATTTCTGACCAATCTGTTACAGTTTTGATTGACCCAGGTGCTTCTTTAAGTTACATTAGTCCAACAATTATAGAAAAATGTAATCTCAAACTTGAAAAAGTTCAGCAGTCATGGTTGGTTCAGCTGGCCATTGGAACCAAGAGGAAGGTAACACATAAATTGCCCCAAACAACAATTAAATTAAATGATTTTCAAACAGAAGTAAATTTGAACATTCTGCCCTTAGGTTCATATGAATTACTAATAGGAATGGACTGGCTGGAAAAGAAGAAAGCCTTGATGAACTGCTGGGATAAGACTCTACATTATGTATATGATGAAGGGAACCCTTTTGTTCTCAGGGGAAAACCAAAACCTATCTTTGTAAGACAAATATCACCACTGCAATTAAAACGAACAGCTAGAAAAGGATACCAAGTTTGTGCAGTACATGTGGAAGAAACATAATAGAAACCTGAAGAAAGAATATTGGATGTTGTGCCAGTAGTAAGAGAGTTTAAGGAAGTCTTTCCAGATGAGATCCCTCATCTTCCCCCCAAAAGAGAGATTGAATTTTCAATTGATCTGGTGCCGCGAGCAATACCTATTTCTCGAGCCCCTTATCGAATGAGTCCCCCTAAACTTATGGAACTGAAAATGCAATTGCAAGAACTGTTAGATAAAGGTTATATCAGACTGAGTGTGTCTCCTTGGGGAGCACCGGTGCTGTTCATGAAAAAGAAAGATGGAACCTTTCAGATGTGCATTGATTATCATCAATTGAATAAGTTGACCATTAAAAATAGATACCCTTTGCCTAGAATTGATGATCTTTTTGATCATGTGAGAGGAGCTTCAGTATTTTCGAAGATTGATTTAAGGACTGGTTATCACTAGCTCTAAATTAAAGAAGAAGACATCAACAAAACATCCTTTCGAACCAGGTATGGTCACTACGAATTTGTAGTCCTACCTTTTGGTTTGACAAATGCCCCTGCCACATTTATGTGCCTGATGAACAGTGTGTTGAATAAGTACTTGGATAAATTTGTCCTTGTGTTCATAGATGACATTTTAGTCTACTCAAGAAGTGAGGAGGAACATAAAGAACACTTGAGGATAGTGTTGCAAACTCTGAAGGAAAACCAATTATATGCCAAGTTCAGCAAATGTGAATTTTATAAAGATAAGATCCATTACTTGGGTCATATTATTTCGGAACAAGGGCTGGTTGTTGACCCTGAAAAGATAAAAGCTATTAAAGAATGGCCTATACCAACTGATGTTTCAGCAGTGAGATCATTCATGGGGATTGCAGGCTATTATCGCAGATTTGTGGAGAGATTTTCTACCATAGCATATCCCATAACTTCCCTACAAAGGAAGGGTGTCAAATTTGAGTGGACTGAAAAATGCCAAAACAGTTTTGACCAATTAAAACTAAAACTTACTACAGCCCCTATACTGAAGATTGTAGATCCTGATAAAGAATTTGTGGTATGTACGGATGCCTGTAGAGAGGGGTTGGGAGGAGTTCTTTTGCAAGAAAATTCAATTATTGCATATGAGTCTAGGAAATTGAAGATACATGAACAAAACTATAGTGCATATGACTTGGAGTTAGCTGCTGTTATTCATGCTTTGAAAATGTGGCGACACTATCTCCTTGGACAAAAATTTACGTTGATGACTGATCACATTAGTCTTAAATATTTCTTTTCCCAAACTGAATTGAATACTAGACAGGCCAGATGGTTATCTTTCCTAAGTGAATTTGATATGGACATAAAACATATCAGGGGGAAAGAAAATAAAATTGCTGATGCATTGAGCAGAAATGCTTGTCATAATATAAACAACATTGGAAGTGGTGCCCAGATCAATGCAGAAGATTTGGTGAAAAAGGCAGCAAACCAAGATCCAAATTATGAAACACTATTGGTGAAACTACTAAAGAAGGAGAAGACTGATTTCACTCAAAACCAAAAAGGGCTGATCTGTTATAAGAACAGATTATATATTCCAAATGTGGAGTCCTTGAAAAAAGAGATTCTAGATGAATATCACAAACAACCATATGCAGGACATCCAGGATATCAGAAGATGTTAATAGCTTTGAAAAAGAAGTTGTTTTGGCCAGGAATGAAGAGAGATTTAGCAAAATATTTAACTAGATGCATGGAATGTCAACTAGTCAAAGTTCAGCATCAGCATCCTACTGGTCTTTTAAACCCTTTGCCGATTGCAGAATGGAAATGGGACACAGTTTCCATGGATTTCATAACAGGATTACCCAAAACCAAATACCAACATGATTCAGTAATGGTGGTAGTAGACACTTTAACAAAAGCTGCATTTTATACCAGTGAAATCTACCTTCGGGACAACTCAAGTAGCGAATGTGTTCCTGAAGGAGGTAGTAAGACTCCATGGGGTTCCAAAGGTGATTGTTTCTGACCGAGATGCTAATTTTACATCAACCTTTTGGAAAGGGCTATTTGGAGGGATGGGTACTAAGTTGAATTTTAGTACTGCTTACCACCCTCAGACAGATGGTCAAACGGAGAGAACAAATCAAATTCTGGAGGACATGCTGAGAATGTATGTGATGGATAGACCATCAAAGTGGGAAGATTACTTGCATTTAGCTGAATTTTCCTATAATAACAGCTACCAATCCTCCACAAAAATGAGTCCGTTTGAGGCACTCTATGGGAGAAAATGTCGTACTCCCTTGAGCTGGAGCCAGCCAGAGGATAAATTGATGTTGGGGCCAGATGCTTTACAAGAAATGGAAAGAAATGTCAAACAGATACAAAGAAATATCAAGACAGCACAAGATCGCCAGAAAAATTATGCTGATAAGAAGAGAGTACACCTAGAATTTAAAGTGGGAGAGCATGTGTACTTACGTATTAAACCCAAAAAGAGCACACTTTATGCTGGAAGTTGTGCAAAACTGGCTCCTAGATATTGTGGTCCTTTTGAAGTATTAGAAAGGGTGGGACCAGTGGCTTACAAGCTGGCCTTACCACCCCATGTTAGAGTTCATGATGTGTTTCATGTTTCATTGTTAAAAAGATATGTCCATGATGCTTCTCACATAGTTGATTGGAATGTTGTACAGGTGGAACCAGAAGGGGAGTTTCTGCCAGAACCGCTTCAAATATTGGAGTGGGAAGAAATTGAATTGAGGAACCGAACAGTAGCAAGAGTAAAGGTGCAGTGGAAGCACTTTACTGCTGAAGAAGCTACCTGGGAAAGAGAAGCTGAAATGATGGAAATATATCCATTTTTGTTTGAAAAATGAACTCTCGTAGTTAAATAACAACACCGAGGATGGTGTTTGCTTTCAGAGGGGGAATATGTAGCACCCCTAGTTTATGTGTTTGAAATTCAAAACTAGACATTTGAACTTTAATCCTAAAGGGAGTGGACCCCAAAGGAAAAGTATTTTATAAATGTAATTAAATATTTAATTTGAGGAAATGAATAAAATGATTTTGTGCAGATTGACCAAAATGAGATTTATGAGATCACTTGCTAAATCCATGAGGATGGATAAGGAAAATATTTCCCCACAATCTTTCAAAAATCCTTGAAAGAAATTATTTCTAATTTAGATTTTTGAGGAAAAATATAAATTCCCCAATGATGAGGAAAGTGGTTGGGAAGAGGTAAAAAGCTGGAAAAGTTGGGAAAAGCATAAAAAATCTTTAAAGAAACCCCAAAATGGGAAGCCTAGGAAAACAGGAAGAAAAGCATCCTGAGATTCTGGACGCAGAATTAGAAACATGCTTTGGGGAACAATACCTTAAATAAGCTGCTCGCAAACAGATTAGAGGTTGATCTATTCTAGGAGATGATCTCATCTCGGAGGTGAGTTCTGGGAGACGGAAGGACTCTAAGGTTGGGAGGTTGGTCAATTGCAAGAGTGGTATGTCTCTAAATTTATTGGTGTTTTGCTTCCTATGGTATGAATTGGCTACATATAATAGTTGATTTGTATGTTAGATTTATTAGTGCTACATTTAACAGAATTAATCATAAGGCATTCACCTTTATAATTATGTATAGTTGTAGACAAGAAATCTGTAGAGTGGAATCCAACAGAAACTCTAAACCAAGGTCGGTTTAAATCTGAGGATACATATTCCTCCACAGATAATTTAACTTTAAACTTCTCCTGATCTACTAGTATAAATTTATGCACATGACTAGGATAGAGCAATATGGATGTTCCTGTACCATAATTAAAAATAGCAATAGATGAACTGAAATCTAAACTGTGCATTAAATGAGACAGAAAAAAAAATATACAGACTGAATTCCAGGGTCAGCACATCATTCATACATAAAAAGAAGTACAATAGCAAGTTATTTCTGCATATAAGAAATTAATTCCACAACAGAAGGAAGCAATTATCAATTAGCATGAGATTTCCCATTTATACTTATTTCAATAAACCTTTCTTACTGTAGAGGCTAAAATTAATATGGGAAAGAAAGTTAACTAAATAATCAACACGCGGATTTCACAACAGTAGTGCATATTTAGCTATAAATGTTCTATTCTATCATGCGAACTAAATGCAAGAGTGTATAGTGGAATACTAGAAATGCAAAAGTCTTCTAGACATAAATATATACATATATATTAACAACTCACCTGTAGGTATTCACGAAGCATGACGAGAGATGATGCTAAAAAGGTAGAAAAATATCATTTGCAAATTAACTATAAAATACTTAATTAAGTACTGAACCAATGTAAAGAGAAGAGCTCGTAATACTTTGTACTATTCCAAGAATACTGAAGAGACTTAGTTAACTGTTATTATCAAAACTACAAATCAGGGCGTATGATAAACATATACAAATGCCTTTGACGACTAACATTCTGAGTGTAAGAATGGTCGAGGTAGAATCATCAATCTAATGATATAATAAAATGTGGATTTATAAAACTACATGTAACTAAACTTACACTGTGGAAAAGCACATTTAAACTATTCATTTAGATAATTACCATGTTCATGAGTATAGTTTAACAAATGTATTGCCTGAAAGCATTAATACAATAAAATATAACAAAAGTGTGGTATACGTAGTTGCAGAACAATGCCATAAGTACTTATTAAGCTGGACCCAAGCTAAAAAGAGCAAAGTGCGATTACTGTTGAAGACACATAATAATACTCGATATTATGCAAATCAAGAAACGATGGAGATATATATATAAACGAAAATCCAAACGTTACAAGTCCACTGTGGCATGGGGACCGTATTATAATGTTCCAGGAATTGATATAAGGGAACATTCAGTGTCGGAACTCAAAATTTACAATAGTCACAATTATACAACTGTATCAATAAAAAATTTAAGCTGTCGAAAACATTTCTAGAACAAATGCGAGGAGAACTGGCTCCTTCTAACCAGTGTTCAGTGAATACCGACCTGTAAATGAGAAGAGGAGTCCATGTTAATGCTGAAGGAAGCCACGTCTCTCATGGTTCAAGAGAAAGTGAGGCGATGGTTGTAAATACCTGTAAGAGACAAACCACAACATGAATACGACGCAGAACGTGACGAGGAAGAGGAATGCTATCAAAAATGATAAATGAGGAATGAATAGTTACCTGGTGCGCTAGACCCTCCAAGCTTTCAATTAACCTATCATATACATAGGGCCATGACATAAATAAAAACGAGTTGGATGGTGGGCGTTCAAACTAGAATAAAGGAACTAGCACTCTTGTGAATGAAAATAGAAATTGATCCTTACACAGGTCAAGGAAAAATGCGAACAGAAGGTCGAGAGGGGTAGAATCCCTCTATCGCCATGCGAATGACCTCGGAGCAACCTTAGATGGGCGTAAGGTAGAGGGTAAATCTCCCTCCAAACCCATAAGTGCATTCGTTCATTCTCGTTCCTGAGAATACGTGTAAGGAAATACCGTAAATATGAACTTAAACCAAGCAAATCGAATCAGTCAAAATGGAGAAAACAAATTATCCGCAAGAGAAAATTTAACAAAATGTCAGAGATGAATTAACTGGGACAAAACGATGATAAACTATCCATCAAAATACAAAACTTCAGTCCCTGCTCGAGTCAATGAGCGTAACTCTGAACAAGACAGGGAAAACCCATATTGAGTGGTAAGAACAGAGCGTGAATTTCAAACCATCCGAAATTATGATACCTGCATTGTCAAATGAAACGAGGGACTACGCCAAAGTCTGGACTGAATCGCGCTCAATTCTCTAGAGCGTCGAAGTTCACTAGCCAGGGACAAATCGAACAAGTAGTAAGGGAAAAGAACCGACTAGCAAATTAACAATGCGAATTTATATCCATGTTCCCGGAATAGATCAATGAAACCCTAACGCGTCGATGAATCCTCGTCGTCCACATGGCAAGATCCCAAGGGTGAAGCCACAGATCGAAGGGCTGGATGTGTTATGTACACCATACATTCAACATTCAATGTGACAAGCAATACAATAAATGTCACAGCGTCCTGGCCGTGCCATAGAGATTGCCTTGGCATCAGGGTAGGATGGCGTGGTGAGTTCCAGAGCTACATGGATCAAAATTAAGTGACTACGAATGGAATGAGACCCATTCCAAACCATACGACAAGACTGAAAGTCATATATAAGCTTACATGGAAAACTAGCTTCACGTCTCAATTCCATTGAGTCAAATTACCAATTCGTATTACGTGGAGGCCAAAATAAATGATTCCAATCTTGATATAAATGTTGACGAGAAGTCAATAAATGGCCATGAGTGCCATGTATGCATAGATAGCAACGTGGGTAAATTAAATCCAACTAAGGTTCATACTTTATAAACGAGTGGTGAACAGGTGTAACCGAAATTGTCCCATATGGGTCTATCGAAATATAACGATATGGTTAACATGTGAAATTGAATCGATCCCTCATCTGTCTATCAAAATATAACAATATATTGAATGATCAAAGGTCCATTACTATACAAATGAAGGTGAGACATAAAAGTGGGATTGGGATAAACAAATCCATTATGTTTGTATTTTAAATATAATTATGTTTGGTAGTACTAATATTATTATATCCAATTGGGTTGGATATAGTTGAGATATGGAAATAAATCTTAATTGGGCAAACAATTATGATTTGAATAAACCAACATAATTATAGTATAGTATCTTGCTAGAATTATAATTGAAAAGATGAATGCTTGGAAAAAAAATAAAAATTCGAAGGTAAATGGGAGGTGTGACAAAAGATGAGGGTTACTGTTAGGCACATTGTATCAATACTTTCTCTTAACTGTGCATAGACCTTCTATTTTTCCTTAAGATAATCCCTGCAGCTTTGAACACCTATGCTCATTTAGAAACATGGTTAGGCGCTTAACTTCATGATGAAAAGGGTCTTCAATCAATGCAAATTCATCTATCTTAATAATGTGCCCTCGGTCCTTTAAATGAGTTGGAAAAACAACTTTTGGTGCTCTCCCTTTATTCATCCATTGGAGGGATATTTTTGATAAATCATAAGGGATCTGTTTAAATGAAAAATATGCTCTTCCTCATAAACCATCTGTGTGGATTCTCTTTGTATTCAGTTGCAGAAGTTAGTTTAAAATCAAGCTTGGTCTACTTCCTTGGCCATTTAGATGAGGTTGTTCTTAGTCAAAAACTCCATCCTCGGATTATACTTTGAAGGAGGCTCTTCATAAACATAAGAGCAGAGGTTTTTAGCACCATTATGCTGATGATGTAACACAGGCCTTCAACTTATAAATTTTCATTTGTTCCACCATTATTCCTCAACTAGTCTTTCCAAAAGAAAACTTTATTGAACACAATTTTAATCCTGCTATGCATCCTCTTTTCATCTTTGGAGGAAAAAGCACCAAGCAGCCACTGAAGTTTCTCAACAATATGTTTGACCCTCTACTTATTAATGGAGGTCAAAAAAATATGTTTTCTATCCCTCTACTTTTATATGAAGGAGGTTTTTTGTCATTGTGCTTCAAACCATCTGCTTTTTGAAGGAGGTTCTATCCAACACGTGATCTCATCTGTTTCAACACCTGTCATTTCTCTGCAATATATGACTTTTTTTGGTACCATATCACTGTGAAGTTTTTTAGGAGTGAACAAAGTGGTTGGTATATGGATAAGGCTTACTGTCAGACACCTCTAAACTAACTTTCCTTTGACTGTGTTTTCAGGGGTACCTTGAAGTTGCCTTTGACTAATTTTCACATCCCAGGTTCTAGGTAACATAAGAAGTAGCTGACTTCTTATGTCCTGCATGATGATGCCCTTTGGAAAGATCAGGTAGCATTGCTTTTGGAGGAGATTATGGAGCACTACTGATAAACATCACTTGGTCTTTTGTATTCATGTGACTTGGAGGATGATCTTTGTTCTTCAGGTAGTTTTTGGATTTATAACATGTACACGTTTTGATCTTACTTTATAGCTCTTCATCTGCTTCATTGATGGCAAAAATTTTCAACATGAGAGACCTGTTTGAACTTGTCCCTTTGGTCTTTTTGCACACTAATCATCATTACAATTAAACCCCTACAGAGATGTAAAAAAAATGTTTCGAAACCTTGGAGAGCTCTTTTGGTGTTTCATGGAGATTATGGCTGATATATGTTGGGTATGTGTTATATTCTATCCACGACTAGCCCCATGCACTGTACATTGCGCCGGGTGCAGCAGGGGATTCACAAGGGGGGAGGCAGCACCCCGGCAAAAATTTGTTTGGTATGCGGACCCACTCATAGGTGGACCCACCCATGTTTTGTGCATGATTTCGCACATGGTTTTGGGGTACGATGGTTTTTGGCCCCTGGTATTTTTGTAGATCCGGTCAAGGGAACTACGGTTATGTTCTAATCCAGGGTTAATGGATTGGGGTTTATGTATGCTCCGGCATGTATATATATGTGTTTTAACACTAAAAGGAATATAATGAAAAATCAAGCTGGTCGTCCCGATTTGGGATCGAGGGGAAAATCTCTGTGTTTATCTGTTTTATGTTTTATGCTCTTGCTATTGTTTATTTTCTGTTATAAGAATCGTGTGTAGATATTTCTGTTCAGGGTTAAAACCTACATTTGGTATCAGAGTTGTTTCGGCTTCAAGGGGACGCCTTTTTTGTTGAGGGTTTTTTGCTCGGGCCTGTGGTAGACCCTGTTCAGTGGGAGATCTACGGGATCGATTCTTGCGGTGAAAGAAGATGGCGAGCGGCGGAAAGATAGAGATCGAGAAATTTAATGGTCAAAGTTTTGAGTTGTGGAAGCTCAAGATGGAGGATCTGCTGGTGGATAAAGATCGGTGGATCGCGGTAGATCCAGGTACTAAACCAACGGCAATGTCAGATGAAGACTGGAAGAAACTGGATCGGAAGGCTAAGAGCACAATACGATTGAGTGTCTCAGATTCAGTATTGTTGAATGTATCTGGGGAAGCTACGACAAAGACCTTGTGGGACAAGCTAGGGACTTTGTATCAATCTAAGTCTCTGGTGAATAAGTTGTTCCTGCGGAAAAAGCTGTATAACCTGAGGATGAAGGATGGAGACTCGGTGACAAAGCATCTGAATGCCTTCAATACTGTGGTAAGTCAGCTGTCATCTGTTGATATTAAAATCTCAGATGAAGATAAGTGCATCAGTTTGTTGTGTTCTCTACCAGACTCGTGGGACATTCTGGTTATTGCAATAGGTAGCAATACAACTACCTTCAATTTTGATGACATTGTCTTAGCCTTGCTGTCGGAGGAAATGAGACGAAGAAATATGGAGGGTCAGAATGGAGATGCCTTATCTGTACGAGGAAGGTCCCAGAACAGAAACAAGAATAAGGTTTCGAGTGGGAGATCTAAATCTCGAGGGAGATCTAAATCTTCTGGAAAGTTTGTAAAGGTGTGCTGGAAATGCGGAAAGGAAGGGCACTACAAAAAGGAATGCAGATCTAAAGCTCCTGAGAAAGGAAAGGGATCTGATGAAGCTCCTTCTGCAGAGGCAAAAACCACCTCGGATGAAGGTGGGGATGTGTATTTGGCTTCTTCTTCAAATACACATGTAGATCATGAGTCATGGTTGATTGACTCAAGTGCATCCTTCCACTTCACTCCCCATAGGGAATGGTTCTGCGAGTATGAGAAATATGATGGTGATGTCTTCCTAGGGGATGACAGGAAGGCCAGAATCATTGGACGTGGAAAGGTCAAGCTAAAGCTGCAAGGTGGAAGCATTAGAACACTTCCTAGTGTTCTGCATATTCCTACATTAGCCAGAAATATGATTTCTGTAAGCAAGATGGATGATGCAGGTGTAAAAACAGTGTTCAAGAAAGATGCCTGCAAGATGGTTCGGGGAGCACTGGTATTAATGCGGGGAGTTCGGACTGGAACTCTGTACAAGCTACAAGGTAGCACTGTTATTGATGGGTGTAACAGTTCTGTGGTTCCTGAAAGTGGGACGGAAAGTCTAGCTGTCTCTGGAGAAAAGACCATGCTATGGCATCAAAGGCTTGGACATATTAGAGAGAAGGGCCTTCGGATACTCCATAGAGATGGTATGGTAGAAGGTATGTCTAATTGTTCTCTGGATTTCGATTTCTGTGAACATTGTGTATATGGGAAGCAGAATCGGGTGAGTTTTCCTTCTGGTGCTAAGAGGGCAAACAAGATATTAGAATTTGTGCACAGTGATGTGTTTGGGCCTGTGTCAGTTCCATCACTGGGAAAGTCTGTGTACTATGTTTCATTCATAGATGACTTCTCAAGGAATACATGGATATATTTCTTGAGGAAGAAATCTGAAATCTTTGACAAATTTAAAGAATTTAAGGCTCTGGTGGAAAACCAGACAGAGAAGAAGATAAAGGCGCTGAGGACAGATAATGGTGGGGAGTTCTGCAAGAAGGAATTTGAAGAGTTCTGTAAGAAGTGTGGTATAGCACGGCAGAAAACTACTCCATACACACCTCAGAAAAATGGAGTTGCAGAAAGAATGAACAGAACACTAATGGAAAAGGCAAGAAGCATGCTCAGTGGTACTGGGTTAGGACAAGAATTCTGGGCAGAGGCAGTGGAGACTGCATGTTACTTAGTTAACAGATCACCTTCATCAGCGTTGGAGGATAAGACTCCACATGAGGTATGGACTGGTGAGAAACCCTCTCTTTCACATCTAAGGGTATTTGGATGTGATGCATATGTACATGTTCCAAAGGATAAAAGGACCAAGTTGGATAATAAATCTAAAAGGTGCATCTTTATTGGGTATAAGGATGGTTTAAAGGGTTACAAGCTTTGGAACCCAGAAACAAGGAAGGTTGTGTACAGCCGAGATGTGGTGTTTAGAGAGGTGAAATATGTTGTTACACATGAAGTCCTACCAAAGGAACTTGAGAAGATAGAGTTTGAGCTAAAGGAGGATGAATCAGACTCTACAACAGAAGAAGACTTAGAAGAGGAAGAGCCAAAAACTCCAGCTGTGAGAAGATCAACTCGGGAAAGAAGGCAACCAGAAAGGTATAGTCCATCTGCTTTTGTTCAGTTTTTGCCTTAACTATAACTGATGATGATCCCAGAACTGTCAGGGAGGCAGTAGATTCAGAGGATGGAAAACTCTGGAAGGAGGCCATGGTTGATGAAATGGCATCCTTGCACAAAAATGAGGCATGGGATCTGGTGGAGTTTCCAGCTGGAAGGAAGCCCATTGGGAGCAAATGGATGTTTAAGAAGAAGATGAATGTAGAAGGCAAGGTGGAGAAATAAAAAGCTTGGTTAGTAGCAAAAGGTTATTCCCAAGTGCCGGAAACAGATTTTGGTGATATTTTTTCTCCTATTGCCAAAATTACTTCTATTAGATTACTTTTATCTGTTGCTGCTGCATTTGATTTTGAGATAGAATAGATGGATGTGAAGACAACATTTATTCACAGGGATCTAGAAGAGGAGATCTACATGAAGCAACCTGAAGGCTTTATGGTGAAGGGTAAGAAAGAACTAGTGTGCAGGTTGAAGAAGTCTCTGTATGGGTTAAAACAGTAACCAAGGATGTGGTATCAGAAATTTGATACCTATATACAAGGACTTGGCTTCACCAGAAGCAAGGAGGATCACTGTGTTTATTTTAAATTAATTGGTGACCGTGTTATTTATTTTGTCTTGTATGTGGATGATATGCTGTTGATTGGAAATGACAAAGAAATTATCCAATATTTGAAGACCCAGCTGTTCTCCAAATTCGACATGAAGGATCTTGGTGCTGCAAATTATATTTTGGGCATGGAAATTAAGAGAGATTGGGAAAAAAGGAAGCTTTGGTTAAACCAGAGGAAGTATGTTGAGACTATATTGCAAAGGTTCAATATGCAAGATAGTAAACTGGTGAATGTTCCTATTCCTATAGGTGTAAAGCTATCTACTGAAAAGTGTCCCAAGACATATGAAGAAGCGGAGGATATTTCCCATGTTTCATATGCAAGTGCAGTGGGTAGCCTGATGTATGCAATGGTCTATACTAGACTAGACATTGCACATGCAGTGAGATTATTGAGCAGTTTTATGTCAAACCCAGGGAAGGAGCATTGGACAACAGTGAAGCGGGTTTTTAGATATTTACATGGCACTAGTGATTATGGCTTGTGCTACCAGGGAAGACCAGGATTGGAAAGACTGTTGGATATTCATGGTTTTTTTGATGCAGACTGGGCTGGAGATCTGGACCAAAGAAGATCTACAAGTGGGTATGTGTTTAACCTATTTGGAGGTGCAGTTAGTTCGTGAGTAAAAGACAGTCTGTAGTGGCTCTTTCAACTATAGAGGTAGAATACATAGTAGCCACTCATGCAAGCAAGGAAGCAGTTTGGTTGCAGAGATTGTGTTCAAGTATCAGGTTGGTACAACAAGCTATAAGGATAGACTTTGATAGCCAAAGTGAAATTTTCTTGGCTAAGAACCCTACTTACCATTCAAAGACAAAGCACATTGATGTTCAATATCACTTTGTTAGAGATATGGTTGAGGCTAAAAGGGTGTTGCTGGTAAAGGTGGACACTTTGAAGAATGTTGTAGATGCATTGATGAAGTCTGTGAGCACTCAAAAGTTATCTTGGTGTAGAGAAACAATGGGTGTTGAATAATTGGCCCAATGGCTAAGCGCTCCTGTGGCCCCCTATGGAAAGAAAACAACAAGTGGGAGAATGTTGGGTATGTGTTATATTCTTTCCATGACTAGGCCCATGCATTGTACATTGTGCCGGGTGTAGAAATTTGAATAATAGATGAATTATTCACCGATATTATCCTGATTACACACTATTTAAGATTCATGCATAATAAATAACCTCTTCTACTATTGATCATCAATTTGCGGAATTAAAAACAATCGCATGCGCACATTAAAACATAATCAATCACACATATAAACATAGTATGTAATGGGGAAAGCTTAAAGCTGAAAACCCCCAACTATCTGTATATTATAATGATAGAGAACATGTAACAATCATAGTACAAACTCCTCACAAGCTCTCAGCACTATCTCCAATTGTTACACACTACACAAGCTCAGATCTGACAAATCACATGTTCAAATCTCCTCCACCTGTTAGCCTGCCTCTACTACGCAATCCAAGATGAATAATCATGAGATCCAAGTTCGAATCCCACTGGATTGTACTGCACAATCCTCATTGGCAATCTCCATCAATGTGTGTGCAAATCTCATGCACAACTATAGTCACAACTGATAGTAAACCTGCTCTTTCACCTACCTCTTCCACTGGTCTCCACTGAACTGTCCATACATTGAAGTTAACTGATGTATTCTTTAGTTGATTTATGAGTTAATAATTAGTGAATTAATTAATAACTAATTCACACCACTCATCACTAGTGTATTAATCAGTTAGACTAAATACAACTAGCTCAACTAAGTTAAACTGAACACAACTCCATCAACTGTCTCATCAACTCCACCAAACTCTGTCACATGAGTTCTAACTGAAGTCAACCATGCAATAGCTCAACTAAACCCTAGGAATAGCGTAATTCCTTCTGTCAGCTATGTGTGCCACATCTGTGACTCAAACTAAAGTGCTACAATAGGATAAGATAATGTTTATAGTCCAAATATTATTAAGAGCTAATAATATTCAACATATCTATCTTTAGACCGGCAATCTAAAAATAGATTCCCCCCAGTATGTCTAAAAATAGAAATCCATCTATTTTTTCTGACTTGACCAACCATCCAAAAATAGCATCCTGCAACTCATAGAACATGATCCATATGTCTAAAAATAGACATAGTCTAAAAATAGACTTTGCGCCAAAAATAGCCTGTGGGCCCACCTAGTGAAGGCAACTTCTTTTCACTAAGCTCATCATCTTGTTGCATTCTCAACACTCCCTCTCAACAAGATATGCATTATCGGCAACCCCTATCCTGCCTCTGTGGTATTCGAATTTTCTCCTGGTGAGCGCCTTCGTCAAGATATCAGCATCCTGATCCTCCGTGGGAATGTATGAATGTAACATGAACTTCCGCTGCACACAATCTCTGATATGATGGTACCTGATGTCGATGTGTTTGGATCTATCATGAAATACTGGATTAACTGAGAGTTTGATGCAACTCTGATTATCACAATAAATCACAGTAGGCTCCGATTGTGAACCAAACAACCCGACCAGGATCTTCCTCATCCATATAGCCTCGCATGTAGCCAAGCTTGCTACCATATACTCAGCCTTTGCTGAACTGAGTGCCACAGATCTCTGCTTCTTGCTGTACCAAGAAACTGCTGTCGACCTGATACTAAAAAATCCCTCCAGATGTGCTCTTTCTATCCGTTGGGCTCCTTGCCCAATCTGCATCCATGGAGCCACATAGCCTCACCTCATCCTCCTGTTTGTACCACAATCCATATCCCAATGTACCTCTAAGATAATGCAATACATGCTTTCCTACCTTCCAGAAGAGCTTGGTTGGCTTAACCATAGCCTGTGAAAGCTGGTTAACAGCATAGCATATATCGGGTCATGTATTGACCAGATACATAAGCAACCCCACCAACTGTCGATAAACAATGGCATCCACTACCTCTGCCAAAGTAGCATCCTCCTTCCTCCAACCTCCAAGAAGAGGAGTATCAACAGGCTTGCAGCCATGCATGTTTAACTTCTCTAGTATATACCGAGCATACTTACCCTGAGAAACAAACAGTCCATCACTGCACTGCCAAATTTCCAATCCCAAGAAATAATGAAGGAGGCCCAAGTCCTTCATCTCAAACTCTTTTGCAAGATCCTCCTTGCATGAGAGTATCAACAGCTCATCACCTATCAAAATAAAATCATCTACATAAAGTAAAATTATCAGCAACTTACCCTCCACCACAATCTGGTATAGGTTAGGATCCGCCTCACTCTTGGAGAATTCAAGTCCGGTGAAATAATTGTCTATCCATGTGTACCAAGCACAAGGTGCTTGTTTCAGCCCATACAACACTCCCTTGAGCCTGCACACATGTGACTCACTTCTGAAGATCTCAAAACCTTCGGGCTTCTCTATGTACACCTCCTCCTCAATGACTCTGTTAAGGAACGCAGTCTTCACATCCATCTGATGAATGTGCCACCCCATCTGCGCTGAGAGAGCAAGAATCGTCCGTATGGAAGAATACCTTGCAACAAGTGCAAAGGTCTCCTCATAATCGATTGCCTCAATCTGTGAAAAGCATGGGGAAAAAAATCTTGCCTTGTACTTCTGCACACTCCTATCAGCTGCCTGCTTCACTTTGTAGATCAATCTCGAACCCACCACTAATTTTCCTTCCGGCCTCGAGACAATCTCCCATGCACTGTTTCTGACAATCGAATCATACTCTTCCACCATGGCATCTACCCATGCGGTGTCCTCCACATATTCCTCGAAAGAGGATGGCTCTGTCATGATACACTTGCTCACAAGAGCCATGTATCCAGTATATTGGTCTGGTGATTGTCTCTATTTGCACTGTGCTATAGGTGGTCCTACAACCTTCTCTGCATCTTGAGCCAGTCGCTCAGCTTTCGTAGTGCACTTCTGCCCTCTGATGGTTGGCGCTGCATGAGTGGTCTCTTCCACTCCATGAACTTCCTCTTGTGGCTGATACACATCTTGAAGCTCATCCTTAGGAACTAATATCTCCTCCTCTGCATGCAAGTGTGGCTCCCTCTCAAGCGAACACTTCATGGCTTTCTCCTCCTGAAATTTGATATCCCGCCGCACAATAGTCTTGCAACTGTCTGGAAAATACACACGATAGTTGTGGGGTGTATCAGTGTACCCCACAAATATCCCAACCTATGCGGTCGGCTCTAGCTTCTTCCTAGTATCCTTAGTCACATGAATGTAAACAGGTGAACAAAAAATCCTCAAATGGGAAATATCAGGCTTCTTACCAGAAAACACCTCCTCGGGTGTACTCATGCCAAGTATCTTGTGAGGACAACAGTTCTGCACATATACTGTAGTATTGCATGCCTCAGCCCACAAGTGTATGGGAAGGCCCTGATCATGCAACATCGCCCATGCAGCACCCACAATCGTTCTGTTCTTCCGCTCAGCAACCCCATTCTGCTGTGGGTTATGAGGTGCTATGAGCTCTCTTCGAATTCCTTCTATGCTGCAAAAGTCCTTGAATTCACTAGAGATGAATTCACCACCATTTTCGCTCCTAAGAGCCTTCACATGCTTCCCTGATTCCTTCTCAACTAGTGCCTTGAACTCACAGAACTTCGAGTATGTCTCACTCTTCTTCTGCATGAAGAAGATCCAGCACTTCCGAGAATAATCATCAACAAAGATCACATAGTACCTGTGCTTTGTTGTCGAAGCTACTGAGAAAGGTCCACACACATCTGTGTGAATTCTCTCAAGGATCGTTTTGGCGTGAATATCCTTCTCGTGAAAGGTGGCTTTCAAAAATTTTCCCAAGGTACATCCCTTGCACTGATCTGACTGTGCAAGAGTACCCTTAAAAAGCCTAGTAGAAATATGCTGCAGTATCTTCAAAGCTCCATGGTGAAGGTGGCCAAATATCCGGTGCCACAACTCGCCATCATCTCGGCTCACCACTCCTTCCTTGCCTACCATTTTTGCGTAGCCATCTACCTACAATTGATAAATGTTCTTAACTCGAACCCCTATCCTTCAGGTCTCACCAGTTGCCTTACTGTGCAGGAAAGCCTTTCCCTCGATAAAGACAACATCATATCCCTTGTCTTATAACATCACCACAGAGATAAGATTCTTCTTCAATCCTGGAACATGCATCACTTCCTTCAATATGAAGGGTTTACTAGACTCCCTCTCAAAGGAAATGGTACCAATACCGGTCGCACTGTATCTACCATCATTTCCCATCTCGATGTGCACTCCAAGATCTTTCTCATCCAGATCAGTAAACAAATCTCGATCTCCTGTCATGTGAAAAGATGCACCACTATCCAAGAACCACACTGAACCCATCACACTTGAGACCAAGCATGCGATTAGTGAAAAATCCAGCTCAAACTGTGAGGCTAAGGCCTCTCCCACTACCGATCCAACAACTTGCTTATTTTTCTTCTTCTGCGGACAATTTGTGTTATAATGTCCATGTTGGTGACAGTGAAAGCACTTCACCTTGGACATGTCCTACTTCTTTCCTTTCGCACTAGATTGAGAATATTTCTTGCTCTTCCCCTTCTTTGCTTTGACAGCCAAGGCACAATTTTCTTCATTAGATTCCTTTGATGAAGATTCGTCCCTGGTACTTTGCCTTATCTCCTCTTGCACAAGATCCGACCAAAGTCACTCCCATCCTGGCAATTTCTCCCGACCATTGACAGAGTCCTGATAGGAGTGCCAACTCTTCGGAAGACCAAGGAGAGCCAAGCTCAGCAAGTCCTCATCATCTACAATCACCCCCACACTTCCTAGCTCATCCCTGCATTAGACGAACTTCATGAGGTATTTGGGCATACTGTCTCCTTTCTCCATCTTTATGTTCCTAAGTTTATCCTTGAGCGCCAACTTCCTCTGGTCGCTCTTGCTTTGGAATAAATCTGTCAAGGCTTTCCACATCAAGAATGGAGAAGCCTTACCATGCAGGCTGGACACTATTTGATCCTTCATGCCCTCCAACAGAATCCTTCGACATTTTTCTGTCTTCTTTTTCCACGCGTCAAGTGCGGCAGCATCGCTAGAAGCAGGTCTTGGGACTTCAGCATCTATGAACTCCTTCAACCCGTTGTCATCTAATAACGCCTCCATCCTATCTCTCCATGCAATATAATTCGAGCTGCTTTCCAAGGCATACTCCCATCACAATCCATTATAAGACATTTTGACTTCGACACCAAGAAAACACTGCTGCAAATTCAAATTCCACCAGCTCAAAACTCAACCACTTCAATGTACTGCAATTGCTCCAATGATCAATATCGCTTCGATACCATGTAGAAATTTGAATAATAGATTAATTATGCACCAATATTATCCTGATTACACACTATTCAAGCTTCATGCATAATACATAACCTCTTCTACTATTGATCATCAATTTGTGGAATTAAAAACAATCGCATGCACACATTAAAACATAATCAATCACACATATAAACACAGTATGTAATGGGGAAAGCTTAAAGCTGAAAACCCCCAACTATCTCTATATTATAATGATAGAGAACATGTAACAATTATAGTACAAACTCCTCACAAGCTCTCAACACTATCTCCAATTGTTACACACTACATAAGCTTAGATCTGACAAGTCACATGTTCAAATCTCCTCCACCTTTTAGCTTGCTTATATTGCACAATCCAAGATGAATAATCATGAGATCCAAGTTTGAATACCACTGTCTTGTACTACGCAATCCTCATTAGCAATCTCCATCAATGTGTGTGCAAATCTCATGCACAACTATAGTCACAACTGATAGTAAACCCGCTCTTTCACCTACCTCTTCCATTGGTCTCCACTGAACTGTCCATGCACTGAAGTTAACTGATGTATTCTTTAGTTGATTTATGAGTTAATAATTAGTGAATTAATTAATAATTAATTCACACCACTCATCACTAGTGTATTAATCAGTTAGACTAAATACAGCTAGCTCAACTAAATTAAAAGAAAGCTGAACACAACTTCCACCAGCTGTCTCATCGACTCCACCAAACTCTGCCACATGAGTTCTAACTAAAGTCAACCATGCAATAGCTCAACTAACCCTTAGGAAATTCTAATTTCCTTCTGCCAGCTGCATGTGCCACATCTGTAGCTTGAACTGAAGTGCTCCAAGATGATAAGATAATGTTTATAGTCCAAATATTATTAAGGGCTAATAATATTCGTATATCTATTTTAGTGTGATCCGTCTATTCCGCCCAGTATGTATAAAAATAGAAGTCCATCTATTTTTTCCGACTTGACCAACCATCCACAAATAGCATCCTACAACTCATAGAACATGATCCATATGTCTAAAAATAGACATAGTCTAAAAATAGACTTTGCGCCAAAAATAGCCTGCAAGCCCACTTAGTGAAGAAGACTTATTTTCACTAAGCTCATCATCTTGTTGCATTATCAACACCGAGTGCAACAGGGGGGTCACAAGGGGGGAGGCAGCCCCCACTGTTGGGGTCTGGGGTAGCGCCCTGGAAAAAAAAAATTTGGTGTGCGGACCCACTCATAGGTGGACCCACCCATGTTTTGTGCATGATTTTGCACATGGTTTTGGGGTACGATGGTTTTTGGCCCCTGGTATTTTGTAAATCCGGTCCAAGGAACTACAGTTATGTTCAAATCCAGGGTTAATGGATTGGGATTTATGTATGCTTCAGCATGTATATATATGTGTTGTAACACTAAAAGGAATATAATGAAAAATCAAGCTAGTCGTCCCGATTTGGGATCCAAGGGAAAATCTCTGTGTTTATCTATTTTATGTTTTATGCTCTCGCTATTGTTTATTTTTTGTTATAAGATTCGTGTGTAGATAATTTCTATTTAGGGTTAAAACCTAGAATATAAGCATATTTCTTCCGATAGTGACAAACCTTCTCTTTTACTAATTTGGATCTTTTTTGAACTTCTTCAAAATGAGACAAAGTGACCTCTTAGTGGTGTGCAACCTATGGACAGCACAATGCTTGCTTTTCAGAAAAGGAACTAATTCATGGTTGACTGGTACTAAATAGAGGCTTTTTGGCCTGGGATATTTCAGCCAAGGAAAAAATCCCTAAACACCACTATCTAACTTAGGGGCAATTTTGATAGATTCTGAGTGTTTTCTTAAGCACGATCAGATTTTCAAATGACAAGATGACCAGGGATAGAGTTGCAGACAATTTCTCAATATATGGACAGCAAATACACCAAGCTAAGATAGCTTTAGACAGGGATATTTTGCTGAAACAAGATAGGACTTGAAAAATAGAGATTGTTCTCATCATAGACTGACAGGAAGGGGTAGGAGGACAAAAATTTTTTTGGGGTGTTTTCTAGATGAAAAATTGACAATTTGAGATTAGCTTCTAGAAAACTTAGCTAAGGAAACTAGTCATCAACAACAGGTGAAAAATACCGATGACTAACAGTGTGCCAAGTGCTAATGTATCTCAATGCATTCGACCCAGGTGTTCTAGGGCATGCTAGGGAGTATATGCAGCATGCCAACACATGCTAGGAGAGTTCCATGTTGTGCTAGCGCATGCCACCATGTGCTTGGGCGTTAGTGTCATCACAAGATGTTCTAGGTACAAATATGTTCCAAGACATGTGGGGTGCTGTTGTGACTAGCAACAACCCCCCTTTTATTTAATATTAGTAATAATACTAAATAAATGTGGACCCTTAGTTAAAAATCCAAAAAATCAATTAGGATTTGTTTGCCTTAGAAAATAAAACTTTCTATCATAAACCTATAGAAATCCCTTTGAAAGAATATTAAAAAACACTTAAGTTTATGATAGATTGAAATAAAATTGTTCTTTAAGCAAAATACCGCACCCATCGCAAAATGATGCATATCTGTTATAAAACTGAAAACACAATTTTGCGCTTTTGCGCTTTTGCGATAATGCGACCCCAAAAGCCTATACAATAAATGTATTTGATCGCAGATCGCATAGCACAGAAAATAGAAGTGATTAAATAAATACCTTTTGCGCCATTTTTAATTTTGCGCTTTTGCGATTTTGCGATATGCGCTTTTGCGCTATTGTGCAATTTCCGCTTTTGCGCTATTTTCATAACTGCGATAACTTCATTTTGCGATATTGCGACATTGCGATATTATGATATTGCGTAGCAAATCATAGATCGCAATGTCGCATATTCACGTAGGTGCGCTATCCCAAGGCAATCTTCCCATATGTCAAATCTGTTATGCGCTTTAATGATTAAATTAAATGATTGGGTTGATTATTAAATGTAAATGAGATTGTGTTTGGATTGAAAGTCGTTTTACGATTAAAATATTATATTTCATCCGCTTTCACATTTAAAACAGTCTCATCACCTTTCTTATGTCATTACTCTCATTCATTCGTAAAACGCAGGCACGAGGGAGCGAACGTCTATACAAAGCTTTCGTTAAACACTATGGGTAAGAAGGAGAAGAGCTCGAGTTCTGAAAACAAAGAAATGGCTTCGCTATATGCAGACACCGCCTGTAATAAGGATGCCAACATATCCACTTGGGAAAGAATGTATAGTCTGCTAGAAGATGAAAACCCTGTGGTGATAAAAGTTGTAGCTACAGTAGGTTCCAAGGATACGTCTGAAGCAACCCTTAGAGACTTGGCTTGCTTATTTCTGCATAGAATAGCAGCAAGGCCGAGGATTCTCCCATATACAAACATGGTGAAATGGGTGCTGGATAGCACTGATATTTCAGACATGCAATTCAAAACTCCATCTGAAGAGCTAATCAGGTCATTCACCATAGAAGATTTGAGATTAATGTATAAGTTTCCAGAACCACAGGCAACTTACAACAAAAAATTCATGGAAGATCTTGCCAGAGAACATGCGAATTTGGCAAAATGCACAAAGGAGTGGACCAAAAGAAGTGAACCATTGAAGAAAAACAAACAAGGTATGTACAACACGGGTTCACTTACCTCTCCTTATTGTTTTACTGCTGCCATGTTATGCAGGCTTTTTGGAAAGCCCGACATAAATATGATCTTACCCGAATGGCTTCCTTTGTTGAATGCGGCTGTTAATTCTACAATTGTAGACTGGGCCAAAATCCTATCTGATAATTTGACCACTACTATTTTTCACTACCGGTCTAAACGAAATGTTTCTCAGCGGGTTTATCCGCCTTTTTATTTATCTGCTTATGTCATGGACGCCATCTGCTATGTCTCTAAATTCCCTGTGATGGGCTGGAAATGGACTATCCATGATCCTTTGCCCATTCATGTGTACCATAAAGAACTATGGGAGTCTAAGTTTGTCCCCCATTTTTACCAAATTTGTCATGGAATAATGCTGCCATTGTACAAAACATTGTATAATAAGGATGCCCCAAGGTTATCCTCAGAAACAGAGGTTGATATTCTCCCCGTCGTGAGATGGTTTGGAGAAGAATTGTTCACCTATATTAGGGTTTTTGGAAGTTATGCTTCTCCCCATGTGTTACCCCTATATGTTCCTGATAGACTTGTAGCTCGGGAAATTGCTTATCAGACCTGTGGCCAGGGAGGTATGACAAAAGATTTAAAAGAGAAGAAAAAGGGCATTTGGCCACAATTTCCCGTAAAATGTGGAACATTTTCACTGTTTGATATTGGTCATGCATTTCAAGAGATAGGAAACATTACATGCCTACAACTGTTCAAATTTTCGAGAAGGTTATTCGACCCAAATGATATTGTTAAGAATTTTACCAATGCGATCAAAGTAAGGGAATTTTCCGGGGAACAGGATCTTTTTGATGATATGTTCCAAGCAAGAAATTCATTCAAAGAAGTTTTGAATTCAGCTCAAGCTCAGCTATCTCCAGAGGAATTTCAGGAATTCAAGCTTTACAGAGAAAGGAGACTAATTCCTATTCCTTTGGATAATCTACGCTTAGAGCCCGCAAGGGAACAAACTCCTAGTGTTAGTCTTAACGGCAGTTCAAGTACAGGTAAATCTAAATCTAAATCTGACAGAGATTCTAAACACTCCAATAAGTCTAAAGAAAAGGAAGATAAAATGGAAGAATCCATTAAAGATTCTGCACAATCTAAAGAACTTACTCAACAGCAAGTTTTTATTTCTCAACAGACAAATCCTCCTCCAACCAATGTACAGCAACAGCCAGTCACCATTGAGTTAGACAAAGAATGGGAAACCTTTAATCAATTGATTAATGTAGAAGCACATAATGTACAGACCCCTGTCCAGACAACCAAAGTTTTGAATATAAGAACAAATAGCACAGTCGCAGTAACAGAGCATATATCAATCACACCATCCTCTAAAATTGTACTTAATGTGGAAGACATTCCTCCTCTAGATGTATTCTACAGCCCGAAATACAAAGCAGTAGTGAAAAGACAGAGGAAAAAGAGAAAGTTAGAAAGTGCAATTGCTACTGAACCAAAACAAGTAGATGTTTTGTGGAAAGATCCTGCCACAGAACCTACTCGTAATCTCACTAAGTTAACTCAAATGACAGGAGCTTATGCTTCTCTAACAATTGACAAAGCAGTTGAGATACAACTTTTGTTAGATGAAAGAGAAGAACAGGTAAAATTTCTGCAACAGCAATTGCAACAGGTACAGGCCAATAATGAAGCACAATTGAAATTTGAAGAGTTACAACAACAACTTCAAGAAATGCAAATAGGACATCAAAAAAGCTTAGCTGATAAAGACAAACAAATCCAGATTATCCAAGATCAGCATAGAGATGATCCTAAGCTTCCAGAATTCATTTCAGAAACCATCTCTTTGAACAATCAACTACTACAACAAGAGGAAGTTTTCTGCCAAAAAATCTTGCAATGGAATTCTTTATTCCAAGAGAGCGATAAAATCACAAATCATGTCATAGACTTACGAAATGATTATGATTTGATTAATGAAAATATCAATGAGTATCTAACATGGAAAAAAGACAGAATAAGGCATAAAAGCTGGTGCACCCATCATTAATGAAAACCATAAAGAAATATTGTTCAATAACTGGGATGCACAAATCAGAAGGGCAGAAAGGGTAGCAGAGGAGGCAGCTACAGTGGAAAATACTCTTACAGATTGTGTAAATGACAATTTACACAAAGCTAATTTGATCCCAGAAACTGTTCCAGGATATCTCCCACAGGCTAATCAACTGCAAACAAAATGGAGGCAAAAGGCAGAAGACAGAGCAAAATCCATCCAAGGGCTAACAATATTGAATTGGGACTCATACTGGATGTACTTGGTGAAGCCACACAGTCAGCACAGTGCACTCAATTGTATCATCAATGCTACAGAGAAGATTTCTCCTACGCTTGTCGACTCTGTCTTTTCAGGATAGTTGAATTCTGAAGTCGGTCAACCGCATCTTCTCAAAACTATGCTAGATGCCTGCAAAACTAAAGATCAAGTTCATAGATAGATATATTTAGTTTTAATTTCACTGTATTTTAGCCTAGGAAAAGGACGGTCATTGAACCGAATCCTTAATTTTTGTAATAAACTATTTTTAGATTTAGCTAAGTAGTATTTAAACCCTTCTCATGCATTTAGAGAAGGGTCCTGGATCTTAATATTTTTGGACTTGGAGACTGCATTTCTGTACTCCATTGTCTTATATATTTTTTGAAAAGGATCACATCTGGTGATTTTCATGCGAAGTTATCTTTGAAGTGTTACATTTATGTACCTTGGAATTTGATTTTGCATCATAGTTACTGGATAGAGTATCAGATTGCATCTGAAAGTCATCAAGATGAACAAGGTATTTCTATCTATTTAATGTTGATTTCTTTTTCCTTATGATATTCATTTTAAAATTGCTATCATTTATATGTATATTTGTTTTCACAACGCTTCCTTTTATATATCATTTCTGAGTATAATTGAAACGTTATTTTTCATAATTACATGTAGATGGTATACAATGATGAATGCAATATGTTAATATAAATCTGTTTAATTTCTTAAACACAGTTATCTTTATTTGTTTCTACACATTTCAATTTAATTAATAATACATTTTCATGGTTATTGTTGAATTGGAACAATCTTAAGTTGTATTCACATATAATTACCCGGGTTAGTATTAGAATTTCTTTATCAGTATTTAGCTTAAATTAGATAGTTTTATTTTAGTTAATTTAGTCTCATTTCCACCCATCCAATCCAATCCACTTAGTTACAAGGAAATTGGTCCTTTAAATCCAGTCGGAGCCACCATTCCAAATGGAAAAGGAGCTGTCTTAAGGTCCCGACCGGGTGGTTTTCCCCGATGTTTGAAGCAGAGATTTTCTAGGCTTCAACATTTTTGGCACTAGAAGAAGGGCCTAAGCTATGAATGGCAAGTAAATCTTTATCCACAAGCCATTCTAAGAGAAAAACACCCTCATTAACTTCTTCATTTTTTTCTGAAATTCAAAATCATAGAGAAGTAATTGCAGAAAATATTCAAACACCCACTACCAAAATCTCAAAACATTCAGACAATCAACATCCAGAGTCTCCTGAAGTTCAAGATCTAATTCATAAATTGAAAGGATTCTCATTATCTCTTGAAGAATCTGAAATATTTGAAGGTAGTGTAACTTCAAAATTTGTTTCTTCCAAACCTCTTACTAGGCTTCAAAGTGAAAAACTTGGTATTTCTCCGAAACAATTCCCTTTACCTAGTAGAGTCAAGACAAGAAAAACTCAATCGGAATCAGTAACTTCAACTTCTAATATTCAAATACCTGTTTCCGAAATCCCTTCTCAACAAACTACAGGAGTTTCCACATCATCTCCTCAAACATCATTAATCTCAACATCATCTATTCCAACAACTTCTATTCAAACACCACCAGTTTCTACTATCCCTCCTATAGTTGTTCCAATAATGGCACAGATACCATGGTATACTCCAGGAGCAGTCAACATGGCTGCACCTTTACATGATTTACCAGACAATCCTGGAAAATGGCTTCCAAAGTTTAGCCCGGATCTTAACATTCAAGCTGAAGAACATATCAATAACTTTATGCTGGCTATTAATTTGAATGGAGTCATACACGAAGATGTTGTAGTTAGATTATTCCCATATACTCTTCAGGGAGTAGCAGGATCATGGTACTTTTCATTACCATCAGGATCCATAACGAGTTGGGACATTTTTGCAGATCATTTTTTGACCAAATTTGGAGATGACTGATCAATTGCAACTTTACTCAATGATCTCTCAAATTTGAAGATAGAACCCAAGGAACCTATAAAAGAATTTAATGATAGATTCAAAAAACTCTTGAACAAAATTCATACAGATTCACAACCCAGTGAACAAGTCAGAATTGAATGGTACATAACTGCCTTACCCTCAAACATAGCAATTTTCGTCGACAGAGCTGCAAAGCCTACAAGAGCTGAGAATATGAAAGAAGCTATTGCAGTGGAAAAACGAATTACTTCTCTGGAAAAGAAAAATGCTATCGAGGAAAGGAAATCAAAGAAGGTCAGCTTCAGAGATGATTCAAAGAAAAAGGCCAAAGATCCATATGACATGGAAGGTTTACAGAAAGTTCTAAAAACCTTGTCAAACGAAATGATTGAAATCAAAAAACAAGTAGCTGAAACTTATACCAAGAAACCATTCCGAAATTTCAGAAGAAACCAAGTTGAATCTAAACCTGCTAATGTAATTTCTAATGCAGAATCAGAAGAAGAGGAAGAAGAAGAAGATACATCTATAGTATCAGATCAAGAAGACGAAAATGAAGAAATAGCTGAATTAAATGGGATGTGGGATTTTATTCTCCCTAATTCTGATAGTGAAGAAGATATGCCTGTAAGTACTAGGAGTAAATCTATAGCAGAACCAGTGCAAACAGTTCCTAAAAAGAAAATTACAACTCAAAGTACCAAAGACAAACCCACTGTGAAGAAAACTTCTCCATCATCTACTCAAAATCAGCCATCCTCTTCTAATCCTCTCACATCAATAGCGAAAACTTTAGTAGTTTCAGATCCCATGGAATACAACATTGTCGAAGACATGAAAAAGATCAAAGCCAACATTTCCCTACATGAACTCAACAAACTAAAACACCAGCAAAAGTTGCTATTGAAAGAATTAAATGCTACACCAATTGCTCCTTTACCAAGTGGTGTAGTTGCAAAAGCAGCAAGAGGAACTGTTAAGCCACCAGATAAGGTAGATGGTACTGATACTGTGCTCATTGGGGAAAAGTCAAATTCTCAAACTCCTCCTTTTCTTTTGACTTATGAGATGTACAATAAAAATCTGCACAATTGTTTGATTGATTCTAGAGCTTCCTCCAATATAATGCCTACTTCTGTCTGTGCTAAATTGAATATTGAACCACATAAATCAGCAGTTCATATCATTCAGTTGGATCGCTCTAAAGTTCAAGTTGTAGGAGAAATCAACTCAGTCACTATCAGATTAGCTTCGGATCCTAGGATAGTCCAAAGAATTGATATTTTGATTGCTGATATTCCGGAATTCTATGGATTAATCTTGAGCAGGGATTGGTCTGCGAAACTTAACGGTTATATCTCAACCGATTATTCACACATGTGGCTTCCCTACGAAGGGAAACCAAATCAAATCAAAATTGAACAAGAAAAACATATGACGCACACTATCACTGAATTTGAACAGCCTAATGAACCTGTGGCATTCAACAACAATATTCTTGGAGGTTATTCTGTTGAATCATTTCTTGGAAATTTCAAAGCTCCTCAATCACCTTTTTCTGTAAATACTTTTGTTTCTCAGATAGAAAATTTTTCACAATCTGATTCTTCCAGAATTGTAAATATTTCTGATGTAATTGTAGATAAGCCAATAGACAAATCTTTATTTTGGTTGTTATATTTTGATGGATCGAAGTCTAGTGATGGAGCTGGAGCTGGATGCATCTTAATTGATCCAGATGGGGAGAAAACCATGCTGTCATGTAGGTTAGAATTTGAGTGTACTAACAATACCGCAGAATATGAAGCCTTGGTTCAAGGACTTTATAAAGTTATAGGGTTAGATGTTAAATACTTGAAAGTCTTTGGTGATTCTGAAATTGTCATAAAACAAGTTAGGAATACTATTCATTGCCTTTCAGGACATCTTAAACACTATCAAACCCTAGTACAAGATCTCACCACTCATTTTTTAGCATTCAATATTTCTCCTATTCCTAGGAATTAGAATACATCAGCTGACTTGTTAGCTAATGTTGCATCTAAACTCCTACCTGCTGAAGATTGCAGTCTTGATAGGTTTTCTATAGAATTGATTTTTCATCCATCTGTCCTAGATAATGTTACAAATTGGAGAGTATTCTATCATGATCAAGATATTTTAAATTTCATGAATTTAGAGAAATCATATGATGAGAAAATTATTGACGAAGATAATCATGATTTACAAATTGCTTCAAAAGGTAATGAAAATCCCATTCCAAAATCTGTTGTTAAATTAGAGGATTTATATGACATAAAAGACAGATTCAAGAAAGTCACTAATACTAAACTTCAAAGCTCTACCTTGAAGTTTGAATTAGTGAATCTTGGTTCTGATTCTAAACCTCAAAACGTTAATTTAGGACTCAATTTAACATCAGAGGAGAGGAATGCTTTCATTAAACTGTTGAACAAATATAAAAATGTTTTTGCTTGGAATTATGATGATTTAAAAACGTATGATACTTCAATTATTCAACATACAATTCCAATGCTTCCTGATATTAAACCTGTTCAACAGAATTTGAGAAAGATCCATCCAAATCTCGAAAGTCAAATCAAATCAGAACTTAATAAACTTTTAAAAGCCAAAATCATTTTTCCAGTCAGACACTCCAATTGGGTTTCCAATATGGTACCTGTAAGGAAGAAGAATGGTGATATAAGAATCTGTATTGATTTTAGAAATTTAAATAAGGCATGTTTAAAAGACAATTTCCCATTGCCAACCATGGAACAGATACTTCAAAAGGTAGCTGGTTCTGAACTTATGTCCTTTCTCGATGGATTTTCGGGCTATAATCAAGTTTTAGTTCATCCAGATGACATATTGAAAACAACTTTCAGAACAAAATGGGGAACTTATGCTTATCAGAAAATGCCTTTTGGTCTAATAAATGCAGGAGCAACTTTTCAAAGAGCCATGGACATTGCATTTAAAGGTCTGATCAATAAATCTGTTGTTGTTTATCTTGATGACATAACGGTATTTTCAAAAAAGAGAGCCAATCATCTACATGAATTAAAGCAAATTTTTGAAAGATGTAGAAGGTTTGGTATTTCCTTAAATCCAAAGAAATATTTCTTTGCTTTAGATGAAAGAAAACTCTTAGGATTTGTTGTGTCAAAAGATGGAATATATATTGATCCAGAAAGAGTAAAAGAAATTTCTGATATTTCTTTACCACATAACAAAAAATCCATGCAATCATTTCTTGGACAGATCAATTTTGTAAAAATATTCATTCCTGATTTTTCTTTAATTGTTTTACCTATGAAAAATATGATCAAGAAGAATTCAGTATTCAAATGGGGGCATAAAGAGAAAGAAGCCTTTGAGGCAATCAAACAAGCGATCATTAATGCACCAGCATTGAGTACCCGGATTTTTCTAAAGATTTTATTTTGTATACCTTAGCGACCGAGACATCCTATGCAGCTATTTTAACACAGCTCAATGATCAGAAAATTGAAGCACCAATTTCTTTCTTTAGCTCAAATCTACAAGGAGCTGAACTGAATTATTCCGATGTTGAAAAACAAGCATTTGCTGTGTTTAAATCAATCAAGCATTTCAGACCTTTTCTCTTGAAAACTCATACAAAAATCATTGTCCCATTCTCTGCAGTGAGGCAATTATTAATTCAGAGAGAAGTAGGAGAAAAATGAGCTAACTGGGTAACAGCTTTGCAAGAATATGATGTTGATATTAAACCAGCTAAGATTGTTAGAGGACAAGGTTTTTGCAGATTATTAGTAGGCGCTCATAACATACCAGAAAATCAAGATTCAAATCAAGATATTCAAGTAAGTCAGATAAGTGTTACTGATGCTGAATCTCAGTATGTTGATCTCATCTATTACTTGAAGAATGGGTATGCTCCTTCTAACCTCAGTTATAAGAGTAAACGCGCTTTAAGGTTAAAGGCTATTAAATATGAGATCATTGATAATGTGTTATTTAGAAAAAATTATGATTCAATTTTATTAAGATGTCTTGAAAAAACTGAAGTTGAAAAGGTTTTGCAGGAATTGCATGATGGACCAGCAGGAGGTCATTTTGGAGGCGATACCACAGCTCACAAAATAATTCGTGCTGGTTATTACTGGCCTACCCTTTTCAAAGATACGCATGATTATGTAAGGAAGTGCCAAATTTGTCAAACTACAAGTGGAAGACAAAGGAAATCATCTTTTCCTTTGCAACCAGTAACTATCGAGCAACCATTCGAACAATGGGGGCTTGACATTATTGGTGAGATAGTACCTCATTCTTCCAAACAGCATAAGTACATCCTTACTGCAAATGATTACTTTACAAAATGGGTAGAGGCAATCCCGTTGAAGGTAGCCAATTCTGATGCAATTATTGATTTCATAGATCAATTCATCATAACCAGGTTTGGTGTACCTCAAGCTCTTGTTTTTGATAATGCATCTTACTTCTCTAGAAATAGTTTAATTGAATTTGCAGTCAAAAGAGGTTTTAAATTAAAATATTCAGCAAATTATTATCCACAAGGTAATGGTTTGGCTGAATCCACTAACAAAAACCTTATCAAAATCATTAAAAGGACCATTGATCAAAATCAAAAGAATTGGCACAAATCTTTAATCTTTGCGTTATGGGGTGATCGTATCACTGAAAAAGCTTCAATAGGGACTTCACCTTTCAATCTGGTTTATGGAAAAGAAGCTGTGATACCATCAAATTTAACTCTTCCATCATTAGCCCTAGTGCAGTTTATTGAAGAAAATCCTTCATCATCCATTCAATTGAGGTATGATCAAATCCTTAAACTAGAAAAAGATAGGGATAAAGCAAAAATTACTCATGAAAAACATCAACAGCTTGTAAAATCTTCTTTTGACGCAAGTTTTACCCGCTCAAAAATTTTGTCAATTGGCGATCTTGTTCTGAAATGGTATAAAGCACATGAAGAAAAAGGTAAAAATACCAAATTTCAGAAAATGTGGCTTGGACCATTTCAGATCGTTGAGAAGATAGGCTCAAATACATTCATACTCCAAGATCTAACAGGTAAGAGAGAATCTCTTCCTGTAAATGGGCTTATCTTGAAGAAATTCTTTTCATAAGGAGGTAACCTCTTCTTAAACTGTACATATTCCTTTTTGCAGAATTTTGATTGTTTTTGTTTTTGCAAATAAAGGTTGTTAATGAGTCTCTAATTGACTGTTTACTATTTAAGAAAATTTCTTTGGAAAAATATTATAAATATTTATTTTGTGTAAATAAGAATTTTCAAAGTAATGATCACAGTTTTTGAATAGTTTAAAATAAGATGATAAACTTTGAAAGACTATTCCAATCATTTGCATGATATTTTGAAAACTTGAGAAGAATGTAAATCATTATAATTTTATTAAGCAGAGAAAGGTTATCTATCAAAGTAAAGATTTTTTAAAAAGTTTTGGAACTCAAAAAAAACTCTGAAAATTGTCATCCATTGATTCTTAAGGATAAAACTATTTCACCCCATCCATTTAAGTTATAATTTTTTAGAGTGTAATTCTAAGAAATTATGCGAAAATTTTAAGAGATAAGAGGTCTCATTATAAGCCGACTTACTATGTTCATAAGGAGTAATAAAACTGACATTACCAATACTGCATACCAAAACAGGGTAATGGCTTATAAATATAAGACAAGGGGTCTCATCATGAGCAAGCTTGTTCAGTTTAATTATAACTAGTGAATGGCATTGTTATCAACTGGCTACCAAACCAGAACAATGGCTCTTAAAATAAAAAATAAATAAAAGACAAAAACATGAGATAATAGGTCTTATGAATTTATCTTTTAAAAAGTCATAATTTTAGTTGGATGGGACAATGAATGGTTAATGGTTTAAAGGTAACCCTGTCGAGACTATAAACGTTTGCTGGCAGCAGAGGCAATACCTATGGCAATAGAGTATATTACAAAACCAAAACTTGGAACAATCTACTTACTTCATTATTAACACCAATCAAAGCTTGAGATAACCCAAAAATGTTTTTATTCTTAAGGAATTAGAAAGAAATTGTGATTGATTTTTATTTCTTTTTCATAGTTACATTTTATTTGAATTATCCTTAGAAAATTTTCATTATCTTTAAAAATCTTTACTTACTAAAGATAGAATGTTCATTTTATTTTTTCAGAGATAACTGTTTCTTCCAGTGAATCGCCAATTGTTGTGACTAGCAACAACCCCCCTTTTATTTAATATTAGTAATAATACTAAATAAATGGGGACCCTTAGTTAAAAATCCAAAAAATCAATTAGGATTTGTTTGCCTTAGAAAATAGAACTTTCTATCATAAACCTATAGAAATCCCTTTGAAATAATATTAAAAAATACTTAAGTTTATGATAGATTGAAATAAAATTGTTCTTTAAGCAAAATACCGCACCCATCGCAAAATGATGCATATCTGTTATAAAACTGAAAACGCAATTTTGCGCTTTTGCGCTTTTGCGATAATGCGACCCTAAAAGCCTATACAATAAACGTATTTGATCACAAATCGCATAGCACAGAAAACAGAAGTGATTAAATAAATACCTTTTGTGCCATTTTTAATTTTGCGCTTTTGCGATTTTGCGATATGCGCTTTTGCGCTATTGCGCAATTTCCGCTTTTGTGCTATTTTCATAACTGCGATAACTTCATTTTGCGATATTACGACATTGCGATATTGCACAGCAAATCGCAGATCGCAATGTCGCAGATTCACGTAGGCGTGGTATCCCAAGGCAATCTTCCCATATGTCAAATCTGTTATGCGCTTTAATGATTAAATTAAATGATTGGGTTGATTATTAAATGTAAATGAGATTGTGTTTGGATTGAAAGTCGTTTCACGATTAAAATATTATATTTCATCCGATTTCACATTTAAAACAGTCTCATCACCTTTCTTATGTCATTACTCTCATTCATTCGTAAAACGCAGGCACGAGGGAGCGAACGTCTATACAAAGCTTTCGTTAAACACTATGGGTAAGAAGGAGAAGAGCTCGAGTTCTGAAAACAAAGAAATGGCTTCGCTATATGCAGACACCGCCTGTAATAAGGATGCCAACATATCCACTTGGGAAAGAATGTATAGTCTGCTAGAAGATGAAAACCCTGTGGTGATAAAAGTTGTAGCTACAGTAGGTTCCAAGGATACGTCTGAAGCAACCCTTAGAGACTTGGCTTGCTTATTTCTGCATAGAATAGCAGCAAGGCCGAGGATTCTCCCATATACAAACATGGTGAAATGGGTGCTGGATAGCACTGATATTTCAGACATGCAATTCAAAACTCCATCTGAAGAGCTAATCAGGTCATTCACCATAGAAGATTTGAGATTAATGTATAAGTTTCCAGAACCACAGGCAACTTACAACAAAAAATTCATGGAAGATCTTGCCAGAGAACATGCGAATTTGGCAAAATGCACAAAGGAGTGGACCAAAAGAAGTGAACCATTGAAGAAAAACAAACAAGGTATGTACAACACGGGTTCACTTACCTCTCCTTATTGTTTTACTGCTGCCATGTTATGCAGGCTTTTTGGAAAGCCTGACATAAATATGATTTTACCCGAATGGCTTCCTTTGTTGAATGCGGCCGTTAATTCTACAATTGTAGACTGGGCCAAAATCCTATCTGATACTTTGACCACTGCTATTTTTCAATACCGGTCCAAACGAAATGTTTCCCAGCGGGTTTATCCGCCTTTTTATTTATCTGCTTATGTCATGGACGCCATCTGCTATGTCTCTAAATTCCCTGTGATGGGCTGGAAATGGACTATCCACGATCCTTTTCCCATTCATGTGTACCATAAATAACTGTGGGAGTCTAAGTTTGTTCCCCATTTTTACCAAATTTGTCATGGAATAATGCTGCCATTGTACAGAACATTGTATAATAAGGATGCCCCAAGGTTATCCTCAGAAACAGAAGTTGATATTCTCCCCGTCGCGAGATGGTTTGGAGAAGAATTGTTCACTTATATTAGGGTTTTTGGAAGTTATGCTTCTCCCCATGTGTTACCCCTATATGTTCCAGATAGACTTGTAGCTTGGGAAATTGCTTATCAGACCTGTGGCCAGGGAGGTATGGCAAAAGATTTAAAAGAGAAGAAAAAGGGCATTTGGCCACAATTTCCCGTAAAATGTGGAACATTTTAACTGTTTGATATTGGTCATGCATTTCAAGAGATAGGCAACATTACATGCCTACAGCTGTTCAAATTTTCGAGAAGGTTATTTGACCCAAATGATATTGTTAAGAATTTTCCCAATGCAATCAAAGTAAGGGAATTTTTCGGGGAACAGGATCTTTTTGATGATATGTTCCAAGCAAGAAATTCATTCAAAGAAGTTCTGAATTCAGCTCGAGCGCAACTATCTCCAGAGGAATTTTAGGAATTCAAGCTTTACAGAGAAAGAAGACTAATTCCTATTCCTTTGGATAATCTACGCTTAGAGCCCGCAAGGGAGCAAACTCCTAGTGTTAGTCTTAATGGCAGTTCAAGTACAAGTAAATCTAAATCAAAATCTGACAGAGATTCTGAACACTCCAATAAGTCTAAAGAAAAGGAAGATAAAATGGAAGAATCCATTAAAGATTCTGCACAATCTAAAGAACTTACTCAACAGCAAGTTTTGATTTCTCAACAGACAAATCCTCCTCCAACCAATGTACAGCAACAGCCAGTCACCATTGAGTTAGAAAAAGAATGGGAAACCTTTAATCAATTGATTAATGTAGAAGGACAGAATGTACAGACCCCTGTCCAGACAACCAAAGTTTTGAATACAGGAACAAACAACACAGTCACAGTAACAGAGCATATACCAATCACACCATCCTCTGAAATTGTACTTAATGTGGAAGACATTCCTCCTCTAAATGTATTCTACAGCCCGAAATACAAAGCAGTAGTGAAAATACAGAGGAAAAAGAGAAAGTTAGAAAGTGCAATTGCTACTGAACCAGAACAAGTAGATGTTTTGTGGAAAGATCCTGCCACAGAACCTACTCGTAATCTCACTAAGTTAACTCAAATGACAGGAGCTTATGCTTCTCCAACAATTGATAAAGTAGTTGAGATACAACTTTTTTTAGATGAAAGAGAAGAACAGGTAAAAGTTCTGCAACAACAATTGCAACAGGTACAGGCCAATAACGAAGCACAATTGAAATTTGAGGAGTTACAACAAAAACTTCAAGAAATGCAAATAGGACATCAAAAAAGCTTAGCTGATAAAGACAAACAAATCCAGATAATCCAAGATCAGCATAGAGATGATCCTAAGCTTCCAGAATTCATTTCAGAAACCATCTCTTTGAACAATCAACTACTGTAACAAGAGGAAATTTTCTGCCAAAAAATATTGCAATGGAATTCTTTATGCCAAGAGAGCGATAAAATCACAAATCATGTCATAGACTTACGAAATGATTATGATTTGATTAATGAAAAGATCAATGAGTATCTAACATGGCAAAAGACAGAAGAAGGCAGAAAAGATGGTGCACCCATCATTAATGAAAACCATAAAGAAATACTGTTCAATAACTGGGATGCACAAATCAGAAGGGCAGAAAGGGCAGCAAAGGAGGCAACTACAGTGGCAAATACTCTTACAGATTGTGTAAATGACAATTTACACAAAGCTAATTTGATCCCAGAAACTATTCCAGGATATCTCCCACAGGCTAATCAACTGCAAACAGAATGGAAGCAAAAAGCAGAAGAAAGAGCAAAATCCATCCAAGGGCTAACAAGATTGAATTGGGACTCATACTGGATGTACTTGGTGAAGCCACACAGTCAGCACAGTGCGCTCAATTGTATCATCAATGCTACAGAGAAGATTGCTCCTATGCTTGCCGACTCTGTCTTTTCAGAACTGTTGAATTCTGAAGTCGGTCAACCGCATCTTCTCAAAACTATGCTAGATACCTGCAAAACTAAAGATCAAGTTCATAGATAGATAGATTTATTTTTAATTTCACTGTATTTTAGCCTAGGAAAAGGACGATCATTGAACCGAATCCTTAATTTTTGTAATAAACTATTTTTAGATTTAGCTAAGTAGTATTTAAACCCCTCTCATGCCTTTAGAGAATGGTCCTGGATCTTAATATTTTTGGACTTGGAGATTGCATTTCTGTACTCCATTGTCTTATATATTTTTTGAAAAGGATCACATTTGGTGATTTTCATGCGAAATTATCTTTGAAGCGTTGCATTTCTGTACCTTTGAATTTGATTTTGCATCATAGTTACTGGATAGAGTATCAGATTGCATCTGAAAGTCATCAAGATGAACAAGGTATTTCTATCTATTTACTGTTGATTTCTTTTGTCTTATGATATTCGTTTTAAAATTGCTATCATTTATATGTATATTTGTTTTCACAATGCTTCCTTTTATATATCATTTCTGAGTATAATTGAAACGCTATTTTTCATAATTACATGTAGATGGTATACAATGATGAATGCAATATGTTAATACAACTCTGTTTAATTTCTTAAACAGAGTTATCTTTATTTTGTTTCTGCATATTTCAATTTAATTAATAATACATTTTCATGGTTATTGTTGGATTGAAACGATCTTAAGTTGTATTCACATGTTATTACCCAGGTTAGTATTAGAATTTCTTTATCAGTATTTAGTTTAGATTAGATAGTTTTATTTCAGTTAATTTAGTCCCATTTCCACCCATCCAATCCAATCCAGTTAATTCCTGAGAAGCGGTCCTTTAAATCCAGTCGGAGCCACCATTCCAAACGGAAAAGGAGTTGTCTTAAGGTCCCGACCGGGTGGTTTTCCCCGATGTTTGAAGCAGAGATTTTCTAGGCTTCAACAGGTGCTAAGAAATGTTAGTGTGTGCCAAAGCATTAATTTAAGGTGTGCCCAGATTGTTGAGGATTGTTAGGTATTTCTCATTAATAGAATTGTCAGAGCTTGATTATGTATTAAATAATATATTTCCTACACACAATAGTGGAACTTTATTTGAAGGGAATTTGCTAGATAATAAACTTAATAGATATGAATCATATGTTGACTCATAGGAAATCTTTATTCTATTAGTCATTACTTGAGGGAAATGATACACACTAATTACTTCTTAAAAAATTGACTGACCCTAACCACTATGGCCTTGGACATATTATAAAAAATACTCCACAATAATGGTATTAAATCGTTATATTTTGACAAAAAATATATTGGCAAGCACATAATGTCATCAAAAACTCATTGGAATGACCAGTGATGATAGACATTTTTTGATAGTCACTAAAAGTAACAAAAAGAGTATTGGTGAGGGTCATTAAAAGTTCGTCACTAGAAGTGTCACCAAAGAGAGAATTAGTAATGGGCCTTTAACGACCCTCACCAAAAGTGTCATTGAAAATTTCTTTGGTGACGAACCATAAAGGACCATCACTATATACACTTACAGTGATAGTTTTTTAATGATCAATGATGATGGACATTTTTTGACCGTCACTAAAAGTAACAAAAAGAGCATTGGTGAGGGTCATTAAAAGTTCGTGACTAGAAGTGTCACTAAAGAGAGAATTAGTGATGGGCCTTTAACGACCCTCACCAAAAGTTCCATTGAAAATGTCTTTGGTGACGAACCATAAAGGACCATCACTATATACACTTACAGTGACGGTTTTTTAAGGACCGTCACCATATGTGACATTGGTGACAGACCTTAAAGGTCTGTCACAAGCATGACCCTCATCAATGTGCTTTTTTGTTGTAGTGAGAAGAGCTTGTATAGTTCATGGATCTGATATAGATCTAACTTTTGGATCACATTTCAGCTCTATATCTGATGTATAATCAACTGCTATTGCAAAAGAAATAAAATAACGTTGTAAGGGTTTTCCAACTTTTCTATTTGGTTGTAGCACCTCACATTGAGGCATTTTATTTATTGGAGGCTTGTTTTTCCTATTATGCATCTTATGGGCCATATTTGACATATATTTTCTTGTTGTAATAACGTATGAAAGGTCTCCAAATTGGCATATTGATTTATAAATGATGAACAACGTTATTGTTCCAACATTTTGTACTATATCCCTGCTTTTCCCATTTGGGAATATTATAGTGGGACCATAGCATCATCTTGGCACAACCTATGCATTCTAAGCCAATATGCATTCTGAAGAAGGAGAGCCTCTTACTAATAGATAAAAGAGGTATCAAAAGAGAAGGAACGTAAAGTTTTATTATACAAATGATAATGAAGACAAGGGTAAAGCCCCTTTATTTGGAGGTGAAGATAAAGAGAAGGATTTCCCTATGATCCTTCTTAGAGCCATCCAAGACATTGCTACAGAGAAAAAGGAGATGAGAATGGACAGATTAAAGGAATCCCCTACAGGATTTTGTCATGGAGAAGGCTCTGGCATGTCTCACCACTGGAATGATCAACTAGTGCATCAAACACAAGTTTCCCAACGCTCTACCATGCCTACATTTTTGGCTATGGGAAATGAAGGGTTTCAAGAGAAATAATCCCTTGAGGACTATTTTATGGAGTATGAATCTCAAACTTAGAGGTTCAAAGATCACTTTAGTTTTTAGGATTTTTTTCAAATAAAGGACAATAGAAGACCAAGGCATCATCATAGAAGTGGTGGATTCATTCAGGATCATTATTGACACCACATTATGGTTAGATTCATTTTACCCAATTTTGATGGGTTATCCAAGTGTACTGCCAAATCTTGGGTATAAAAACTTGACATATAACTTCAGTTGAAAAAGGTTCCAGATATGGAAGCCATTAAGATTGCAGTGCTACACCTTGAAGGTGAAGCACATGACTGGTGGTTCCATGGGTTGTCTACATTGGGTCATGCCAATGTGACTACTTATTTAGAGTTCACTAGAAGGCTCGTGTAAAGATTTGACAGAAAAGATCCTGAAGCACCATTCATGAGCCTTGCAAAGTTGAAACAATTAGGTAATGCAGAAACTTACATCTCTGAATTTTTAAGACTTTGTGTTATGTTTCTTGATTTGTCTGCAACAAGAAGGGTGTACATGTTCATTGATGGTTCAGATGAACCTCTTCATGGGTTGGTTAATTATACCAAACCCACTTCCCTACATGATGCTATTTAAAGGGCTAGAAACCCTCAAGATGCCTTGCCAAAATCAAAGGCAACATTTCAACATAAGCCCTCTTTTACATCAAAGGGAAAAGAAGAAAAGGTTTCTCCTTCAAAGGAGAGTCAAAATAAGAAACCTATTGATGATGATGTCTGGAGAGATCTAAGAAGAAGGAAGATTTGATTCACTTGCCAAGAATCATGGGAACCTAGACATAATTTGTAGCTGGAAAAGCACATTACATAGAGGTCTTCTCCGATGATGAGGAGGAGGAAGAAGAAGAACAAAGGTGGGGTCACAACGCTGACATAGAAGGAGATGATCCACCACCACATGGAGGTGAGGATCGAGAAATGGCTCCAATTAGAAGCACTCTTTCATCCTTAAGAGTGATACCCAATTATCATGAAACTTCCACATAAGAAACATAGATGAATTTTCACAGTGGAAGCAGGGATGTGATGATCCCATCTATTATGCACATGAGGATGACCCATGAGACATCATTATATTGTGGTAAACCCCGTGGGAGACCACCTAATTTAGATTTGGTGAAAGATGTCTCACATATTGATGCTCCATTCATAGATCCAAGAAGGATGGGAGCATTAGAATACCACAGTACAATGCTATGAGTATTGGGTGAGCTCAAGGAGTAGGGAGATATTCTCCCACTATCACCATTACCCACTCTCTCATCTCATATTACGCTGAGAGAAAATGCTGCAAGTTTGGAGGATGACACCATCATGGGGCAAGGAGAGCATTCCTTGGCTATGGAGACTCAAAAGATGATCTCACTTGGAGAGGAATATTCCATACATGATAGAAGATGGTGCCCACACATGCATACTTTGGCAAGACCAAGGAGGTTTTGGATAGATAATAGTCTTCCATGGGAAACTAACTTCCAAGAACTTCCATCTTCATTTGAGCATGTGCATATGCAAGAAGGGAAACAAGGAGGGAATAGCAACCTTCCATCATATAACTTTGTCATCATTGATGTCAAGGAGGAAAGCAGCCATATGATAGCCATTCCTTTTGATAGATCATCAACGTTGTCACTATGGGAGATTGATCCATACTGGAAATCCCAACTATTGGTGGATCACTCTAAGGATCTGTATACATGCATGATACTTGATGACCAGCTACATGAAGAGGGCTATTCAGTCCAAGAAGGAGTCATATATTATCATGGTAGGATATTATTATCTAGAGCCTCCAAGCTCAAGGAGAAGTTACTAAAAAGAGCCTATGAAGAGTTCTTTTTTAGCCACACATATTCCATGAGATTCTACAACATCATCATGAGAAGCTACACTTGGAAGGGCTTTGAAGGAGAATTATATCAGCATTTTCAAAGATGCATGTACCATGTGGAGTTGGGACAGTAACATAACTCTATAAAGGAGTTAATTCATCCACCTCTCCCTTCTTTTGTGGGAGGAGATAGATCTATGCACCAGTCCATTTGTTTAAGGAGGAATGTTGGTGAAAGACATGCTTTTATACCTACTATTTTATTTGATGAACATATGCATTCTTTTACTATGTTTATGTAGGCCATAGCTCCAAGAAGGAGTATCGTACCTTATAAACTTCATGGCCAACTTGGGCCACAAAAATGTTTGAACATGGCCACTCCCTTGGAGGAAAAAGGGAGATTTTGTTTCATGATGGGTGCATTCCTAAGGTACCAAATATATCTCACACTTTCAGCCATAGTGAGATGACTTGGAAAAAAATTAAGTGGCAGGGAAACCACTTAACACATCATGATCTGATGCAGTCAGGAGATGCACTACACTGGTTCCACATGTGGGACTATGACCCACCTCCATATGCACAAATTTCTGTTCGTATGTATGTAATTTTGATCCCATACATTGATGATGTACTTGTACTTTTTATGGGAATGTATGGAGGGAGGATTGGAGGTATGTATGTGCCCTATGGGATGGAGATTCTCCATGTACCTTATGCTACATGTTTTAGGGAGAGCATTGGGAAAACCATGTTTGTTTCATTTCAGTTATTGTCTCCTTATGGGATGGATTATTTACATATCATGAGAACTTTGGAGGAGAAATTCATGGAGGGATGGATTGGTGAATGCTTAGCTTATGGAGGAAGATTATCACATGTTGGTGTCACCAATGGAGGAGGAGAAGAGCTGCAACACTCACCTTGTCAATTGCTTGAGGACAAGAAAAATTTGGGAAGGGAGGACAGTAACATTCCCAATTAGTCATGAGCTAATTGGAATATTTGTTTTTGTTTTGCTACTTTTTTTAATGAATAAGATGACAAAGGATCTCCTTAATTTTCCTTAGTGATGAATAAATCAATGCCAAATGTAAAAAGGATAAATCTTGGCAGCTTAATTAAGCACCCTTAGGTGTGAAAGGGGCTGGAACATTTTGACTAGGTCAACCTTGACCAAATCTACAACGTTGTTATGGAGGAGTGGCCATCAATGAGGGACAACGCAGTTTTAGATGGAGATGCTTTCTGTGAAAGGAGTGTTATCATTGGATGTGGTTTATGGTTTTCAAGCTCTTGAATTATAAAAGGAAGAGGATGGAAGCACTCGAAGGTTGTTGATGGATATGATATTTTCTAAATATATGTTCTGTTTAGACACATATCTTTCTCTCGTTGTTTAGCTGAGATTGAATGTTGTTTAGCATTGGGTGTTCCTGATCGGGAATACCACCTCTTCCTATTGAGTAGCTCTTGGGAGATTTTGTATTACATTTTCCACTATCTAGCTTAGGGCCAAGATTCTCCTTTCAACTGCAACACAGATCCTGTTGAGGGTTTGCTTGTTTTTGCAAGATGCAGCAAGTGGAGGCTAGATCTTTCAAATCTAGGCCATTTCAGTGCTCCTTTTTAGTGGAGGAGATTTCTACTTCATTGGGAGGAAATTATTGGAGGGAATTGAGCTCATTTTTAGATCTTGGGATCAATCGAACCTTATTTTTATCCCTACAGTGCAATTTACTTCCATATCTGCATTATTTCTGTAGGAGGAGTTGCAGGGTGGTTCAACACACCAATTGGAGAGCTGATTTTCTAGTGTTGGGGATCTTCCCTTCACTTTGAATATCTATTGGAGGAGTCTATTCTATTGCTCATATCAGTTCAACCACACTTTTGAGATCTATAATTTTCATTAGATTTGCACTCTTAGATCTCAGATCTACATCTTTTACTTGGTGTTTTGTTGAAACCCGCAAGGCGGTTCTTTAGAAGAGCTTGTATAGTGCATGGATTTGATATAGATATAAATTTTGGAGAACATATCAATTCTAGATATGATTTATAATAAAATGTTGTTGCAAAATAAATAAAATAATGTTGTAAGGGCTTTCCAGCTTTTCTATACGGTTGCAGCACCTCACATTGAGGCATTTTATTTATTGGAGGCTTGTTTTTCCTACTATGCATCTTATGGGCCATCTTTTACATATATTTTTCTACTGTAATAACATATGAAAGGTCTCCATATTGGCCTCTTGTTGTATAAATGATGAACTACGTTATTGTTCCAACATTTTTCACTATATTCCTGCTTTTCCCATTTGGGAATATTATAGCTCTTATGGAACTCACACCAGTTTCCCGTGTCCTTCTTCAGCTTCGTGGTATTGTTATTTTATTGCATATTTGGCATGTTTTCTTGGGCTGCCATGCCTTGGATTTGTTCATGTTCTGTAGTTTGGGGGCACCTTTCCCTTGCTTTTGATTCGAAGATCCAAAGTCTCACTTCTTCTATTTGAATTTATGTTGAATCTTGGAAACGTACTGGTATTCCATACTAAGCGAGGAGATGTTGAGGAACTCCATTTCCTCCTAAATGTATTTGTGTAGAAAAAATGTGGTACCTTAGAACCAAATTTTTCTCCAAATATTTGATACCCAACTTTGTGCACAAGGTATGGAATAGATTCATCATCTCATGCACATCTTGATCCCTTTGTTGCTACAACATATTCCATTATATGTACTTGTCCTCATAGCTCCCCATGGGATAATATTTTTCCTTGATGGAATCTCAGAAATAATTCCAAGTGGGTATAGCTGAGAACAGAGAGGGTCCCCCCTCATCTTCTTTCTCATAGTAGGTTTCCCACTAGTCCTTGATATTGGGGGTAGCTTTGACGAGTGCGAAAATAATCTTCTCCTAGTCGAAAAGTCATGAACCGAGAAATATCATAGCTCCCCACAGGATAATATTGTTCCTTGATGGCATCTAAGAAATAATTCCAACTGGGTACAACTGAGAACAGAGAGGGTTCCCCCTCATCCTCTTTCTCATAGTAGGTTTCCCACTAGTCCTTGATATGCGGGGTAGCTTTGACATGTGCGAAAATAATCTTCTCCTGGTCAAAAAGGTCATGAACCGAGAAATATCCTTCTAATAGATAAAACCATCTATCTATGATGTCTGCAAATATTTGGCCCTAGAATATGGGAATGTAGAATTTAACTTATACCTTGAAAGGATTTTTGCCTCCAGAGTGGTTGCTGGATGCATATGCGCCGCTGGTGGGAAGTCGTTGAAGGATCCTGGAAAATTTGTCCATCATCGCCTTCCATTGTTTTTCAAGGCCTCCTTAAAAAATGTTTTGATAGGATCTCCTACTCCCTCATGTTTATTTTCATCCCCCATGGGTGGTCGTTGGGGTTTGCAAGGCTGAGTTTTTAAAGCATCAACCAAATCGAGCCCTAACTCCTTATACCCCGACATCTTTGGGGACATGCAAAGAAGGATTGAGGAAGAGCAGACCAATTTGATACCATTGATTCAAATTTATGTAGGAACACAAAAAAATACACATATAACCATCAATACAAATTTTTATCAGAAATAAGACTTCATTTCATTAATATCAAAGAACTAAAATTTGTTTACAGACAGAATGGAAATAAACTAGCTAGGGCATTAGTATCTTATCTCTGAGAAGAGATGTGGTGGCTACAGACCTCTGAACCATGTTACAATGAGGCTTGAGGGCCTATTTATTATTTAGAAACAATTTAAAACCCTAAACATCCAAAAATCTAACCCTAGGAGATGAAGCGCGAAAACAATGGGCCCCATTTGGGTAAATTAGTACATCAACTTCCTGGGGACATAATTTTGGCATATGATCTTCGTTTGATGCATACAATACCTCGTTAGAAATATCTATCCAAGGACTACAACTTTAATTTCAAAAAAATTGTAGGAACTCCCATGATGCTCCCAGTTTTCCCAAAATACTTCATTTAGGACCTAAAAACGGCTCCGAAATTTTAGGACCCGAAAAAATGTTAAAAATAGTAAACTGTGCTACAATTAAGGAAAATAAAAAATTGAAAGAAAAAATGGTGGGCCCCCAAGTGGAATAGGTAGGTGGACACCAATATCCACCTCGATCAGTGCATCATTGGATAATGTGATACAAGGCAGCGCCACTCACGTTGGTAAAGATGATGAAGTCACATGAAGAGCTAGAAAAATCAAAGTTCTGGATACTGATCCATAACAACAAGCTACTCACCAAGTTCATCACAAAACTTTAGGAAGCATGTGCATGGTTGTACAACATTTTGGACCTCATGGTGAGAGCCTACAAGATCCCATCAGTCAGTTCAGTCGCTCAAGCTAAGTGCAAGCACTAAGTGTGACAGGAGATTGACAAGTACTTGGATCAGCTAAAGCAGATCGCCACCAAGGAGGATTTGGAGCCAAACACATAAAAATCATAACTAAATTAGTGGCCCTATTTAGGTTTGGACTATTTTGTTCCTAATTGAGAAATATTTTTCGACCGATTCCAATACATTGTACTTGAATTATATGGAGGCAATAGTCAACTTCCAACCCGACACAATATCGTGGTTTGGGGATATCATCACACAATCCCAAGTGTGGCATGAGTATGTGAACAAGAGAAATCAAGTTGATTTTTCCTAGCTTGAGTTCACCCAAAATCCAGCATCATAGTGTTTTGTCTTGTTAGGTTGTCAAGTTGTCTCTACCCTATTTTTTCTTATATGGGTATGAGTGGAAAATATATATTATTTTTAATTATTGTATAAGTGAAATTTCATGTGTCCATGATGGAATGTGAAGATTCATATGTAATGTGAGGAGTCATGAGGGGAGTCGAAGAGTCACCAAGGGGGCATAAAAAGAGTCACCCTCTTTGGTTATAAATAGATCCTCATAACCCTTGTAAGGGGCTTTTGGGAGCCAAGATTTTGGCCAGGCCCTAGGCTTAGAAAGGGATTGGGAATTTTTTGTCATCCTTGGCTTCTCTTTAGCATAGATTAAGTATACTTATTTGGGAGGAGAAAGTGTTGTTGACTTCATGTTCCACTATTGGGGAAAGTGATTTGTCTTGTTCTATGTTTGTTTGGAACTTTCACTTATAATAAAATTAGTTTCGACACATCTTCATGCATATATTGTAAATGTACAATGACTATTCTTGTTGTATTTGCGATGTATGTTGTTTAACTTATGGATATGATTATGAAATATTTCGTTTTAATTTGTATGAAACTTTTTGAATTTGTGCTCATGTTTTAACCCATCACCTTTAACTTGTGGACTATTCTAGTTGTTATTTTTTTTGATGTCTTTTAGCTCTTTTGTTCCTTTCAAGTTGCATACTATTACAAGCTTCCAAGGAGTGCACTTCTTTTCCCTTCGCATGTTAGAACCAGTCATGCATCATATTGAATTTTTGGAGGATCACAAACTTTCTTTAACCAAAGACACCATGCACTACTCTTATGTGTTTTACAATACAAGGAATATCATTAAACACCCCACAACTGGTACTCCTACTCAAAATGGTTTGAGGTCTAGTTGGGAATTCATATTGGGGAGATCCCTTGATTTTTGGTGAGGCCAACGTTGTCAACATTTCTAGTGCTAGAAGGAGAGTGACATTATAGGTTGAGCCCTTGAAATCTGTTTTGAATTTATGCCCTCATTTTATGACTTCATCCCAAATCATACACTCGACATGTTTTCCATAAAACTGAATATTCAAGTGTCAACGAATATAATTAATAACTTGTCACATCTTAAATTTAATGGTGAGGGTGGGACAACCACTCTCGAGCATACTGAATGTTTCCTTATTTTTTTTTAAGAGCGAAACATCCCCCTTGATTATTTTGGTTGTTGGTTATTCACTCTCACGTTTGAAGGGATCATAAGCCAATTGTGTGATGCATTGACTAGTCGCTCTGTTCAATTGTTCGAATATCTTTTCACAAAAATGTTTCATGCTTTAGACCAATTTGATCGTAAAATTTTGTAGACGAAAATCTTAGACCTACAAAAGTCCTGTAATGAATCACTACATCATTTTATTAACTATGTTTTGCATCTCTATTTTCAATTTCAAAAAGATTAAGTTGAATGGGATTTATTCACCGAGATATTTCTATATATTTTTCACATTTTTCTTACTCTGCACGAGTTAGAATCACTTAAATCACACCAGGAAAACATCACTCATAAAGCTTCTAAATCTGAGACAGACAAAGGTGTTGTTCCAAGTAACCCTTCATCTGGTTTTCATCTAACAAATTTTCTTCCGCAAGTTGTGGTGGGAAATATTCATAATTCACCCATTGATGTACCACCATCTCCTCCCACCTTGCATGCTCATAATTCTTGCGCAACTTTGGAATGAAATCTTGATGGTTCTGATGAAGAGTTATCTACCTGTCCTCCATACTTTGGTTCCACCAATCCTCCAGATTGTGATTTTTTGTGTTCACATGTTTCAAATATTTCTCTTGATGTTCATGAGTATTAGATTTTGGATGGATTTTGTGTTGAGTAGTCAACTTGCGATTTCATTTATGTTGAGTATGTGTTGGAGCCCATTATTGAACAATAATTTGTGAGGGAGGATGACTTCCTTCCTTCCACATCTCGTCCTCATCATTTTTAACTTTGTGAGAATCTAGTTTTTGATCATGTCGATACTTCTGATCATTCACAGAATTCTTCAAATGTCACCTTTTCATCTAGATTAGGTGAGGATGGATCTTCTATTAATGATCTTCCCACTATCTCACCTTACCCTTAGGAAAACAAAAAGGGTGAAATTTCTCATTTCTCATCTTCCCCTCTATACGATTCATCAAATCATGACAATACCTATGCTCATTATATTCAAATTTTTTATCATGGTTTTTGTGACCTTTTCATTGATTCGCCTGGTCACGATTCTAATTTCCTATTGTTGATTTTTCCAAACCACTGATCTTTAATGATCTACCTTACGACAAGTTGGAAGTTCCTCAAGCTATCAAGACACTTCAACCCCACCTGATGGTTATGTCAAGTTCTCTTAGCCTTGAGGTTAGTGCCATATATGATTAGAATAATTTAGAATCTTTCAAGGCTCCTCATGACTCTACTGCACATATTGAAAATCCTTTTGTTTTACAATTTTCACATCCTCCATCGGTTTTTCATGATCCTATCACTCAATCATTGGAGGAGTTTTATTTGGCGAGCACCGCGGAAAAATGAAATTTTAATTCTTTCTTTACGTTTTCTTGACCTCACAGTTCAAAATTTTTCATGTGTAAGTCTTTGAATCCTAGTGTGTTAGGACACCATTTCACAACTGTGGAATCTTTCCCTTGCACTTTTGTTCTTACTTTTCTGTACATTTTTTCAAACTTTGAACATTTTTTTTACAATGCGTTATCTTTCTTGTTGCATGCTATGCTTGCTTATCTTTCTTGATATGTATTCCCTTGCCCATGTAGGCCAATCAATGCCTCAGTGGTTGCATTGGAAGTATCACTTCATGTGATTCTAGCCTATGTTATGCTTAGGTTAGGAGTAGGAGTAGTATTTTATTTTCTTTGTTGTTTTCTTTTATTTGCTTTCATTTGTTTTATGTTTTTCTCCTTTCCTTCATGTGTTTTTCAGTATTAGGTTAATTTCCACATGAGATCGTGTTTGGATTATGAAGCAAGCATGGTTAAATCCAAGAGGAAGTTGTTCTTATATCAACGCATGGTTTTCTATATATTTTCTCTCTTTGCACGAATCTTATTTATTTTGGTTGATGATACTCAGATGGAAAATGTGTTCCTTATTAGAGAGAGTCATGATGAAATCATGATGTTGGGATTTAACTAGTTCCACCTACTCTAATGAGTTTTTATATTTTCGGTTACTCCTTGTCACTCTATTTTAGTAGAGTAAGGAGGGGAGGAAAACCTCAACATGTATGTCAAAGTTGTATGTAAACATCCTTTTGACATTGAGAAACACCAACAGACAAAAGATTTCTACATTCCTGGAAGCATATTTTTAGCAAATGTTTCATCTTCCTAAGCCAACGAAGACTATGAAATCATTGTTCTATGCCACTCATAGCTACAAAAAAATAAGAGATATCATCAAGAGCTGGTTGAAGGAGACAACAAGGTTTAGAAAGACCCCCACCCACATGTACAATACAAAGGCACATGGGAGGGCCTATCAAATTTTGGAAATACTATCTTGCAGAATATATGGCCAACCAAACAGAAAGACCTTTTCCTGAGGGGTGGGATATCTTATTGAAATGGGTAGTGAACGAGCGAAAATCATTCAAATGGTCAAACATGTGGGCTCATCAGCTGAGATTCCATGTGAAACAAGCTTGGAATCCACCCAAGGGAGAGAAATCATGCTTATACATGTATGCATACTTATTGGATATAATCTGTGCACATAATCAGTTTCCTGGCAAAAATCGGGCATTGAGGGGAGGAAAACCTCAACATGTATGTCAGAGTTCTATGTAAAAATCCTTTTGACATTGAGAAACACCAAGAGACAAAAGATTTACACATTCCTGGAAGCATATTTTTAGCAAATGTTTCATCTTCCTAACCAAGCGAAGATCATGAAATCATTGTTCTATGCCACTCACAGCTACACAAAAATAATAGATGTCATCAAGAGCTGGTTGAAGGAGACAAAAAAGTTTAGAAAGACACCCACCCACATGTATAATACAAAGGAACATGGGAAGGCCTATCAAATTTTGGACATACTATCTTGCAGAATATATGGCCAACTAAACAGAGAGACCTTTTCCTGAGGGGTGGGATGTCTTATTGAACTAGGTAGTGAATGAGCGACAGTCATTCAAATGGTCAAACATGTGGGCTCATCAGCTGAGATTCCATGTGAAAAAAGCTTGGAATCCACCCAAGGGAGAGAAATCACATTTATACATGTATGCATACTTATTGGATACAATCTGTGCACATAATCAATTTCCTGGCAAAAACTAGCCATGGACACCAAGAGAAACTACTATCATTAGGGGAATTTTGAGGTCTAAAATGGGCCTCCTAAGGAAAATTTACAATCAAAATTGAATTTATGAGAACCAATCACATTTTAGGGGATGACATCATCCCCAATGGTTGAGGCAACATTTCTTGAGTTAAAGGTACTTACTTGTTACATTCTCGATGGTGGATAAAAACTCATGGCTAACCATAGTAGTGCTCTAAGTACTTTTAAAGTCATAAAATAAAGTACTACTAATAAATTTCATTTCACACGTTTTGAATAAAATATTATTATTTTCATTTCATATTTTTTTTAAAGAAACAATGCATATCCTTCCATAATCTTCATGTCTTTACACATTTTTCAATAAATATTATATTTTTATATTTTCATATATTTATTTTTAAATTATATATTCATCTCATTTTATTTAATATTATAATTTCAAATTAATTATAAGCTAATATCTATACATATATAATATACATATGAAATCAAAATAAATAAAAATGTAACCTTTTAATTTTATGATAAATCAAATCTATGAATATTATTATTATAATATTAATAACAGTACAAACGTATTAAAATTAAAGAAAAGGGTATATTATTTTTGTATGATGAAAAAATGTACAATAGTTTTGTATGTTAAAAAATGGTATATTAGGTTCAACATAGTTTGGGGGCAAAAAAAAAAAATTCAATGTATGTAAATATTATATTATACTTATAAATATAAATTAAATCTATTTCAATACTATTTTTTCTTTAATTTTAAATAAAACTAAATTAATTTCCTTATGATTGTATTAATATTATATATTAATATACATAATATTATGAAAAATAATCTAAATGTTATAGAATATATATTATATTCATTTTTATATTAAATAATGATTTTTCTTATGTTATAAACCAAATCAATTCAATATGTAATATAAAAAAATATATAAAATAATATATTACATTTATTATATTATTTTATTTTATTTTTATATAGTATATTACTTACATGTTATTATATAATTTAAATAATATAAATTTTAATTAATAGTATATTATTCAATTAAGAATTTATATTTATAATTTATTTTAAGTTATTTAAGTACAAAGGACAAATTCATTATTTGTTCAATGATAATGACATTTTCTTGAAAATCTCATTCTTATTTATAGTCACATCAATACAATTTTTATATTAATTTTATTTTGGTACACCTTTTCAATTAATTTAACCATGGTTACATGGATTTTTATGCAAAAAGTAAAATGCAAATTCATAAATATTATTTTATTGGTTTAGCTATTATTTTATTATTTCCTTAGGAGGCACATTTTAGACCTCAAAATCCCGTAATGACATATCTATTGCAAGCTACTTTCGAATTTCATTCATCGTGGAGTCATAGAGCAGCATACTGATTACATGATCATCCCGCTTGATAAACTCATCTTTCAAGAGCAACCACCTTTCATGTCACAAGAAACTATGGAGGCGATATTAGATATTGCAAATTGGTTTGTCTTCCTAGAAGGCACATTGTTCAAAGTATTCAGTGGAAATAAGTCGCCACATCTCTTATCAATATATTCCACTAAAATACTTGTCATGCAAGATGTATATTATCATATATCCACATGGTTGTCAGTAGCACTACATAGGAAGAAGAAGGAACCATTGCTAACTCTTCCTTTGAAATTTGGATTATACAAGATTAATAATCTCAAAGTCGCAGATGTCAACCAGAAAGCCATAGTTAGATTGGAGTTTAGCATAAAGAGCTACAATCTGTATGATCTGAGGGGAATTTGTAAAGACCAGTGTATGATAGTATACTACAAGTGGGTCAAAAAGATACTTCAATGTCTGAAGGGGGAATCATAGAAGCAATTTTATAACTCCTCCCGACCTCATGAGTTGATCATTATGGTTGAGAATTTTCAAGTTTTTTTGCAAATGGAAGAAGTTCCGGAAGCAATAGCAATAGCAGGTAGCAGTCTAGTGCAAGATAAAGGAAAGAGGAAGGTAGCTAAGATTACAAAAGAGGAACAAAGTTGTAATATGAAACCATATCCTCTCACTAAGAAAACAACTTTGGAAATTGAAGCAAAAAGGAAGCAGAGCCAACTGAGAGAAGAGTGGAGGAAGAAAGAGAAGCAATACTTAGAAGAAGCATTGCAGAGAGCATAAAGAGAAAAAAAGAGTTGAAGGAAGAAAGGGATCTTAGAAGAAGAGAAAAAGAGGATAGACAAAAGGGGGAATAGGAATAAAGCCAAGGTGTTATGAAAAAAGAGACGACAGCCATATAGGTTGAATAGTCAGTACAAAATCAACCAACAATAAAAGGAGCGAGTGGACAGGTGTAGGAACAAGATTTCTCCAAGGATATTGAACATTTTATTGAAGTAATGGACATGGAAGTGGGACCAGAGCCACAAGATGAAGATGTGGAATTCATGCCGAGTGAACCTCAGGCCACCTTTCAGACTCCACACCTTCAGCTACAAAGAAATCATGGAGTGAGGAAGGGGAGGGCATTCGCCTTGATGTTGACCCAATGATGGATGTGTACAATCTATCATTCAACAAACTATAGAAGAAGATTGTACAAGCACAGAGAAAGAACTTCCCAGGTGATCATGCATCCCCTACATCTATGAGAGAAAGGGTGATTGTGGCGGACACCACCAGGAATACAAAAACTATTTTTGAAGCCAAATTGGCCTTCTTAGGTGCTGTGAAATAGAACACCTAGTACTTGGTGGACCAGAACAAAAAATTGGTACAAAACCCATAGTTTTCCTAGCAAGAGATTGAACATCTCTGCAAAATAGCATAGATCAAGCATTTTCTGCTTAGTTCTACCTAGAATAAATGAGAACAGTGGTACTTGCTAAAGTATCCACACATGGAGACACTATGCCGAACATATATGAGGAGCTCATGATTGTGCATAAGGAAAGTTGTCTGATTTCAAAGCTTGCAACTTTAGTGCAAATATTTTGTCACTATCCTTAAGAATGTGCAATCTTCCGTCGCTTATGTGCATGACTCGGCAATGTAGTACAAGTCAGCTCCACTCATGTTGGTAAAGATGATGAAGCCACAAGAAAATATAAAGAAAGAAAATTTTTGGATACTAATCCATGACAACAAGAATCTCTCCAAATTCATCACAAACATTCAGGATGCATATGCACTGTTTTACAACACTTTGGACTTCATGGTGAGAACCCACCATATCCCATCATTTAGTTCACTCACCCAAGATAAGTGCAAGCACCAAGTGCGATAGGAGATTGAAGATTTCTTGGAGCAACTAAAGCATATCACCGCCAAGGATGACTTGGAGCCAAACAGACAAAACATACAGAACTACATTGGTTACCTTGATCATATTCAAATGATGTTGTTCTCGATTGAGTAAGAGGTTCATACTAGCTCCAAGACATTGTACCTGAATACTATAGAGGCAAGAGTCTCCTTCTAGCATGACACCATCTCATGGTTTGGGGAGATCATCACACAATACTAGTTGTGGCATGAGTATGTTACTGAAAGACATCAATTTGAGGTTTCCCGGCTTGAGTTCACCCAAACTCCAGCATCATATTATTTTTTCTTGTTAGGTTGTCAATTTGTCTCTACCCTATTTTGTCCTATATGGGTATGAGTTAAAAATATATATTATTTTTAATTATATTATAAGTGAAATTCCATGTGTCCATGATGGAATTTGAAGAGTCATGTGTAATGTGAGGAGTCGTGAGGGGATACCATGAGTCACCAAGGGGGAATGCCAAGAGTCAACCCGCTTTGGTTATAAATACATCCTCATAAATCTTGTAAGGGGCTTTTGGGATCCAAGATTTTTTTCTAGGCTTAGGTTTAGAAAGGGCTTGGGAGTTTTTTGTGATCCTTGGCTACTTTGTAGCATAGAGGGAGTATACTTATTTGGGAGGAGAAGGTTTTGTTGACTTCATGTTCCACTATTGGGGCAACTGGTTCATCATGTTATATGTATGACTGTAACTTTCACTTATAATAAAATCAGAGCTCACACGTCTTCATGCGTATATTTAAAATGTAGTAGGACTATTCTTGTTATATCTTTGATGTTTATTGTTTGACTTACACATATGCTTATAAAATATTTCATTTTCATTTGTACGAATCTTGTTGAATGTGTGATCAGTTTGTTGGGGAAAATACCGAGAGGGGGGGGGGGGGGGGTGGGGTGAATTAGTATTTAGAGCTTATAAAATAAATTCAAATTTTTCTCTAAGAAAATTTCCATACGTGGTTTTTATGAACGAAACTAGCGTATGCATGCGAAAATGCAGAAGGAAACTAGCGTATATAGATTTAACTTTCCAGATTCAGAAAAATTCTCAGAAGCAGTCTTATAAAAAAATTTATTAGTTATGCATCAGGTTAGAATTTATGAGCAGTAATCAACAAAATAAAGCATCACCGACACCAATATTCCAAGGTGGAAACCCAATTCGGAATACATATGCTGACATCATCTACTACTTCAATCATTATTATATAGAAAACTTTTTACAACGTAGTACTGATGCAGACTCATACCAGTACACGAGGCTATACACTGAAAGTGCCGCAGCCTTCTCTTGTTTCCAGGCTGTGGCGAAGGGAGCTTGGCCCCTGAGAACTCATTTACATTTTCACGGAAGGGAGCTTTGACCCCCAATTTGTGACTTCTCTGGTGGCTTCTGCTTACCTCTTCAGCTTCCAACCTTCGGACTGCTATAGAACCACGTTTCATCAATTTTCATACTGGATCTAAACAGCTTCAACACAACCCCTTAACATTAACAACCATACTTTTCCCAAAACTTCAATCAGAACAGTAAGACCAACATAACCGAGATATTAAGACGCCCGGACTTGAAATAGTTGTACGAGATACAACAAACAAACTCAACCCTGAAATTCATTAATTCAAATAGCATACACTACTTTTATTTACTGAAGCCGTGTACATACGCACTTTCCTGCACACCAACCTACATATACATCTGTGTATTTTATTTTTCAGAAAAACCCTATACGCGCTTTTCATTAACCAAACCCATGTATACACGCGATTTTTCCGAGACAAACTAGCGTATAGATCTGTAAATGGAAAAATTTGCAGAACAGACCAGATCTATAAACTTACCCAGATTTCTTCATTACCTTCAGTAGACTTTGCACCAGATCTTCACCATTTCTTCTTCTGTAGATCATCTTAGAGATTCATCATCATCAGATCTAGAGATCTTGAACCATCATCAGATCCATGGGTGCATCATATATTTAGATGTATCAATTAAGAACAGAGTTCATCCATGCAGATATTCCTTAGAGATATTTATTCATCAACAACCCTTACTCATGCACACCTTGCACTATGATCTTGTTCTCCTTAAATAGTTTTAACCTTTATCAATACCATGAGTCAAAACCACTCAACCGCTGATGGTATTCCTGGATGGGATCAAATAGATAATCCAGTGCTCAATACAATGTGCCAAAACCATGGTAATTCCCCTTGGTTTTATAAATTTAGAGCGCAAATAGGCATACGCTACTTGGCACGTACTTTTCTGCTTATATACGCTACTTTACCTTTACAAATCCGCGTATGCTTTGTGACATACCCTGTTCATCATTATTCTGGCACTTACTGGAATTTCTTTCTTTTGCAACTTCTGTACTAATCTATAGATCCATCATTAAAAAATAGGTTGCTATCAAAGATAGCTCATCAAGTCAGTTTCCATCAAGGACAACTTCATCAAGTAGGTTATATCAAGGACAACACATTGCATCCTTGTGCCCGACAATCTCCCCCTTTGGACTTGATGGAAACCATGATGGTGTTTGATCACCAAAATAGATAGATACATTGATTATAACCATTATTCAAACACCATGATACTCTACCCCTTTGACATCAGCGGCAAAGGGCGGATCAAAACCAAAAAACAGATTTGTAGATCTGATGTGCACTGAAGTTACCATTCTCCCCCTAAGTTCATGTTGAATCTTCAAACATATTTTTCAATGAAGTACATGAATTTATGACCTTTATTATCACCAAGGACTCATACTTATGTCAATGATCCAACCAAGTGGATTTACATATGTGACTCAAGTACCCAACCAAGTGGGTCTACACATTTTGACTCAACTCCCCAATCAAGTGGGTTTACAAATTTGAACAAGTCCTTACATGATTGAATATTAAAATCTTACATCATAGGTCTTAACATGACCTTTTCATCAAATTATAGAAATAACTTATACAATCAGGACTCAAGCATGAGATCAGACCACAGAAAATAATTAAAATGCCAACACTATATCCTTTCCATATGACCAAAGCTCCCCCTTAGCTTGTGCATCCTGAACACTTTCAACAGCAAATCATCAAGGCATCTTCATAAAAAACATCAAAGAATGAAACAGAATTATGAGAACTGGAACACCACCAGAGATACCAAAGATTATCAGAGATACCAAACAGCACCGCAGTTGTGCTGAAGAATGCTGACCCAGAAAAATTCGCCGACAGGCGCCTTATCTGTTGTTGTTTTACGTGTATAGGCACCAACGTATATACGCGATGTCCTTTATGAAATCCGCGTATCCAATTTAATCTTCTGAATTTAAGTAGATCTGATCTTTTGAGCAGTAGAGACAATTCCCAGCTTTTTTCTGAGATATTTGAAGGCTTCCCTGGGAAGAGGTTTAGTAAATATGTCAGCAACTTATTCTTTGGAGGGAACATACTCCAATTTCACCTTTTGTTCAAGCACTTGTTCACGTAAGAAGTGATACTTGATATGGATGTGCTTGGTCTTGGAATGCATAACAAGATTCTTTGAGAGATATTGATGGCACTTGTATTATTACACATAATGGAAATAGGAAGTGAACATTTGATTTGAATGTCTTGTAAGGTTTGCATCATCCAAAGAAGTTGAGTGCAACATGATGCGGCAGCCACATATTCTGCTTCTGCTGTAGATAAGGCAATAGAGCTTTGCTTCTTGCTGAACCAAGATACTAATCGAGGCCCCATATAGAATGCACCACCATTAGTGCTTTTCCGATCATCAACATTTCCAGCCCAATCTGCATCAGTGTAAGCATGAAGAGTGAGATCAACATTCTTTGGATACCATAGTCCAAAGTCTTGAGTTCCTTGTAGATATTTGAATCTTCTTTTGACAGCCTGAAGGTGAGACTCTTTTGGATTAGCTTGGAATCGTCCAACAATCCCAACAACATGCATAATTTCCGGTCTAGTCCCAATGAGATAAAGTAGATTTCCTATCTTAGATTTGTATTCTGGTTGATTCACCGCGGGAGAATCATCATGAGAACTGAGATTACATCTGGTTATCATTGGTGTACTTACAGGTTTGCACTCTTCCATGCCATACTTCTTCAAAATTTGCTTAAGATATTTTGCTTGTGATAAGAATATGCCATATGTTGCTTGTTGCACTTGCAAGCCAAGAAAGAATGTTAGTTCCCCAAGTAAAGACATTTCAAATTATTGCTGCATAACAAAAGCAAATTTATGACTCATAGATTCTTCATTACTTCCAAAAATGATATCATCAACATATACAATCACAATCAATAGTTTGTCATTTTCAGTTTTTGTGTATAAGTTTCTATCAACAGACCCCTTTGAAAAACCTTGTTGATGAAGATATTTGTCAAGACGATAGTACCATGCCCTTGGAGCTTGTTTGAGGCCATATAGAGCCTTTTTAAGTCTACAAACAAGTTTTTCATCATTTCCAAAAATGAATCCTTCTGGTTGTTCTATATAAATTTCTTCTTCTAGATCACCATTGAGAAAAGCAGATTTAACATCCGACACTCTTTATGAAATTTGTTGGAAGCTTGAAAAAGCAAGAAACATTCTTATGGCTTCAAGTCTAGCTACAAGAGCAAAAGTTTCTTCAAAGTATATACCTTCTTGTTGAGCATACCCCTTGCAAACAAGTCTAGCTTTATTTCTTATAACATCCCCATCCTCATTCAACTTGTTTTTGAATATCCATTTAGTTCTAATGACATTTTTGTCATGAGGTCTTGGTACTAATTCCCAAGTGTGATTCCTTTCAATTTGATCAAGCTCTTCATTCATGTCTTGAATCCAACATTCATCTTTGCTAGCTTTATTGACATTTTGTGGTTCAATAGTGGATAGAAATGCTAGATAGCTAGAAGATCCCACAAGAGTCCTTGTTTGTACACCTGATCCCTTGTCTCTCAAAATTTGAGATTCTGGATGATTCTTTTGAACATATCTGGATGGAGCTTTTTCAGATCAATCATCTTTGGGTTCTTCAATGGGTTCACTATCTATATCATTTCTATTTGATGTAGAAGGATATATGTCATCATCGTCTTCATCTATTGTTTGTTTTTCTTCTTTTGGAGCTGCAAGAGACTCATCAATAACAACATCAATACATTCAACAATCTTCCGAAATCTTTTATTGTAACATTTATATGCTCTACTCCTAGAGGAGTAACCAAGAATTATTCCTTCATCTGCCCTAGGTTCAAACTTGCCAAGTTTTTCATCATTATTTTTATAAAGAATTCTTCCAAAAACTCTAAAATGCTTCACAGTGGGAGGATTACCGTACCAGAGTTCATATGGAGTTTTATCACTATTTACACAAACATGTGCCTTGTTAAGAATATTTACTGCTATATGTGCTGCTTCTCCCCAAAATGTGTCAGGTGTTCCAGAATCATCAAGCATAGCTATAGCCATTTTTTGAACTGTTCTATTCATTCTTTCTGCTACGCCATTTTGTTGTGGAGTGCCAGCTACAGAAAAATGTCTTTTTATGCCATGTTTTTCACAAAATTCAAGGAATTCATCTGATGTGTATTCTCCTCCTCCATCAGATCTAAGACACTTGATTTTTATATCTAATTCATTTTCAACCAGTGCTTTGAAGATCTGAAATTTCTCAAATGCTTCATCTTTGTGTTTAATCAACCCAATCCAACACATTCTAGAGAAATCATCAATAAATAAGATATAGTATTGTTCACCACGTGGTGAATTTTTCCTTACGGGTCCACATATGTCAGTATGAATGAGTTCAAGAGGCTTACCTGATGATCCTTCCTTGGCATTAAATTGCACTCTGGTTTGTTTATCGAATTGGCAAGATTTTCATATGACACTTTCAGGTAGAGTGATATTGGGAAGATCACGAACAGCTTTAAGTCTACTTGATTTCTTGATTGGAGAGAAGCTCAGATGATCCAAACTTCTATGCCATAGCCATTTTTCTGAATATTTACTCAAGTAACATTGTTATTTGCAGTTCTTCAATACATACAGGTTGCTTGGAGTTCTGCTTCCTTTTATAATTGTTTTACCTATATCAAGATCACGTACCACACATTCTTTTGAACTAAAGACAACTTCAGTTCCTTGATCACACATTTGACTTACACTTAACAGGTTATGCTTTAATCCATCCACATACATGACATTATTATCTTTCACCTTTTCTTTTAGAAAAACAGACCCTTTTCCCTTAATGACAGTAGGAGTATCATTTCCAAATGTAACATTTTTTTCTTTTTCTAGAGAACCATAAGCAAGAAGTTTGTTTTTGTCACCTGTCATGTGTTTTGAGCATCCACTATCAATGTACCATTGATTTTCTTCACCTTCTGCAAATAAATCTATGCCACAATTTTCAACCTGTAATTCCTTCCTTTTCCACACTTTGAAGCTTGAAGGAGAATGCTCTTTTGGCTGGAATTCGCTCCTACATTCAGATTCTTCATGGCCAAAGTTATTGCAATAATCACATTCAACTTCATTTTGAAGAGGATAAAAGTTGTTATATGTATTCTTCTTTGTTCCAATATCAATAATTTTCTTTCTTGCTTCCCGTGTCATGATGGTTTTATATGCAACAAATTGAACAACTTTATGACCAAAATTGTGGCATGAGAAATATTGTCCATTGAACAAGTAATTCCTGCGATCATGAAATCTTCTACTTGAATTTACCTGTTGGTTGGTGTTTCTTTGAAAGGTATTCTTGTTAGTGTTCTTTGAATTGAGATGGTCATGCTTTACCTGTGAATATTCTTTATTCCCTTGCTGAGTGGCAGAATGTTGTATACTGGCTGTAGCTACTTTTAGATAATTTGGTGCTGAAGTCTGAGAAGATTCTCCGATATATCCAAGACCTGTCTTTATAAGAGGAGAACAGTGTACCTTGATAATCTCATCTAAGGTTTCAGGTCCCTTAGAAAATCTAAGATTCAAAGTCTTCACTTTCTCAATTTCTTTTCTTAGACTTACTATTTCACATTCTAATTTCTCATTGTGTTTCTCCTTTTCTTCAAGCTGATTTTTCAGAGTTTCTATGGATATTTTACTTTCTTCTAAGCATATTTTGAGTTGACTGAATTCATCAAGAAAATCATTGTCCTCTAAAGCATCCATAAAAGTATATTTTTCTTCTCTAGATTCCTTTTCAAATGCCATGAGAAGTCTAAGATCTTGTTCTTATTCTTCCTCACTGTCAGATAACCCATCACTATCTTCATGAGTATAGTAACTTTTTCTAGTGCTAAACCGATTATTATTCCTTCTTGCTACTTCCTTCCCTTTTTCATGTGTTTCTTTATGAGGACATGTAGCAGCATAATGACCAACTCTTCCACAAGCAAAAAATTTGAAAGGAAGCTTACCTCTGAACCGTCCTGTGCCAAGTTGGAGTTTCTTTACAAAATTTACCTCATCTTCTTCTAAGATATACCCTGATCCTTCTATCTCTTGTACTTATTTCCCTTTTGTAGAAGCTCTAAAGATGACTTCTTTGACTTCAGATGGTCCTCCTCTTCTCATTTCACATGCATTTAGTATGCCATGAAGTTGTACTACAGTAAGATTTTGAAGATCCTGCTTTTCTTCAAGAGCATAAACTTTTGACTCAAATTTTTTTGTTAGTGATCTTAAAACTTTCTCAACCAAAGTAGATTCGATTATTTTTTCTCCCAGATTTCGCATATGATTTACAATATCATCAAGATGTAAAAATAAATTTGCAATGCACTCCTCATTATGCATTTTTAGATTCTCATATTGAATTCTAAGAGTTTGGAGTTTAGCACTTTTTACCTTTGCGTCACCTTCATAACTTAGAATGATTTTGTCCCATATTGCCTTTGTTGTATCCAGCTGCATGAATTTGACAAATTCTGATTTAGTTAGACTTCCCAATAGAGCATTGACCACCTTTGCATTTGTTTCATAATTCTTTCTTTCCATTGGATCTGTTGGTGTTGCGGCTGGATATTGATATCCTCCTTCAACAATAGCCCATACATATGCTCCCAGAGACTAAAGATAGTATCTCATCCCTGTTTTCCAGAAGATTAAATTACTTCTATTGAAAAGTGGAGGCCTGATAGATGCTATTTCATCTTGATTGCTCATCTTGTTTGATCTTCTAGTGACTAAGCTTTTGTCGGAAGGACCTGCTCTGATACCAATTGTTGGGAAAAATACTTCGGGGGGGGGGGGTGAATCAGTATTTAGAGCTTATAAAATAAATTCAACTTTTTCTCTGAGAAAATTTCCATACGTGTTTTTTATGAACGAAACTAGCATATGTACGCGGAAATGCAGAAGGAAACTAGCGTATACAGATTTAACTTTCCAGATTTAGAAAAATTCTCAGAAGCAATCTTATAAAAAAAATTATCAGTTATGCATCAGGTTAGAATTTATGAGCAGTAATCAATAGAATAAAGCATCACACAAATGAACACCAATATTTAAGGTGGAAACCCAATTCGGGAGAAAACCACCGCTATTGTCGTCTCTATCTTCAATCTTTATTATATAGAAAACTTTTTACAACATAGTACTAATGTAGACTCATACCAGTACATAGGCTTCTACCTGCAGAAGGCTGCAACCTTCTCTCATTTTCCAGCTGCAACTGAAAGGGATCTCCAACCCCCTAAACTTGTTTACCAGCCTTTCCTGGAAGGGAGCTTTGACCCCCTGATTTCAACATCGGCTTCTACTGGCTGAAAGCTTCTACTTCCATACTGAAGGCTTCAACCTTCAAACCCACTACAGACCATGTTTCATCAATTTTCATACTGGATCAAATAGCTTCAACCCAAACCTTCACTTAACATCAAAAACATACTTTGCCCAAAACTTCAAACAAAACAGTGAGACCACTGTAACTAGAATATCAGAAATAACCCAAACTTCAGAATATATATGCAGATACAAACTCAACCCTGAACCTTCATTAATTCAAATAGCATACGCTACTTTTATTTACTGAAGTCGTCTACATACACGCTTTCCTGCACACAAACCCACGTATATCTCTGCGTATTTTATTTTTCAGAAAACCCTATACGCGCTTTTCATTGATCCAACCCATGTATACACACACTTTTGCTGAGACAAACTAGCGTATAGATCTGTAAATGGAAAGCTTAGTGGAACTAACCAGATCTATAAACTTACCCAGATTTCTTCATTACCTTCAACAGACTTTGCGCCAGATCTTCACCATTTCTTCTTCTGTAGATCATCTTAGAGATTCATCATCATCAGATCTAGAGATATTAAACCATCAAAATATCCATGGGTGCATCATAGATTCAGATCTATCAATTAAGAACAGAGTTCATCCATGCAGATATTCCTTAGAGATATTTTTTTTTTTTATCAAAAACCCTTACTCATGCACACCTTGCACTATGATCTTCTTCTCCTTAAATATTTTTAACCTTTATCATTACCATGAGTCAAAACCACTCAAATGCTGATGGTATTCCTGGACGGGATCAAATAGATAATCCATCACTCAATACAATGTGCCAAAACCATGGTAATGCCCCTTGGTTTTATAAATTTAGAGCATAAATAGGCATATGCTACTTGGCACGTACTTTCCGCGTATATACGCTACTTCACCTTTACAAACCTGCATATGCTTTATGACATACCCTGTTCATTATCATTCTTGCCCTTACTGGAATTTCTTTCTTCTGCAACTTCTGTACTGATCTGTAGATCCATCATTAAAAAATAGGTTGCTATCAAAGACAGCTCATCAAGTCAGTTTCCATCAAGGACATCTTCATCAAGTGGGTTTCCATCAAGGACAACACATTGCATCATATTTCCAACACAGTTTTAACCCATCACCTTTAACTTGTGGACTATTCTGCTTGTTATTGTGTGTGATGTATATCATCTCGTGTGTTCCTTTCAAGTTTTGTTCTATTACATGCTTTCAAGGAGAGCACTTTCTTTTCCCTTCATGTTTTATAACTTCTCATGCATCATATTTACTTTTCATAGGGTCACATACTTGTTTTAACCAAGGAAATTGTGCACCACTCTATGTGTTTTGAAATCTAATGCATATCATTAAACACCCCACTACTCCTACTACAAAGGATGTGAGGTCTATTTGGGACTTCATATGATGGAGATCCCCTGTATTTTGGCAGGTCCAGCACCATCAACAACACCAAAATAGCAGATTCATAGCTGTCCACCAGACACCTGAAAATCTGCTAGAGAAACTACATGATCCCCAATGTATCTTTGGGATTATATAAGTTTCCTCGCTATTGTAACACCGAGAGGGACATCAGTGAACTAGTGAAAATACTCCCCTCTCTTGGTTAAGGCAGTGATAAAATACATTTCCTCCTTATTGGGATGGTACCACATGTCAAGATGAACAAGAAAAGCCTGCTAGTGGAGTTCCCCTTCAGGGATGTAACCTTCTCATAGTACTTAAGGAGGCTTGCATTTATCAATAGGCCTTCAGTCATTGTTGTAATAGGGTGAGGGTACTAATATCTCTCCCTCTCCCGTGCCTCCCTTGTCGTAGCACATTGTATTGATCAACCCTTTTCTCTTGTTGTTGTCACTCCTCTCTCCATTGAATTCTTTGCATGACTAACATATAAAATACAATAGTCTCATACATAAAGCATATTTTTTTTTATTAAATGAAAAACGTGTTTTAAATATGGATATATAAATTTAAACTTTAAAAAAAATCAACATCGGTGTGCCAAGAAAAAAAGAATGCACCAGACACATTTTGTACATCGACTTAACACACTACTTTTTGTCCACATATGTATATAACATTAGTTATTTTTATTTTTCAATGTGGTTTGTCAACATAACATTTTGTACTAGTGTGTTAATTTTATGTTAATGCACATGAACATAAATTTCAGGTTAAAGAACACACTAAGCTATAATTTTTTAATATTATGAGGTTCATTTGGTAAAAATAAATGCATCACGAAGTTACTTTTACCAAACACACCACCAAAAAATAAATAAATATTATGATGGTGTGTCCTCAAACGTAACTTCCCAGTTCATTGATCTTCATGTTCCAGTGTGTTTCCATTTACCAAATACACCACATAATATTAAAAAAATATGTTGTGTTAACTTTATGCACCCTATAAATTTATAGGGTGCATCATGAACATTGCGAGCCAAAGCTATCGATCACACCACCTAAAAAAATACATGTTCTTTTTAACTTAATTTTCAATTCTACTCTTCTAAAAATTTAAGTTAGCGAAAAACATAGACATTACCTGGAAATTTGGTCATCGGGGAGGCATGGTTGCAACATAATCTAAAAAATCAAATTTGACCATTTTTTGAAAAAATTTGAAAGGCACACAGTGAGCAATGGATGGAAGGATGGAAAGAAATGGAAACAATAATGGAAGGCCACTTCACAGAAGAAAAATTAGCAGCAGTTCTTGTGAGCTCTATAACACTCCAAATGTTAAAAATGAATTTTACAACCGATAAGTTTTTTTATTTAACCACGTTCTAGTGCGCTTGAGTACCTGACGCACCGGTGTCAATTATGTACGAAATGTTATTGCCTAAATCCACCTTAGGCTGAAGGAAGGCAGAGTTCAGGGTAACATCAAACCACGCTCAGTCTGGTAGCTAGCCCTACCAGAACAGGAGAGGGCTCTCTCCAGGTCAATCTCACTAAAAATGTATCAATAGGGCTTGAGATGACTGAAATAAAAAATAATTTTAGGATAGGTATATAATTGCAAGAATTTGATTTGATTTTGGGGGTTTTTTTGTTGGAAGAAAGGGAAAGGCAGTTTTGGGTGCAGGGATAAGGCCTAGTTTTTGCAGAGTTCCGATTGGGGCAGGGAGAGAAATGGTTTTTATGCTTTGACATGAAAGGATGGATGGTTTAGACTACTGAGGAGCTGAAGAGGGCAAGATATCTCAAGGATCCTCCCCAAACAGATGAAAACATGTAAAATCAAACAAAACCAAAGGCAGAGCAAAGCAGAGTTATTGAATTCTACCTTTAACTCTGATTTGTTTAATTTAAGAAGATAAGAGAAGGGAAATGATACACATAAAAATTAATGAACTTACAAGTACATAGAGAAAAACACCATCAAAACACAGAGCCACAAGAATCCCAACAAGTGTTTCTAAACCCTGGTCTTTCCTTAGCCAAAAATGCAGAAGTGATGTACAATGGAGTGCCAAACAATTCCCAAGTATCCAACCCTGAAAATGACTAAGAAATTACATCATATAGACAAGCCTAACACCATCCCATGCCTCTAGGGGTCGAGCTCATCATTCTAGGAATTGTTTCAACCAATTCTAAACAAGGAATTGAAATCTAGGCAATCAAACAACTTGCCTCTATATGGAAGGAAATTGATTCATTCATTTAATTTTCACTTTTTAGTGAATGAATCCTCTAGAACAAGTAAATATGTCCCAAAAATACATCATAGTCATAAAATTACATCAAGATAGATCAATATTTACAACAAAAAGTAAAACTAGTCAAAACTGGGAAAATTCCTGAGCTGAAGAGTGAAAATGAGGCCAAATTTCTCTATGCGCCACGCTCAAAACTCAATGTGTCATGCCACTTTGAACTTATTTTTGAGGCACTTCCCGAAGTCCAAATTGATCTCATGATATCTCGTTGGAAAGACCTGCTAGTCTAATATCCAACCCAAGTGGAATTTTTGGATTTGGATGTCATTTGCGCCTCCAAAACTTCAATCTCCCAAGACTGGTTCCTGCTGGTGCAAAAAGTGGCAGAAAGGCCATTTTCAAGGTGTTTTTGGCCCTTTAGGCAACCCATAACTTGATGAAATGCTTCAACCATTCTTGAGCATGCATAGTTTATCATAAAAAATCCAAAAATTCAAATTTTTCCTCTATAAGACCTCCCAATCATAAGCGCGCACAAGGTGGCGCTACGCGTCAGGTGGAAAAACTTGTTTTGTGACCAAAAATTTCAAAATTGACAAAATTTTCTCCAAATTCCTTGAAATCTGGGCTGAAGGTCCCCCATCAAGTTCCATTCTCAACCAAATAAGCTCCAACCAAGATCCATAGCTTATCCTCCCTTTTATGCCATTTCAGTGCTCTCCTTAGCCTCACTTTCAGGATCTTCATCTTCGCTTTGCAAACATGTGTGCGGGCCCAATAGTGGTTATTCATGTGTCTGAGCATGTCTTTGTCCCTATTGGCCTTCTCCAAAAACCTCTAAAGATTAATTTTGACTCTCTCAAGCCAAATCTACCACTCAAAGGGTGTCATGTCACCTTGTCTCTTTCGGGCCAATTCCCAGTCTTCACGGATTTGCCGCAACTCTATGAGTGTCTGTTGATCCTACAATTGTTTATTCTGCTACTCCAAGTAATTTATAATCCACTAAGCTCTCTAAAATTTCATGGTCAATGTGTCTATCTCAGCTTTCTGTTCCTGGATGGTCTCTCTCATCTTTGAGCTAGGAGAGCTCAAATCAACATCAATGAAATCAGTGTCTTGGCCTCCTGAAGGGCCCTCATCCTACATAGGCCTCTTGCCTCTGTCCTATACATGTGCTAATGTTGAAGGTGAGACCCCTTCCACCCCAAGTGGAGATAGTGCTCGCACTGCTGATGAAGGTAACGAGACCCCTTCTGCCCCGGGTGGAGATAGTACTCGTCGGGCTGCTGCAAATAAAGCTCTGGTACCTCTTTGATAGGTAACACACACTGGCACACTGATAGGCTCTGTCTCAAGACCCTCAAACTGATGTGAAGGCTCACCCTCATCATGAAAAATCTCTGGAGGAGGCTGAGGGGCTGTAAAGAAGTTACGAGAAATGAACTCCTCCCATGCAATTCCCTGCAATCCAAGCTGATGTACTAAAATGATCTTGATGAGTGCATAATGATAAATGTTGTTATGCTGCTACTCAGGAGTCTTCTTCTGCACAAGAGTAGTCATCTGCTCTATTTTTCAGCACATGAAATATGGAATGCTCATCAGCCTCACTGTTGTGAAGTGCATCAATAATCGGATATGGTAAGCATAAAGGCGCGAGAACCGACCCTCACAACTGAAGTATCGGATGATGAGTTTCATCAATGGCGCATAGGAATCCTTCAGAAACCTGAATGGGAATACCCTACTGAGCTGCCTCAGATAGCCAGGCCTGATGTAAGGTTCATAATATGCTCTGTCCAGCTGTTGTCTCTTGTTCCACTCTTCACCTATATTCAGTATTCATGTTGCCTCAGAAATGGTTTTTGGTGTCAAGGTGAAGTTTACTCCAGCAAGAGTAACACAACCATCATGCAAATGTAAAACAAACAACCAAGCTAACTCCTGATGATGTTGAATTTGAGCAACCATCTCACAATATTGAAAGCATGACTGTTGCTGAAAGCATGCCATTGCAAGCGGGCAGGCCTGCAATTGAGTCAAGGAAGTGGGCTCTTCTCTGACATGCTTGCCACTTTTATGCGGCCTTCTTGGTACATTAAGATCGGTGGTTGAGTCACTGTCTTGCTCATATGATGAATCTGTCTCTGTCATGGTGCTGCAATATATATTTCAAGTGTATGTTTGGTTTAGTTTGAAAATGAGGAATTGGTGTTTTGTTTTCAATGCCAAATATGCCAAAGAGAAATAAGGAACTATGAGGAGTATGGGACAATGGGAAATTGGACTGTGGATTTTGTCAAGTGAGATTTTGAAATGTGTTAACAGTCACTTGATTGTATTTAGGAATCTGGGATTTCGGTATTTGTTGCAAATTATATGGGAGGGGGGAAAATGATAGGGAATGGTAGGTTTTAGGATAGGGAAAATATGATTTAGGCACAAGTGATATGAGTGATAAATGGGATTATGAGGGAATAGGAAAGGAACTGTATAATGATGTAACAATGAGGGGAAAGGAATCACAGGTGAGAAATGATAATATGATAGTAAGTATTCAACATGAAAATGATTTTTAAAATGCCATTTGAAACCCTAAAGAGCAGATTTTGATATGGATATAGGGTTTATATTTCACCAATCGAAACTCTCATGTCTTTGCCTCCAAACAACACCAAACACGATCTAAAATCAATGGGCAAGAGTTTTGAAACTTACTTGGAGCAAAAGAGATGGAATTGTTTTGGTTTTTGATGAAGCCATGATGAATTTATGCTTGGAGGCTCTGTGCACCATGCACAAACCTAGTGCACCGCACTTCCTGGATGAGCCATGCCAAAGCAAATCAATACTGTGGAAAATGGCTATGTGTGTCGCGACATACCAATGCATCGCGCCTTCTCCCAATGCGCCGCGTGCACTCCAAACACACAGTTCCAGTTTAAACTCACAGTTTCACCCTTCCACAATTGCAATTGACTTCTCTGACGCTTCTTGAGTGCAAATGATTTGATAAACATGGAAATATCTTTGTAAAGTCATGGATTTAATTTTTTTTTTGCAAAACCCACTTTCTTATGTTTTAGTTTTGGCACTTTTTTCACTTTTAATACAAACTCTGTTCTGCTTGTTTTTTCTTGACTTTTGATTGAAATGATGAAACTCTTGGAAATATTTTTTGCAGGGATGATTGGCATGTGATTTCAGAAAAGGAGACCAAGGCTGCGCCTAAAGATTTGTAGAACTTAAAAAACCTTAAAAATTACATATATATTACAAACAATAAATTTGACAATTTCTTCTTCAAAACAGAGTTTTGAAGAAGAATCATTCTTGAGCATTATTGATGATGAAAATTTTGGAATGAAAACTTATTTTGAACCTCCCTCTAGCCTGCTGGCATTATTGGACACTTTGAAGACTGAATTCGCTAAACCCTAGACCTAATGACTGAAATGACTCTTTGCCCACCAAAAGACCAAACATTGACCGTCATTGACTGGAAAATGATTTTGATGGACCTTGATGAAAAGACCTGAGCCAGCAGGTACAAGACATGAGGGGAATGAGTGACAAGGCCCTTTCGTCAGATTATGGCATGCCCCTAATGGAATGCAGATGAATGAACTAAATGAGACACCTAAAAATGAAATGCAATAAGAGAAATGATCTTTGATGGAGGGATGTAAAGACTGACTCTAACACGAAACACACCGCCATTTTTTAAATTAAAAACTTTGTCGTGATGCACCATGTTATTTACGCATCGAGGCATTTCAAAAAAAGAATAACATTAGTGGTTCATGGGATTATAGCACCAAAATGGTGAAAATGAATTTTACAAATGGAAATTTTTAAAATTTAACCCTTGTGTTGTTCTATTGAGTAGTATACAAATCGATGATCCAAATTCACCTAGGGCAACATTATTTTTAAATTAAAAACCTTGCAATGGTGCACCATGTTGTATATGAACTGCAGAATTTAGAATAGGTCATAACACTAAGGCTTCCTGGGAGTATAACATAGGAATGGTTAAAATGAATTTTACGACTGAATTTTTTTTTAAATTTAGCACTAGTAAAATGTTATCAAGTATTATATGCACTGGTGCGCCAGAGTTACTTAGCACACCATTATTTTTTATTTTTTAAAATATAACCTCGAATAGTGCACCATTTTCAATTAAGAACCAGGTTGTATAGTTCTCTTAATGGCACTGGTGCTTATTATATGAGTAGCACACTGATGTTTTTTAAATTAAAAGCCTTGCCACGGTGCACCATGTTTTTTACACACTGGAGATTTAGTAGAAAGGGAAGGCACTAGTATTTTATGTGAGTTACGACTAAACTTTTTTCTTTTTAATTTAACCCTTTTTTGGTGCTATCGATTAATAAACACACCAGATCGCCTAACTTACTCAGTGCACCATAATTTTTAATTTTACAAAAAATATCCCTATCACGGTGCACTATTTTCTATTAAGCATTGAGCATATGGTTTTATTAACTACACCAGTGCTTATTTTATACGAAGTGCACAACCATTTGTAAATTAAAAATTATTCCACTTGTACATATTTTTTACAGACCAGGGATTTCGTAAATAGGGATAGCACAAATGCTTCATGATAGTATACCACCAAAATTGTGAAAATGAATTTTACGACCATTTTTTTTTTAAATTTAACCCTTCTGTGGTGCTATCGAGTAGTGTACGCATAATTGCACCTATTATATTCAGAGCACCATTGCTTTTATTTTTATTAAAAACAACGCTTCCATGATGCATGACTATATATTAAGCACCAAATTGTACATTTCTATTAATGGCACCGATGTGTATTATCTAAGAAGTGCACCGTCATTTTTAAAATTATAAACCCTGCTACAGTGCACTATGTGTTTACGCAATAGGGCTTTCATAAACAATTATTTCACTTCTTATTCATGAGAGTATAACATTGAAATGGTGAAAATAAATTCTACAACTAATTTTTTTTTTTAATTTAACCCTTGTTTAGTGTTATAAAATAGTATATGCATCGGTGTGCCTTATATACGCAACACACCATTGTTTTTATTTGTATAAAAAATAACCCTAGAATGGTGCACCATTTTATATTAAGCACTATGGACCTGAGTTCAATTAACAAAAACATGCATATAATATAAGAAACACACTTTTATTTTGAAATTAAAACCACCACGATGGTGCACCATATTGTTTAAGCACCAAGGTGTTCGTATACGGGTTTAGCACTAGGGCGTCGTAAGAGTATAGCACTATACTAGTGAAAATGAATTTTACGATTGACATTTTTTTAAATTTAACCCTTTTCGAGTGTTATCGAGTAGTATACACACCGGTGTGCCTTATTTTCTTAGTCTGCCATTATTTATTTATTTATTTTTAAATAGTTCTGCCACGGTGCACCATATGTTATTAAGCACCAATGCATCTAGTTATAATAATGTGATAGTGTGTTAGTGTATTATAGAAGCATAATTAAAAAACATCTGCTAAAGCATCCTCCCACTCGACTCTGCTAGTGACCTCCATTAAAAAAAAAAATTGGGCTATTTTTATAGGGGCTTACGCAAAAACCTCTGCTAGAGGGTCTTTTCCTTGTAGTGTTAGAAAAAAGTTGAAGAGTTATGTTATTGTTGCACTGAAAACTAATTGGTTCAATCTAGGAACACATTGATTGGGTTGAAAATATAGATGATGATATAGATACTATTGGTGATTGGGAGTTGATATGATTTCCTAGAAAATCATGAAGTTAAATTTTGTTGGAGAAAATGTGGCAGTTGGTACAATCAGTTCATAAGAATTTTGGCTCCGTAAAATGTTGTGATGAACTAATTTATGACACATTGAATTTGATATGAAGCTTTTCTAAAAAATAGGAAGGTCAAAGTCTTTTGTGATGCGATGCAGATAGGAGGCGAAGAGGCTACAACAAATCTCCACAAAAGAACACGTAGTTGATGTATTGATGAAGTTCCCTTTCATGGAAAAAGATGAGTATTTTTTAGAAAATTTTATGCTCTGGATATCTCCTCCTTAGTTGAGAGGGAGTGAGGGTGGAAATCGTGTTCTTCATGTGTCATGTACTGTGGCCAAGACTAATAGATGTAAGCCTAGTAAAGAACATTGGCAGGGAGGATGGTGGATTGGATAAGCATCTCAGACCAATATTCTTTGAAGGTCTATATTGTGACCAAGACTAATCATTGCAAGACAAGTACATTGATATAATATAAGAATATTTATGAGGATCAACATTTCCCAGTGTCAAGTATTGTGACAATGGATTAGTAAATGGTCCTATGAGGAAAGACCTAATGAACAACTGGGTGAGATATTTTCCTTGAGAGGCAGTGGTGTCCAAATTTATGCCTCCGAGAATTGTGCTATGATCTAGTGGAGAGATAGAGCATAGTTTCCTAGGCCCTGATGTTTTGAAAATGCCGGCTATGATGTTGTAAATCATAACTAATGTTTATGAATCCAACTCATTTATTATTTGAATATTTCAACTTGAGAGTGTGTTGTCGTGTCATTATGAATACCTCCCTAGTTAAGAGGGACTTTTGAAAATGTAGCTAGTGTCAATCTTCATGATGTAATGTAAGTTCATTATTATTATCTTAATTTTTCTTAATCCACATTATACATGCTTATGGAAAAAAGGGTCAAAAATCAAAATGTATTTGAGTAAAGTCTAATTTTTATTTTTGTAAAGAAAATAAAAATAAATTTATATTGAGTCAAAGTCCACCAAAATTTTTAAGTCGTCCTGCGCCTCCAAGAGCCACGCATTTGACCTTCTGGATAGATATATAAAGAGGATAGTTTGATCACTTTTATGGACACTCAATAATCATCATCTTACATATCTTCTACAACTAACTAATGAAGAAAAGTACAAATGAGAAGGGAAGGAAGAGCTCGCACATGTGAAAGAATTTCTATGAGGAAAGGCCAATTTTTTTATCTTGTTTTAGGGTTGAATTTTAGATCTTATTGAAAACCCAAATTTTAGGAGTGAAATTTAAAGAAGGCCCAAAATTTCAGGAGAAATATTTCAATAAGATGACTAGTTTTACCTATGTTTTACTTTGACTTTAGATGTAACTTGGAGGAGGGTTGGACTTGGATTTTAGTGGAAGTTATGGTCTTGGTTTTGGTCTTGGATATCTCTTTTTTATTTAATTCTATAAGAGAAGGATTTTTGTTGGGTTTTCCCCCTTGTGGGGTTTTTCCCTAGCTTGGGCCCTATTTTTTTTATGTCTCTTATCTCTTGTGCATTATGTTCTTTATGTTTTCCTAATGTGTAATTTCTTGAGGAGATAACTGAAGAAGTAAAAAATAAGAAAGGAATACATATAAGTCATAATTAATTAGCATTATAAAAACTTATATCATCTATCTAAATTTTAACAAAAGAACATTCTCATACATGCCATAATTTTGAATATTTTGGACCAAATAAATATTTCATGGTTTTCACTGATGCTTGCAAGGAGGGACTCAATGGAGTTTTCATGAAATATGGATATGTGATTCTTTATGGGTCTAGGAAATTAAATTAACATGATAGAAATTATGTAATGTATAATTTGGAGTACGCAGCAATAATGCACACCTTATAAATGTTGATTCACTACTTGTTTGGAAGGAAATTCTTCTTAATGAAGAATTATAGTGGGATGAAGTATTTTTTTAATCAAACATGAGTGAACATAAATAAATCTAGGTATATGGTGCTTATTGCTAAGTTTTATTTTGATATCAAAGACATTAAGGGTAAAGAAAATCAAGTGGCAAATGCACTCAACAGAAGCATCCAAGTCATACACATGGAAACTATTAGTACATGTGAGAGAAACATGAAGGAAAGAACCAAAGAAGAATTATAGGATGATGAGAACTCCCATCATGTAATTAAATGATTACAACAGGAGTCAAATTGGTAAATGGAAAAACTGTTAGTTAATTGGAGATCGATTATTACAATATAGGGGTAAAATATACATACCCAATGTAACTGACTCAAATAAGTTCATATGGATGATTTTCATAGAAGGCCACATGAAAGTCACCTAGGATATCACAATATGATAGCAACTACCATAAAATGATATTATTGGACAAGGATGAAGGGAGAAATTGATAAGTATATTGATATATATTTAGAATTCCAATAGGTCAAAGTGAAAGGAAAGCACCCAATATGATTGTTTCAAAGTACAATCCCAATTCTATAATGGAAGTGGAAATCCATATCAATGGACTTCATCATTGGTATACCAAGAAGTGTTAAGAAGCATGTTGCAATCGTGGTCATAGTTGATAATATAAGCAAGGAAAATCACGTTATAATTGTGAAATATACATATACAACAATTTATATTGCGTAAAATTTCATGAAGGATATTTTTAGGTTATGTGGTATTCCAAGGAAGACCATATTTGATAAGGATGAAAACTTCACCTAAAATTTCTAGGAAGCCCTATTTTCAGGTTTTCAAACATAGTTAGAAGTTAGTGTAGCTCATCACCCTAAAAAAAATGGAAAAATATAAAGGGTGAACAAAATACTAGAAGACATGATTATAATGTATTTTATGCACCAACGAAAGAGGTGGAAATAATTTTTTCTTTTTTTATAATTTTCTTGTTGTAATGGTTATAAATATTCATTAAAGATGAGCTATTTTGAAGCCCTCTATGACCAAAAGTAAAATATAAAAATTAGTTGGGATAATAAAAGGGATAAATTATATATTAAGGGAAATGAAACATGAAGTGATCCACATAAACTTGAAATTGAAGGTATCTCATGGCAGGCAAAATAATTATGTAGAACGGAATAGGATTCATAAGAAATTTCGTGTAGTAGATCATGTATATCTCCAAATGAGACCAAGGATAAGTTCCCTAAAAGTGGCATCATGTTATAAGTTAGCACCAAGATATTTTGGGCCCTTCCATATCATGGAGAGAGTAGTGACAGTAGCATACAAACTTTCCTTTTATTCCATAGTGAAGGCAAGTGATGTGTTTCCTATATATCTCCTTAAAATATATAAACACAATGATAATAATATTATTAATTAGAATTTTATACATGTGGAACCAAAAGAATAATTCCATCCATAACCTCAATGCATACTCAATAGGAGTGATACCACACTTTGAAATAGACTCATCATATAGGTCAAGGTGCATTGGAGGCACTTTGGACCAGATGAAGGAATATGAGATTTGGAGGATGACATGAGAAAAATATACCCTATTTTGTTATATTTATAAATTTCATTCTACACATAGTAGAACACCCAGGACAATGTTATGTTTAAGGGCTATGGATTATAGTATCACTTTCCTAATCCCATGTTTTGTAAATTTAATTAAAGGGTAATAATGTGGGATGGATATCGTGGATATCTTTCCAAGACTACTTGGTGTAACTTAAATTACAAATTATTGAAGTTTAAGAAATTTACCAACCTATATGGATCTCAATATTTGAAAGGATAGCTTTGTTAAGGAAGCTTACAAGGGCATTGGGAAGTTTCATGTCTTTCCTAAAATTAATTATTTTGGACCTTAATGTTCTATTTGAATTACCAATTTCCAATGAAATTATGGAAGAGATAGGGTATGATATACCATATTTCTCTAAGAATGAGTTTCATACCATGAAATAGGCCTTGGTTTACTCTAAAACCCAAGGAGGAACCTTATAGAGCTCTCATGTGAATAAAGGCATCACTTGTGAGGAGGAAAAAGGCTAGCCATTGGGACCAATTTGAGGTCAAACATTGGGGAGAGTGCATGTGACTGTGGACATGGATCCTTGTGAACCCATCATGCACAACACAATGTTAGTACTCTATCAGCCCATCATGTGCATGTGACTTTTAAACCTAAGTTTGGAATCTAGACCACAAATCCCATGCTTGAATTGTGTTAGTTGAGGTTCAAGCTGATGAGGAGGATATTTGGCTAAGGAAAGTAGGCTGAGAGAAACTAATATTTTTGGTGTTTTTTGTCATGTTAAACACTAAATAGGAGTATCATTGATGGATTATAGGAATTTTTAGATTCAAAAAGATGATGAGCTTAGTGAAAAGAGTCGCCTTCACTAAGTGGGCCCGCAGGCTATTTTTGGCCAAGTCTATTTTTAGACTATGTCTATTTTTAGACATGATGATCATATTTCAGAAGTTGCAGCATGCTATTTGTGGATGGTTGATCAAGTTGAGAAAATAGATGAAATTATGTTTTTAGAATATTGGGCGAAGTCTATTTATATATTGTCAATCTAAAAATAGATGGATGTCGATTATTATTAGCTCTTAATAATAATCAGACTTTAAACAACAACTTATTCTATTGGAGAAATTTAGTTCAGTGCACAGATGTGGCACAACAGCTGACATAGAATTATGCTATTCATAAGGGTTTACTGGAGCTAATGCATGGAGGACTCAGTTAGAACTCAAGTGGCATAGTTATGACACAGTTGGAAGAAGTAGTTATGGAGTTGTATTCAGTTTAACTCAGTTAGACTCAGTTGAGCTAGTTGTATCTAGTATAATGATTGATACACTAGTGAGAGTGGAGTGAATTAATTAGTTAATTAATTAATAAATAATAAATCATTAATCAACTGAACAATACATCAGTTAACTACAGTGCATGGTAGGTTCAGTGGAGACCAGTGGAGAGATAGGTGAAAGGGCAAGATAGACTATCTATTGTGACTATAGTGATGCATTTATTGCATCACACACTCAGTGGAGATGCCAATGAGGATTTCTCAGTCAAAGGTGGAGTAATTCGAATTCATTCAGACTATTCTTCAGCAGAGACTGCGCAATGGAGGCAAGCTAGTAGGTGGCAAAGATCGGTGCATGGATTTGCAAGATTAGGCCTGATTAGTGTATGAAGATTGTACTATACTAAGAGCTTGTGACAAGCTTTGTATGTTTGTATGATATTATCATATGATCTCCATGTTACATAATATATAGTTGGGTTTTTCAGCTTCAGGCTTTCTTGGTTAAAAATTGTGTTATGTGCAATTGATAATTTTTGTTTATGCTTCACATGTGTGTGCAATTAATTTTTCTGCAAAAGATTAACAAGTGGAATAGATTTAGTATCTTGCATAAAGTTAAATAGTGTGAGATCAGGTGGATCTTGGACATATGCATGCTTAGTGCATATAATTTCTACAGCAAAAATAGCATGCGGGCCCACTTAGTGAAGGCGACTCTTTTCACTAAGCTCATCATCTTTTTGAATCTCAACACTCCCTCTCAAAAAGATAGGGATTATCCTTCACCCCGATCATGCCTCTATGGTATTTGAATTTTCTCCTGGTGAGTGCCTTCGTCAGAATATCTACATCCTGATCCTCCGTGGGAATGTACTGAAGCAACATGATATTCCGCTGCACACAATATCTGATATGATGATACCGGATATAAATGTGTTTAGATCTATCATGAAACACAGGATTAACCAAGATTTTAGTGAAAATATGATTATCAAAATGAATCACAAATTGCGGAAAAATTAATTGCACACACATGTGAAGCATAAACAAAAATTATCAATCACACATAACACAGTTTTTAGACAGGAAAACCTGAAGCTGAAAACCCAAACTATATATTATGTAACATGGAGATCATATGACAATCTCATACAAACATACAAAGCTTGTCACAAGATCTCAGTACATTACAATCAACATACACTATTCAGGCTCTAAACAACAACTTATTCTCTTGGAGCACTTTAGTTCAGTGCACAGATGTCGCACAACAGTTGACAAAAGGAATTACGCTATTCCTAAGGGTTTACTGGAGCTAATTCTTGGAGGACTCGGTTAGAACTCAAGTGGCAGAGTTATGACACAGTTGGAAGAAGTAGTAATGGAGTTGTATCCAGTTTAACTCAGTTAGACTCAGTTGAGCTAGTTGTATCTAGTCTAACTGATTGATACACTAGTGAGAGTGGATTGAATTAATTAGTTAATTAATTCATAAATAATAACTCATTAATCAACTAAACAATACATCAGTTAACTACAGTGTATGGCAGGTTCAGTGGAGACCAGTGGAGAGATAGGTGAAAGGGCAAGATAGACTATTTGTTGTGACTATAGTGATGCATTGATTGCATCACACACTCAGTGGAGATGCCAATGAGGATTGCGTAGTCAAGGATGGAGTAATTCGAATTCATTCCAAGCTATTCTTCAGCAGAGATTGTGCAATGGAGGCAGACTAGAAGGTGGCAAAGATTGGTCCATGGATTTGCAATATTAGGCCTGATTAATGTATGATGATTGTATTGTACTGAGAGCTTGTGATAAGCTTTCCATGTTTGTATGAGATTTTCATATGATCTCCATGTTACATAATATATAGTTGGGGTTTTCAGCTTTAGGCTTTCCCAGTTAAAAACTGTGTTATGTGCGATTGATAATTTTTGTTTATGCTTCACATGTGTGTGCAATTAATTTTTCCACAAAAGATTAACAAGTGGAATAGATTCAGTATCTTGCATAAAGTTAAATAGTGTGAGATCAAGTGGATCTTTGACACATGCATGCTTAGTGCATATAATTTCTACAAGGAATTGGTAAAGTAGTATCATTTTGTGTTATGCAAGCCTTTTAGAGGCCATATTTTGCTATGTGATTATCCTAGACCCGGTTCTTGAGAGGTAAAATCCTTGCTTCCTGCAAGTGAATGAGAATGAAATTCACACTATATACCTTGTGTTGACCTTTGGTTGAAATTCCCTAAGTGAAAACCCCTTTAAGACATTGAATCTAGCCTAGGGGATGTTATCTAGAAGAAACTTACAGTGTATATATTCCTATATTTGGGTGGAGAGTAGCTATCCCTTCTTCAAATTTCATCAAATTTAAGTGGAACAAGTAATTTTATTCCTTCCTTGAAAATGAAATGTAATTTCTATTAAATGCTTCATATTTATATACTATGTTGGAATTCATTGTGTACATATGCATTGTTAGGTTGAAACTTGTATTGTCATATTGATTATGTGTGATTAGTATGTTGAATGATTAACATGGATTTATTAAACTTTGATATGAATTCCTTTACAAATATGATTGTTATATGCAATGGAAGCCTTTAAATTATGTTAATGGGGATAATTATGTGTTGTATTTTCATGAATAGGTGTTAGGTCCCTATATTACTAGTGTAGTCTCCTATTGTTGTTCTTATGCCCTTGTAACCCCCATATTGTTATTATTGTGCCCTTACATTATTATTGTTAGAGAGGCTAGGATTATATTGTGACCCCATGGACTCCTATATATAGAAGGAGGTTTTTTCATTTGAATCATTCAAGATTGTTCATTTATGTACTATAAAGGAGGTTTCCCCCTCGAAGTGGTTGAATTCTGAGGCGTTGATATCTCTTTTCTTCTATTTTTGGAGCTAGTTTCATAACATTTGGTATCAGAGCTTTGGATTCTAGGGTTCCACTGCTCCAAACAGGTCATCGTGTCATTTTCACTATAAATTTTTTTCTACGAAGTTTCAAAAGCTAAAATTTGTATCACGCAAATTTGAAATCCTAAGGAACATCATGAAAATATTTCAGATCTTGGTTCACACTATTTTCGGTGATATGATCTGTGGAATTTACAGTTTTTGAAGGCTCCCGAATTTTGTCTAAAAGAGGTGATCTTGGGAAAATCATCATAACTCTCTCTCTCTGAGCATCGGATTGTAATTCTATAAAATGCAACCGAAATTACACGGACTATATTTTCCTTTGTGTAAATTTCAGAGTTGAAGGAGGAAAGAGTGACACGTGGCACGCAGTACAAATGCGCTCTACTAAGAGAGGCCATAACTAGGTCATTGTGCGAGATTGGGAATAACTTGGCCTTGAAGAATCCAAATCAGGTCAGACCTATGGCATTTGAAAAAATATTCAGAGGGATACTACAACACCGAATTTTAGATATTGAAGATCTGAAATCGTAGAGATAAGTTAGTTTCAATATCGAGCTCCTCAAAAGCAAGAAAAAAGGTGTGTATTTTTTTTCAAATTGCATAATTCTTGTTTGAAAAATTAGTTTGAAGTGATTCCAAGGGAATATTGAAGCATAGATATCAGTATTGGGTTGTAAAATTCCCTTTAAAAATAATTCAATGCCCATTAAACCCTCTGAATACTCTACTATGACTCATGAAGATGAAGAAGTGAAACATGATATATCAAATTACAAGAGCAAGTGCACCAAATTTCACTCTCAAAAAGAGCAACAAAAAATGAAATTGAAGTTTTGAAAGAATGTGTGGAAGCTAAGATGGATGGTTTGAAAAATGGCATGGAAGCTGAGATGGATGGTTTGAAGAATGTTATGGAAGACATGGAAGCTAAGATTGAAGAAAAAATGAAAGACAACATGGAAGACATGAAGAATTATCTAAAAGAAGACATGGAAGGTTTGAATGAAGGTTTGAAAATTTTGATACAATAAATGATTCCTAATGGTGAAAATATAGTAGAGGAAACTCATTATGAGAACAAAATAAATGTTAATCGTGATTTCATAAACTCGAATGTTGGATGGAATACCCACCATATTCCAAAGATCGATATGAGTAAGTTTGATGGCAACACAATGGCAAGGATCTCGTAGCATGGATACTATAGATGGAGCAATATTTTGATCTCAATAATGTGAAAAAGGCACAAAAGGTATGCATCGCAAATCTATATTTAGAAAAAAAATACATTTGTATGGTATAGATGGCTTTTCTCTCATAAAACTATTGTCACCTGGTCAATTTTTGCGAAGGAAATGATAGCACATTATGAGGATACAAAGAGAAACACTTTCTTTAGCCAATTGATAAATATCGAACAAAAGGGTTCAGTGGTGGAGCAAATTGAGGACTTCCAAAAATGGAATATAAGGTAACTGATATTCCAGAGGAGCACAATATTGATGTCTTCATAGGGACTTTGATGGATAACATCCAACATGAGGTTCACCTTTTGGAACCTGATTCATTGCAGAAGGCATTCAAGTTGGTAATAAAATTGAATGTAAAATTATGGCAACAAGGAATCCTACCATTCACATCTATAAAGATGGAAGTGTTGCTACTCTTAGGCTTCCACAACCTACAAGGTTGACACCATAAAAATTGGAAGAAAAAAGAGCAAAGGGGATTTTCTATAGTTCTGATAGCAAATACACTAAAGGTCATAAGTGTGTTGAGAAGAAATTATTCTACATAGATTGTGAAGAGGAGGAAGAAAATGAACAACAAACTTCAAAAGAAGAGGATATGCACCAGGAACCAAGCCTAAAGAAAGAATAAATGAGCCCAACCATATCATGTAATGCATTGGTAGGAATTACCACTCCTCAAACTCTAAATATAGAAGGACATATCAAGAAGAAAAAGGTAATAGTGTTGATTGATTCAGGTAGTACCCTTATTTTTATTCATTGTAAGGTAGCCAAGGAATTGAATTGTTTCCTATAACTAGCACTAGAATGTCAAGTGATGGTTGAAAATGGAGGAACTATAAATTGCTCTGGAAAATGTCATAATATCAAGCTAACTATGAGGGAATATGTATTGAATAGTCCAATTCATTCCATTCCAATGGGAGGTGCTGATGTTGTACTAGGAGTACAATGGTTACAATCTTTGGGGACGGTAGCTTTTAATTTTGAAGAAATTTTCTTGGATTTTTTTTTTGGAAGGAAAGGAAGTTTAATTATGAGGTATCACAGGGAAGCCAGGAAATATAATAAGCTCTAATGTCATGAAAAATCCTCTAAATAAAGAACAACGAGGTGTAATTGCACAATTATGCTCACTAGAAGTTCGAACATCAAAATCATCTATTTATCCACATCTCCAAAAAGTCTCGGACAACCATTCCAAGGTGTTTGAAACTCCCAAAGGACTCCCACCTATTTTTTATAATGATCATGTTATTAATTTGATTCCGGGAAGTGTTCCTCCAAACATCAGGCCTTACAGATATCCTTATGTCCAAAAGAGAAAAATTACATGTCTAATTGCAGAAATGTAAGAGACTAGTATAATTCAACCTAGTCAAAGTTATTTCTCTGATCCAGTAGCATTGGTTCACAAGAAGGATGGATCATGGTGCATGTGTCCAGATTATAGGGAGCTCAATGAGCTCAATATTAAAGATAAAATTCCCTTTCCCCTGATTGATGAATTATTGGATGAATTACATAGAGAAAATTATTTTACCAAGTTGGATCTTCATTTAGGATATCATCAAATTAGAATGAAGACTGAAGATATTCTGAAAACATCATTTCGAACACATGAGGGTCATTATGAATTTTCTGTCATTTCTTTTTGCCTTACCAATGCACCTTCTAAATTTCAAGGGTTGATGAATTACATTTTGAAACCCTTCCTTGAAAAAAAAATTAGTTTTTCTTGATGATATACTAATCTACAACAGGTCTTGGAAGGATAATGTTCAACATGTTGACAGGGTGCTCAAACTACTGGAGGAGATACAAGTATATGCAAAGACATCCAAATGTTTCTTTGGAGTACAATAGGTGGAATATATGGGTCATATTGTATCTCGCAAGGGTGTTAAGGTAGACCCTCACAAAATTAAATCCATTAAGGAATGGAAAGTCCCCACAACCATAAAGCAGTTGTGATGATTTCTTGGGTTAATGGGGTACTATCACAACTTTTTTTAAGAATCATGGGAGAATAGCGACACCTTTAACAACATTATTGAAGAAATATGCATTTTCATGGACTCCTCAAGCAACTAAGACCTTTGAACATCTTAAATAGTAAATGTTCTTAGCACCTATCTTAGCTACGCTAGACTTCACAAAAACTTTTATTGTGGAATGTGATGCCTCAGGAAATGGAATTGGTGTTGTTTTAATTCAAGAAGGAAGACCCATTTCTTTTTAAATTTGTCCAATAAAACGAAAGTATTTACACAAAGCTATTTATGAGAAGGAAATGTTGTCAATACTACATGTACTAAAGAAATGGCGACCTTACCTAATGGGAAGACAATTAAAGGTAAAAACTAATCATGATAGTCTTAAACACTTTTTGGAACAAAGAATATCTTCAAACGAGCAGCAAAAATGGGTCACAAAGATGTTGGGTTATGACTTTGAAAACATCTACAAAAAATGGAAGCTAAATTTGGTTGCAGATGCACTCTCGATAAAGGATGAAGAGGTGGAACCTTTGCTTTGTGCCATTTCTATTATCCATCCAAATTGGATAACCAGAGAAAGGGATGAATGGAAGAAGGATGAAGAAGTGTGGACACTCATTCAAAATTTGCAGCAAGATCCTAGTACATTTGAGACATTTACTTGGAAAAATGATTCCTTATGGTACAAAGATCACTTATATCTTTGTAATAATTTCCAAATAAAAAAAAATATTTTTATGGAATTGCACACTTATCCTTTAGGAGGATACTTAGGATTTTTAAAAACTTACCACAGGGTGAAGAAAGAATTTTTTTTGGGATGGCCTTAAATCCGATATTCAAATGTTTGTGGCGGAATTTTTAGTTTGCCAGAAAAATAAAGTTGAGACAATTAAGAACTTGGGTCTTCTACAACCATTATCCATTCCAAGTCAACGTTGGGAGGAGATATCAATGGATTTTATCACAGTTTTACCTAAGTTTGAAGGAAAGAGTGTTATCATGGTGGTAGTTGATAGACTTACCAAGTATGCACACTTTTGTGCATTATCTCATCCATTGAAAGAAAGTACAGTTGCTACTACATTTATAGAAACAATTCAAAAGCTACATGGAAACCCAAAGAATATTATAAGCGACAGAGATCCCATTTTTACTGAAAGTTTTTGGATGAAATTATTTTCTTGTTTGGGTACTCAACTAGATCATAGCTCAGCTTATCATCCTCAATTCGATGGTCAAACTAAGATATTGAACAAATTTTTGGAAGGATATATTCATGTTTGTGTATCTAATAAAAAAACACAATGGTTCAAGCGGTTACCTCTGATTGAATAGTGGTATAACACTTACTTCCATAATGTACCAAAAATTACCCCATTTATGGCACTTTATGGATATCATCCATTTTCAATCACATCATATTTAAGAGAAAATTATAAGGTTCAAGCAGTGGATGATCACATCGAGCATCAACAACCAGTTCTCCAATTCTTAAAGGATAACGTAAATGTGGCACAAAATTGAATGAAACAATAGGCAGATAAACATCACAGTGAGAGAAGTTTCGATGTAGGAGACTGGGTATTTTTATGGCTACAACCATACAAACAAATGTCCCTCAAGCAAGCTAAGAAGGATAATAATTTTGCCAAAATACTATGGTCCTTACAAGGTGTTGCAAAAGATTGGTACTATGGCATACAAATTGGAGCTTCCTGCTTCTTCGCGATTGCATCTAGTTTTCCATTTTTCATGCCTAAAGAAGGTTATAGGTGACAAAATTCTAGTTCAAGCAATATTTTCAGAACTTGATTAGGAAGGAAAAATCATATTGGAACCTGAAGAATTCACAGAAACAAGAACTCGACAACTACGAAATCGATCAATCTCAGAGTATCTCATCTAGTGGAAGAACTTACCCACTAAAGACACTACATGGGAGGATGAAAATTTTATACAGAAGCATCCAGAGCTATTAAAGCATTGAGGGCAACACGTTTTTGAAGGAGAGGGGCATGTTAGGTCCCTATATTACTAGTGTAGTCCCTTATTGTTGTTAGTGTAGCCCCCTTATTGTTATTGTTGTACCCCTATAACCCCCATATTGTTATTATTGTGCCCTTACATTATTATTGTTAGGTCGGCTAGGATTATATTGTGACCCCATGGACTCCTATATATAGAAGGAGGTTTTTTCATTTGAATCATCTAAGAAATTTTCATTTATGTAATGTAAAGGAGGTTTCCCCCTCGAAGTGGTTGAATTCTAAGGCATTGATCTCTCTTTTCTTCTATTTTTGGATCTGGTTTCATAATAATAGGGAACTTAGCTTTGGCTATAATGGTTGCATGTAATTCCTATTTTGTGAAATCTATCGCGATGATGGTAGCTTAAGGCACCATGTTCCTATGGATATATGCTAACATGAAGTCCTCGTTATAGTATAAGAATTAAATATAAGGAGGATTGAATTTGTTTGGTTAAAAGTAGTGAGTTTTTTTTTTTGTAATTGTTTGAAGACCTTTCTGATTGTGGGAAGTGAAAAAAGGTAGAATCACCTAGTTTTCATTAGAAATTTATATTTTGGAATCTTGACATTAGGGCTTGGTCACATGGCCTAATGGGATCCATGACTGAGATCCATTCGAAATGGGACTTATTGGATACTAGGCCTAAGAAGAATGTTGGAAACACACTTTGGAAAAACTATGATATGGCATGACACTAGTTGATGGAGTAACACTCGATAAAAAAATATTATGTTAATTAGGTGCATTAATTGATAGCCTCAAATACTTGAGTACTAAAATATTGGAAATATTTAAGGATATTGTCAGGATTATGCCATGAATGATGATGTGGAAATTCCATGTATAAAACATATTCCACCTATATTTATTCTTCTTAGCATGTCATCTTGACAAATATGAGTGACATGTAGCACACATTAGTGGTGCCACATGATAGGGGGCATGTCAAAACTTACCATGTGTCAAGTGGTGATTTAATGTTGGAGAATGATGTGGAATTCTGAGACATCATAGTGACATATTGGCATATTAGGACATAGTAAGGCTTAAGCCTTGGAAAACCTTTGATATCCCAATATCCTAGTATACCCATCGACAATGCCATGTGCATAACACATAAACATCTACCATGTGTCAAATGATGATTATGTGTCAATGAAATGAGGTGACATCATGAATAACCGTATAGGATATCAGCCTATTGGTAGGTTGCAAAGGTATATAGTTAAAATAGATTATCAATATCCCATTATTTGATATTGGAGGATATCGTATATCGACATATTGGAGATTTATGGGAATGGTCATATCACACATTGACATATCTAAAGAATTAAATATACTTAAAAGTTAGAGGGCCTATACCCATATCAAGATATCAGTGTTTCAACTATAACAGATTATTAATATACTAAATCACTTCTTGATTTGGACAAGGTCCATTTCATGGGAAATGTTAATATGGTAGGGTTTGATGTGAAAAGTGGGCCAAGGACATGAATCAATGTAGGGGTGACACGTGACCAAAGGTTGCCACATGTCAACTACGTGGAATGTATGGATATTGATGTGGCCCTTTAGGGGTGAATATTCAAATAGCATAACTTTGTGCGTAGAGTTCAAAATGAGATGAAATTTATATCATTGGAAAGCTCTTGACAAGTAGAAGAAAATAGTAGTATAAAAAATATGATTTTACCTAATAGAGAGACATGGAAATTTTGATAACCTCATGGTCATATTATACGTTTAATCTTAGATCGAATTATGCCCGACAACATTAATGCAACATTAGCTGGTTGGGTGTGTTACATTGGTTCCTTCTACTAATTAGTGAACAAATAAGATAAGTTAGTATAGCAGTATAAAATAAATAGGATCCACAAAGTGCTTTATGAAATTAGACACAATTAGTTATTGATCAACATCTTATGGAGTCATTGGAGAGAAATGGTATGACTCTATATTCCTTAATAGATGTTAGATCTCCCAAAACATGTTGATTTGATGGTATTGATTGATTAAATTGTATATAGCCTATTAAGGATATTGATTTCAATGGTGAAATTCTCAAATTCTAATTTAATTTTGATGGAGAGGACTTTAGAACTTGAACATTAACTATCATCATTAATATTAACCCCATTAAATGTAAGACGAGAAGTATGTGGAAGGGATCTTCGTTTGAGAATTTTATTCTAATTCATTAGCTATTTTATCATTTTATTTAATTTTTTTGGTTGAAAATGATCAATTTCATCAATGTATATAGTGGTTTTTTCTGGCCACTAACCATTTTCACAATATACTCTCCCTTAGAAAGTGAATAATTTTTTTCTCAATCAATGTGCTCCTCCTTGAGGTGTAGAGAGGTGTAGAGAGTATGATAGTTAAGTCAAGTTTTAATTGAAAATACATGTAGAATTGGGCCTAGATCATGCCCAAAATATTAATATGGAATAACCATTTGAAATTATTCTAGTTTTGTGATTTTTCCATGTGAATGAGTCATTACTTGTCTCTGAACTGGATGGTAAGACTTATGCAAATTTTTTATTTTTTATTTCATCACTAGGAAATTATCCAAAAGTATGTTCTACCCCTCCTTTCAATTTCTTTTTACTTTAAGCACTTCAATGAAGTTATTATTTAAATCAAAAGTGGGTGAGGACACAAGAGCTAGGGTCTTGGATAATGGCGTTGTTTCAGGGTTTGTTAGCAGGGCCTGTCAGATTTATCAATGGAGACAAGTGAGGGTCGTTGGCTCTGGCCGAAAATGATGGCTGCAATGTTTGGGGGGGGGGGGAAGATCCCCTCCTATAGGAATGTCACGTCAGGGGATAGTAGCAAAAAAAATTTTGGACAAGCTAAAGTAGTGGGCCCTAATGCTGGACTGGTTCTGGGGGCTCAATGGCAGGCACAACAAAGGGGTCAGTGTTTGCCTAAAGCTTCTAAAAAACCCCATTTTATAATTCATGTGAATAAATTAGATCATTATAGAGTTTATATGAAAGATAATGCTCTTATTTGTAATTTTATAGGAATCTGGCCTCCTGAGAAAGATTTACTTAAATGGATTCATATTAAGTGGCAGCCAAAGGGGCATATAGATGTCAAATTTGGTGCAAGAGGTTTTTTACTATTATTTCTACTAATTTATTGGACAAAGAAAGGGTTTTTGATGGGGGGCCATACTTTTATCAAAATGTGGGCCTGTTTTTACGATATTGGGAAGAATGTTATAATCCTGATCAGGAGCAGTTCCTCTCAACCCCTGTGTGGGTCCATATTTTTTCGTTACCCATGGACTTTTGGGATCTGGAAATTCTAGAAGGTATAGGGAACTCGTTGGGTAGATTTGTTAAGATTGCAGAAACTAATCGAAGAGGAAGGTATACATCCTTTGCGAGGATATGTGTTTATATGAATAGAACAGAACCTCTTCCTGAATCAATTGAATTAGAATATGCTAGAGAGGTTTGGCAGAAATTGTTAGATTATGAACATATTCCATTTCGGTGAAAAAGATGTCATGAGTATGGTCATTTTTATAAAACATTCCCTTTAAATAACTTTGACCAGTCTATAAATAATCTAATAACAGAGGCAGAAGAAGATAAGTATGAAGGGTTTTGGATGGTTACTAGTAAAAAAAGACAAGGGAGACAGCATGGAAACCCTCAAACTCAGGAAAAATCTCAACGGAAAAGTAAAAATAGGTATGAATTATTACAAGAAGAAGTTGAGGAGGAAAAATAAGTCAACTTAATGAATGAGGAGATACCACCTATTATTTCTGCAAAACAGGTAAAATCTAAGCGGAAAGCTCCCTTAGAAGGTTTTGATCAGGTGGAACAACAAGATAGTAGGGAACATGCATAAATGGAGATAGATATTACGAAGGATGAACTTAGTAAGGATTAACTTCTCATGAAGCAATTATTGCAAGAATTGAACATTTTGGATGATAGGTTCATCCCTGAAGATCAGAAAGTTTTATGCAAGGAGACCTTTGAGCAATATTTAACAATACATGCACGAAGAGAAGTGGAATTAGCTAGTCAGCAATCATCTCAACAGTCCATACCTCAAAAGGTAGGCCAAGAGGTATCTTTGGAAAAAAAAAACAAGGAAGAAAAGAGGGAGGAAGACCTTGCAAGAATCCATTCAAATGGTTGGGTAAATGCATGAGAAGTGTTGGTTAAATTTGGACATATAGTACCGATATCAATGGTGTTCTAGAGAATAAATAAAATTATTGAATGATAGGCATCTCTTGGAATATAAGGGGTCTTAATATTAAAGGAAAACATAGATATTTGCAAGAAATATTGACAAAAGAAAAACCTCAAATTGCTCTTCTTCAGGAAACTAAAGTGTCTGGGAAACACTTGGAAGAAATTGTTAGTAGATTTAAACCTCGGTATGAAGTGATGGTATTAGATGCTAATAGCAGTGCGGGGGGTATAGTAATCTTATGGAACCTGGCAGAAACAATGGCTAGTGGTTGGATTTGTTTGCCTTGGATCTTAACGGGAAGATTTAGATTAATAGGAACAAAGGAATGGTTTTCTGTATCTTTACTATATGGTCCTACTATTCCAGGAGATAAACAAGATTTCTTTAGAAGCTTTAGAAATCTTAAATTATTAAATCCAGATAAATATTAGGTGGTTGGAGGGAATTTTAATATGGTGGCTAGTGCAGATGAACGAAAGGGGGGAACTAACAGGTATAATCAAGAGATGGAGGAATTTACTAACATTATCATGGACACTATACTGGTAGATGTTCCGACTAATAATGGTAAATTTACGTGGAATAATAGTGTTACACCATTTTTTGGTCATCTAACCTATTATCATTAGATGGACCCAATTACACCATGTAAGACCAATTTCACCCCAAGTAAAATTTCTTTCACTATGTAAAATAACTTAATAAAACACATTTATTAGGTTGTTTATGGTCTAAACAGGAAACCCCAAAAGGAAATATTAAACAAATCTATAATTGTTTGATTTTCCTCATGGAATAATTAATTAAACAATAATTTAATTATTATTCTTGGTCATATTTAACCCAAAACAAGGAAATTAATTAGATAAATCCTTATTTATCTTATTACTTTCTAGGAATAATTATTTAAATCTTATTTAAATAATATTCCTTGTTAAATATGACTAAATCACTTATAAATAATTAAATAAATCATTATTTATTTAATTATCATTCAACCACTTTATTAAAATAATAAATAAATAATTCATTTATTTATTATTTACAAATAAAGGGATTTGACCCAAGTCAAATACCTTTTCCCTCCAACAAATATAATAAAATATTTCATAAATGGTGGATCTAGATTTGGTTAATATTATTTTAATCATGCACCAAGATCTAGAATGACCCAATATTTTGTTATAAATAGAAAGGTTTTCCCATTCATTGGTCACCTTTTGTTGCCCATTGGATCACTTTGGATCTATGCTCTTGGTCTAACTTTGAGCCATTATCATTGTCAAATTTTCCATTATTTCACTTTGTGAGCTCCCTTTGAGTTCTATGTTTGTCTAGGTTTTCTACACCAACAAGAGAGAGAAATTCTAGATCTAAAGCACCGAGGACTTTCAAGAACCAATCCCATTGAGGAGAATTGGAAACACCTTTATTGTTTTCCTCTCAGGTGCCCTTAATATAAAAATCTTTCAAAAATATTGTTCTTGTCTCTTCTATTGGATGCATGGAGAAAAACCTTATTTTTACTGCGTAATATATTTTTATGCATAGATCTGGATTTGTACAGCATTTGTCTTGATCAACTAACCATAGATCTGAAGATATTGGCAGCCATATTTGATGTTAGGGCTATTTTTTATGCGTAGCTAAAGTGGTATTTTTTCGTACACTTCGACAAAAGATTCATACTAACAAATAGAAAATGGGGGGATGCAACAAATTGCCTCACGTCTTGATCAATTTCTAGTTTCAGAAGATTTTTTGGGTTTGAATATTTTCTATGAGGTAGCTATCTTACCTTGTTTGGGGTTGGATCATTGGCTAATCAGATTGGAGGTGGATATGAAACAATAGAAAAAGAAGTGACCATTCAGATTTCAAATTTTATGGCTCAGAGATCATGCCTTTATACTCAAAGTCTATAGCTGGTGGGAGGAGAGTCGGTTGATAGGGAGAAATCGAATGCATACATTCCAACTGAAACTAGAGGAGCTCAAGCAAAAAATTAAAAAATGGAATAAAAAAGAATTTGGTAATATTCATAAGGAGAAGGAAATACTCTAGGGTCATATGCAATAAATACAACAACAAATGATTTTAATGGGGAGAACAACTAATTTAATTAAAGAAGAAGGGATGATTATTAATAAGTTAGAGGAGCATAGAATTCAGGAAGATATTTTATGGAAACATAAATCTAGAACTCAATGGCTTTGTGAAGGGGAAAAAAACTCTTGTTTTTTTTCATAAAGCTATGGTACAAGGACGTCAACATAGTAGGATTTTCTCACTTAAAGATTCGGGAGGTAATCATTTGGTTGAGCATCAAGATCTGGAAAAGGAGTTGGTAAATCATTTTAAAGGAATTCTTACAAAGCTAAATCAAGATAGGTCTACTGCAATAGATCAGATAAAGAAATTCATTCCAGTAATTGTTAGCAGGGAGAAAAACTTAGCACTGCTCAGGAAAAACACAACGTTGGAGGTGGAAGAGATCATTAAAGAGTTGGCTAAGAATAAAGCGCCTGGACCTAATGGTCACACAACATAATTCTACCAATCCTCATGGCATTTCTTAGGGAAGGATATTGTGGAGCTAGTTTAGGAGTCTCGAAGAACTCGTAAGGTATTTCCAGGGCTAAATTCCACCTTTCTTACTTTGATTCCCAAGCAAGATAAGTGCGATAATCCTTCTGGTTTTCGTCCTATTGCTTTATGTAATGTGATTTATAAAATTCTTTCTACTTTCATGATGAATTGCCTTAAACCAATCCTGCTAGCTCTCATACCTCTGGAGCAAATAGGGTTTGTCAAAGGTAGAAAATTTTTAGATGGGATCGTCATTGATTAGGAGACTATTCATTCCCTTCGTAATCTTAAATCTAAAGGAACGCTTATTAAGTTAGATTTGGAAAAAGCCTATGATAGTCTAAACTAGAAATATTTGCAACAGATTTTACTTTCCTTTGGGTTTGATGAAAGATGAGTGTGATTAGTTTTATCTTTTATTACCTCTTCTCATTTATCTATCCTAGTTAATGGGTCTCCCTCATGCTCTTTTAATGTTTCTCATGGTCTTAGACAGGGCGATCGTATATCTCCTTTCCTGTTTATCATAGCTGATGAAGGTTTGGGTAGATTTATTAAGAAAAAAGTTCAAGAAGGTGTTTTCAAAGGAATGAAACTTTGGGGACTTGATCTTACTTTGTCTCATCAAAAATTTGTTGATGATATAATGTTGTTCTGTCAAGCCACTCTCATTGAATGTAAAGCGGTCTTGGAGATCTTGAATTTTTTTTATGGATGCTTCGGGTACTCAAATTAATAAAGAAAAATAAAATGTTTGTTTTTTTAATATGACTCCCCAATCCAAAAGGTTTCTTACCAGGACCCTAGGGTTTAGCAAGGGAACTTTTTCTTCGAAATATCTTGGTATGCCGTTGTCTAAAAATTCACTAAAAACTAATGGATGGAAAGCTCTTATAACCAGAATTCAAAAACGAATGTTGAATTCGTCCTTTTGGTCACTAAATACTCCCATTCAAGTTATTCTTTTAAGATCTATCCTTCAAGCTACTCCTATCTATCATTTTTCGGGTATGGCAACTCCGAAGAAAACTTGTGTGGACATGGTAAGTTTTGGTTTAAAAGTACATGAGAGTACCATCTTCTTTTCACTGTTGGTTGCACTATGTGTGATTGTATTTAGTTGTAGAACTGAGACAATATTTTGACTGTGGATGACCATTCCCAAGGATCGATCCATTCATAATGTATCTTTAATCTGGCTGATTGTTGTTGGTTGCAATATTTCTCTGAGGAATGATTGGGCTTGCCAAAATGGTGAAAAGGATGGAGATCAAAACACTAATATTCCATATGACTGGTTCTGTGAGAATGAGAACATGTTGGTTTGACTGCAACTTCGGGTTGCATGCATTTCTGTTTGTTTGCAACTTTCTCAGAACTTGTTGAGGTGATTTTTTCAAGAAATCATGCACTGATGAACTTAATTGGCTTGGAATAATCTAGGATATGCAAGTTGGTGTCATTGTTGACATATCCTAAGCCTCGTCGATTCTTATTACTTTGAATTTCTTCCCATGGCTTGATGATTGGCTTGGAAGAAATTTGAACTGGAACAACTTAGACACTTGAAGCTATTTGGATGAATGAATTAGAATCATCCTTAGCTGTATGGTTCAAAGACTCTGAAGTACCACTCTTCTCTTGCAACTCATTTCATTGTAGTTGTGACTCTAGTTGAAGAAACTCAATGGTTTCATTTTCTTGTTGTAGATGCCATGAAAGATCAACAAAATTTTCTTTGCTAATGTGCACCATGTCTTCATCACCTGAGAGGATCAAATTGTGAAGATTGTTTAACAACTGGATGTGTTACGCCATCTAAACATGCTCTCTTGAATTCAGGATCTCTTGCCGTAGATGTCGTGCTTTTTGAATTGTTTCACTTGATTTTGTTACTTAAATGACAAGCTCGCTTGCTATGTGGCTTGAATGGCACGCTCGCTTGATTTTTTTCTTATTGCGCTTGTGGAACACTTGCTAGAGTTGTAGAACTTTATTGCTTGAACTCTTTAATTCATGCTCGCTTGATGACGATCACTTTGCTTGAACGCTCACTTGACTTGCTTGATTACTTCATGCTCAGTTGAATGAATAATCATGTTCGCTTGCTTCAGAATTTGTTGTATCTCTTTCTTGGTGATAATTGTTTCTCTTGTTTCAAGTTTAATGGAACTCACGCTAGCTTGTTGTAGATTTCAACTTCCTCGATTGGTGTTAGAGTTGAACTTGTTTGGTTGCTTTGATGGTTGCTGCAATGAAATTCATGCTGGCTCACTTGATGGTTTGAACTTTCTACTGACTTGATGGAAATTTCTTGAATGAATACTTATGCTCACTTGCAGGAGATGTGATATTGTTTTTTGTTTGCTTTAGAGTTAAAACTCATGAATTCACTTGATTCTACTTAAAGAAAGGGTGTCGAACACTGTAAAAAATGCAACCAAAAATGCTTAATGATTTTAATGACTCACTATAATGAATTCAATTTGACTTAATGAGACTTTATTCAAAATTGGGGTGTCGCTTTCAATCGAGAATACACCCTTACTATTCAATTCAATTTGAGTTTGATTACAAGTTAAATAATGTTGATGTAGACTATGCTCTAAAACATTGGAGGTTGCAGGCTCATTAACTTTATTGTATTGATTTAGACTTCGCTTTGAAATGCTGGAGTTTGCGGGTTCATTAACTTGATTGTATTGAGTTAATTTGATTTGTTGAAGTAGAATGTCGATGTTGAAAACTTTGATTATTTGTTGTAGTGACACAAATGCATGTTTTGAGCTTAATTATCCTTCCTTGTAGCTACTTTGTTACAAGTGTTGTGCTTTCTTGCATTGAAATTTATGTTTGTTAAATGAGATCATTTATGTGTCAAAACTAGACACAGCTCATAAGAAACAGTATGAAGCCATAAAAACACTCGCCATATCAAACATACACATGGTGTACCTGAGATCCCCTTATTCAATTTCGAGCAGATATAGGACACAAGTACTAAAAAATATGTCTTTATTAATCACTGGAGTACATCATCTTTCAACATCTAAAGCAATGATAATGCCAAGCTCTATCTTCAAAGTTAGCTTCAATATCTTCTTTACTTATCTTTCACCTCAACTCTCACTTTGAACTTGCTCACTTATCATGGTGACTTCTCAATTACAACTTTAATTGTGACTTGACTTTGAAATGGACTTGATTGACCTTGACACTTGACAAGAAATTTTTCAAATGAAAATCTACCCTCTTTGACTTACAAGTCTTTTGACTTTGGATGACATCAACTGCCAAAAATATTTTTCAAATCCCACACCTTATCACTCCAAAAAAAAATTACGTCTCTCTCTCCAAAAATTACAAAATCCCTTATCACTCCAAATACAAAATATGCCCTCACTTATTACAAATATTTAAAATATTTTAGAAATCCACCTTATTACTCCAACTCATTACAATCTTCACCCCTATCACTCTCAAATAAAATAAAATAAAAATGTTCCTTCCACTCCCTATCTCTCCCAAAAATCACTCATTAAAAAAAAACACCGTTAATCTGCCTTATGCCTCCTTTTAAAATTCACTTTATTACAAAAATAAAAGGCACACCTTATATCTTCGAAAATGAGTCTTTTATTTTGAATGCCTTTTAAACCGCCATTAAAAAATATGAAGTTCCTTTTAATGAAATGAAAAAAGTCAATTTTACGTTCACTTTAAAAATGTGAATGAATCTACTCATGAAGCACACATCATGCTTTAAAAAAAAAATCAACATCCTATGACCATTTAAAAGAACTCGTCATGCATGATTTTATCAATCCTCATAATTTTTCGCATGCTAGCTTCACTTTTACTCACGTTGGATTCACTTCTTAGAATAATGGTCAGAAGCATGTATCCACACTGTAGGAGCAATTTTTGAGTGGGATTAAGGTGTTGCTTGATGGTGTCTATGAGAGCACAAAGCATCTGTATGCAGGGAATCTCAATATATTGATTGATGCACCATTGAAGATGTAGCTATGAACAAGCTCAAGAAACCAATGTCCTTTCTGAGTAGGATGGGTCACACAGTTCAGGAGAGGCTCCAGCGTCTATTCTTGCAAACCCTCTTCAATTTCCAATAACATATGCTCATTTTTTAAGTTGATGGTAGTGTATCAAATCAGTGCAGGTCGTGGCTCCTCCACACAAGAAAAATAGCTCCAACTTTAGACTTTCAACGATGCATGAAATGATCTCGTACTTCAAACCATAGTACTTACCCTCTGCGTTCTTCATCAGAATTGTCATATATAATGGGAAGGTTGACCAGATTCAAACAATAAGAAAGGGAAGAGAATATATATAGGTTACAACATACTTCGTCATTGGCTCAGTTTGCAACATCCACATGCATAGATTTTTCAACAGGCAGTCAATCAAATATTCCAACCAATAATGCAGAGACACAGACAACCGGCATAACTAAGCTCGGATGGTCGGGAAGGTCGTCCCTTCCATAAAAAAAAAAGAATTCATTTAATTAAAATTGTAAGATGACCTACAGTGGGATTTGGACTTTAAGCCGACCAAATAAAGGCTTGTAGGTGTCTGTAGAAGGAGAATAATGAGAAGAAGTAGGATTTGTCTGATGTTCGCATGTTTAAGCCACTGAATGGCCACTAAAAATTTTGAGTACTCAAGGAAAATGAAAGGCGATCCAGGGTAGGAAACACTCACCAAAAATAGGCTATGGTCATCATGTTGGGAGAGATTGGAGACATGTGGGAATATCTACTCTTCCACTATCGACAGATTCATAGAAACAAAGGGACTTCCACAAAAGCATGACCTACCACGTTCACTATGGCAGCATTCAATTTTCACAGCCTGGGACTTTTGCTCCAGCGCTTTACCGCAACGCACACTCCACAATACGACAAGGAATCACTCAACAAAATCGAGCACCCAACCTCAGCTACAAGACTATCCCATAAATTTCACCACTACTCTGATACCACATATTGAAGATCAAATCAACTCAGAAAAATACATAAAACACACATAACAAACCAGAGACAAAATATTGGCATAAAAGGCTTCAGCCTCATGGCTTCATCACATATTTTCTCGTTATTAAAATAATGTAGTGTTAAAATTAAATAGATGAGGAGACAGTGTCTCAAGATAGTGCGTGCTATCTTGGACACCTTGGTTGAGATAATTTCTCAACCAAACACACACCAATATAGGAGCTACCTAAACTAACTCCTATTTTAGAGGAACAACCCAAACTAAAGAGTTAGGCATAAATTCCTAACTTTTAATATTTATTTTATTTATTTTATTTTTGGATTTATTATTGTTTTATGAGAGAGGCTAACATTTGAGTACTAAATACTCCGATTTGAGTTATTCTCTTAAGATCTTTCCTTCAAGTTACTCCTATCTATCATTTTTTGGGTATGGCAGCTCCAAAGAAAACTTGTGTGGACATGGTAAGTTTGTTTAAAAATTCCTCTGGAAAGGGGCTCAGGAGAAGTGAAAATGGGAACTTCTCTCTTGGGATAAACTTACACTTCCAAAGCAAAAAGGCGTTTTAGGGCTTAGAGATCTGTTTATCCTTAATCAAGTAATGGGAGAAAATTTGTGGTGGAGATGGTTACAAGGGGGTTCAGCCTTATGGCAACGTATATAGGAAAGGAAATATAATATGCCTCAAACAGTGAAGGAACATATTAATTGGCCTAATATTCAGAGAGGTTTAGGTATATGGAACCTAGCAGCTGCTAACAGGAATTTGATAAGGATTCATAGTTTTTGGGAAATTAGAGAAGGAAATGTGGCATGTTTTTGGGAGATTCCTGGCAGCAGAGGGAAAATATTTTTACAAGATTGGATTTGGCTGAAATATTTCTGTTTAATCGAAACCCTCATTATAAGGAAGTGAAAACTATTGGTAGAACCAAAATGATCAATTTTGGAGGAGATGGAAACAAAAACAGCAGTGGCAGGAAGCTTCGGATACGTAGTAACGAAGAAATTTTGATAAAGAGCTTGAAACAAGGAAAATTCCAATTCAAGCAGGTAAGGATATATTGAGATGGGGATATAGGCCGGGAGAAATTTTCACAATTCAAGAAGCCCACCAGTTGCAAGAGAATCATAATGAAATCCTAGAAAATCGATTGTAGAAGAAAAATTGGTCTCTTAAGCACTAGCAAAAAATTGAACACTTCTTGTGGCTTGTTGGGCATGGGTGAATTCTTACCTAGGACTAGTTACAGAAATGGGGAATGCATGGGTTTTCATGTTGCGTGATGTGTGTTGAACAAGACGAAAATGTTGAACACCTCCTCAATAATAGATTGGAGGTTTCTGTGGTGTAGATTTTTAGAAGGAAGAAATGTTGAACACCTCCTCAATATCTATCAGGTGGCAAAACAAATGTGGTCAAATCTAAATACCTTATTTCAACAATCAGATAGAAACAAATACAATCTCCAACAAACAATTGAAAAATGGAGAAAGGGAGGGTATCAGAGTTCAGTGGTGAACAAAGCATGGACACTTGCAATGGGGCTTTTATTATGGTCCCAATGGAAAGAAAGGAACTGAAGAATTTTTCAAAACAAAAAGTTAAAAAATGAGGAAATTTGGAATATTACTCTAAAAGGAATACGAGAAACTATTTTATCGAAAAAGTGGGATCATGAGGACTGGGTAGCATAGGGATTGGAAGGGAGAATCCTTCAACAGTTAAATTTAAAGGAAGAAATGCTTGTTCCTTCTTCCTGGAAACAACTATCACCTGGATATACCATTATAAAATTTTTTGTCTGGCCACAGTCAGGTTTTATTAAACTGAACTATGATGGGGCTTCAAAAGGGAATCTCGGTCAAGCGGGCACTGGAGGTATTTTCTGAGATTCTACAAGAACAATGTTACGAATTTTTTCCATTGATCTAGGCTATGCTACGAATAATGAAGCTGAACTCTTTGTGGTGAAATTAGGCTTAGAAATTGCAAGTTGTGAACATTATAATCGATTGGAAATAGAGGGGGATTCTGCAACGGCTACTGGTATACTCAGAAAGCTTCAACAAAGGGCTAATAGGGAGGTAATCAGTAAAAGCTGGAGAACTGCAAGATTAGTGCAGGAAATTAAGTAGATATTGGGAGGAATCAAAGACACTGTACCTTTTCATGTGAGAAGAGAGGGTAACAAAGCGGCCGATTGTCTAGCAAACTGGGCCTACAATACTGGTGATATATTTCTCGATTAGCGATGACAGCAGGAGTTGCAAGCATAGATGACTAATCTTTGGGGTATTGTCTTAGAGGATCGTAATTCTACAAGAAGGGACCACATCATTCCCCGATCAAGGTGTAATATGATGGTGAGGGAGGCAGCTGTTCATCTTGGTGGATGCGCCTTATTATGTGGGGAGGAAGGACACCAACATGGCCGTCACATGCAGATCGTGCCTATCATGGGTCGGCAGGAAGGTTGAAAGGACAACTCTCTTATGTGGAAATAAATGCCTTTCATAACTTGCATTAACCATCCGAGTAATCTAGCGAGGATGTTAGAGAGTCTTGGGGAAAAGCATCGGAGGAAGGGTAATACAAGTGGAAAGGTAAGTTGTTTAGTTTTGTGGTTGTTTAGCGAAGTTCATTACGCATAAAATGGAGAACAAAGTCAAGGAAGTAGGGTGATGGTGCGGGTGGTTTTTTGGTATGTATTGTCATTTTTCCTCTCTATGCAATTGCTGAAGGTCTCAGAATACCATCGTATGTAGAAAATTGTCATGATGTTTTTAGATTATTTTTTTAAATGGTGGTTTGTTCGGTCCTAATCTGTGCAAATGCCGAAAGTTTCAGAAGTTGGTTGCATGAAGAAAATATTCATGGGGTTTTTGGTTTTTTTGTATAAAATTCGTTATGATCTATTATGGAAAGAATGTCACTATTGGGGAATGTGGTTGGCTTCTCTGCAATCTGTTTCTGTCTTCAGCATGCTAGTTGTGGTGTTTTTATATTATTTGTATAAATGGTGGTTTGTTCGATTTTGGTCATTGTCTGGGAAAATGCCGAAAGTTCCAGAAGTTGGTTGCATGCAGAAAATAGTCATGGGGTTTTTGGCTTTTTTGTATAAAATTCCTTTTACTCTATTCTAGAAAGAATTTTACTGTTGGGGAATGTGGTTGGCTTCTCTGCAATCTCTGTCTTTAGCCTGCCAGTAATTGCATTTTACTCTATTTGGAATTTGGGAAGAATGCTGCATTATTCTAAGAAGAGACTGATGGATAATGATAAATTTGTTCTACATTTTTCTATGATTGTGAACTTTATGCCATTGCTTAGGGCCTTCTATTTATATTTCTTTAATGGTTTACTTTTCACATGGGTTGGTGATTTTTGCTTCTAGCCGTGGATAACTAGGAATGAGTTAACTATTTGGAATTCGGTTTGTAGGGGTTCCGAATGGAGGAGGGTAATTTGTGGGTTGAAAATCTGGGTTTTTTCAGAGTAGTGTAGTTATATATCCCAGTGTCTCTATTTTTTTTAGGGTTTCAATTATGGTAATGAAACTTGTGGTTGTTGTTAGACTTGGTAAAGGAAATGGTCTATCTGTCAGCTTTCAAAACTCTTATCTTTTTATTTTTCTAATTTGTATCTGTCCTCGAAATGTTTTTTGGTTTTTAGTATCAGAAGAGTCTCTTCCTCTTTTGTATAATATGGTAAGGAAAACTCGAGGTAGGAAGCCAAAAGGAGATAAATTCAAGAATCCTATCTCTTATTGGCCTGTGAAAGAGGCAGGAAATCAACAAAGCAACTCCTGGAGAAGTTAGTTCAAACGCTGGCAACAGATATTCCCAAATCTATTAAATCTCACATTTATGGTTGGGAAACAGAGGCTTTAAACAATATGGATGTAGAGGATGATATGGAATTTTAAGACTTGCAGGATGTTGTTACTGATCTTGGGCATACCCGTGGATGTATTTCTCTATTCTAGTAGTCAATTCGAACTTATTGGCTGATAAAATGTTTGTTAACAAAAGATGTTATGTCGACTCAGGAGATAGCATAATCCAATTTGGAGTCTATTATGGCAAATATCAATCGAAATATTAAAGAAATAAATCTCCATCAGTTGCATCAGTATGCTAGACTAGGCAGGATGGAGAAGGATATAAAATCATTGCAGTAGGTTGAAATGCCTAGTTCTAGTGCTAAAGACCCTACCCATGTGGAGTCAGAAGATGATTAATGTTATCAGTTCCTCTTTTTTAGTGGCTAGTTTTCTTTTATGTAAATTACAGTATTTACAGACTTAGATATTAAGTATCGTCAAACTTTGTATAGGTTATTAAAGTTGTTTATGTTTTGGTTGACATACATTTCACTTAGATGGCCAACAGAGCTAGTTTCCTACGGGCAGGTAGAGGTCTAATTTTTTGTATCCTTGTTACCCGGTTTTAAATTAAACAAAAATGGGAAGGATCTACCTAAGCTTACAAAAAAAAAAATTTATTATTTAAATCCATTTTCTTTTGAATATTAAGAACCAAAAAATACAAATCGTGTATGGAATCATGTAATTATTTAGCTCCTTGTTGAGCCCCAAAGATGTTCTTTTCTTTCACCACATTCCACTTCATTTCCTTTGTCCCTTATCAATTACAGGCTTGAATGATCAATAGGATTGATTAAATTTACTTTAGGAATGTATACAATGACTGACTTGCTATATTTTCATGGTTTTGTTGTTGTAGTAATTTTTTCACTAGACTTAGCTACAGAATGCAGTCATTCTGTAGCCAGTCGCCTATTCTACAGATATCTTCATGTTTACGTAGGTTCCAGGTGTCACTTCAAGGAAAAATGCATATGGGTGAAATCCACAACATTCCCCCATCATTTATTTCTCTCCACAAAGTCTGAGTTAGAATCTCCAAGCGGTTATGTACGTGGAAGAGATCAAAACTAAGAAGTAGTTTCCTACCAGGACATGGAATCTATAGATGTCTGCAGTAAAGTACGAGGCCTTCAATAAGAGTTTTAATTTGATTTGAATTGGGAAAGACACTTATCCCTATTTTTCTCAAGGGTAGTTATGTAATTTCCTTATAAGTATGACTTGGGAGACCGAGAGATAGCTAGCTAGATTTTGTTTTGTTGCTAGATCTCAGAAGACCGTAATACTCTGTTTTTAAAGTATCTTCCCTTTAATAAAATAATTTTGACTTTATTGCATTATCTAAGGCAATATTGAGTATATTTTCGTGCTAATCCGGTCGTAGAGGGCCCCTACTACCAGAGAAGCTTTGTTCATATGGTTTAGATAAGTAACTTTAGCCTTGTTTCATTCTGAATTTAAATAGCTTTCTGAACTTTGTGTTTTATATTCACTTGTAGTGGATGCTACAGTTAGTATTATTCTTACTAATTGTTCCAAAATATCACTAATATTGAATGGGATATAATTGTATTATTTTAGGAATTAGTTGCATTTTCTGAACTTTACGTTTTTGTGCTCAATTACATCAATTGTTACAGCTAGTCTTGTTCTTACGAATTATTCCAAAATATTACTAACACTGAGTGAGACTTAGTTGTGGTGTTTTAGAGCTTAGTTGCGTTTTTTTAACTTTATGTTTTTATGCTCATTTACATCACATGTTATAGCTAGTCTTGTTCTATGAATTGTTCCAAAATACCACTAACACCGAATGAGACAGAGCTGTAATATTTTAGAGATTAGTTGCATTGTAGTTTAGTTGTAATATTTTGGAGATTAATGGCGCCCTAGTTCACTATATTCCAAGTTATATTAGTGGCACTCTATTTCAGCTCTAGTTCATTGTATTTCAAGTTGGGCTAATGGCATTCTAGTTCAGTTGTGGTCACTGTATTTCAAGTTTGATTGATTTCATTCTAGTTCAGTATTTTTAGTATTAGACTTCATGGCCTTCATTATTTACAAAATAATCTTATTTCTAATCTCTATTAATGCATCATTATCATAGGGACAGGGATTAGTGATATCAGCTCAAGGCCTTGACTATTCTGCAACCTCTTATAATTTCACAAACTGCCTCTTTCCCAAAGCTATTCCAAAAGATTTCTAATTCTTGAATGGGGTTTAACAGTGATATTTTGAGTTTTATAATGGATTAATTTCAATTTCATAAGTTAATTTAGTGTAGGGATCCTTACTGTGCTACAAGTAATCTTTTCCAAATTATGTTCCAATAAATTTCTAGCCATGGATGGGATTTTTATAATATTGTAAGTTGTTTACTTAGGAGAATCTCATTGCATTAAACTTATCCTGTTCTCAAGCTATTCCAACATATTTCTAATGAATGAATTGGATTGAGTTCATGTTATGGGTTATTGAGTTCATGTTATGAGTTATTGTCAAGTTTTGCATTTTTTGAGTACCATACATAGTTTAGAATGGGTTTTCCTTTGTTTTAGTGTGACCAACAACTGCTCTTTTCCAACACTTAGTTATTTTCCTTTCTAATACAAAACCAGAAAACCAAAAACATTAGAAAAACACTAAACACAATGTAGTGAGAAACAGATACCTAGGCACATATAGTGCACCTCACTTCAGCAGTTTACTAGCCCTGGTTGACAATTCATGACCTCAATTTAGGAACACTAATCTGAGCACTACATTTTGGCGCCATTGCCAGGGACGTGTAACTAGGTAGCCTTATTTATTACCTCCCAAAAAAATGATATGCATAGAGAAAGAGACTCAAGGGGTAGATTCATAAGAAGCAAGAGCTTGATTCCTAGAACACCACTTGTTTCACTAAGACCAAGAGCCAGCACACCTCCAACTCAGACCCACATTCCATCCTTTACTGATCCTAGACTACCAGAGGACTTAAGATCAGATATTCCATTAGAAATACCTTCCACCTCATCCATTGAACCTGTCTTAGAAGAAGATTCAAGGACCCCTGCTAGAAACACAAACTTTTCCACTTCCACAAAAGAATCAACTATGGCAGAAGAAGGGGGAGGAGGAGTCTTTAATGGAGAACACAATATTTGGAGGGGAGTGAGGTAGAGGGTAGAGGAGAAGGAGGTAGAGATGCGGAGAGAGAATGAGGCGGGGAGGAAGAGGTAGAAGAAATGGGGAAGCTCTTTTGGGTTTCCTATTGTGAGTAGAAGAAACCCAATGCGGCTATGAAAAGAATGCTTTCATATATCACTTTAGAATTTTATGGACTTAAAAGTAAGTCTTGAAACCTTCCTATTTGAATTTGAAGTCCTATGTAGAACTTGTGACTACTTACAAAGTCTCCAAAAACTTAAACTATTCCCTTCAACATTGAAAGGAGCAGCATTGAAGTGGTTTATGAGTTTGATCAACAGTTCTATTAGGGCATGGGAAGACATGAAACAAGAATTTATAGAGAGGTATTTGGATTACTGTATGCCAGTCAACCATAAGGAGGAAGTGTTTAAGATGCTACAAAAAGAAGATGAAAACCTAGAAGATTTATTGGAGAGATTTAACTACAACATCAAAAGAGAAAAAATGGAAAACTTAGACCAAGACACCTTGAAAGCTCTCTTGTTGAAGAAAATTAGGGATGAATGGTTAGATATCCTTAACATTATGGGAAAAGGGGATATATATCAGCTCACATTACCTGAAATAGCTGAATTATGTATCAATCTCTCAAGAGGGAAATCTAAAACTGGAAAAGGACCAAGAGACCCTGCTCTTGCAAGGGCGAGTAAGTCTGCTTCTGGGACAGTAAGTAGGGTAGAAATAGGACATATGCTTGATGAATTCAAATCTAACATTTTAGGGAGTCTTAGTGAACAAATAGACACCCTTAAGTTACAAAACAAGAAAAAAACTGAATCTGATGCCTTAGCAATATTTTGTCCCAAATGTAGAAAGAAGCATTCCTTGAGAGAGTGCCCTTTGGATGAAAAAGTTGTAGAGACTTGTGTAATTTGTTCAGAAAAACAAGAGACCAAGAGTTTTCCTTCACTTCCTGGTCTTAAAGATGTCTTTCAAGAATAAATCCCTACAAACTCCACAAAATCTCTCAATTTTGTCTCTAGAAGGCCTTGGCAAGGACCTCAAACACAAAGATTCCATGATCAGATGTATAATCAACCTCCACCAGATTGGAATTCTTGGCTACAGCCTCGGCCCCAATTTCAAAATCAATCTCAAACTTGGGCACAATGAGCATAAAATCCCTATGAAGGATACTCTCAGTACTATCAGTATCCACCATCCTATCCACCATACCCACATTTTCCTCCTCAACAGAATCCTCAACCAAATCCTCAAAATCCACAACATCAAAATCAATCACTTCCATTACCATTTCCTCAGAAAAAAAATCAGTTGCCTGCCCAACCCATACCAAACCCCAACAATAAAAATCCTCAGAACACATATATGATAGAAGGCCAACAGTTTCCAACTTATTTGATCACTCCTCTAGACCTTAGTGATGTTCAACTTAGGTCTGGGAGAATACTTGAAAAGAGGAAACCTTCTATGATCATACAAGAACAAGACAACTCTGAGGAAGATTCTCTACGAGAAAATAAAAGTCTTGAAGAAGACACATCTTTTCAAGACCCACATATTGAAAAATCAAACCAAAAAGAACCAATAATTTCAACTCCTATATTAGAGCAGCCATCAACATCCACCTCTACACCTCCTTTTCCAGAAAGATTACAAATTGATAAGGGTGTAGAAAAGCAAATTATGGTGCCTAATTATGATTTCCTAAATGAGCTAAGAAATGTTTGTATTAAGATCCCATTATTGCAAGCTATCAAGGAAATTCCAATTTTATCAAAGACAATAAAGGAGTTGAGCATGAAGAAAACAAGAAAAAGAATAAGAGACACAAAGAAAATTCAACTGACAGGAAAAATAGCAAATATCATGATGGGCAAGATTGCTATTCCAAAGTATCTAGACCCAGGAAATCCAGTTGTTAAAATTCACATCAATGGAACTGAGATCCAAAACACACTCATTGATTTATGAGCAGCAATCAATATCATGAGTAGACAAATCATGGATAAATTGAAACTTCCTAATATTCTTTTTACACCCACATTATTACAATTAGCAGACAGATCTATGATCAAACCTGATGGGGCAATAGAAGACATTCCAGTTTCCCTAGATTCGTGGGAGTATCCTATGGATTTTATGATCCTAACTCCTAAGAATAATCTAGGAGGGCATCCTATTATATTGGGAAGACCTTGGTTAGCTATAGCTGATGCTTTCATTAGTTGTAGATCCGGTGATATGTACATCTTTGATGGTAGTTCAACCAAGAAATTTACCTTGTATCCTCCAGCAAAGACAATTACAGATTTAGATGATACTCAATGGATAGAGGATGAAGAAGATTTACAACCTCTCTTCACAATTTCTGAAATTAGTGAAGATAGCCAGATTCTGAATACCTTAGAAAACTTTGAATCCTCTTCAAAATACAAACATGAAAAATTTCAAGAAGAATCCAACATTGAGTTTTTATCATCAAGATAGATGTCTCTTTAGTTCATGGATAAATTTGGTAGCTCTACAAGTGAGATATTTCCAGGCAAAACTTTAAACATAAACAAGAACCTAGAAAAATCTCAACAAGAAGAGCTAGTCAAGATCTTATAGAGACATTCTTCTGCATATGCATGGGAGTACACTGATATGAAAGGGATAAATCCTAAGACTTGTACTCATCACATCTACATAGAGGAAAATTGTAAACCAACCAAACAACCTCAGAGATGGATGAATCCAAATCTTAGGGATATTTTTAAAGAAGAATTGCAGAAATTATTAAATGTCAACTTTATCTATCCCATTTCAGATAGTCAGTGGGTTTCTCCTTTGGTAATTAGACCAAAGAAAAATGGTAAATGGAGGGTATATATTGACTACCGAGAATTAAACAAAGTTACTCTTAAAGATCATTTTCCCCTACCTTTCATAGATCAGGTGTTAGATACCTTAGCTGGCAAAAAGTACTTCTCATTTCTAGATGGGTTTAGTGGTTATAATCAAATTCAAGTAGCACTTGAGGATCAAGACAAAACCACATTTACCTGTCCTTGGGGTACCTATGCTTATCGAGTATTGCCATTTGGATTATGCAATGCACCTACAACATTTCAAAGGGCAGTATTAGGAATCTTTTCAGATCTAATACATGATTGTGTAGAGGTATATATGGATGATTTCACAGTTTATGGAAACACATTTGAAGAAGCCTTAGCAAACTTGGAAAATTTTTTAAAGAGATGTAAAGAAGCAAATATTTCACTAAGTCATGAGAAGTGTTTTATGATGTTTATTGAAGGAATTGTTTTGGGGCATCACATTTCAGGGGATGGGATTAGAGTTGATGAGTCAAAAGTTGAAGTCATCTCTAACTTATCTATTCCAAGTTGTCAAAAATATGTTAGGAGTTTTCTAATATTTACAGGATATTATCAAAGGTTTATAGAAAACTTCACCAAGATAGCATCTCCACTTTTCAAATTACTTACCAAGGACTATGAATTCAAGTGGAATCTTGATTGCCAGTTAGCCTTTGAGACCCTGAAAGAAAAAATCTCTGAAGCACCTATTTTAAGAGGACCTAACTAGAAGTTACCTTTTCATATTTCAACAGATTCCTCGGATACAACTCTAGGATCAATATTGGGACAAAAAGACCTGATTCCTTATGCCATCTACTATACCAGTAAAAATTTGACTCCTTCAGAGTTAAACTATACTATAACTGAAAAAGAGTTTTTAGCTTTTGTTCATGCCATAAACAAATTCAGACACTATATAACAGGATATGAAACTTTTGTTCACACAGATCACTCTGCAATTAGATATCTAATGAACAAATCAATTACTAATGGCAGAGTCATAAGATGGTTATTGCTTTTACAAGAATTCAACATTACCATTCTAGATAGGCCTGGAAAACAAAACACAGTAGTTGATTTCCTATCTAGACTCCAAAACATCACAGACAATACTCCAGTTGAAGATCAATTCCCTGATGAATATCTTTTTGCAATTTCTACCCAAACTCCTTGGTTTGCTGACATTGCTAATTATTTAGTTTCAGGGAAATTTCCTTCAATAATGAATGCAAGAGACAAAATAAAGATCATTTATGACAGTGCAAAATATTCATGGGTTGCTAATGAGTTATACAAGACAGGTCCAGATTTTATCATTAGGAGATGTGTTCGGGAAGATGAGATGCCTGATATTCTCAAGGCATGTCATGATGAACCTTGTGGCGGACACTTTGCTGATAAAAGGACAACTTATAAGATCCTTCATTTAGGATATTATTGGCCATCCCTTTTAAAGATGCTAAAGAGTATGTCAAAAGGTGTGACAGTTGCCAAAGGGTAGGGAAACCTTCTCCTTCAGGTGAGATGCCATTGCAGCCTCAGGTACATATTGAACCTTTTGAAAAATGGGCTTTGGATTTTGTAGGACCTATTAGTCCTCCATCAATACAAAATAAATATATATTAGTTTTCAATGATTATGTTACCAAATGGGTAGAGGCTAAGCCATTACTTTCTGCTACTGAAGCATCTGTATTTAATTTTATTTTTCACGATATTTTTACTCGTTTTGGTGCTCCAAGGGAAATTGTTATACATCAAGGAGCTCAATTCACATCAAGGCTAGTGGAACAAATGATGGAGAGGTACAAAATCAAACACATAAAATCTACTCCTTATCATCCACAAGCAAATGGTCAAGTGGAATCTACTAATAAGGTCATTGAAGGGATCCTAACAAAGATTGTTCATTTACATAGAAGAGATTGGGCAGACAGGCTTCTTGAAGCTTTGTGGGCCTACAGAACTACATGGAGAAGCACAATAGGCCATACTCCCTATGAACTTGTTTATGGAAAAAAAGTTTTGTTTCCCGTAGAGTTTCAGATTCAAACTTTCAAAATGGTAGTTCAACTAGGACTTGATCTAATAGAGGCACAAAAGCACAGATTGGAGTAGATTAATGAATTGGATGAGATCAAACAAGATGCAGTTCAAAAAACAAGTATAGTCCAGCAACAAAGGACTAGATGGCATGATAAGTATATCAAGGAAAAGAAGTTCAAAGAAGGTGACTGGGCTCTCTTGTTTGATTCAAAATTCAAATATTTTCAAGGAAAATTCCAAACACATTGGCTTGGGCCATATGAAATTTTGAAATTTTTTGACAATGGAGCAATAAAAATCAGGAAAATAGATGAAGAAGAGGTCACTTTTCTTGTGAACGGTAATAGATTGAAGCTGTATCACAAGCCACTTTCAAGAGAAGAATTTGTCAAGAGATTCCAGGAAAACAGTGATTTGAAGTTAATGAAGAAGAATCTTTCTTCTTCATCAACTTGATTGAATTTTCTGAAGTCATATATTTGAAAAAAAATAAAAAGAAAAAAAATAAAATGAAAAAAAATAAAATAAAATAAAATAAATATATATATATATATAATAAAGTATAAACATGAAAACTAATCACTGATTAGCATGTTTATACATAAAATATAGAGTGAAAATCAGAATCTTTCTGACACTTTAGCTTTTCAAATTTGTTCTTTTTCTACAAGTAGCTATTACAAAATCATAAGTGCAAACCCATATTTCACTTATGATCCATTTCACTCCATTCATCCATACTCCATTTCACTCCATTCATCCATACTTCATTCATTTCACTCCATGGTCCACCTCATTTCCACCTCAGATTTTTAAAATTTGATCTTTTTCTGCAATTGAATAATACAAATCATAAGTTGTAGGCCACTTTTCATACTTCACTCCACTTCATCCATTCCATTCCATTACTCACTTCATTCATACTCCATTACACCATATTTCATTGTCCATTTTAACTCATTTCATACAACATTCCATTCATGTTTCAAACCATTCCATTTCATGTTTCAAGGCTTCTACAGGTACATTTTGCAGTCAGTCAGACATTCTGCAGCCAGCCAGACATTCTGCAGCTAGAGATACTGAAGGCACTGTCCAGTAATCACTTGATCAAGCAAAAAATTGATCCTGCATATCCAAGACAACAAGCAAAATCAAAGGAGTTATGAGGGCTGAAGATCAATGATTTTCAAAGGGGGATAGAGCATATGAAAATCACAAAAATCGAAGGAAAGGCAAAGGTAAAGTTATGAAATTATTATAATGACAGATCATGAAAGTTATAGCATATTTAGGTCATGTATAATTCAAAAATTTATTTTTATTAGTCTTGTTGATCATGCCTATCAAACCTATCATAAAAAATTTGGACAAAATCCCTTCTATTCTGCCATTCCAAATCATCATTTAAAACTTAACGGTTAAGTACTGAAGTGACCTAATCAGTCACGTCACTAGCCCGAAGCATTTAGTGATGATTTTGAAATTTACACGAGAATTTTTCCGCGGTATTTTCTTCCGTGATATTTCTCAACTCATTAATTCGTGTGCATCACCCTCACCACATTATACTCATTTCATAACCACTCCATATCATTTCTTTCCATAGCCAACTCTTAGCCATTCTGGTCTGTAAAAACAGAGGAAACATCTTTGGGGTAAAAATGACTCTTTAACAGCCATTTTCACCGTGCGCAGAGGAGCAGTAATTTGAAGGTTGAGAAAGGAAGCTATGTGTCTCATATTAAGGTCCGAGCCAGTCGGAACCAAGTACTTGGAGGGTTACCCACAGATCATAGAAATGCTTCAGCAGGCTGGGTGGTTGCAATTTTTGGAAAAATTCAATGGTTTTCATAAAGAGATAACTAAAACATTTGCACGGTCCTTCAATGGAACAAAATTCAAAATAGGAGATGTTAAATTCACTATTACAGAAGCTTTCATTGCAGAAGCAGCGAAATTACCCAGACAAGGATAACGTTGGTTCAAAAATAGGGAATTTCATAATGAGGCATGGAGGCAAATGCTCAAATCACCAAGTATGGATGTCTCCATTTTTAAGAAGGGTATTCCTAGCTCAGCACCGAAGAACAAATGGAGGAATATGTTGCTCATTTTGCAAAAAATTATAACTTGTGAAGGAAGATTTGGTACTCTGTATATTTATCATATTTAGCTAATGATGAATTTCTTAGATGAAGAAATCAATTTTCCCTTTTTCTTACTTCATAGCTTAAAGAGAATGGCCTCTAATGTTCAAAAGAGGGTTCAATTTCTAGAAATCACCTTGTATCACCATGGTTTAGTCAAAATCTTAATTGAACATCATTTGAAAAAATGGGAGATAATTGGGATGAGTTTCTAGTAAGGAATCACTTTGAAGAACCCAAGGAATCTCCATCTGAAAGCAAACCTACAAAAAGAATCAGGAGAAGGGAAATTTCCAAAGCTACTGAAATTGAAACTGGTAAGGCCATACAAGAGGATAGTGAAGAGATAATTTCTGAGAAATTGGCTGAAATTAAGAAGCAGCTTAAGAAAGAGAGGATAATAAGAAAATATGCCGAATAGAAAGGAGAAGGGCCATATCAACCAAGACGAAGCCACAGATTCAGAGGTATATTGAATAAAATAGAAGTGAGACAAACGGGAATCATAAACATTGAGGATGAAGGAACTCCAGAAATAGACCCAGTACAACAAGACATTTACAATTATGTTGAGACATTAGAGAAGAGAGCTTCAGAAAGTAGAGACAGAACTCCTAGCCCACCAAAATCTACAATTGATATGCTAAGAAGAGTTAAATATGAGTTAGAAGTACTCAATAGGCATATCAAGAATGAGAATGAAATTTTAACGGAGTAGGTTAAGCTGAAAAGTGATATGAATTCAACTCTATCTCTACAAATGAAAAAGTTGTACAAGGCCAGTGAAAAATTGAAGAAGAAAAACAAAAAGTTAAGCAGGGCACTTACAAATTTGAGATTCAAGTTGATCATAAGGAAGCCCAGGAGGCCATTGAACATCAGACAAAGAAGAAGAAGAAGAGGGTGGGATGTCCTAGCAGGGGTCTCAGAGTACATGGATTAGTTGCATGAGGACATGCAAAAGCCTTGCAGTGGGGGTATGTTGAGCCCCAAAGATGTTCTTTTATTTCACCACATTCCTCTTCATTTCCTTTGTCCCTTATCAATTACAGGCTTGAATGATCAATAGGATTGAGTAAAGTTACTTTAGGAATGTATACAATGACTGACTTGCTATATTTTCATGGTTTTGTTGTTGTAGTAATTTTTTGACTAGACTCAGCTACAGAATGTATTCATTCTGTAGCCAATCACCTATTATGTAGCTATCTTCATGTTTACATAGGTTCTAGGTATCACTTCAAGGAAAAACGCATATGGGTGAAATCCACAACACTCCCCCATCATTTCTTGCTCTCCACGAAGTCTGAGTTAGAATCTCCAAGCGGTTATGCATGTGGAAGAGATCAAAACTAAGAAGCAGTTTCCTACCAGGACACGAACTTTACAGATGTCTGCTGTAAAGTACAAGGCCTTCAATAAGAGTTTTAATTTGATTTGAATTGGGAAAGACACTTATCCCTGTTTTTCTCAAGGGTAGTTATGTAATTTCCTTATAAGTATGACTCGGGAGACCGAGAGACAACTAGCAAGATTTTGTTTTGTTGCTAGATCTCAGAAGACCGTAATACTCTGTTTTTAAAGTATCTTCCCTTTAATAAAAGAAGTTCGACTTTATTGCATGATCTGAGGCAATCTTGAGTAGATTTTCGTGCTAATCCAGTGGTAGAGGGCCCCTACTACCAGAGAAGTTTTGTTCATACGGTTTAGATAAGTAACTTTAGCCTTGTTTCATTCTGAATTTAAATAGCTTTCTGAACTTTGTGTTTTATATTCACTTGCAATGGATGCTACAGTCAGTATTATTCTTACTAATTTTTCCAAAATATCACTAATATTGAATGGGATATAACTGTAGTATTTTAGGAATTAGTTGCATTTTCTGAACTTTACGTTTTTGTGCTCAATTACATCAATTGTTACAGCGAGTCTTGTTCTTACGAATTATTCCAAAATATTACTAACAATGAGTGAGACTTAGTTGTGGTGTTTTAGAGCTTAGTTGCGTTTTTTTTTAATTTATGTTTTTATGCTCATTTACATACATGTTACAGCCAGTCTTGTTCTATGAATTGTTCCAAAATACAACTAACACTGAATGAGACAGAGATGTAATATTTTAGAGATTAGTTGCATTCTAGTTTAGTTGTAATACTTTGGAGATTAATGGCGCCCTAGTTCACTATATTCCAAGTTAGATTAGTGGCACTCTAGTTCAGCTCTAGTTCACTGTATTTCAAGTTGGGTTAATGGCATTCTAGTTCAGTTGTGATCACTGTATTTCAAGTTTGATTGATTGCATTCTAGTTCAGTATTTTAATTTTTGCTAGCTGTCAAAATTAGACTTCACAGGCTTCATTATTTACAAACTACTCTTGCTCCTAATCTCTATTAATGCATCATTATCATAGGGACAGGGATTAGTCATATCAGGTTAAGGCCTTGACTATTCTGCAACCTCTTATAATTTCACAAACTCCCTCTTTCCCAAATCTATTCCAAAAGATTTCTAATTCTTGAATGGGGTTTAACAGTGATATTTTGAGTTGTAGAATGGATTAATTTTAGTGTCATAAGTTAATTTAGTGTAGGGATCCTTACTGTGCTACAAATAATCTTTTCCAAATTATGTTCCAACAAATTTATAGCCATGGATGGGATTTTTGTAATATTGTAAGTTGTTTACTTAGGAGAATCTCATTGCATTAAACTTATCATTTTCTCAAGCTATTCCAACATATTTCTAATGAATGAATTGGATTGAGTTCATGTTATGGGTTATTGAGTTCATGTTATGAGTTGTTGTCAAGTTCTGCATTTTCTGAGTGCCATACATAGTTTAGAATAGGTTTTGCTCTGTTTTAGTGTGACCAAAAACTGTTATTTTCCAACACTTAGTTCTTTTCCTTTCTAACACAAAACCACAAAACCAAAACCATTAGAAAAACACTAAACACAACGTAGTGAGAAACAGATACCTAGGCACATATAGTGCACCTCACTTTAGCAATTTACTAGCCCTGGTTGACAATTCATGACCTCAATTTAGGAACACTAAGTTGAGCACTACACTTCTTACATAGAATTTAAAAAAAAACTTCTTACATGAAATTAAAAAAAAACTCTCCTCCTTTATCCATTCTATGTTTTTAACTTGTAATATTAACTTATACTCATCTAATAAAGAATTAGGGTGTTGGGTATTACTAGTAACACACTGATATGTTACAATGGGTCGAATTTGATAAAAAATAATCTCTTTATTTAATTTTAAGGACTTTATCAAAATTTACACAATTTTTTTTTTTTTACTATTGAAAAAAAAAACCGTGTTTGCTTGAAAGGGTGTCATGTGATTTTTCCTTTCTCCACTCCAATGGTTTTTTTTTTTTTTTGAATTTTGACCATTTAATGATTTAATCAACTCAGAAATCAAATAAATGTTGCTCTTAATGATTGAAAATTTTCCAAGTCTGTCAAATATATGAAGTGATACAACTTTTTCCTGTTTACAAAGCTAATAAGTATGAGAGGATATCGAAAACAACTTAATTACTACCATTACCATGTTGTTAAGAGTGAAATAATATTTTATTTTTATTTTGTCTTCCAAATTAAGTATGTCTGAAACTCTAACCATATAATATTTGGCATTAAGCATACAAAAAATATATTCAATCACACATATAGTACTTATATTTGCACCCATTTCTTATAATTTTCAAGACAAGTCAAGAATACATCAATCAACCACAAAATTATTTTTATATTAATTTTAAATATGATTATTAACTCATAATTAATAATAATATTTCAAAAAAATGATTTTAAAAATACTTTTACAAATTTTACTTCTTACCAAACCTTTAACTATATTTCTCATGATAAATGCAACTTTTCGACTCTCTACTATCAATTTTTTTAGCGTTTGAACAGATGCTAAATTTCTTTTATAAAATAATTTTTCCAATCACCCTTAATCTGCACTCAATATCTTTGTAACTCATTTACATATTTGTATTATATAAAAATATATTACTAAAACTTTGCAACTCTCTACTATCAAAATTTAATTGACCAAGTTTATTTTACAAAAATAATTTTTCCGGTCACCCTTGATCTGCACCCAATAACTTTGTAACTCATATATATATATACACGTCCATTTGTGACTACATGTGGGAATGCAATTTAATAAACAATAATTTATTCATTAAGCTCATTTTCAAACCCCTTTGAGTTAACAATTTCAGATACTGGCCATGGCTATTGATTTTGAGAAAAATGATAACAATGAGATACCATATAAAGTCAACTCTCATTTAAATATTGCTTTGTCAAACATTATACCTTCCCTCGCCCTCGGATACTAGCAAACAAATATGAAATAGTAGATTGGATAATAGGCCACAAGTAAGGAAACACCGTAAGGAAGATGGTAGAATGAGATGAGCCGTAATTATTTTGATATATATATATATATATATAATGTTTGAAATAGACATTGCATTTTCATAGTTGGAAAGAAATATGGAAATTTATTTCTATTACGTGAAATTTTAAGAATGTACAATGTATGAAATGTAATTTTGAAGAGTGTGCAATTGTAGAAATGTACATTGCATGTTAGTATTTTGCAATGAAATTGTATTTTTTATAAAAGATTACAAGTATATCATGAAGAGGATGATTGATGCTACGGTTGGTGAAGAGGTAGGAGATATGCTCATGTAGTAAGGAACCTGCAAATAATTTTTTTTTTTTGAGAAATTAGAGGAATATATATTTATTTTAAAATGTAGAATAGCTTGTTCAAGTTGACTTCAATGAGGTTTTGTGTGAATTCTATTGTAAAGAAATTATATTGATTGAAATTGAAGTTACCTATAATATGTGATTGGAAACATTTAGTTGTAGATGCAGGTAGATTGATGGCAGACTGAACACCATTGGAGATTTATTTGGAATTGCAGATGCCTATTTCTAGATTGCCATTCTGCTCTTGCTTTTCTCAATTTATCTCGTTTGTGTATGTGGATTATACGTTTGATAGTAGATTTTATTTTAAGTAATAAATCTATAGTTGGTCGCAATCTGTATAGTGGCACATTTGGATTTGGGACTGGCAGGAATATTTTATGTATCTCCTGCAATGAATGAATTTTTGCATCTATCTCTGTGCTGTAGTTATGTAGTTTCGATATCTGGGAGTCCATCTTTTCTGTTTCAAAACAAAGAAATTGTTAGATGCAAATAGGTAAGCATTATATCAAGAATGTATATTTTGAACCATTTATTAATAATCAATAGATCAGGTTAATTTTAGTAGGTAGAAATGTTGTGTGCTTAAATGTTTATGGAGTTGATAATATTTGGAAACCTTCACGAGATGCTATATTTGGAATGCAGTGGATTTGTAGCTGTGATATCTTTGAGTCGATGTGTTCTGTGTCAAAAGATAGAAAATGTTAGAAGCAAATAGTTAAGAATTATATAACGAATTTAATAATTTAAACTATGTATTAATAATGAGTAAATTAAGTTGTTGGTAATAGGTAGAAATGATACGCTATGAAAGAAATATGGAGCTAATGATATGTGGAAACCTTTTGGAGATGTTAACATATATGTGGTCATCTGTAGTAGAAATTGAATGGAGACGTTCTTCTGCTTGTTTTCTGCAAGCAATATTTTTGTTGTCTTTCATTTTCATGAAACAGTCGAAACTGAATGCAGGGCAATTTTGGAGATTCTATAGTGAAGGGACTCTTGAAATTGCTGTGAACGTGAGGCCTTGTCGTTCAATTTTTCCAATGTCTATCGTTGCTTGTGGCAGAGTCATACCTTGAGATTTATGTATAGTCAAAGCCCAAGCCATTTTTAGTGGAATTTGCATACGACCATTTCTTTTTATTGCAGGAATCGACAAGTGAGTGGGGTTTGTTTCATCCCAAGCAGGCCTGATGTATTTTGGAAATTCAACTACCACAAATTTTGGAAGTTGTGGAGGTGAAGTTGATTCTTTGTAGAGGATGGATGTGATTTCCCCAAGGGAACCATTAACAAGCCCTGCTGAAACCCAAAGGCTGGAAGTCAACATTACTTTTTTCCCTTTGCGAAGGTAGACAATTTTCTCTAATTGCTCTTTGTCTAAAGAGAATGTAGAGTATGTGGTGTCATCTTCTGCGATTTTTCTTGCAACTGGAGTGTTTAAATATTTGATCATTTGCTTGTTATGGTCCAATTTTTGAGTGTTTTTTGGAAATAGATGCATAGAATCATGGAAAGACTATATTTCATCTTCAGACAAGAAAGAGTCTGTTCGCGTCATAAGTATGTTGTAGTCCTCAATTGTTGGATTTGCATTTCTAATGTTTTGGAGGAAATTTCTGAAGATAACTTGAGCACTGCTTTGAACTTGTTGACGAAATATTTTTTCCAATGTGATGATTGTTGTGAATGTGTTCCACAATGCAGTTCCATGACTTGTCCCTGCATATAGTGGTATGTCTTGGACAGGTGGGAAATGGCCGCGATCACCAACTAATATAATTGAACAACCAATGAATGGTAAGTTTCTCTTTAATGGAAATGCCTCATGAAGCCATTCATCAACCTAGTGAATAAGCTTAGGTCCAATGAAGCTCATTTCATCGATTAGTATGTACCTAATATGCTTAAGTTCTTCTTGAAATTTTTCAAGAGCATTGCCTTCTAATGGTGTAAGATCTTTTATTGGAAGGTGGAGAGCAGAATGGATTGTCGATGCTTGTATGTTGAATGTTGTAACACCTGTAGGGGCTAGGAGCATGATTGGTGAAGGTTCTGAGCCAGCAAGTGCTATGAGCATTTCTCTAATGCAATTTATAAGAAGGGATTTCCCAATTCCAGCAGTGCCATGTATTATCATTCGTAGAGTAGGTAAGATATCCTTCTTACTGGAGTGAGCACGAATAATATCCAGAGCTTTTTTTTGCATTGAAGATAATGAGCTAAGGCACATTAGATTATATGTATTTTTTTGAATAATGCGATGGATAGAGTGATTATTCTCAGTGAAATTTGCTCCTACTTCTTGGAGATGTAATGGAATAGTTGTATCATTCCAGTTATGGCTATCATCAAAACCACGAAGACCAAGCATTTGAATGTCATTTATGAGCAGTTCATCTATAGGGTACAAATGAGAGAGTAATTCCCATTCATTTAGGTCCATGGTTTCTAGAGGATGGAATTCTTGAGTAGTTGTGTTATCATTTGTAGGAGGATCGATATCAGATAGTGTCCGGTGTTGATGCCACGGTTTGTAAAATGGACGAAATGCTTGCCAATTTCTGATAAATTCTTCAGCAGAATTTCCTATGTCATTCGCGATATGGAGAAATGGTTTGTAAAGCATAAGTTCAACTCTACAGAAGTCAGCAGAAGAAGATTTGGTGGTTGATGGTATTGAGGAATAGCGTGGTATGATACAAATAATTGCTTGTTCGGGTCTTTGTTTCCATTTGTTTGTCTTACGATGGGGATCATATGACCATGATCTTGCTATTTCTATAAGTGATGTGGATTATAAGGGAGATGGTCGATGGATGTATATATCTATGAAGTGTGGTGATGGATGAGTGGTGGTGTTATTCTTTGGAAGGCGCATATAGATTTTTTGGCTTACATTTAAAGGGAACAAGGAGCGACTACACAATGTTAGTGGTAATTTTTGTATCATATGATAGGTTTCTTATGCTCCTATGTCACAATCAACAAGAGTTTCTGCAAGGAATTTTCGAAATGAAGATGTTTATGGGTCAACATTGGGTGAAGCGAGTACAATTCTACGTAGCATGTCATGGAATGTTTCGGATTTCTTTTCTGCTTTGGATGCATATTTCATAATATATTTCTGAACAGCATGGATTGAGAGTACTGGTTGGCAATCAATGTTCACATGCCAGATAGATAGGATGGTAGGGTTATGGGTATTTATTCGATCATCATTGCGAGTGGGAGTGTATGTTTTCTGGCCATTGGAGTCAATGAACAAGGGGGAATATGCATGTAATTCCCAAGGTTCTTTATATCGACATTCGAATGAGGAGCCTATTTCCCTGAGGCATGTGTTTTCAGTGCATTTTATGTGTCTCTCAATGCAATTTATAAGTTGGACATAATCATTAAAATGATTGTTTCTAAGAATATCTGACGTAGACAATAAGCAAGGGTCTTCTAGAAATTCATTGGCTAGAAATTATAGAAAGCCGAGGGTTCCAAGCTGATATGTATTTGTCGAAGAATTTTTTAGCACGATCAACTGCTTCTATGTTATCCCAATTAAGAGTCTCCATATCAGGTGCATTTTGTATCCAGAGGAAGCCATGGATGTGCGTTGATCCTCTATGTTGCCATTCATACCTGCGAAGGATGTTTTTTTTTAGAAAATTTTGAAATAGAAGGAGCTTGATGTATAGAGAATTATGAAAGTAATGCGGTAGAGTAGATACCTGTACCAGTAGTCTTTTTTTTGCAAGTTTTTCTCCAATATAACTTCACAAAATATTGTGAATATGTGGTGCATATGTAGCGATGTTAAGTGGGGGTTAGAGATAATGTTATCATTTCTCCATTTTTGTTGTATTGCAACATCAGGAGGTGGAATTCCTAGCATGATTGCATGAAGATCAGGCCATTTTGTATCAAATACACTTAATGTGAAGAAGAACGTTGGGCAACCGAGTTGAGGTATCATGTCTGTCAGTTCATTTTTAGCTTTGTGCCAAAAATATCTTGTGCCACGTAGAGAGCTACCGAAGCACATCACTTGTTCTGCCAATTTGTCATCTGGAAATTGTTGTAATCGGATGTTCAATTCTTGGATTGATATTGGGAATCCATCTCCGATTTTTTTTTTTACAAAGAAGCATGTTGTTGCTTGACTGCGATGATGCATCATCAGATTGTATATGTAGTAGAGGAAGCGAGGGTGCTTTCCGAATCTGTTATCGTGGTAATGCAGAAGATGAAGTGTGTATTCATGTAACTGCACTGTCTTTATTCTTGGTTGATTAGGTAGTGCAGCTCTTGTGGGGAATAGCATTGGGAAATCCATAGAGAGTAGACCTTCTATGTTGTATTCATTGATTAGGGATAAGCTTATTTGTGGCCATTGGATTATAGTAGCAGAATGGTGGTTGTATGAATGTAAATAATGTCGTATTTCTTGGATTTCTGTATTTCTATTAGGTATAGTGGGAATGAATGATGATGTATGGTGTGGGTATTGGTCTACGGAATCTTCAGTCAGGAAAATTGGTGTTTCAATTGACAGTTGAGAAGTTGGATCTGTGGTATTGGAATGGTGAAGGGATGAGGAGATATCGGTTGTGAGTTCTGGTAAGGATGATAGTGCATTGTTATCAATGCAAGCATTCCTATAGTAAGAATCATTTCTAAATTTGTATTCTAATGCGGTGAGAACTCGATGTCTACTTATAATGCAGTCATAAGCTTGATGGTCATTACTTTGACAATTAACGATTAAAATATCCAAGTCTTCAACACGTCATGGCAACATGCATGCTATTTTTTTAATGTCTTGCGGAAAGCAAATTGTGTGGCCACTATATTTATACTGGCCACCACGTGCATGTGTTACTTGGAGGATAGGGTTAACCCTAGCAATAAGCATTTCTTCTATTTGTGAAAGAGCAGCCAGGACAGGTGGTTGAAGACCAGGGTCCATGTTGTTTGATAATTAGAAATGGTGAATGTTTTTTTCAGACATGCATCTATAGCAACAATAGATTTGGTTCAACATCTGGATATGGATTCCAGGATAGGATTCAAGACAAATGGAGCATGGTGATTTAGGTGCAAGCCTATCAATTCTTGCATGGAATTCATGTTGTGCATCATTATTATGAATGTTATTGAAAGCATGTGTAATGGATGGAGGGGTTGAATGAGGTATGGATGAATTTGTTTGAGCATCATTATTATGAGCGTCATTTAAAGCATGTGGAATGGAGGCTGGTGGCGAATGAGCTTTGGATGAATTTGGTAGAGTGGTTTGCTGAGAAGATGGTTTATTTGTAAATTGGGAAAGAGAATTGCTTTCAAAGTGAGAATCGTTTGATGGAAATTTTGAATTTCCATCGTATGTTCTTGACGATAAATTTTGACTTTTCTGTTGCCTTTTTTTGTTTCATAATCTTTGTGGGCTTTTTTAGCATGATAAGCTGCACACTGACGTGCATTTATTTGTTCTTTATTTGCTGCATAGTATATTTGCACATGTTCATCATTAGAAGTAGTAGACATTTCGACAAGTTAATGCACCTACAGGAAAGAGAGATGGAGTGAAAATGTTAGTTGGGAAGACAAAAACCATGTTATTTTATGGAAGGGGAAAAAAGAAATTGAAGTTTACAATTTATTTTTGTTAATATATTATTAGAACAATGTGTTTGAAATGAAGTTTTAGTAATTTCTAGTTTTAGAGGAAGATAATAAGATGTGTAACGAGTTGATAACAATATGTTTGAGATTATATTTAAGTATTTTAAAGATGTATATGAATGTAATTAGATATGTAATGTGTAAAGTTGGTTGATTTGTTAATAGGGAAAAAGTTAAAGTATTTTGAATTACCTTCAATGAAATTATATACAATTAGATGTTTTGTTGGAAGATGTATGAGTAAAGAGTAAGAGATATGTTTGGAAAGGCATATGAAAGAATATTGTTTATAAACGTATTTTTAAAATAAGATAATACAAATTATAAATAAGGCAAGAGTACTTGTAATCATATTTATCTATGATATTAAGATTTTATTGATTGCTTGAAGGATGTTGTTGCATTTTGTTGAGAATTGCAAGCTCTCTTCTTTGACGATAACACATTTCAAGCATGGTATGTCTCTAAATGTTTCTATCTTCACTGATAGTGTGAATATGTGGTCTGTCCAGAGTGCTTTGGAGACAATTTCCTTTATTACATCACGATCCTTGGATAACAAATATAATTCCTCTGCGTTAACTCCAAGAATTGTAGTTGCTGCATCTTCAAAAGCAACTGACCAATGTGATCTTGTACATCTATCTTTAGTAAGTATATGTAATCATAGTTAGTTACTTTGGTGTTTCATTTAGGGCAATACCATGTTTTTTCATTCTTTGGAATAAGTTTATTCATGCATTTTTTCTTATCAACAATAGATGGGAATGATAGGTAGTACAGATTGTCCATGTATACTTTTTTTATTGTCCCCTTGACTTGGTAGAATGAAAGTATATCTGAGGGGTCGATATTGTAAATATCCGCAATCGTTATTTTCTTGGGTTGATGGCCAAAATAGGGTGAATATTTTTTTGTCAGTGGTGTAGAAATTGTAGTGGAACCTTATTTTCTAAACCATGATTGTAGGATATTAGCCTCTTCGATGTCAGGATCTACAATAATAATCGATCTTGTTGTAGTACCAAAATTTTTCCCATTAAATTCAGCAACATGAGTGGACTTGATTGCTATGATGGGATTATTTCCTGTAGCACATAAGTTGGAAATTTATTTTGATACTCCATCAAAATTATCTCCCCAAAAGATCGCATCCATGTTATATCTAGACATGTCTTGAAGATTTACTGTTTGTTTCATAACTTCTGAGCCATCTTTCTATGTATGGTGCTTGGATTGGAAATGCTAGTAACAATACCAAGAACATCAACAATGGAGTTGACGTTTGTTGTTCTGATATCATTGATTGATTTTATATTGAAATGCACCGTTGGGTTGGATCTTCTTTCATTGGCAACATGATCAACGGTAGATGTATCATTTAACAAAATTTCCCACTCATTGTTTAAGTGGTTTTATTTTTTATTAGCCATTTTCACATTGCCTTTTGAGACAATGTACATATTTCCAACTTGATTTTATCAAAGAAAGAATCAGCAACATTGTTGAAACATGTAATGTGTATTTCCCCGCCTTCTGTATCATAGAGGTCGAAGCCAAACACTTTACCAGGACCATATTGATTTTGAAATTGTCGAAGAGGTGTCTTTCCTTGAACATATCCTTTTATGCACCAATTTGAATGGTAAGGGTTTATTGCTTTGATTGGAATTTGGACTGGTGTAATGGATGGAGTAGGAATGTCTGAAACGGTGCAGTGCCTTTTCGACGAAGGTTGTTGTTTCGATGACGACGGATCTTCTTCTTGAGAAGTGATCGGGATACTCAGATTTTTTGGAATACCAAATAAAGGTGCAGATGTAGTACAAATTTCAAATTCTAGTAGCGTTATAGACCTACATGGTAAATGATAGTAATAAGAGCAATTGTTAGAGTGATAAGTGATATGAAGGAAATATGTAAAGTTTAAATAAGAATTTTGTAAAAAACTTACATTGATGGACCAATAGTTGGCGTAGTCCAATTTTTAACATGTATAATTGAACCTTTTTGAAGCAAGCTTCCTTCAACGAGGTCATTGTAAGCTATTGGAAGCATAAGGCGCTTCATATGTGTGACATCAGAATTGGCGGTGCGATATCATACTGTTGAAATTTGCATTGATGTAATACGTTCAAGTTCAACGATTTGTAAAAATGGTTGAATATGACTTTTCCCCAAGAGCATGGAGGAAATAGCATTCTCAATAAGATTTTTTGCCATTTTATGAAAACAAAGATAAAAGAATAATTACGATTCCTATAGAACTACATGAGAAGTTAAAGAGAGACGAAGTGGACCATTATTAGGTAGATTTAAGTTAAAAATTAATGATGTCTGTGATTGAAAAAAATATGCCTATATGTAAAACTAGTGTTTTTCCTGAAAATCATGGATGAAGCTATAGTTATTGCTTGAAAAGTTAGTTTTTGTAAATTAATATAAATTTTAATATATACAAATTATTGATAATTTGTATATAAATATTAGTTAAGTTAAAACTAATGATTATGTTGAATACAAAAAACTAAATCATAAAAATGTTGATGGTGTTAGAAAGAATTTTGTACAAAACATAGGAAAATAATATTTCTTCATTTTATTAATATGAAACTGTAATTATTATTCAAAGTCTCAAAATAAAATTTAAATTAATTCAAATAACAATGGATTTCATGACATAATTTGAATTCAACTATTTTTTTCATCTTAAATACATGTAACTTAGTAGTGAAATTTCATTCAAGCTTTAGCTTTGTACAGTAAGGTAAAACTCATTTTCTTATTATTTCTTCTCAGGTTTGAAACAAATTGGAAGGAAACTGAGTTAGTGCTAAACCCTTAACTGGGTTGAACCACCCTCCATCCAAATGTTCTAGGAAAGATCATGGATATTGTGGTGTTTCTTTTAAAAAAACAAACATAACCTTTACAAATTTGAACTATAGCCTTCATCCTTTAATGTTCCTAAGCCCAAATCTTAAACCATACCTTACACTCTTAATTATTAAATGTTAATTAATAATTTTAAACTTAAAATCATAATCATAACACTTAAACCATTAACACTAATCCTTAAACTGCCACACCTTAAGACGTTAACCAAACTCTTACTAGCTACCCTTTGAAACTTATTCACCAACAATCAACCTTATTTCTTGAAGCTCAACCCCTAACCTACAACCTTTAGTTTTTTACAATAAATCCATAACTGTAAACTAATCCTTAACCAATCATTTTCATTGGAAATATGATCTGGTCATGATGGCAACCTACGAATGAAGATGAAGACATGCGACTGTTGACATGTGTTGTCCTTGATGGCAAACCACCTGATGAAGTTATGCTTGACTTGATGGACTTAGTAAATGATGTAAATCTGATATGATATAATGTTTGTTGACAATATAATGCTAAGTGTTTTCCTTGAAGGGCAACCCACCTGATGAAGATGATGACAACTTACTTGATGAAGTTGTGCTTGAGAGAATATGTTCCTGATGAAGAAAATATGATGTTTCTACAGTGTGTACAGAAGACTATGAAGAAAGGATTTCAGAATGTACTCAAAGTATGATGAAAAAGAGTATGTCTCTTGGTATACGCGTATTGGCCTAAGGGAAATCGCGTATACACGCGGAAAGGCACGTGCCAAGTCGCGTATGGGCAAAAACGCTCAAAAAGTGCAAAACCAAGGGTAACCACCATGGTATTAACCCATTGAATTGGGTAATGATCCGCCTAAATTGACCCCGTCCAGATAGTTTTGGGCTTATGGTATTGTTTTGATCCATGGTATTGAAAAAGGGGCTCATGGTATTGACAAAGGGTAATCATATATAAGGAGAAGAATTTCATTGTGCAAATCATGAGAGTGGGTGCAAGATGTCTGAGCTTGAATGAATACTTCTCTCTGAAGTAGATCTGAATGAAAGGGTTACACTTGAAGATAAATCTGATTGGATGATGCACCAATGATGAAGGAAGGGATCTAGATCTGAAATGTATCTACTAGATCTGCTTATGGAAGGCTTAGATCTATGATGAGGCGAACATCTAGGCGAACATCTGTTGGAAGTGAAAGGGTAAATCTGAACTGAATATCTGATCTGAAGAAGTATCCTGCTCTATAATAATTGAAGATCTATACGCCACTTCAACGCGGAGGAAGCGCGTATATACGCAGCTTCAGCGAAGAGAAAGCGCGTATGCGCAATAAAATATACACTGAGTTATACGCTGGTTTGTATGGACGGAAGCGCGTATACACGCGACATCAGTGAAGGGAAAGCGCGTATGCAAACTAGGGCTTGCTGGAGCAAGGGGTATGAAATATCTGATCTGTTCTGCTGTGTTTCTGCTATCTGATCTGTGTTGATATGTATCTGTTGATGATGTATGTTCGTGCTTAAAAATATGGAAAGGGTTCCGTCTGGAAATATGATGAATTGCGGTCTGCAAGTTGTGTTCTATTGAAGTGGTTGGATCCAGTGTGAAAATGATGAAACGTGGTCCAAGGTGGTGCTGAAGGTTGTAGCTCCCTTCCAGGTGAGGCTGGTAAACGAGATCAGGGGGTAGTAGCTCCCTTCCAGGAGAGGCTGGTAAACGAGTCAGGGGGTCGTAGTTCCCTTCCAGGAGAGGCTGGTAAACGAGCGCAGGTGGGTGCCTGTGTGCTGGTCAAGTCTGCGCCAGCACATATGTTGTAAGATGTTTTCTCTATAATAAAATATTGAAGGCTGAGCAACTGCAGCGGTGGTTTTCTCCCGATTTGGGTTTCCACCTAAAAATCCTGGTGTTCATGTGTGATGCTTTGTGTGATGGTTGATTCTGTTCTTACTGCACCTGTTTACTGCTTATTGAATATCTGAAGAATGAATGATGGAATGGTTTAAGTGAAGACTTAATGACATATCTAAATCTCTGTGTATACGCTAGTTTAATAAAGGGGATCCGCGTATATACGCTAGTTTACTGAAGTAAAGTAGTGTATGGGTTTTAAGGAATGAAAAAGTAAAAAGATTTGATTATGCAGTAAATACTGATTCACCCCCCCCTCTCAGTATTTTTCCCAACAAGTGGTATCAGAGCAGGTCCTTCTGCAGAAGCTTGATCACTTGAAGGAGATATGTCACAATGGGAAAGAAGCAAAAGAAGAAGGCTACTGAAAAGGAGATATCACAGAAAACTTGTGCAGCAGAAAATAAAGAAGATAAATCAGGTATTGATAGTTGTTCTTGTGACTCACTTTCTGGTGCATGTAATGATGAAGATAGTGTAAGTAAAGTCTTGGATCTGAAGGAAGCTATCAAGAAAATTGAAGATCAACAAAGATCATTTAATAAGAGCGAAGCTATTTACAAAGAGATGATCTCTCAAATGGAAAAACAAATAGAAATGCTGAATGGACAGGTGGACAAATATCAAAGGTTTCATACTTATGCATCTAATCGAATGACAAGACTTGAAGCAGAAATCAACGAATCAAGCAAGAAGAATGAAGGACTTGAAGCTGCAATCATCTCTCTGCAAACAGATAGTGAAGCATCAAGTAAGAAGAATGAGGAACCTCTACCATCATTTGAAAAGAATAAGGGTCTTGAAGCAGAAATCATCTCTCTCAAGGAAGATCTGGAAAAATCAAAGAAGAAGAATGAAGAGCTGGAACAAACATGTGAAGAAAACGAAAATTGGCTGAAAAAGGAGATTCTAAATTTGAAGGATCAAGTAGAATATGGAAGAAGGAAAGAAGAAAGCATGACAAAGCAATGTCAAGACTTGGAGGTTGAGGTAAACATTCTCAAAGGTAAATTAGAAGAAAAGGTTAAACTTTTGAGGTTTCAAGATAGTACTAAGATTCTAAATAATATTCTTAGTAGTCAAAGGTCTCCTTCTATCAAACTTGGTCTTGGTTTTCATGAAACAGTCAAAGGAGAATCTAGTTCACAAGGGAAGGCTAATGATTCAAAGGAAGACAATGCAAAATCTGAAGTGTTGAAAGAAACAAAAGGTCAATCAACAATCATGAATTCTCAAAGGAATTCATTCAAGAACGTTGAATGTTTTAAATGTCATAATTATGGACATGTTGCAGCAAATTGCAGGAGCAGATCATTTCAGCCACAAACAAACAAATTCTACTCAGAAAGGTACTCTAGCTTCTTCAGGGGATATTGTTTTTCATGTAACAAGTATGGACATAAAGCAGCTGATTGTAAAAGGAGGAAGAATATAAATACTCATTATGATTCTTATGTTTATTTCTCTGGCCACATGAGATGTTATGCTTGTAACAAGTATGGACATGTAGAAAAAGAATGCAGGATGAACAGATTTGGGAAAGTGGACAATCTTCAGCACACAGTTGGAAAGCTCAAGCAAATTTGGAAAAAGAAGGAGGACCGATCAGAAACGTAGGGAATTCAGACCCTACTGCAGTCATCCGCTTCTGAAGCTTACTTCTCTGATTGACTGCAGGAATGATGTGAGATACATTATGAGATCTAGTAATGTATCGTCACAAGGGGAGCAATGTATGATGTCTCTCATGGTTGATTTTGATTATTCTGGTTATATGAATTTCTGACATTGCATCTGGTGTAAAGAAAAGACAGGAACAAAAGGTAAATTTGCAGGAGGAGATGAAGGTGTGAAATTTTCTATATTTCACTTTCCATACGCGGGTTCTATTCACAAAAGTCGCGTATACACGCGAGTTTCATCAGACACAGTCGCGTATGCATTGATGATAAGAGAATTTATCTGATAGCTGAAGATCTGGAGCAGAGGTCCAGGGGGAGCATCAGTCTGACTGCTGATGATTGCACTGTTAGCATTATTCTGGTTATACTCATGATGATGAAATGACATATGGGTTCTTGTGTTGAAGATTATGGATGAAGCTTGGTTGCTTTATGATGAAGAGCATTAGTTGTTGAGATGAAAGTCTTATAATTCAGAGATGAGGACAGATCATGCAGAAATTGTTGCTGATGACTTGCTGTTGAAGGTGTTTCAGATTGCACAAGTTAAGGAAGAGCACTGGTTTAGGGGGAGCAACAGGTTGAATACTAATGATTGCATTGTTGGCAATATGATTGCTTATTCTTTGGTTTTTGTGATACTCATGCTCAAATGATGATGACTTGGTACATGGTTTATTATGATGATATTTTGAGCCCTGGTTGCTGATAAGTATCTTTTGTGCTCACACATGGATGAGTTGGATGTCGTTTGATTCAGAAATAAGAATAGATCATGCAGAGTTTGTTACTATGGTTGAGATCTTTTCCCTACATATGTTACTTCATGTTAAATCTTAAAGATCATGGTGATATTGGACCACATGGATGATTGACACATATTTGAAGATGTTGTTCTGGTATGATAATCTCTCTTGGAAAGATTGTATTGATGCTGCAAAGAATCTGAAGGCTTGGTTACTAATGTGCTTATGCTACAACCGTTGGATGACACTTGAAGACACAACTACACTGTTCTATCTATCTATAGTCCAGGGAAGCATTCAAATATCCCAGAAAGAAGCTGAACACTGTCTTTTTCTCACAAGAGGATCAGATCTGGTTAAAATATAGAAGATGGTATTGGATACGCGGGTTTCCTGAAACACAGTCGCGTATATACGCGAGTTCATGCACAGAAAACCGCGTATGTCTAATTGCTGACAATTTTCTGTTTGGAGTCAGCTCTCTTCAGCACAGCTGCAGTGCTGTTTGGTATCTCTGATACTGTTTGGTATCTCTGGTGGTGTTCCAGTTCTCATAATTCTGTTTCTAATGTTTTGATGAATATGCCTTGATGATTTGTTGGTGGAAGTTTTCAGGATGCACAAAATAAGGGGGAGCCTTAGTCATTTGGAAAGATTGCTTGGTTGCACAGATTCAGGGGGAGCATTAGCTTTGCTGAGTATAATGCAGTGTTGGCATTATGATGGTTCTGAGATATGTTCTCTTTCTTGAGGACTTTTTGATATTGGTTATGAAAAGTCATATTTGTATTTGTATGAAAAGGTCTGGGGGAGACCCATGTTGTAAAATTGTAATATTCGGTCATGTAAGGACTTGTCATTTTTGTAAACCCACTTGGTTGGGTAGCTAAGTCAAATTTGTAAACCCACTTGGTTGGGTAGTTGAGTCTCATATGTAAATCCATGTGGATGGATAATTGATGTAAGTATGAGTCCTTGGTGATAGAAAGTTCATAGAGTCATGTACTTCATTGACAAATATGTTTGAAGATTCAGCATGAACTCAGGGGGAGTTTGGCCACTTCAGCACATATCAGATCTGCAGAATGTTTCGTCCACATGAGGAGAAAAGGAGGAGAGTGTTGGTTTTTGATCCGCCCTTTGCCCTTGATGTCAAAGGGGGAGAGTGACATGGTGTTTGAATGAAGAGAAGATAATGATGTCAAATATTTGGGAGAGTGACATGGTATCTATCTGCTGTGGTAACCAAACACCACCATGGTTGCCATCAAGTCCAAAGGGGGAGATTGTTGGAAATATGATGCAGAGTGTTGTCCTTGATGGCAACCCATGAATGAAGATGAAGACATGCGACTGTTGACATGTGTTGTCCTTGATGGCAAACCACCTGATGAAGTTATGCTTGACTTGATGGACTTAGTAAATGATGTAAATCTTATATGATATAATGTTTGTTGACAATATAATGCTAAGTGTTTTCCTTGAAAGGCAACCCACCTGATGAAGATGATGACAACTTACTTGATGAAGTTGTGCTTGAGAGAATATGTTCCTGATGAAGAAAATATGATGTTTCTACGGTGTGTACAGAAGACTATGAAGAAAGGATTTCAGAATGTACTCAAAGTATGATGAAAAAGAGTATGTCTCTTGGTATACGCGTATTGGCCTAAGGGAAATCGCGTATACACGCGGAAAGGCACGTGCCGAGTCGCGTATGGGCAAAAGCACTCAAAAAGTGAAAAACCAAGGGTAACCACCATGGTATTAACCCATTGAATTGGGTAATGATCCGCCTAAATTGACCCCGTCCAGATAGTTTTGGGCTTATGGTATTGTTTTGATCCATGGTATTGAAAAAGGGGCTCATGGTATTGACAAAGGGTAATCATATATAAGGAGAAGAAATTCATTGTGCAAATGAGGAGTGTGGGTGCAAGATGTCTGAGCTTGAATGAATACTTCTCTCTGAAGTAGATCTGAATGAAAGGGTTACACTTGAAGATAAATCTGATTGGATGATGCACCAATGATGAAGAAAGGGATCTAGATCTGAATTTTCTAGATCTGATTATGGAAGGCTTAGATCTATGATGAGGCGAACATCTAGGCGAACATCTGTTTGAAGTGAAAGGGTAAATCTGAACTGAATATCTGATCTGAAGAAGTATCCTACTCTATAATAATTGAAGATCTATACGCTACTTCAACGCGGAGGAAGCGCGTATATACGCAGCTTCAGCGAAGAGAAAGCGCGTATGCGCAATAAAATATACACTGAGTTATACACTGGCTTGTATGGACGGAAGCGCGTATACACGCGACATCAGTGAAGGGAAAGCGCGTATGCAAACTAGGGCTTGCTGAAGCAAGGGGTATGAAATATCTGATCTGTTCTGCTGTGTTTCTGCTATCTGATCTGTGTTGATATGTATCTGGTGATGATGTATGTTCGTGCTTAAAAATATGGAAAGGGTTCCGTCTGGAAATATGATGAATTGCGGTCTGCAAGTTGTGTTCTATTGAAGTGGTTGGATCCAGTGTGAAAATGATGAAACGTGGTCCAAGGTGGTGCTGAAGGTTGTAGCTCCCTTCCAGGTGAGGCTGGTAAACGAGATCAGGGGGTAGTAGCTCCCTTCCAGGAGAGGCTGGTAAACGAGTCAGGGGGTCGTAGTTCCCTTCCAGGAGAGGCTGGTAAACGAGCGCAGGTGGGTGCCTGTGTGCTGGTCAAGTCTGCGCCAGCACATATGTTGTAAGATGTTTTCTCTATAATAAAATATTGAAGGCTGAGCAACTGCAGCGGTGGTTTTCTCCCGATTTGGGTTTCCACCTAAAAATCCTGGTGTTCATGTGTGATGCTTTGTGTGATGGTTATTCTGTTCTTACTGCACATGTTTACTGCTTATTGAATATATGATGAATAAATGATGGAATGGTTTAAGTGAAGATTTAATGACATATCTAAATCTCTGTGTATACGCTAGTTTAATAAAGGGGATCCGCGTATATACGCTCGTCTGGTTCAGGAAAGTAGCGTATGCCTTTTAGAAGAAGGAAAAAGTGAAAGTTTTGATTATGCAGTAAATACTGATTCACCCCCCCCCTCTCAGTATTTTTCCCAACATATTAATTATAAATCCTTAAGGATAACCTAAAACTTAATCCAAATCTTAAGCTCTAATAAAGATAATGTTAAAGCCATATTCTAAAATGATAGCTTATTTTCTGAATTTGGCATATTAAATGCTTAAACAATGAAAACAAAACTTAGGTTTTTGACATTATAACAATTGTATGAAATTGATGTTTTGTCATCAATTCATGTAGTATTGAAATTTGATACCAACTATCATGTCTATATATAAAATTGGAATTTTGACCAAACTATCATATTTTTTCTCTCAAATATAGTAATCTCTCTAATGTAGTAATGGTTATTTGAGAATGGAACTAGGCAGGCAAAGCCCATTGAAATAGGAGACATTACTATTTAACAATATAGAGACAAAATCCATAATCCATAAATATAGAAGACACTATTGGTTTTCAAAATCCATAAATATGGAAGACATTATTGGTTTTCAATAAAGAAAAATGATACCACAAAATTCCCTGCATCCTTCCTTTTCTTTTCATCTCATAAAAATTTGATCGATTGTAAAGTGGTTTTGGAGAATTGGGAAGGATAAATATATGGAAGAAGAAGTAAGCCAAGCTGTCTTATATTAGGTTTACCAAACTATAAAAGTGGCACTCAAAAGAAATGTTTCAAACTACATCACTTCCTAATAACTTGCTTTAAAAGAATTGATCTGATTCACTACTCTCTTAATGTTCACTTAGTTGAACCTTAGAAAAATATTGTTTAGCTTGCATTCTAGAAGGATCATTCCCACCTAAGAATTTATAAAGTTATTGCAAAGGCAAAGTTACCTCTATGATCACTGATAATGCACACTCTATAGCACCCACTACTGTAAAGTTACTTATTTCTTTTCAAAGTGTATGATTGTTTGTAGAAAATCAAACACATAGTACAATATGAAGAAATTGTTGTTCGGTAGTTTATATGTAACCATCTCTGCTGATGGGACTTTTCCTATTGCTTATTTCAGGCTGGTTATGAATATTTATTGTGATGATAAATACTAAAATGGAGAGGTGCAAAGGAAATCTTGTCACATCTCAATGTTATCACATACGTTTGAAGATGATTTCATTTTAAAGCGGGAATGTTATCACATACGTTTTCAATGTGGTGTTTGGCAATATTCTCAATAGTGACCTTTAAAGCGGGAATACCCATCATTACAGGGGAATGAAACTAAGTAGAATGAGGGATATGATCTGGCTCATATTTTTCCTAACGTTTCTAAAATTTTACAATCTATATTGCAAACTGAATGTTGAAACCAGGAACAAAGCATATAGGCATCTCTCTACCAAAGATTACCCTGTCCTTCATTGGAAGCGGTGGACTATTATCTACTACCAATGGAGGTTACTCTGAATCATGTGATTAATAGAACAATGATTATGCCTGAAGATTTTGAATAATTGTGGACCAATTTCCAAAGGAGCAGATAAACATTGATAATGAAAGAAGGCTACAAACTGCTTAATAAAGATAATCTCGCTATAACCTTCATGTCAAGTTTCCTAAATTTTCACTCTTCTAAGCTGGAATGTTTTTTAGGACAATTATTTGAAAGTGCTAATGACCCGATCATATAAAATTAATGGACTTGAGAAAGACTCTATCTTATCCAGCAAATGGGACATGATTTTCATTAAATTGTGGATGATTTACACTCTGGTCTATAATAATAAGTATAACCTCTTGTTGGGGAACTTACGAAGCTTACTAGATATGGGTACAACCCAGTGAGTTGAATGTCTGACCCATCCGCAATACACAATGTAAATCTTCTGGAATTTGCAGAGAGAGTTGTAGTGCATGTGTATTCAAACATCAAGAGCTACAAAATCCATGCAAGTGACACTGGCCAAACATGAATTCTATAAATTTGAAATGAACATGTGCAAACACAAGTTTATATACAACTTCAGCCTGCTAAAATTTGCAGCCCAAAAATGCAACACACCAAACAGAGGTTGGTGAGAAGATCCGTAAAGGTTATTCTCTGTCCCATTGAAAAGAGAGAAATAATTTTCAGGGAGTTTTTTGAATGTGATCAAATAACCAAGTAAATATGGCCATGATTTTAATCCTACGAGACTGTAGGATAAGTATTCAGGGTATGATCAATAAGAAGTTACATAAGGAGATGGAATATTTGAAAGCAATTCTTACAAAAATTTGGGAGGTTTTGAACAAATTCTCCTTCTATAAAGCCTACAACATACCCAGAAAATTCAACAGAAAGGTGGAGACATAGGAAAATAGAGGTTGTCTTGTTGGTACAGGGAAATCAATTCTCAATGAAATTGAAGTTTGCAAGTAAATATGGCCATGATTTTAACATGTGAAAACACAAGTTTATACACAACAATAGGTGTTGAATATACTCGATTGTAAAAAAGGATCAAACAGATGATTTGCAACCCAAAAATGCAACACACCAAACAGAGACTTAATGGTTATTTGAGAATGGCACTAGGCAGGCAAAGCCCATTGAAATAGGAGACATTACTGTTTAACAATATAGAGACAAAATCCATAATCCATAAATATAGAAGACATTATTGGTTTTCAAAATCCATAAATATGGAAGACATTATTGGTTTTCAAAATCCATAAATATGGAACACATTATTGGTTTTCAATAAAGATAAATGATACCACAAAATTCCCTGCATCCTTCCTTTTCTTTTCATATCATTAAAAGTTGATTGATTTTAAAGTGGCTTTGGAGAATTCAGAAGGATAAATCTATGGAAGCAAAAGTAAGCCAAGTTGTCTTCTATCAGATTTACCGAACTATAAAAGTGGCACTCAAAGGAAAGGTTTTAAACTACAGCACTTCCTAATAACTTGCTTTAAAATAATTGATCCAATTCACTACTCTCTTAATGTTCACTTAGTTGAACCTTAGAAAAATATTGTTTAGCTTGCATTCTAGAAGGATCATTCCCACCTAAGAATTTATAAAGTTATTGCAAAGGCAAGGTTACCTCTATGATCACTAATAATGCACACTCTATAGCACCCACTACTGTAAATTTACTTATTTCTTTTCAAAGTTTATGATTATTTGTAGAAACTCAAACACATAGTACAATATGAAGAAATTGTTGTTTGCTAGTTTATATGTAACCATCTCTGCTGATGGGACTTTTCCTATCGCTTATTTTAGGCTGGTTATGAATATTTACTATGATGATAAATTATCACATACGTTTGGAGATGATTTCATTTTAAAGCGGAAATTTTATCACATACGTTTGCAATGTGATGTTTGGCAATCCGCTCAACAACAACCTTTAAAGCAGGAATACCCATCGTTACAAGGGAATGAAACTAAGTAGAATGAGGGATATGATCTGGCTCATCTCATTCCTAACGTTTCTAAAACTATACAATCTATATTGCAAACTGAATGTTGAAACTAGGAAAAGAGCATATAGGCATCTCTCTACCAAAGATTACCCTGTCCTTCATTGGAAGCAGTGGACTATTATCTACTACCAATGGAGGTTACTCTGAATCATGTGATTAATAGAAAAATGATTATGCCTGAAGATAACCAAGTAAATATGGCCATGATTTTAATCCTACGAGACTGTAGGATAAGTATTCAGGGTATGATCAATAAGAAGTTACACAATGACATGGAATTGAAAGCAATTCTTACAAAAATTTGGGAGGTTTTGAACAACTTCTCCTTCTATAAAGCCTACAACATGCTCAGACAGTTCAACAAAAAGGTGGAGATGTAGGAAAATAGAGGTTGTTTTGTTGGTACAGGGCAATCAATTCTCAATGAAATTGAAGTCTACAAGTAAATATGGCCATGATTTTAACATGTGCAAACAAAAGTTTATAAACAACAACAGGTGTTGAATGTACTCGACTATAAAAAAGGATCAAACAGATGATTTGCCTTTGAATATCTATAAGACTTGGAAAGGTCTATAAATATTTATTGGTATAATAGGCCATATCTTGTTTATTTCTGTGGCTAATGTTTACATGGATCCAGTATGATATAAACAAATACACATAGCTCCATTTCAATGGGTAAAGATATTTTCTAATTTCTTATTTCATTTATTCTTGGCAACTTGGCTCTTGACTATGAAATGAGATATAATGGATGTTTAAGAGATTGAGTAATTATATAGGTGTTGATAGAGAAATATGTGTAACAGGAAATTAGTTTTCCTATTTGATAATATGTTCACATGATGATGTAGCATACAAAAAGCACATGGATCCAGTATGATATAAAGAAATACAGATAGCTCCATTTCAATGGGTAAAGATCTTTGCTAATTTCTTATTTCATTTATTCTTGGTAACTTGGCTCTTGACTATGAAATGGGATATAATGGATGTTTAAGAGATTGAGTAATTATATAGGTGTTGACAGAGAAAGATGTGTAATAGGAAATCAATTTTCCTGTTTGATAATATGTGCACATGATGATGGAGCATACAAAAAGAACATAGTTGTTTTATTTGGTAAAGCTAGCTAGAAGATTTTAGCTATATGTCCTGTACTATGCTGTAAATTTCCACAAAGAGTTTTTAGGCAAATATACTGATGGTTCAAACATGGGGATTTTCTTATTGTTTCTTCTCAGGTTTGAAACAAATTGGAAGAAAACTGAGTTAGTACATCCCCTGGCTTTACATCCATTGAAACAAATTGGAAGAAAATTGAGTTAGTACATCCCCTAGCCCCAATTGAAAGGTTTTCATTTTATTTGACAATAATAATGTTGCATTTTATCTATGGTGGAATAGTACCCAAAATCTAACCTTCACTCATTCCATCCACAAGGTCTCAAGTGTTCTGTGTTGCAGTCACCCTAGGAAGAACAAATAACGAGAACAAAAGGTACTAAGAAAACAAAACAGGAAAAAATTGGACATATTTGAACCATGATTCAAATTTCAAATCAAATAAGCAGAACATAAATATACATGAAAATGAACTTCAGCCTGCTAAAATTTGCAGCCCAAAAATGCAACACACCAAACAGAGACTCTAGCACTAAGCATAAATAAAAACAAAAGCAATAACTAAATTGAAGCTATCCAAAACCAACAGTTCCATGAGGTTACTATCATTAGCACTGGACAAGTATAAGAAATTCCCCTGAAAGTAAACATCAAGAGCTAGAAAAGCCATCCAACTAACACTTGCCAGACATGAATTCTGTAAATTTCCAATGAACTTGTGCAAACACAATTTTATACACAACAACAGGTGTTGAATGTAGTTAAGTTATTAAAATTATCAAACCTAAAAAAAAAAAAGCAATAACTAAACTGAAGCTACTAAGAACTTTCAAGACCTTATCTGACTGAGAATGGTCGTTGGGGCCAACCCAATAATACCATCTTTCTAGAACCAACAGTTCCATGAGGTTACTATCATTAGCACTAGACAAGTATAAGATACAAATGACCATAAAATTCCACTCACATAGACAAACAAGTCCCTGGTCAGAAATTCTAACACTCTGCAAAAGCCAAAGTGCAAAATGTGGGACAGAGAATGACCCAAGTCACAATACCATAAACTTCAGTAATAATTGATGATGGCGTGCATCAACTCAGCAAAATGAAAAAAAACTATGGTCTAAACTTCATTTCAATTGACCAGATATGGCAAGAACTACATTAATGCGCCCAAATTTTAGCTACGATAAAGGATGGACACCAACTGCTTTGACCCCTCGATTAAGCACAAACAATCCCAATGGGAAGGGAAATTCTCCAAATCACATACATGTACTTGGTAGACCTCTATCAGCACATTCCTCAATAGTAAATACTAAATATATAGTACTATAACCTTTGCAGGCCCTTAAACAAAAATACAGCTGTACAAACAGAATCATCAACTAAATGGAATAAGAGAAAAGCAATAAAAGCAATGCTTAAGATCATATAGGTCAGCACCCATGTGTATGCATCGAAAAGGAAACTACAGATCTGCTCTTCATAGATTCCCTGAGAATCCCCAACAAAAAGTAACAATGGAGGAAGAGAAAGCGAAGGGACCGAAACTGAACAAAGAAAATGAGCAATCTTCTTTATGTGAAGAGAAGGTTTCCAATTTAGAAATATGCAGACTGAACGGGTGCTGAATGTAGTTAAGTTATTAACATTATCAAACCTAAAAAAACACTCACATAAACAAAAAATCCCCTGGTTAGCAATTATAACACTTTGCAAAAGCCAAATTGAAAAATGTGGGACAGAGAATGACCCAAGTCACAATACCATAAAATTTAGTAATAATTGATGATGGCGTGCATCAACTCAGCAAAATGAACAAAAACTATGATCTAAACTTCATTTCAATTGACCAGATATGGCAGGAACTACATTACTACGCCCAAATTTTAGCTACCATAAAGGATGGACACTGAACACCATATGCAGACTGAACGGGTTATGAATGCCATACCTAATAGCAGTAACCAGCACTAGAGGCAAACTAGAATAGACTGCAACAGTCAGCAACACTCACAGGAAAACTAGAACAGACGCAGTAGTCAGCAGCACTCACTTAGTAGCAAGTTTCTTCAGTTCTTCATTGTAACAGAAAACAACAAATGGGATAGATAAAAAATGAATAAAAGAAATACATTTAAAAGACAATCTGAAAACTACCAGAACAAACTAATAATTGCCAATCTTACTGCTTGTTCCAACTGCAGCTGCAGCTCTCCCTCCTCATTCTTCCAGCTGCCCCTTCTCTACAACAAATGCGGCTCTGCAGCAAATGACTGACTGATAAATGTTGGAAATTTCATATTAAGGTTTTTGGTTATGTTTTTTTTCTAACTGTTTTATATCTATGGCTCAGCTTTCTTCAATCATCTAACAAGACATCTGACGATCAGCAATAGTACACATAGGCAGGTAGGAAAGTTATTTTCAAATAATAGCGCCTTATGGCGTAATAATAGATTGGAATACAAAGAATATAAAAAATTGTCCTTTTTATTTAAATCTGAGGGTGCATCGAGATTTGAACCTAGGTTTGAGTTGCTACCCAGGTTGGTGGGAATAAATCATGCCTTAAATTACTTCAAACTTTCATCAATAGTTGTATATTGTATCGAGGTTGTATGTTTGTTCATGTTTTAAAATAGATTAGTGGAACAAGTGAATATGGAGTACATTCTACTACCAGATCACATACCACTACCAACTCTAATCAAGCAAGCATGCCATATCTAGACAGTGGCATATTCGGTAGTGGAGCAAGGTAAATTAAAACATGTGAGTAAATGCATGGAGAGATGTTTTTCTTTCGATTTATCTCAGGATTCTGCCATAGGTAATGGTAAAGAATATGGTAGTGTAGGGAATACGGGTCGATCAGAGACACAATATTATCCTCAATATGGTCAAAATGATCATGGAAGGATAAATAAGGTGGTAAAACTAGTGGATAAAATAAAATTTCTCATTTTTGGGGTGGATGTATATTGGGACAGAGTGGAAGGTATTAAGCAAAGGGTTTGTATTAGGGAGTGGAAATTTTCTTAGATTAATGGTGCATATGTGAAGGGTTTGAAGGGTTTGGTTGAGAGAAATGGGGTTTCCATCTTGAATTACTTGTCAAAAGTCAACATCCTTTTTAATGGGTGGTATTGTTGTTATATTTTCCACTCAATGGATGTGTAGAAAATTGCAGCGATCCCTTGGGTCAGAAGGTGGGGATTCTAGACATTACAACATTGGTATTTGGGTTTCAATATATTCAAGGAATTTATGTAGATAAAAGCTTTATGGGTTAAGCTTCTCAGTCTCCTGTTGGATTTTTGGTCTAACAAGGTTATTGTGGCGATAGCAAATTCCATTGGAATTTTTTTTACATGGAGGGAGGGAGTTTGGGTATTTTGGATAAAAAGATATATTGGGTGTTTGTAGAGGTGGATTTATCCAGGGCCTTAGCTATATAGATTGAGCTTTATTAAGGTCCCTGTTCATTCATATAGAGGGTCGATCACTAGGAGTTTCCTTTTCGTTGCTTGGGTTGTCACGCTATGGGACACCTAATTGCCACTTGTCCAAGGAGGCTTGTGGATTCATGTTTGCTGAATGGTCATAAATTTGATTCCACACACATATATCATGGGAATGCTCATAAGGAATTTTTTCATAAATGGTATTCAACAAGTAATGTGGTTCTAGGTACTTCCCCAATTGTTCCCCTTTGAAATTTTGTTGGAAATTATGTTAATGTTTCTTAACAATGTGGGAATTTACCATCAAGTGGGATTTTGGATAAAGGTCATGGTCTTTTCTATGCTTGTGTGAACCATGTTATTCAAGAGGGAAGAGAATTTTCTTCCTCTCATTTATCCTCAGCTTTAAAATCTAATATGAAAGCTATTTTTTCCCCCCTTGTGCCATAGATCCTACCCAGTGGTCCCTGAATTTGTCTCAAAGATGGGCTCTCACCAAGAGATGGTAAATTTTCAGCTTTCACCTATCTGGTTTGGGTCATTATCTGGGAGGCATGATTCACCAAATTCAGTTGATTCGGATGTCAAGTTCCTAGACAATACCATGCTTGTTGAGCTAGAACCACTAACCATTGAAAATTCCCTTTTCCCTTTAGAGGAGAAAATATTAGCCTTGGCTCCAGGAAAAATGTGACCATTAGGAAGAATAACAGGCAAGGATTTAAGGTGTATTCTTTATTTCCCATAACATCTACTATTATCTCTTCATATCAAGAGGCCAAGAGAGATCCATTACTATTCCAATGTGAGAAAACAATTTCTGATGTTTCTCATTCATGGGTCCTTAGTGGTATTTCACTAGTTTAATTCATTACTCCATAATCATTCTCTCCATCAAAAGTATGGATTTGGGGATTGCCCAAAAAAGGCATTGTCTTCAACATCTTATAAATGTGTAGAAGTCTACACTCATCATAATACATGAGACCATGGTATCTCGGGAGAAGGCATGGGAATGCTTACTAAAAAATTGTCATGGATGGTATGTTTTTGCTACTAATGCTACTGGACATTCGGGGGGTCTGGAAGTTTCTTAGGATCCACGTGTTAGTAATATTCGAGCACATAACTCTTATGCAGGAATCACTTTTTCTAGTTTTCTCATGGGATCTAATACCTGCATCCATATCCTTAACATGTATGCCTCATCTGCTGCGAAAATGGATTTTCAGAATCACATTGATAGTTGTTGCCTGTAGAAAATGAGTTCCCTAATTCTTGATGGAAATATTAATTTAAAGTTGCTGGTTGATGAGGTTTGGGGCATCAAGGGTAATATGGGTGTGATGGGTGAATATTTCAAGTTTTTTCTTTCAAGCAATTTTCTAATGGACATTACTCATGATCCGAATAGGAAAACTTGGAGGAATGTTTATGTCAAGATTGAAGGGATCTCAAAGAATTTGGAACTATTCTTAGTGAACGTCAATTTGGTCGAAAAGTTGGACAACATTTGATCTTGGGTTTTAAATCCTAATTTGTTGGACCACGACCCCGTATTTCTGCAATGGATAGGATTTTTTGTTCAAAATGGATATCCCTTCAACTTAACCATTCTTGGTTAAAGGATATGGATTTTGATGGGATTTTATGGGAACCTTGGAACATGTGTTAATTTTTTAGGTTATTCTATTTTGTTTCAATTACTTCATCCCAATTCAATTCTTCATTAACAAATTAATCTGATTAAAAGAAATGTTTCCAATCATAAATAGTAACTGAAGATAGAACAATATAAGAAATGAAAAAGGAGACAATAACACAACCAAAATATACACGATATTGGTAAAATACCAAGGGAAAAAACCACAGCGAGGGGGAACCCTTTCAAATATTCTTCTTATTATATTGTCATAAAATGTTTCAACGGAGAGTAAAATGATCCCAATACATAATATTTCAGCAGATATATACCCAATACAAATCAGAAACTTATTTTTAGAAACACTTTACAGCAAAGAGAAACCTTCCATGCATCAGACAACTATAGTCAACTGTGATCAACTATCAAACCCTGGATCACAACCCCAGTCGCATTCATCAAGATATTTTACGTATGATTGTAACTTCCTGGTTTCTCCTTGAGATATTGTATGTTAGATATTATGACTTTTGTAGTCGCTCCCTAAAGAACTTAAAGTTTGCAACTAAGGAAGAATTTACCCAAACTTTTCTCAAACCCTAGGTGCACCCTTCAAGTAGATGTGTGAGAGACCTTTCCTCCTAGTCCCTCTTTGAGGAGCTCCAAGAAAGTGACTATGGATGAAACCTTCTAGATCTACCTCAAAACCGTGGTCTCTCCCTTCAAGCTATAGTGTGTGTGACTTTGGCTTCTTGGTCTCACTTTGAGACACTATGTATGATCGACTGAGGTTGATAACTCTAAGTGGCATGAATGTGACTGGAAAACATAAACCCTAGAAGCATGTGAGCCTCAGACTTGTAATTTCAAGATCTTGCACAAACTTCCTTTTTCATACCTATGTGAACTAAAACAATAAAATAGGAGAAGGGATTTCTTAATGAATGTGTTCAAATGAACTTGAGGTCTCTTCTATTTATAGACTTCCATGAGGGTCCACTTGGAGTTAAGGCTGACCTAACTAATTGTACATGTGTATAGGGCCGAACTAATCCAATGTTCATGAGAGAGTTAATAAATTCAAAATCAAACTTCTTCTTGTCCAAATGAGGTGATCTTTAGGTCTATTATGGTCCTCTCAAATAGAGGAACTCAATCCAATCATCATCTCTGTAATCTGAGTTATCCAAGGTGGAATTTTTCCCTAGTTACAAAAATTAACACTCCCTCTCAACTAGGTATAATTCCATGTGTCAATATATGTTTTTTAATCATCACAACATCCTGTCATGTTGTAATATTCCAAAATAGGAAAAGTAGCAATATGGAACATAAAACTAGAAATAGAAATGAATATCAATAGATAAAAACATGAGACAATCATAGAGACATTCCATTATGTTTATTAGCATGAAATAAGTACAAATTCTGGACGAGAAGGTCACAAAATCTAGGTAAACAAGCCTCGCATAAGCCAATACATAAAAATATGAAATGCTGCTACTATATAGAATGCCAGAATGATATGAATATGCAGTCTATAAGTGAATAGCTGTAGCTGGAGAATAGAAATATATATCTCATAGCTGATACAATACTCCAAAAATGTCATGAATAGAGATCTAAGCTCCCTAGCACTCTTCCAAGAGAACCCATCATGGGTTTCCAGAAATACCCAAAATACAAAGTGATGAAATGCAGCCCTAGGGCTGAATAATTTATACAACTAGATAATTGATAGGATGTGGCGAATATGATGTAGAAATGGATGAAAAATCCTCCAATAGATCTCTTGGGTGAATGGTTTCTCCCCTCACTAGAAATCTAACTCACCAAATGGGCACTAAACCCTCCACTGCAACTGCTCAATAAAATAATGCAGTTTCTGAGGAAAACTGTGTTTTAGGGGATGGTAGCAGCTTGGCCTAATGCCAAATGACTAAATTATGCTCAAGGACCCTCCTTGCTAGCCTCCCAGGTGAATGGTTGCTCCTTCCACTAGAAAACAAGCTCAGAAACTGACCCTATCAATCCTCCACTACCTCTACCCTACAAAACAAGACCACCCTAGAGGAAACTGCGCTGTGGATAATGGCTTAAGCTTGGACTGATGTCGGATGGTGGAAATGTAGCTCAATATACCTCTCTTGAGTAGGCACTCAAATTCCCCTAAGGATGAGGGTGGGATCCCCACTCGGTAACACCCTTGTGCTAAACATCACATCATACTCCGCTAAACATCTAAAGCATGCAAATAGTTATACAAGACCAATACAATATCAATAATCATAATGCCTTCTATGGCTTCCATCCTCTTCCTTATATGCTTGGTGTGCTTCCTCATCTTGGGTCCCACTCATTAAATAAGGTACTCTCATGCATACACTCCTCCTCTATGACTATGTTGTCCTCCATTAATCCTCAACTATCTCCATAACAACATTGTTGATTTGGTCAACTTTGACCCTATCCACATGCTTTATTCCTCGTTCACACCTCTGGGTGCTTTATACAGTTGATACAATGAACCACATTCACATGATAAGTGGTTTTTATTCCTACTAAATATATTTATGGGTCTCTCCACCCATTTATTCACCTATCTTTTTATCAAAAGAAAAAATTAATATTCCAACTAGATGAAAGCTAATTAGGAATTACCCATGTTTTCGTCATGCCTTGACCATCTCTACTCAAATATATCTACTAAAACATTATCAAAACTAAAATAATAAGAATTAGGCAGCATTAGATTCCACCCTCTATCTCATGGGGTAGTCACATATTTCAACCCCATATCGAGAAAGAGGATATCGTAACTCACAGGGGAGCATACCTCAACCCTAGTATCACATCAGGGAGCTCATTCTCAAACCGAAACCATGAAGGGGAGAAAATATCAACCTGATCCTATTGCCTATTGATCTTCCCATCAATGACCATCATGTGTCATGAGGTAGAACACCTGCATCATAATTTCCTTGGGTTGTACACCCAAAGTACACTCTAATCTCATTGGCCAAAAGAGGAGCGGTATTCTCAACAATATTGACTTGTGGGTATGATTCCAACTTGGGTATACTCAACGTAAACCAAATAGGGGAGAACCATATCCAACCCTATGTAGATATGGGAGAAGCATCTCAACCCTTTGGGTAATATATAGAGATGATACCCTATTTTCTAGAGATCCCTCAACCCCAGGAGCCCTCTAACTCAATTACTCACCCTGGGAGCTCAACAAGGGGGAAGAGTTGGCTCTATGTCCGTGATCATCGCTACCCCTTATCAGGACGGGCCACATCCATCTGTCTAAGCTGATCTTTAAAGACCAATAATTTTCCTTTCAGTAAATATTTGGTGATAATATCTGCAATTTTTACATCTGTCAATATGTGATGGAGTCTACCTTCTCCTCTCTGCACCATGTCTCGAAGGAAGTGATATCGAATTTATATGTGCTTGGAATTTTCATTAAATACAGGATTTTCTTCCAGATGGATCCCGCTCTTGTTGTCACAATATATCACTCTAGTGACTACGATATTCTCAAATATGTCTCTAAATATCTTCCTCAATAAAACATTTTCACTATTATTCATGCTAGTGGTAATATACTCTACTTCAGCAGTGCTCAATGCTACAGAATTCTATTTCCTTCTCATCTAGGGTATCATGGAAGATAGAAGACTAAAACAACATCTATATGTACACTTCTTGTCAATAACATTTCCTTCCCAGTCAAAATCAGTGTATCCATGAAGTTAAACATCTTTGGTGGAATACCCCAGATGAAGTGTGACCATCCCACACAAATATATCAATATATGTTTGGTAGTGATCCAATGTGCATGGAGGGGTTTGGTCATGAATTGACTCAAAATGTTCACTGCGTAGAATATGTTTGGATGGGTTTTCATAAGGAACATAAGAGCTCCAATCAATTGTCTATACTCAGATGGATTTGCCAATTCGGGTCCTGCAATTTCTCCACATAACTTCTTTAAGTTCATTTCCATCGGAGTAACCATGGATTTGCATTCTGTCATTCCAAATCTTTCTAGCAGCTTCACAACGTATTTTCCTTATGAAAGGAAAATCTCACCAGGCCTTTGCCACACCTCAAGGCCTAGAATGTAGTGCATGAGTCCAAGGTCCTTCATCTCGAATTTAATGGCTAGCTACCTCTTACACTCAATCATTAGAGGCTCACTACCTGTTAAGAAGAAATCGTCAACATATAAAACCAAAATCAATGACAGACCTTGGACTACCTTGAAGTAGAGGTTGGGATCAACGTTGCTTCTAGTGAATCCCAAATTCATTAAATAACTGTCAATGCGAGCATACCAAGCTTGGGGAACTTGCTTCAAACCACAGAATGCCTTCTTCAACTTTCAAATAGAGGAAAATTTTAAGGATGGAAAGTTATCTTAAAGTTTAAAATCATTGGGGAATCTTACTAGTCCCTAATATGAGAATTGTAAAAATGTTTAGTGATATTTTGCAAAAATATTTATATTTATAATTATTTTATAATATTCTATATAAAATTTTGACTATTTTTTTAGCTAAAATAATTTTGTACTATAAAATTTGGGCGAATAAATTTTAGAAAAAACTCGAGATTGGAGAACCAATTTTTTGACCCCAATCCATTAACCCTGGATTAGAACATAACTGTAGTTCCCTTGACTAGGTCTACAAAATACCAGGGGCCGAAAACCATCGTACCCCAAAACCATGTGCAAAATCATGCACAAAACATGGATGGGTCACTTACACCAAACTCAAATTTCGCCGAAGTGCTGCCGAACCCCAACAGTGGAGGCTTCCTCCCCCCTTGTGACCCCCCTACTACGCCCGGCGCAACGTACAATGCATGGGGCTAGTCGTGGAAAGAATATAACACATACCCAACGTTCTCCAACTTGCTATTTTCTTTCCACAGGGGACCACAAGAGAGCTTAGTCACTAGGCCAATTCTTCAACACCCATTGTTTCTCTACACCAAGAGAACTTGTGAGTGCTCACAAACTTAGTTTAATGCATCTGCAACATTCTTCAAAGTGTCCACCTTTACCAGCAACACCCTTTTAGCTTCAACCATATATCTCACAAAGTGATATTGAACATCAATATGCTTTGTCTTTGAATGATAAGCATGGTTCCTAGCCAAGAAAATTGAACTTTGGTTATCACAGTCTATCATTATAGCTTGTTGCACCAACCCCATACTTGAACATAATCTCTGCAACGAAACTTCCTTGCTTGCATGAGTGGCTACCATGTATTCTGCCTCTGTAGTTGAAAGAGCCACTACAGACTGTCTCTTACTCATCCAATTGACTGCACCTCCAAATAGGCTAAACATATACCCACTTGTATATCTTCTTTGGTCCAGATCTCCAGCCCAGTCTTCATCAACAAAACCATGAATGTCAACATTCTTTGGCAATCTTGGTCTTCCACACAGTAGCACAAGCCATAATCACCAGTGCCACGTAAATGTCTGGCTTTGCTTCAACTGCATCCCGATGCTCCTTCCCTGGGTTTGACATAAACCTGCTCAATACTCCCACTGCATATGCAATGTCTAGTCTATTACATACCATTGCATACATCAGAATACCCACTACACTTGCATATGGAACATGGGACATATCCTCCTCTTCTTCTTGTGTCTTGGGACACTATTTAGTAGAAAACTTTACACCTACAGGAATAGGAACATTCACCAGTTTAATATCTTGCATATTGAACCTCTACAATATAGTCTCAACATATTTCCTCTAGTTTAACCAGAGCTTCCTCTTTTCCTGATCTCTCTTAATTTCCATGCCCAAAATATAGTTTGCAGCACCAAGATCCTTCATGTCGAATTTGGAGAACAGCTGGGTCTTCAAATCTCGGATAATTTCTTTGTCATTTCCAATCAGCAACATATCATACACATACAAGACCAAATAAATAACATGGTCACCAATTAATTTAAAATAAACACAGTGATCCTCCTTGCTTCTATTGAAGCGAACTCCCCGTATATAAGTATCAAATTTCTGATACCACATCCTTAGTGACTATTTTAACCCATACATAGACTTCTTCAACCTGCACACCAGTTCTTTCTTACCCTTCACCATAAATCCTTCAAGTTGATTCATATAGATCTCCTCTTCTAGATCCCCATGAAGAAATGTTGTCTTCACATCCATATATTCTATCTCAAAATCAAATGTAGCAGCAACAGATAAAAGTAATCTAATAGAAGTAACTTTGGCAATAGGAGAAAAAATATCACCAAAATCAATTCCTAGCACTTGGGAATAACCTTTTGCTACCAACCGAGCTTTGTATTTCTCCACCTTACCTTCTACATTCATCTTCTTCTTAAACACCCATTTTCTGCCAATGGGCTTCCTTCCAGCCGGAAACTCCACCAGATCCCGTGCCTCATTTTTGTGCAAGGATGCCATTTCATCAACCATGGCCTCCTTCCAGGGTTTTCCATCCTCTGAATCTATTGCCTCCCTGAAAGTTCTGGGATCATCATCATTTATAGTTAAGGAAAAAATTGAATAGAAAGCAGATGGACTATACCTTTCTGGATGCCTTCTTTCCTGAACTAATCTTCTCAAAGATGGAGTTTGTGGCTCTTCCTCTTCTAAATCTTCTTCTACTGTAGAGTCTGATTCATCCTCCTTTAGCTCAAACTCTATCTTCTCAGGTTCCTTTGGTAGGACTTCATGTGTAACAACATCTTTCACCTCTCTAAATACCACATCTCAGCTATACACAATCTTCCTTCTTTTTGGGTTCCAAAGCTTGTAACCCTTTAAACCATCCTTATACCCAATAAAGATGCACCTTTTAGATTTATTATCCAACTTGGTCCTTTTCTCCTTTGGAACATTTACATATGCATCACATCCAAATACCCTTAGATGTGAAAGAGAGGGTTTCTTACCAGTCCATACCTCATGTGGAGTCTTATCCTCCAACGCTGATGAAGGTGATCTGTTAACTAAGTAACATGCAGTCTCCACTGCCTCTGCCCAGAATTCTTGTCCTAACCCGATACCATTGAGCATGCTTCTTGCCTTTTCCATCAGTGTTCTATTCATTCTTTCTGCAACTCCATTTTGCTGAGGTGTGTATGGAGTAGTCTTCTGTCGTGCTATACCACACTTCTTACGGAACTCTTCAAATTCCTTCTTGCAGAACTCCCCACCATTATCTGTCCTCAATGTCTTTATCTTCTTCTCTGTCTGGTTTTCCACCAGAGCCTTAAATTCTTTAAATTTGTCAAAGACTTCAGATTTCTTCCTCAAGAAATATATCCATGTATTCCTTGAGAAGTCATCTATGAATGAAACATAGTACACAGACTTTCCTAGTGATGGAACTAACACAGGTCCAAACACATCACTGTGCACAAGTTCTAATATCTTGTTCGCCCTCTTAGCACCAGAAGGAAAAATCACCCGATTCTGCTTCCCATATACACAATGTTCACAGAAATCGAAATCTAGAGAGCAATTAGACATACCTTCTACCATACCATTTCTATGTAGTATCAGAAGGCCCTTCTCTCCAATATGTCCAAGCCTTTGATGCCATAGCACGATCTTTTCTCCAGAGACAGCTAGGATTTCCGCTCCACTTTCATGAACCACATAACTATTACACCCATCAATAACAGTGCTACCTTGTAGCTTGTACAGAGTTCCAGTCTGAACTCCCCGCATTAATACAAGTGCTCCCCGAACAATCTTGCAGGGATCTTTCTTGAACATTATTTTTACACCTGCATCATCCATCTTGCTTACAGAAATCATATTTCTGGCCAATGCAAGAATATGCAGAACACCAGGAAGTGTTCTAATCCTTCCACCTTGCGGCTTGACTTGACATTTCATGTCCCAGATGATTTTAGCCTTCCTATCATCCTAGGAAGACATTACCATCATATTTCTCATACTTGTAGAACCACTCCCTATGGGGAGTGATGTGAAAGGATGCACTTGAGTCAAATCAACCATGACTCATGATCTACATGTGTTTGAAGAAGAAGCCAAATTAGCATCCCACCTTCATCGAGGTGGTTTTGCCTCTGCAGAAGGAGCATCATTAGATCCCTTTCCTTTCTTAGGAGCTTTAGATCTGCACTCCCTTTTGTAGTGCCCTTCCTTTCCGCATTTCCAGCATACCTTTACAAACTTTCCAAGAGATTTAGATCTCCCTCTAGATTTCGATCTCCCTCTCAAAACCTTATTCTTGTTTCTGTTTTGGGACCTTCCTCATACAGATAAGGCATCTACATTATGGCCCTCCATATTTCTCCGTCTCATTTCCTCCGATAACAAGGCTGAGACAATGTCATAAAAATTCAAGGTAGTTGTATTGCTACCTATTACAATAACTAGACTATCCCACGAGTTTGGTAGAGAACACAAAAAAGTGATGCACTTATCTTCATCTGAGATTTTAATATCAACAGATGACAGCTGACTTACCACGGTGAACGTCGGATGCTAAATCTTAGAAGTCTCCATCCTTCATCCTCGGGAGAAATAGCTTTTTGCAAGAACAACTTATTCACTAGAGACTTAGATTAATCTGAAGTCCCAAGTTTTCCTGATTCTTGTGCTTCCCGGACCACATTCAACAATACTAAATACGAGACACACAACCCTGAGACACACAAACCGTATTGTGCTCTTAGCCTTAGATCCGATTTCTTCCAGTCTTCATCTGACATTGCCATTGGTTTAGTACCTGGATCTACCATGATCCACTGATCTTTATCCACCAGCAGATCCTCCATCTTGAGCTTCCACAACTCAAAACTTTGACCATTAAATTTCTCGATCTCTATCTTTCCACCACTCACCCTCTTCTTTCACCACAAGAATCGATCCCACAGATCTCCCACTAAACAGGGTCTACCTCAAGCCCGAGAAAAAAACCCTCAGCAGCAAAGGCGTCCCCTTGAAGCTGAAATAGCTCTGATACCAAATGTAGGTTTTAACCCTGAACAGAAATTAACTACACACTAATCTTATAACAGAAAATAAGCAATAGCCAGAGCATAAAACATAAAACAAATAAACACAGAGATTTTCCCCTGGATCCAAAATTGGGACGACCAGCTTGATTTTTCATTATATTCCTTTTAGTGTTACAACACATATATATACATGCCGAAGCATACATAGACCCCAATCCATTAACCCTGGATTAGAACATAATCGTATTTCCCTTGACTGGGTCTACAAAATACTAGGGGTCGAAAACCATCGTACCCCAAAACCATGTGCAAAATCATGCACAAAACATGGGTGGGTCCACCTATGAGTGGGTCTACACACCAAAAAAAAATTTGTGGGGCGCTGCCCCAGACCCCAACAGTGGGGGCTGCCTCCCCCCTTGTGACCCCCCTACTACGCCCAGTGCAACGTACAGTGCGTGGGGCTAGTCATGGAAATAATATAACACATACCCAACAGATTGGAGAATCAATTTTTGGGAAAAAACATGGAAAATTAGCCCACTTGTGAATATTAGCCCCTGAAAGTTTCCCTGTTGCAAACATGTGTTCCTCGTTCCTCTACTTAAAATCCATGTGGTTGTTCAACATACACTTTTTCATGTAATATGTCATGAATGAATGCAATCTTTATGTCCATCTAACAAAGAGTTCATCCCTTACTCGCTGCAAGGGATACTATCAAATGAATGATTGTGTATCAAGCCATAGGTGAAAATATATATTTTGGGTTTGTGTTATATTCTTTCCATGACTAGAAGTAGGCACAAAGCGGGAGGTAAGAGGGGGGCAACGGCCCCCCTTCGCTTGTGCGTAGCCCAGTAGGGGGGACATAGGGGGGCAAAATCCCCCCCTGTCCAGGGGTTTACATGGGGCAGGTAGCCCCCTGCACAGGGTTTGGGGCAGAGCCATAGGAAAACAAAATTTTGGACCTATTTTAGATGGGTGGACCTGCCTATAGTTTTGTGCATGGGTTTGCACATGGTTTTGGGGCATGATATTTTTTTTCCCTTGGTATTTTGTAGTTACGGTCAAGGGAAATACAATTATATTATAATATGGGTTTAATGGATTTGGGTTTATGAATGCTTTGACATTTATATATATTTTTTGTAGCACTAAAAGGAAGATAATGAAAAATCAAGCTATTAGTCTCGATTTGGGATCTAAGGGAAATTTTTATGTGTATATATTTTTTATGTTTTATGATCTCTCTATTATTTATTTTCTATTTTAAGAATTTGTTTGCAGATAATTTCTATATAGGGCTAAAACCTACGTCTGGTATCAAGTTGTTTAAGCTTCAAGTTGATGCCTTTAGTGTTGAGGGGTTTTTTGTTCAAGCCTATGGTAGACACTATTCAATGGGATATCTGTGGCATCGATTCTTACAGTGAAAGAATATGGCAAGAAGTGGAAAGATAGAGATCGATAAATTTAATGGTCAGAGTTTTGAGTTGTGGGAGCTCAAGACGGAGGATCTGCTGATGGATAAAGATCAGTGGATCATGGTAGATCCATGTACTAAACCAATCACAATGTTATATGAATACTGGGCGAAGTTGGATTGGAAGTAAAAGAGCACAATACATTTGTGTATCTCAAATTCTTTATTGTTGAATCTTTCTAGGGAAGCTATGGAAAAGAATTTGTGGGTCAATTTAGATACTTTGTACCAATCTAAGTCTTTGGTGAATAAATTTTTCCTGCAAGAAAATTTATATAGCCTAAGGATGAAGGATGCAGACTCAGCGACAAAGAATTTGAATGCCTTCAATATTGTGGTAAGTCAGTTTTCATCTATTGATATTAAAATCTCAGATGAAGATAAGTGCATTTGGTTGTTATGTTCTCTACTAGATTCATGGAACAGTCTGGTTATTTCAATAGGTAGTAATACAACTGCCTTGAATTTTGATGAAATTGTCTCATCCTTGTTGTTGGAGGAAATGAGATAGAGAAATATGGAGGGATAGAATGGAGATGCCTTATCTATACGAGGAAGGTACCATAAAAAAAAAAAACAAAAATAAATTTTCGAGTGGGAGATATAAATATATAGGGAGTTCTAAATATCTAGGAAATCCTGTAAAGGTGTGCTAGAAATGTGGAAAGGAAGGGCACTTCAAAAAGGACTACAGATCTAAATCTCCTAAGAAAGGAAAGGGATCTAATGATGCTCCTTCTACAGAGGAAAAAACCACCTCAGATGAAGTCGTGGATGTGTATTTTTCTTCTTCTTCAAATACACATGTAGATCATTAGGCATGGTTGATTGAATTAGGTGCATCCTTTCACTTCACTCCCCATAGGGAGTGGTATTGCGAGTATGAGAAGTATGATGGCGGTGATGTATTATTAGGGGATGATAGGAAGGCTGAATCTTCAGACATGGAAAATTCAAGTTGAAGCTAGAAGGTGGAAGGATTAGAATGCTTCCTGGTGTTCTACATATTCCTAAATTAGCCAGAAATATGATTTTTGTAAGAAAGATGGATGATGTAGGTGTAAAAACACTGTTCGAGAAAGATACCTGGAAGACGGTTTGGGGAGAACTAGTATTAATGCGGGGAGTTTGGATTAAAACTTTGTACAAGCTTCAGGGTAACACTTTTATTGATGGGTGCAATAGTTACGTGGTCCTTGAAACTGGAGCATAAATACTAGCGGTCTTTGGATAAAAGACCATGGTATGGCATCAGAGGCTTGGACATATTGGAGAGAAGGGACTTCAGATACTGCATGGTAATGGTATTGTAGAAGGTATGTCTAATTTCTCTCTGGATTTCAATTTCTGTGAATATGGTGTATATGGGAAGCAGAATCAGGTGAGTTTCCCTTCTAGTGTTAAGAGGGCGAACAAGATATTAGAGCTTGTGCACAGTGATGTGTTTGGACCTGTGTCAGTTCCATCATTGGATAAGTTTGTGTACTATGTTTCATTCATAGATGACTTCTCAAGGAATACATGGATATATTTCTTGAGGAATAAATTTGAAGTCTTTGAAAAATTTAAAGAATTTAAGGCTTTGGTGGAAAACCAAACAAAGAAGAAGATAAAGGTGTTGAGGAAATATAATGGTGGAGAGTTCATCAAGAAGGAATTCGAAGAGTTCTATAAGAAGTGTGGTATAGCATGGAAAAATACTACTCCACACACACCTTAGAAAAACATAGTTGCAAAAATAATGAAAATAATGTTGATGGAAAAGGAAATAAGCATGCTCAGTAGTACCAAGTTAGGACAAGAATTATGGGCAAAGGCAATGGAGACTACATGTTACCTGGTTAACAGATCACCTTCATCAGCGTTGGAGGATAATACTCCACATGAGGTATGGAATGGTAAGAAACCCTCTCTTTCACATCTAAGGATATTTGGATGTGATGCATATGTACATATTCCAAAGGAGAAAATGACCAAGTTGGATAATAAATCTGAAAGGTGCATCTTTATTGGGTATAAGGATGGTTTAAAAGGTTATAAGATTTTGAACCCATAAATAAGGAAGGTTCTGTACAGCCGAGATGTGGTGTTTAGAGAGGTGAAAGAGGTCATTAAACATGAAGTCCTACCAAAGGAACCTGAGAATATAGAGTTTGAGCTAAAGGATGATGAATCAAACTCTACAACATAACAAGATTCGGAAGAGGAAGAGCCACAAACTCCATTTGTGAGAATATTAGTTCGTGAAACAAAGTGGCCAGAAAGGTATAGTCCCTCTGTTTTTTGTCCAATTTTGCTTTAACTATCACTAATGATGATCCTAGAACTATCAAGGAGGGAGTGGATTCAGAGGATGGAAAACGCTAGAATGAGGCCATGGTTGATGAAATCGAATCCCTTCACAAAATGAGGCATGGGATCTAATGGAGTTGTCAACTAGAAGGATTCCCATTGGGAGAAAATGGATGTTTAAGAAGAATATGAATGTAGAATGGAAGGTGGAGAAATACAAATCTCGGTTTGTAGAAAAAGGTTATTCCCATGTGCCAGGAATTGATTTTGGTGATATTTTTCTCTTATTGCCAAGGTTACTTCTATTATATTACTTTTAGCTATTGCTAATGCATTTTATTTTGAGGTAGAACATATGGATGTGAAGACGACATTTCTTCATGGGGATCTGGAAGAGGAGATCTACATGAAGCAACCTGAAGGCTTTGTGGTGAAGGGTAAGAAAGAACTAGTATGCAGGCTAAAAAGGTATCTATATGGGTTAAACCAGTCACTAAGGATGTGGTATCAGAAATTTGATACCTATATATAGGGACTTGGCTTCCCCAGAAACAAAGAGGATCATTGTGTGTATTTTAAATTAATTGGTGGTCGTGTTATTTATTTGATATTGTATGTGGATGATAGGTTGCTGGTTGGAAATGACAAAGAAATTATCCAGGATTTTAAGACCCAATTGTTCTCCAAATTTGATATGAAGGACCTTGGTGCTCCAAACTATGTTTTGGGCATGTAAATTAAGAGAGATCGGGAAAAAAGGAAGCTCTTGTTAAACTAGAGGAAGTATGTCGAGACAATATTGTAGAGGTTCAATATTTAGGTTAGTAAACCAGTGAAGGTTCATATTCCTCTTCCATATGAAAGGGTAGTGGGTAGCCTAATGTATGAAATGGTCTGTATCATACCATACATTGCCCATGTAGTGGGAGTATTGATCATGTTTATGTTAAAACCAAGGAAAGAGCATTTGACAACAAGGAAGTGGGTTTTCACATATTTGTGTGGCACTATTGATTATAGTTTTTGCTACTAGGGAAGACAAGGAATGGATAGAGTTTTGGACATCTGTGGTTTTTTTGATGCAGGCTGGGTTGGAGATATGGACCAAAGAATATCTACAAGTGGGTATGTGTTTAGCATATTTGGAGGTGCAGCCAATTGGATGAGTAAAGTAAAACCTGTAGCGGCTCTTTCAACTACAGAGGAAGAATACATTGTAGCCACTCATGCAAGCATGGAAGAGATTTGGTTGTAGATATTATGTTCAAGTATGGGTTTGGTGTAGCGAGCTATAAGGATAGACTATGACAGAAAAAGTGAAATTTTCTTGGCTAAGAACCTTGCTTGTCATTCAAATAAAAAGCACATTGATGTTCGGTATCACTTTGTGAGAGATATGGTTGAGGATAAAAAGGTGTTGCTAGTAAAGGTGGACACTTTGAAGAATTTTGCAAATGCATTGATGAATTATATGGGCACTAAGAAGCTCTCTTGGTGTAGAGGAACAATGGGCATTGCAGGGTTGGAATAATTTCTAAGCCCTCATGTGGAAATAAACAAAAAGTGGGAGAATTTTGGGCTTGTGTTATATTCTTTCCACGACTAGAAGTAGGCACAAAGTGGGGGGTAAGAGGGTGATGGTAGTGCCCCTTCGCTTGGGTTCGACGGGTAGTCCCCCCAAGGAAAAAACATTTTTGACCCTATTTTAGGTGGGTGGACCTGCTTATGTTTTTGTGCATGGGTTTGCATATGGTTTTGGGGCATGATGGTTTTCCGCCCCTAGTATTTTGTAGATCTAGTCAAGGGAACTACGATTATGTTCTAATCCAAGGTTGATGGATTAGGGTTTATGAATGCTTCAAAATTTATATATATGTGTTGTAAAACTAAAAGGAATATAATGAAAAATCAAGTTGGTAGTCTTGATTTGGGATCTAGGGGAAAAATATCTATGTATATATGTTTTATGTTTTATGCTCTTGATATTTTTTATTTTCAGTTTTCAAGAACCCGATTGCAGATAATTATTGTATAGGGTTAAAACCTATGATATCATCATTGTCTTCTCCCTCTTTTTGTGAGAATAATCGAGCCAAAAATATTTCCTTATGTTTCCCAATGCTACCATAAACTCCATGCTTGACCTTGAACATCCATTATGAAGTCACCACAGATTTCCCCTTTGGTCTTGGCACAACATCCCACACATAATTATTTATAATTGATTCATATTCCTCTACCATAACATATTTCAAAAATTGATCTTTTATGCAATCTTTGAATGTGGAAGGTTCGGCTTGAATCATACTTCTCATTGTTGTAACACATCCCTGATACCTGCATGGTTTCTTCCTTTATCTAAATGATCTGCAAATGGGAACATGTCTTTCAGCATCATGTAGAGTGTCACAGAGCCAAATTGGTTCCTTACTAGTAGGAGGATCACTTGGAGGAGGATCTAAGGGATCTATAGGCTCCATGGGATCATCAAAAATATCAACATTAGACTTGTGCATGGAGGGCCTATCTAGAATATCCCTGTCATCATTCTTATTCTCAAGAAGCGGTGGTAGAGGAAGGTCACTTTCTTTTCCAATAATTTCAACCTTACTTTGACCAGGAATACATATTCTATATGCTTTATATTTTTCACAATAACCAGTAAAGGCACCTTTAATTCTTGTATCTTCCATCTTGTTCCTTTTTTCCTTCGAAACATGGAAATATATGGGGCATCCAAATATACAAATATGGCTAATGTCAAGCTTGAAACTTGTGAAAATTTCTTCGTGGGTCTTGTTTTATAATACTTGATGAGGCACCTTGTTTTGAACATATACAAAAACATGTGGTGAGCCTTGGTATTTCTCCAAGAATGCTGCAACTCCTAGAGGCTTCCCTACTTAACTTTATCAACCCGAGGTTCTTACAAACTTGGAGGTCACAGTGCTATATACATGGCATATGCATTCTACTCATGTCATCCTCTTCTAAGCTCTATGAAAGGGTGCTACTTATAAGGTTTCTAGATGAGGTTTGTCACGTTTCTGAATTCAGGCATGGGGCTGCAAATGATTAAAATCCATGGCTCTATCAACAAGTATAGAACTATACTACAACAAGAAATTACATCTAACTACTCTGCAATGAAAGGAATCTTCACATTAATCTATGATAAGAAATGAAAGTAGCCTAGGCATCTTGCATGAAATAAATTGTTGAATTTAAATAGCATAAAGGAAACTAACCTAATCACGCTTTTCTGGGCCAAATGGCTAAACACACTCTATTTACTCTATTTTCTATCTATAATTCTCTTAATCATGCAGCTGATCATGACCTAACTATGCATGTAAATGCATTGTATTTCAGTTAGGAGGAGAAAATGCTAAGGTGGCTTATGGAAGGCTTGAACACATGGGTGCAAGGTTGAAGGTTTATGGGTGGTGGTTTATGGTCTTAAGGAGGGGCCCAGTGGTGTTGTTGCAAGTGATGTGATAGGTTTCTTGTAGTGTTACAGGAAAGTTCTGAATTGCTACAGGAAACAGTATGAGGGAAATCTGAAGCCAAAAATGGGTGTGAAAAGTGTAGGGAAGGTGGAGTGAAGGTTGTTTTGGATGAGTGGAAGGTGACCCACCCCTTGGCCAATCTTAGAACCTCTCGGGAGGCCTGTCTTACACCTCTAGGGTTTTCTCATAGTGTAGGGATGAAAAATATAAAAACAGGACTAACGATGATTTTGCTGAATAGAAAGCTGATGAAGGGTGAGAAATGAAGTTGGAGGTGCTAGAGCAGTCCTCCTTTGCTATGCTACCTGAACCTGCAAGAAAAATACATGTTCATGCAATACAAATGAACAAATTTATGATAAAGGAAATGGAAAATATGAGTTGAATTTGGAATGAAAATCTACTTTATCCTACAAACATAGATCTAACACAACATTCTAAACATATTCATGGAACTACAACAACCTAACTTATTCATTCCAATAAATCATAAATGAAAAATAAATTTTTGCCTATGGGGAATGTTTACCCTCCTCAAGATCCAATGAAGGATATGAGAGGGGGAGGCTTGACTCGCAGCTTTCTCAGTTTATAACATACTCTACCAACATGTAAGCAAGATAAATTTACAGCAAAAGACAAATGGAAGCAAACTAAAAACAATGAATTGAAATGCAAGCAAACTAGCTAAATACTCATAAGAAAAACTAGCTATAATGACATAAAAGTAAAGAATGAATACAGAAGAGATACTAAGGCCAATGGATTGGGCCCTAACCCACAAGCCTATCACTCTGAAACTAGATAAATGAAGCACAATATGAATACTCATTTTATTGCAAAAGATAGTCTCATTACATCAATATTAAAGTCTCAAAAACCTATAACAAGAGTTAAGAGCCTAATGGATTTCTCCAAAGTTAGAATCCTAATGAGCTCTTTCTCAACCCTATTTAACCTAAAGGGTATCTACCAACAGCTCCCTAAAAACTAGGTGATGTGTGCACTTGACTGCAAGTGAAGCGTTCCTTTGGTGCACTTGACTACAAGTGAAGTGTTGCTTTGGTGCACTTGATCTTGATTTTGCTTGGTTGCCTTTGATTTCAAGATGTTAGATGGAATCTCTAGGATCCCTTGGCTACCTTTGGGAGTTAAGGAGGTGTAAAATCCCATATAATCTCTCCCTATTGTCTACTCCAAGTTTGAATGGAAAGATCTTCATCACAAATGCAATATCTTCATGATTTTCCTACATTTAACTCATGTTAGGCACTCGAATTATGATAAGCCTCAATCACCATTTACACTATCATTATAAGACCATAATATAGCTAAAATGCAAGAAATGAAGACTTAATAAGGAAAAAAGATGACCATTAACCCATGCAAATGTACCTAATGATGGAGCTCATCATCACCCCCCTACTAAATGGTTACTCATCCTTTGAGAAACTTAGTCCTCCTTCTACATTTCTTTCAAAGCTTTGATGAACCCTCTGAGTTCCCAAGGAAGAAGTGTGGGAGTCCCTTCAGAAGGGTAAAAAACATCATTATTTTTAGCTTCCTCCCATTCTCTATTCTTCTCATCTTGGTCCTTTCCATCACTCAGTCCTAGTAGCAATGGTGGACTGAGCTTCAAACCAAGCCACTGAATCTTTTTTGCCTGCATAGCCCTCTTGTGTAATGGTGCTCTCTCTAAGTCAGACCTCAATATTTTTGGTGTGTGGTGCTCCATTTTCTCAAGCTGTGAGGGAGGTTGTTACATCTCCTTTGGCTATCCATTATGCACTCATATCCCAACAACCTAGAAACATCATCAAAGTGAGATATTTATTAAGCCTATGTGTGGAGGTATTTTTCTGCAAGTGTAGGATCCTTTTCAATATTTAGATGGTTATTGATGATTCCCCTAGGGCTGAATAGTTATACCTTAATGTGTAAGGGTTATTTTTTTCTCTCCTCATAACCATTATCATTTATGTGCTATGGTCTCTTCATTAACCATCCATGATGCCAATGACATTAATTTCATGTCTCCCATCCTAGGATTGGGGTCCCACATGTTCAAATCTGTCAACACAAGGTTATGCATGTAAAACTCTGCCATTTTTTCCTTGACTTCCATACTTTATTGGTTACCAAAATCAATGAATTGTCAATAGTTTTGGAAAGGTAACTATCCACGGGAGGATAATGTCTTGATTTGAAATAGGATCCACTGCTCCTTAAGGAAAAATGCATGTGAATCTAATGGATATCTGTGTCAAATGTCCTCCATGGAAAATTATACCATGGTAGCCACTTGTTTGTCCTTTTTCTGAATTTTCTCCTGTAATGCTACATTCTATGCTTGGGCCTTCTGAAGTTGCTCTTTGAACATTGACTCTCTAAGCCTAAAATCAGATAAATCATTCCCAACTCAGCTACTTTTCCTTCCATGACCCCTATTTCATTCACACCTTAAGATGTAGCAATCTTCATCCAATGATGAGTTCATGCCATCTCCTCTTCCAAATGATAAAACAAAGGCACTGTGAACTTTTAAGGAATTAATCTGCCCCCCTCAATGTATGTGTAGTAGGAGCTGAGATTGTGTTGAGGTCTAGATTTGGCACTACGTATACATCTTTGAGGACTCGTTTTAGTGAGGTGCGATCTTCATTATCATCTTTTCCTCCCTCCTTTTCATATTTTTTTTCCTCTGGTGCCTTTTCCTCAACTTCTTTGACCTTTTGCCCATCTGTGGCTTCCTTTTCCTCCTCAACCAAACCAAGGTGTTTTTCTCTAATTCAATTCTTGTTGGAGTTTCTTGTAGAAAAAAAAAAATTTCCTGTAGAAAACTCTTTTTTGCTTGTTGAATAACCTCTTTTCCTTGTTTTCACTCTTTTCATTCCATGGAGGGTCTATGGGGGTTGCATGAGGTGTATAGGATACCAATCTTACTGAATGTCTTCTTATATATGTTATAGGGGTCTTTATAGGTTAAGTGGCCTCTTGTACCCTTCCTTCCTCTAATCTGATTTCCTTATATTTCTTTGGTGAATTCCTCATATTTCCTCATATTTCCTCTAATTTGGCAACAAGGATCATGGTGGGAGTCTATGGTTTGCCCTGCCTCACCCTTTGACACTTTCTAGTTCTGAAATACATAAATTTTTGCCTCTTTCTTTCTTTTTTACATGTCTTCTCAAAGTGGTTAGGGTAGTAGCCACTTCTTGATCTATTATGTCTGGTGACATGTTCGTGTCTTGAGGGGAGGTTTTTTTGCTTAGGATAGGGTCCAATCCTTCCTTTTCCTAAATATTTTCTTCCTCCTTCCCCTCAGATTTTTCTTACTCTATCTCTATTGTCTTTGTGTTTTCTACCTCAATTTCCATCTCTTATTTTTCTTCCTTATTTTCTTCCTCCTCTTCCTCTTCTTCTATCTCCTCCTTATCCTCTTCTTCTTATTATTCTACCCGCCTCTATCTAAAGCTAGAAGTAGAGGTTTTCCCTATTTGGGTAGCTATAAAGTATTTCCTATCCATGTCTATGAAAGAAGACCAGGATACACGTAAGTTCAATCTTCTCAAAGCATCATTCACAATTAGTTTTATGAGGCCATGATGGGCTAAGTGCTAATATTTTTTTTGCCTCACCTTATCTCTCATGTCAGTTATGGAGTTCAAGAGGAAGTGAGGGATGCTTAATCTTGATTCTAGAGGGAGTTCTCCCTCAAAAATAAGTTCATTTAAAAATATAAAATGATACCCATAGACCACACTAAGTCTGCCTTCACAAGAAATAAACTTCATATTATGGTAGGCTACTTCATCCTAGGGGTATGGAAGGCTTTCTCTCCTCACTCCATTTTTTTCGTCAATGTATTCTTCTCCTAGTAGAAATAAACTCTTCTTAGCTACAGTGCTAGGCATTCTTTCCTTAACCCATTTTACTCCTAAGGGAGAAGTTGTAACTCTGCTTATGAGTTAAGGTGATATTTTGATGGTTAGGCCTCTAACCACAGTGGTGGATCTCTCCTCTGAGTGTGATTGCAGAGCCACTGCAAATTCATGAGCTATCTCTTCATCAAAACCTTTCAAAAGCTCAAATAACCCTAGCCATAGGTGATTTCGGAAGATTTCCATGACATGAGGATGATGTAAAATTCTCTTAATTTCAGTGGCCTCCCTTCTATTGAATCACCCTCCCATTTTGATGGCAGTGATATGAAAGTGGCGAGATGTTTGAGATTTATGCCTTGTAGATGAAATTCTTGAAACAAAATGCAAGAAAATTTTTGTTTACCCTTTAATTTCCAAATTTACTTTGTTGTGTGTAAATTTCATGGTGAAATTTTAGTATTGGAGCATGGAAAACACTTACCTTTTTCCTCTAGTTTTTTGGTTTGAGAGATGGTGGCTTTGGGAAGAAAATGCACCCATAGGTGACTCTGTGTTTCCTTCTACACCCTTGTTGATCTGCTTTTGAAGTTGCCTATAGTAAAATATTGTTTCCTATAGCATGATGGTGCATGCAAGCTCAAACCTCGATGTCTCTCCACTACTCTTGTTTCTCTTTGAAATGCCCAATGAAATGGTGAGAATGATAGAGATCTTACCTTTATGGTATTTTTAACTAAATTTGGAGTAGTGTGTCGACTCATACTTAAAACAATTTTCCTCTTTTATACTGTTGGTCCCACTCCAGTTCATGATTGTAGAGCCTCATAATCACCTTATTTGTACCCATCCACTCTCTCTTGACTTGATTTGACTTTCCCAGATGGCATTCACTTTCATTTTTTCTCCAGTTTCACTTTACGAAAGTGGCCAAGTTAATTGGCCACCTTTTTTCCTTTTAAATTTCTAGAACTCAACATTCAACCATTTTGGTCATTATGGATGCATAGCGAGAGGTGAAGGGCCATACCTATGCCTACCTATTTTTGGTGAGGTTTTGAATGAGCTGGTGCAAGGAGCTAAACCTGGTGGTGGTAGCCATGATATTTTCTTCGTCGAATCTTCATTTCTTATTTATTTTTCTGAGTGAGCTGCTTGTCTTTTTTGAGTGAGCTTCTTAATATTTTTTTCTTTTTTTTTCTTTGCAGGTGCTACATGGAGGTCTTCAAGTGGCATGGTTGGTGTGATTTCCTTCTTGGAGTCTTTTGGTGGTCTTCTGGATTCATCCTCATCAATTTTCCTTCACCTTTTGGCCTTGTTATGCCACACACAAATTTGCTACAAAAAAAATTTTGATGCCTGTAGCAGCCTTTCTCTTCCCTCTTCTTGTTTCATTTTGCTAAGAAATGGATGGATATGGTTCATGGAGGTTGTGGATGGAGTCATGGAATGAATGGAATGGAGGATAGGCAAGTGAAAGGGTCTCATACCAAGCTTCCAATGATCTAGCTCCTAATGGTTCAACATAGGGTTTAAAGAGTGAATCCTTGTGCAAGGAGTGAAATGAGGATTTGGGAATTGTAGGTATAGAAAAAAAATAAAATATCATGCCCTCCTTGAAGTCTATAAATCCCTGTGAGAGATGCTTCTTTCATGAATCGGTTTCCTGTAGCATTTACAAGAGTTTCCTATAGTCCTACAGGAATCCTGTAACTGTTGGACATGCTTGGATGAGTGGAAGGTGGCCCACCCTTTTTTCAAGCTCAAAACCTCTTGGGAGGCCTATCTTGCACCTCTAGGGTTTTCTCATAGTGTAGGGATGAAAAATCTGAAAACAGGGTTGATGGCGATTTTGTTGAACATAAGTTTAACAAAGGGTGAGAAATGAAGCTGAAGGTGTTGGTGAAGTCCTCCTTTGCTATGCTACCTGAACCTGCAAGAAAACTACCTATTCATGCAATAAAAATATAAAAATTCATGATAAAGGAAATGGAAAAGATGAGTTGAATTTGGAAATAAAATCTAATTTAGACGATAAATAGAGATCTAACACAACATTCTAAAAAAATTCATGGAACTACAATAACCTAACTTATTCATTCCAAGAAATCATAAACTAAAAAGTAATTTTGGCCTGTGGTGAAGATCTACGCTCCTCAAGCTCCAATGAAAATTTGAGAGGGGGAGGCTTGACTCACAACTTTCTGAGTTTATAACCTACTCTACCAAAATGTAAGCAAGCTAAATATACAGAAAAATACAAATGGAAACAAACTAAAAATAGTGAATTGAAATGTAAGCAAACTAGCTAAATAATCATAAGAAAAATTAGCTAAAATGACATAAAAGTAAATAATTAATACATAAGAGGGAATTGTTGATCAGCGGTTGTCATTGATGTCAACGCCAGCAGCACCAAGGGCTAACCCAATATTGAATGAGAATTTTGACCTACCAAATTAATATATTATAGGTCAATAATGCTTTTGATGGTTTCTACTTGTCAAGATGTTTCCGTTGATATATGGCACGCCATGTAATTCTTCACGGTTTGAGAGATATTCATGTTTGAAGTTTCTACCCCAGTTAGTGGGCTAAAACCCCATTGGGTTGGGGCATGGGTCATTGAAAATTCATAATTAATATTTTATAAGCTCCTAAAATCCCTCCCACGTTCACTTGTTGAAGCCCCTCTCAACTTAAGCATTGATATATATTGTGATCTTCATTTCCTCCTTAGGCAAGGGATTCGGCCATATGAAATGGGTCATCGTGGAATATTCACTCTAAATTTTTTTCTACGAAGGCTCAAAAGCTGAAATTTTTATGAGGCGAAGAAGAAATCCTAAGGAATATGTAGTAAAAATTTTAGATCAAGTTACGCAATATTTATGGAGATATGATCTGTGGAAGTAAGGGTTTTTGCAGGCTCCTGAAATTCATCTCAAAGAAGTGACCTTGGTAAATTCATCATAATTCTCTCTCTGAGTATTAGATTGGAATACCGTAAAAAGTGATGGATAGTGCACAGTCTGTAATTTTTTCTCTATCAATTTTAGAAGCAAATGAATAAACAGTGACATGTGGCACGCTGTACAAGTGCGCTCTGCTGAAACAGTCCATAATTAGGGCAGTGTGAGAAATTTGGTATAACTCTCTCTTGAAGAATCCAAATTGGGTCAGAACTGTGGCATTGGAAACAAGACTCATAGGAATACTATAGGACCAAAAATCAGATATTGAGGATCTGAAATAATAGAGATACACCAAATTAAATATCGAGCTCCTAGAAGGCAAGAAAAAGCTAGATCATGTGTTGTCAATGATTGCAAAGGACCAAACTTTCTATGGCATAAAAGAAAAAAAAGGTGCAACAAAGGGTAGCATGAAAATAGCAGCAACCAAGGTGCATAACAGCAACAAGAATTTCATCATATGAAGTCTTCAAGTGGGCAGCACTGCATACAATCATTATAAAGGTATCATTGTACTTAGTCATTGTAAATACATTATTGTACAAATTGTACTAGTATCTATTTTCCAAGGGTTGAAGAGGTAGTGTTGGGAGGTATAGGATCATCATTAGGTGGTTGTGTCAAATTTGGGGTTATGGTCAAGTATATCTTCTTCTTCTACATCATTATATATCATTGTAAAGTGGACCATTTTCCCTGGTATGGGAGTCCATTCTTATTTTATTCTTCTATAGGGTGGTAGGGTGGTGCTAGGGTGAGTCGTAGCTCATTGGGTGTTGGGGCATCCATTCAATGACTAATAAAGAATCTCAGGCATTGGAGCGTCCATCCAATGGGATCTGGAGAAGAATGCTTTTCTAGATTCTAGGAAGTTGGAGCTTTATTTTCAATTGGAGTTGAAAAGAATTATTAGAAAATCATTAGGTGGTTTTTGTCCCGGAGTGGGTTTCCACCTTAGAAATTGTGTGCATTTTCATTCCTCTTCTTTGCTGCTATCATTGTACAAACACTGATAATAATTTAAGTTTAAATAATGCTCTAATTGAAATAAATACTGATTCACCCCCCCTCCCAGTATTTCCAACAATTGGTATTAGAGCTTGGTTCCTTCAATAGCAGTTTAATAGCTGGAAGGAGGTCATGGAGCATACCAAGAATGGTGTACCTCTATTCAATGAAAATAATTATGCACTTTGGAAAGGAAGAATGGAATTCTATCTCTTGGCGCAAGGTTACAAAGTATGGGACACTATTCAAAATGGATTTACATCAACCACGGATGAACAAGGTAAGAAGAATTTGGTAAATGATGCAAAAGAAAACAATATTATTATCAGTGGACTTATTGAATCTTCTTATCATAAGGTGTTCGGTTGCAAAACTGCCAAAAATGTATGGGACAAGCTTGAGAATATATATGCAGGTGACTCAAATGTCAAAGAAGAAAAGCTTCAAATCTATAGAGAAAAATTTGAGGAACTCATAATGAAAGAAGATTGCAACATTGCTGCATAATTTCAATGCGTTGATGAAATGACCAATAATTTGGAAGGATTGGGAGAGCCAGTTGACGAGAAGACTATTATACAGAACATTCTTAGAATGTTACCAGGGAGATTCAACCCAAAGTTATCGGTCTTAGAATATAGTGCAAATATGGACAAACTCAGCAAAGAGGAATTACATGGAGTTCTCATAGCATATGAAATGAGACTTGATGAAGAAGAGGGTACTTCACATCTAGAAACTGCATTCGTTTCATCTAAGAAAACCAATAAGGATAAACAACCTTCAATTGAAAAGACATGCACCTGCAAGTGTGAAGAAAAAGGAGATGATGAAGAAGGTCTTTTAGATGAAGAATATGCTTACTTCATGAGAAAAGTACAAATTGGTAAGGAGAAATTCAAAGGTAAACTTCCATCGATATGTTTCAGTTGTAATGAGGTTGGGAATTTTGCAGCAAAATGTCCGAAAAAAAGTAATGGCAACTCAAAAAGAAAGAAAGGCTTTTAGAAATTCAACAAGCAAGGATCCAAAAGGAACTTTCTCTCTAAAGAAGATAGCTCATCATCCGATGAAGACAATGATAGTGAAGAAGAAGCCAATGAGAGAGTATTGTTTATGGCCAAGCACAATAGACCCAAGCACAATAAGCAAGAGGTATCAAACAACGAAGAAGAAGGATGGACCATAGATGAATTTTATGAGGAAGCAATCAAGCTTATAAAAGATCTCAAGGCGGAGAAGATCCATTCCAAAACTCTTGAAGAACAAGTTCAAGGTCTCAAAATTGAAGTTGAAGAACAAAAATGCATTGAAGAGTCACTTCAAAAGAAGTTGGAAGAAAGCAACCAAGAAAGGGAAGAATTAGAAGCCCAAGTAGTCTCGCTGCGTGAGGAAGTGAAGGAAAAACTATCCAAAACTATGCCAACAACTCAAGGGCATTGGAAGAACTCATCAACAATCAATGATCTTACAATGACAAAATTGGCATCGGTTACAAAGAAGAAGAAGCAGGACCTTCTATGAAAAAATATAATGAACCTATGAGATCTGACATGCATGAAGACTTCATTAGACAAGATTCGCAAGAACAACATTGGAAGACAATTCCTCGATGAAAATTTCCATCCAGGTACCAACATATGTTTTATGGTTACTGTTATTCATGTGGAAAATTTGGTCATAAAACTGTAGAATGTTGCATGTACCCTAGAAACAAATACAATTCTAGGAGATCTGTCAAATATGAACCTCCCAGGGCTCAGTGAAATATCAATAGATTTGAACATTTAAGAAATAATATTGAATGTTACAAATGTTGAAACTTTGGACACATAGCCAAAGACTGCAGATTTGAAAATCCTCCAGAAGAATCTTCGAAGCCACAGAATGAACGAACATGGAAGAAGAAGAAGAATGATAATTGTGCTCTCACTCTCAAGGCTCAAAAGAACAAAGATGTGTGGTATGTTGATAGCGGTTGTTCAACACATATGACTAGAGATAGAAATAAATTTGTATCTCTGAAAGAGAAGAAGGATGGAACCGTGTCCTTTGGAAATGATGGATCTTCAAATGTTATAGGATCAGGTACTGCCACTCTCAGAAGAAAAGATGTTCTAGCCAATAATGTTCTATTGGTTGAAAACATGGATCACAATCTGCTCAGTGTTGGACAAATGTGTGATCAAGGACACACAATAATATTCAACTCCACGAAATGTGAAATTAGGAAAGGTGTGTATGGTGAAATTATGGCTACAGCAAGTCGAGCTCCAAACGACATATATGTTCTGGAGGAAGCAACTAAAGTATGTCTAATAGCTAAAGAGGATGATACAATAATTGGTAGCAATGATGATCATCTAAGTAAGAATTTTGCTACAAAGGTGCAAAGTGATTTCAAGATGTCTTTACTTGGTTGCAAATTGAGCATAGATGACTCATCTAAGGATGTGGATCAAAGGTTGTATAGATCTATGATTACTAGTCTTCTATATCTAATAGCCTCCCGACCAGATGTTATGCAAGCAATTGGAAAAGTAGTAAGATTCCAAGCAGCACCAAAAGAATCACATATCAAATATTCACCAGCATTGGAATATCTTTGCTAGAAGCTTGGGATTCTCCCAAGTTCTCATTAGATTTTCCTTTTTCAGAATATAAAGGGGGAGTGGAAGTGTGTACAGGTCTGCAGGACGGTTGTGTGTCAGCGCGAGTGGAAGTGTGTACAATTCTGCAGGATGGTTGTGTTTTAGGGGGAGTTACCCTTTTCCATTGATGTCAAAGGGGGAGAGAATGTTGTAGGAAGAGGTGTCATGATCGCAAGGGGGGGTACTTGTGTTGCCATCAATGCCAAAGGGGGAGATTGTTGATCAACAATTGTCATTGATGTCAACCCAAGCAGCACCAGGGACTAACCCAATATTGAATGAGAATTTTTACCTACCAAATTAATATATTCTGGGTCAATAATTCTTTTGATGGTTTCTACTTGTCGAGATGTTTCCGTTGATATATGGCACACCATGTAATTCTTCACGGTTTGAGAGATATTCATGTTTGAAGTTTGCAACCCAGTTAGTGGGCTAAAACTCCATGGGGTTTCTAAGCTCCTAAAATCCCCCCCATGTTCACTTGTTGAATCCCCTCTCAACTTAAGCATTCATATATATTGTGATCTTCATTTCCTCCTTAGGCAAGGGATTCAGCCATCTGAAACAGGTCATCGTGGCATGTTCCCTATAAAAAAAATTTTACGAAGGCTCAAAAGTTGAAATTTTTATGAGGCGAAGCCAAAATCCTAAGGAAGCTACAGTAAAAATTTCAGATCAAGTTGTGTAACATTTTTGGAGATATGATCTGTGGAAGTAAGGGTTTTTGCAAGCTCCTGAAATTCATCTCAAAGAAGTGACCTTGGTAAATTCGTCATAATTCTCTCTCTGAGTATCGAATTGGAATGTCGTAAAAAGTGATGGATAGTGAACAATATGTACCTTTTTCTCTATCAATTTCAAAAGCAAATGAATAAACAGTGACACATGGCATGCCGTACAAGTGCACTCTGCTGAAACAATCCATAATTAGGGCAGTGTGAGAAATTGGGTATAACTCTCTCTTGAACAATCCAAATTGGGTTAGACATGTGGCATTGGAAAGAAGAATCAGAGGAATATTGAGCTCCCAGAAGGAAAGAAAAAGCTAGATCATGTGTTTTCAAGGATTGCAAAGGACCAGACTTTCTACAGCATAAAAGAAAAACAAGGTGTAGCAAAGGGTAGCATCACAAGAGCAGCAACCAAGGTGCATAACAGCAGCAAGAAGTTCATCATATGAAGTCTTCAAGTGGGCAGCACTGCATACAATCATTGTAAAGGTATCATTGTACTTATTCATTGTAAATACATTATTGTACAAATTGTACTAGTATCTATCTACCAAGGGTTGAAGAGGAAGTGTTGGGAGGTCTAGGATCATCATTAGGTGGTTGTGTCAAAGTTGGGGTTATGGTCTAGTATATCTTCTTCTTCTACATCATTATATATCATTGTAAAGTGGACCATTTTCCCTGGTACAGGAGTCCATTCTTCTTTTATTCTTCTATAGGCTGGTAGGGTGGTGCTAGGGTGAGTTGTAGCTCATTGGGTGTTGGGGCATCCATTTAGTGACTACGGAAGAATCTCGGGCGTTGGAGCATCCATCTAGTGGGAGCTAGAAAAGAATGCTTTTCTAGATTCTAGGAAGTTGGAGCTTTATTTTCAATTGGATTTGAAAAGAATTATTAGAAAAGCATTAGGTGGTTTTTGTCCCAGAGTGGGTTTCCACCTTAAAAATTGTGTGCATTTGCGTTCCTCTTGTTTGCTGCTATCATTGTACAAAAATTGATAATAATTGAAGATTAACTAATGCTCTAATTGAAATAAATATTAATTCAACCCCCCCCCCCCTCCTTAGTATTTCCAACAAGAATAAGGTCAATGGATTGGGCCCTAACCCACAAGCCTAGCCCTCTGAAACTAGATCAGTGAAGCACAACTTGAATACTCATTTTATTGCAAAATATAGTCTCATTACATCAATATGAAAGTCTCAAAAACGTATTACAAGATCTAAGAGACTAATTTCTTTCTCCAAAGTTCAAATCCTAATGAGCTATTTCTCAGCCCTATTTAACCTAAAGGGTAGCTACCAACAAATCCCTAAAATGTAGGTGATGTTTCCACTTGACTGCAAGTGAAGTGTATATTTGGTGCACTTGATCTTGAGTTTTTTTGGCTGCCTTTGATTCTGAGTTGTTGGATGGAATATCCAGGATCCCTTGGCTACCTTTCAGAGTTAAGGAGGTGGAAAATCCCTCTAGAATCTCTCCTTGTTGTCTACTCTAAGTCTTAATGGAAAAATATTCATAAAAAATGCAATATCTTTGTGATTTTCCTACATTTAACTCATGTTAGGCACTCAAAGTATGATAAGCCTCAATCACCATCTACACTAGCATCATAATACCATAATATAATTAAAATGAAAGAAAAAAAGACTTATAAGGCAAAAAGGTGACCATTAACCCCTTCAAATGTACCTAATGATGGAACTCATCAACATTTGTATATTCCCCCTAAAGGAACTTTGGCACCTTTTGATCATGGAGCATGGCATGAGTTGCTTCTAGTATAGACCTGTTCTTCCTTTCCGCTAATCCATTTTGTGAAACTAGCTCCAAAAATAGAAGAAAAGAGATATCAATGCCTTAGAAATAAGCGACTTAGAGGGGGAAACCTCCAATACATTACATGAATGAATAATTCTTGGATGATACAAATTACAAAACCTCCGTTATATATATAGGAGTCCATGGGGCCACAATGTAATCCTAGCCAACCTAACAATAACAATTTAAGGGCACAATAATAACAATATGGGGGTTACAGGGGTACAATAATAACAATAAGGGGGTTACACTAACAACAATAAGGGACTATACTAGTAATATAGGGATCTAACATGTCCCTCTCCTTAAAAAATGTTTTGTCCTCAATGCTTGAGTAGCTCTGGGTGCTTTTGCATAAAATTCTCATCCTCCCATGTAGAATCTTCAATGGGTAAGTTCTTCCACTTGATGAGATACTCTGAAATTGATTGATTCCATAGCTGTCGAGTTCTTGTTTCTATGAAAGCTTTAGGTTCCAATATGATTTTTCCTTCCTCATCAAGTTCTAGAAATATTTTTTGAAATGGAATATTTTCATCTATAACCTTCTTTAAGCATGAAACATGGAAAATTGGATGCACTCGTGAAGAAGCAGGAAGAACCAATTTGTATGCCATAGTACCAATCTTTTGCAACGCCTTGTAAGGACCATAGTACTTTGGCGATAATTTATTATCCTTATTAGCTTGCTTGAGGGACATTTGTTTGTATGGTTGTAGCAGTAAAAATACCCAGTCTCCTACATCAAAACTTCTCTCGCTGTGATGTTGATCTGCCTATTGTTTCATTCAATTTTGTGCCAAATTTAGGTTATCCTTTAAGAATTGGAGAAATTCTTGTTGATGCTCGATGTGATCTTCCACTACTTGAACCTTTGAATTTTCTCTTAAATATGATGTGATGGATGGTAGATGATATCCATAAAGTGCCATAAATGGGGTCATTTTTGCTACAGTATGGAAGGAAGTGTTATACCACCATTCAGCGACAGGTAACCACTTGACCCATTGTGTTTGTTTATTAGATATAAAACAACAAAGATATCTTTCCAAAAATTTACTTACTATCTCAGTTTGACCATTGGATTGAGGATGATAAGATGAGCTATGAGCTAATTGAGTATCCAGAAAGAAAATAACTCCATCCAAAAATTTCCAGTAAAAATGGGATCTCTGTTGCTCACAATAACCCTTGGTTTTCCATGTAGCTTTTGAATTGTGTCCATAAATGTAGTAGCAATTGTAATTGCTTTAAATGGATGATATAATGCACAAAAGTGTGTATACTTGGTAATTCTATCAACTATGACCATGATGACACTCTTTCCTTGGGACTTAGGTAAACCTGTGATAAAATCCATTGAAATTTCCTCCCAACGTTGACTTGGAATGGATAAAGGTTGTAGAAGACCTGAGGTCTTAATTGTCTCAACATTATTCTTCTTGCAAACCAAAAATTCCACCACAAACTTTTGAATATCAGATTTAAGGCCATCCCAAAAAAATTATTTCTTCACCCTGTGGTAAGTTTTCAAAAATCCTGAGTTTCCTCCTAAAGGATAAGTGTGCAATTCCAAAATATATTTTTTTTTTAGTTGGGAATTATTACAAAGATAAAAGTGATATTTATACCATAAGGGACCATTTTTCCAACTAAATGTATTAGATGTACTAGGATCTTGCTGCAAATTTTGAATGAGTGTCCACACTTCTTCGTCCTTCTTCCATTCATCTCTTGCTTCGGTTATCCAATCTGGTTGGATAATAGAAATGGCACAAAGAAATGTTTCCACCTCTTCATTATTTCTTGAGAGTGCATTTGCAACAACATTTAGCTTCCCTTTTTTGTAGATTATTTCAAAGTCATAACCCAACATCTTTGTGACCCATTTTTGCTACTCTTCTGAAGATATTCTTTGTTCCAAAAAGTGTTTAAGACTATCATGATCAATTTTTACCTTGACGTGTCTTCCAATTAGGTAAGTTCGTCATTTCTTTAGTGCATGCAGTATTACTAACATTTCCTTCTCATAAATAGGTTTTTGTAAATACTTTCCTTTGATTGGATGACTTTCAAAAGCAATGGGTCTTCCTTCTTGCATTAAAATAGCACCAAATCCATTTCTTGAGGCATCACATTCCACAATAAAGGTTTTTGTGAAGTTTGGCCTAGCTAAGACCGGTGCTAGGCACATTGCCTCCTTAAGATTTTCAAAGGCCTTAGTTGCCTCAGGAGTCCATGAAAATGCATCTTTCTTCAATAATGTTGTTAGAGGTGTTGCTATTCTCCCATAATTCTTAACAAACTTGCAATAATACCTTGTTAACCCGAGAAATTCTCGCAACTGCTTTATGGTTGTGGGGACTTTCCATTCCTTAATCGCTTTAATTTTGTTAGGGTCTACCTTAACACCCTCGTGAGATACAATATGACCCAAATATTCCACCTCTTGTACTCCAAAGAAACATTTGGATGTTTTTGCATATAATTGTTTCTCCTGTAATAGTTTAAGCACCCTGTCAACATGTTGATTAGTATATCATCAAAAAATACTAGCACAAATTTTCTAAGGAAGGGTTTGAAAATGGAATTCATCAAATGTTGAAATGTAGAAGGTGCATTGGTAAGTCCAAAAGGCATGACCAAAAATTCATAATGACCCTCATGATTTTGAAATGTTGTTTTTGGAATATCTTCAGTCTTCCTTCTAATTTGATGATATAATGAATGAAGATCCAACTTGTTAAAATAAATCGCTCCATGTAATTCATCCAATAATTCATCAATCACAGGAATGGGAAATTTACCTTTAATGGTGAGCTTATTCAGCTCCGTATAATCCGGACACATGCGCCATGATCCATCCTTCTTGTGTACCAATACTATAGGAGCAGAGAAATAACTTTGACTAGGTTGAATTATACCCGTCTCTAACATTTCTGCAATCATACGTTCAATTTCGCTCTTTTGGACATAAGGATATCTATAAGGCCTAATTTTTTGAGGAACACTTCCTGGAATCAAATGAATAGCATGATCATGATCACGAATAGGTGGGAGTCCTTTGGGAGTTTCAAACAACTTGGAATGATTGTCCAAGACTTTTTGGAGATCTGTAGAAATAGATGATTTTGATGTTGGAACTTCTAGTGAGCATAATTGTCCAATTACGCCTCATTGTTCTTTCTTTCGAAGCTTTTTCATGAAATTAGAGCTTATTATCTTTCTGAAACTCACTGCAATACTCTGTAATTCAACTTCCTTTCCTTCTGAAAAAATTTCAAGAAAAGTTTTTGAAAATTAATAGCTACCATCCCCAAAGATTGAAACCATTGTACTCCTAGTACAACATCAACACCTCCCATAGGAATGGAAAGAATTGGACTATTCAATACATATTCCCCCATGGTTAGCTTGATATTATGTCATTTTCTAGAGAAATTTATAGTTCCTCCATTTGCAACCATCACTTGAAATTCTGGTGCTGGGTATAGGAAACAATTCAATTCCTTGGCTACCTTACAATGAATAAAATTATGAGTGCTACCTGAATCAATCAACACTATTCCCTTTTTATTCTTGATATGTCCTCCTATCTTGAGAGTTTGAGGAGTGATAATTACAGCCAATGCATTACACAATATAGTCGGACTCATTTCTTCCTCCTCTAGCGTTGGTTCCTAGTGTATATCCTCTTCTTTTGAATATTCTTGTTCATTTTCTTCTTCCTCTTCACAATATATGTAAAATAATTTCGTATTAGCACACTTATTACCTTTAGTGTATTTACTATCACAACTATATCAAAGCCCTTTTGCTCTTTATTCTTCCAATTTTTGTAGTGTCAACCTTGTCGGTTGTGGAAATCTAAGAGTAGCAACACTTCCATCTTTATAGAAGTGAGTGGTAGGTTTCCTTGTTTCCATAATTTTACATTCGATTTTTCTTGCCAACCTAAATGCCTTCTCCAATGAATCAGGTTCCAAAATGTGAACTTCATGTTGGATGTTATCATTTAAAGTACTTATGAAGAGATCAATCCTATGTTCCTTTAGAATATCAGTTACCCTTATATTCAATTTTTGGAAGTCCTCAATGTGCTCCCCCACTGAACACTTTTGTTTGAGATTTATCAATTGGCTAAAGAAAGTGTTTCTCTTTGTATCCACATAATGTGCTATCATTTCCTCCATAAAAATTGACCAAGTCACAATTTTTTTACGAGAGAAAAGCCATCGATGCCATACAAATGTATTTTTTCTAAATGTAAAGTTGCAATGTGTACCTTTTGTGTGTTTTGAACATTATTGAGATCAAAATATTGCTCCATATGTAGTATCCATGTTACAAGATCCTTTCCATCAAACTTCCTCATATCCATTTTTTGAATATGGTGGTTCTTCCCTCCAACATTAGAGTTTATGAAATCATGATTAACATTTATTTTGTTCTCATCGTGAGTTTCCTCTACTATCTTTTCACCATTAGGAAACATTTCTTGTATCAAATTTGTCAAACCTTCCATGTCTGCTTTTAGATCATTCTTCATGTTTTCCATCTTAGCTTCCATGTCATCCATCTTAGATTCCAAGCCTTTCTTCAAATCATCCATCTTATTTTCCACTCCTTTCTTCAAAACTTCCATGTCATTTTTTGTTGCTCTTTGCGAGAGCGAAATTTGTTGCAGTTGCTCTTGTAATTTTGATATGTTGTGTTGCCATTCTTCGTCTTCATGAGTCATAGCAGAGCCTTATAAAGGCTTAATGGGTGTTGAATTCTTTTTAGGGGCGATTTGAGAATCCAATACTGATATCTATTCTATAATATGCCTTTGGAATCAATTCAACTTGATTCTTCAAACAAGACTTATGCAATTCAGAAAAAAAATACACACCTTTTCTTTCTTTTGAGGAGCTCGATGTTGAAATTGAATTATCTCTATACTTGCATATCCTCAGTATCTGAAATTTTTCCCTGTAGTATTTCTTTGAAGCTTCTTTCAAATGCCACACTTCTGACTTGATTTGGATTCTTCAAGACAAAGTTATGTCCAATCTCCCACAATGACCTAATTATGGACTTGTTCAGTAGAGCGCACTTGTACGACTTTCCATGTGTCACTGCTTGCTCCTTTGGCTTTGAAATTTATAGACAAGAAACTATAGTCTGTTTAATTCCAGTCACTTCTTATAGAATTCCAATCCGGTGCTCATAGGGAGAGTTATGAATATTTTCCCACGATCACCTCTTTGAGATGAAATTAGGGAGCCTGAAAAATACCTAACTTCCACAGATCATATCTCTTAAAATATTGTAAACCAAGCTTTCAAATGTTTAGACAATGTTCCTTGGGATTTTGGCTTCACGATCTAAAAATTTCAGCTTCTAAAACTTCATAGAAAAAATGTTATAACGAAAATTCCGCGATGACCTTTTTAAGTGAAATTCAGGAGCCTACAAAAATCCCTAAATTATAGAGATCATATCTCCACAAATATTATGAACCAAGCTCTGAAATTTTGTGACAATGTTCCTCAGGATTTTTTCTTTGCACCTTAAAAATTTCAGCTTCTGAACCTTCGTAGAAAAAATGTTATAGCGAAAATGCCATGATGACCTGTTTGGAGCAGCAAAACCCTAGAATCCAAAGCTTTGACACCAGATGTTGTGAAACCAGCTCCAAAAATAGAAGAAAATAAATATAAACGCCTTAGAAATAAGCCACTTCGAGGGGGCAACCCCCAATACATTACATGAATGAATAATTCTTGGATGATACAAATTACAAAACCTCCTTTCTATATATAGGAGTCCATGGGGCCACAATGTAATCCTAGCCGACCTAACAATAATAATTTAAGGGCACAATAATAACAATATGGGGGTTTCATGGGTACAATAATAACAATAAGGGGGTTACACTAACAACAATAAGGGACTATACTAGTAATATAGGGACCTAACATGTTAGGCACTCAAATTATGATAAGCCTCAATCACCATCTACACTAGCATCATAATACCATAATATAATTAAAATGAAAGAAAAATAGGCTTATAAGGCAAAAAGGTGACCATTAACCCCTCCAAATGTACCTAATGATGGAGCTCATCAACATTTGTATATTCTCCCTAAAGTAACTTTGGCACCTTTTGATCATGGAGCATGGCACGGGTTGCTTCTAGTATAGACCTATTCTTCCTTTCCGCTAATCCATTTTGTTTGAGTGTATATGGCACAATTGTTTCCTTCTTGATCCGTTATTTCTTGAAAAATGTTGTGAACTCATTTGACATGTATTCCCATCCATTGTTGGACCTTAATACTATGATTCACTTCCCTGTTTTATTTTAGATGAAATATTTTTATTTCTTGAATATTTTAAAGGCTTCATCCTTGTGCTTCAATTAGTATATCCATTTTTTTTCTTGAGAGGTCATGAATGAAGGTGATGTAGTAGAGATGATCACCAATAGAATGCACAAGCATCAGACCACATATATCATAATGAATGAGATGGATAATTTCATTAGTATTCTTCTCACTAGAGGGGAATGGTCCCCTTATTTTATTTGCACTCACACATCTTGGACATACTTCATCCTAATGGGCTTGAACATCAAGAATACCTGAGACCAATTTCTTCAATTTTGGAAGAGAATCATAATGCAGATGAGCCAATATGTGGTGCCACAATTCGCTCAGATGATTGGTATTATGAACCAATGCAAGTGGCCTTCCAGTGACTCTATAGATTCCTTCATATCTTGATCCTAATGTGAATGCATCTCTTATAGGTGAACCACCTATCTAAGTCAAAATTTTCCCTTGATGAAGGCAACCCTAATCCCTTTATCTTCCAATGTGGATAAAGATACAAAATTATTCATTAATCTTGAAACATACATAAAATCATACAACATAACTGATTCCACATAATTCAAATCAATTTTGATAGACCCAAAACCTTTCACGGGATGAGTGGAGTTGTCTCCAAGAATAATTTTTAGCTTAGTATCCCTCTCTACTATATTAGAGAGGACTTCCTTATATCCATAGAAATGAGGAGTGTTCCCGCTATCAACCAACCAACCAACTATCCCACTAATATGGAGGAGAGTAACTACTAAGGGAAGAAATAAGAATGTATTCAAATTTATTCACAGCATTAATTTCATACCTGGGAAATCTTGACTTCTTTTTAAGAGGATGATCTTCTTCATAATTGCTTGAATTTTCTCTTCTACTCCCTTCATATCTTTTGTCACAATTATTTCTTCGATCATATTTTCTTCTTTTAATATTGTATTTCTTGTTGATTATAGTGTTCTAACATGGTCCTTTTCTCTTCTTAGGACAATCTCGTGCATAATGACCCTTCTTGTGACAGTTATGGAATTCAATATGAGATGATATTCTATCATTCATTCTTTTGGTATTTTGAAGAGGAGGCTTTCTTGATGGACCACCTTGATGAGGCTCATCAATAGGTATATTATAAGGGTCATTATGTCATCCTCTAGCTTATTTAAATATCTCTTTCTCACATTTATTTAAATTTTTAGTTATATTATGCTTAGTGAGAAGGGTAAAAAGTATTTTTCATATAATGTAGACTAGTGTGATTCAATTTTATGGAAAGGAGAATTTTTAAGATATTTTCCATGTAGGGGCTTAAATTAGATAGCAAGGAGAAAATTTAGGAAGTTTTCCACCTTCTTACCTCCTTCATTCAGCCAAATATCAAAACACTCTTTCTCTCATAATCTCGAATTCATTGGAAGCAAATCCACTATGATTACAAGTGGAGTAATGAGAAATAAGATACACCATCCTCGAGTTGGAAATTTTATTGTGATTGTTACCTGACATAGTATAAATTTTATTTGATGATAATGATAAGTTTCTTATTGAGTTATCACTGAATTACTTCTAGAGGGTTGAGGCTCTTAGGTTTGGGCCCAACCCAGTGGCTTAGGTCCCTCTTTTGTATTTGTATTTATTTTAGCTTCAAGTATTTCTTAGTTTCTTGCATTTCAATAGAAAATAATCCATCAAAACCTGTGGTTGCATCCTCTACTTCACCTCTTTTGAGGGAGCATGAGTGAAAGGATTCACAACCACAACCTAAAAGAGTTATTTTTATGATTCCTTGGAAAATTATTTGTGTTATTTATATTTTTTTTCATGTTCTTGTTGTAGCTTATAAGTTGGTTTATTTATTAGATCAGATTTTTGGCATAAATTAGATAAGAATTTAATTCAACTCATACTTTACATTACAAGATGTTTCATTTTGTCAATTACAAATGGATGTATGCATGTGATGACTACAGGGATGTGTGAACTTGTAGGAAAGGGAACCCTTCACCATTTTCATATTTAACTCCTTAACCTTCTCTTGTTAACCCCAATTTTTGTCCCTAAAATTCTGTTTCATGAAATCGTTTTCCTAGGATCACTAAGATAATTCCTCCTAAGGAAAAATAGGCCTTTGAAAGGGTATGAGCTTGGCTAGGGACATAGACCACCATTCACTCATTTATCTCAACTTCCATACACGTTTGTGTACCCTTAACCCATTATTTCCACCTTCCAAACCCTCTCGGAATCCCTCATGTAGCATTACAGGCCTTCCTATAGTAATACAAGGCTCCTATAGCAGCCACCTATAGCACACCTGTAGGAGCACTCTCCTTCACCAATTTTGATCCCCACTGTAGATTTGACTTATTCCAGATGAATTTTTATGCCTACCTATGATTTCATGATCAAGGGAGGCTCCTAGGCCACTCTAATCATTCTTTTCCTTCACTACAAAAACATAATATTGTTAGTTTCCTTATCACAAATTTGGTACAAGTAGAATGTCAATTTACATGAAAGTGTGAGCTAGTTATATGGTACATGAAATTATGAATTACAATTTGATAGTTTATCAAAAATATATTATCTTGTTTCCTACAAGTAGATCAAGTAGATTGATAAATGATGCAAGATAACATAGATTCCTTTCTCCAAGTAGTTTAGCTCTTCTATTTTCATAAAATAATTAAATATCCTTTACAAGTTGAATTCAATGGTATTTTCATTTTCATAGTTAGAGGTAGCTTCCAGTTGTATCTTCATTAGCAGTTTTTCATTCTAATTTAGCAAGAGGAATGGCCTTGGAGCAGTTTTGATCAAATTTCCTATCTGAGAGTGGCAAGAGTGGACTCCCATCTACTGTGGATATATCATTGTCACCTCTAAGTTTGTATGAACCCCAGGTTGATAAACAGAGTTGAGTAGCCCTTGGAATTTGTAGCACTCTTGGTGTAATACCAGTGCTCAGCACTTTTCTGCCTCATTGTCGAGGAGGTGTATAAGTAGATGAATGTTTTTGCTTAAGTATTATTTTATGGTTTTTGTTTTGAATTTAGTTTTGAAAATGTGGGAAAAATAACAAAAAAATTTCTTTCGTGCCTTGTAATAGTAGGGATATTCAAGGAAAATTTCTACCAAAAACCCACACACCCTCACACCATCAACCTTCACTCTTCTTAAGTGACTGTAAGCTTCCCTCTCTGACTACAATGGAGTTAGAAGACCCTCTAGGAGAGCACCTTGAAATTTTTGAAGAACCTATTGTGGAAGAAGAAGAACCTACTTCATCTATCCAAGATATATCTAAGAACAGAAACAATGAGACCTTTCCCATCATAGAAACCAATGGGTAAGCCAAGATGAAGAACATTAGCCTTGTTTCCCTCCCACACGTCCATGGCCTAACCTCTCGAGATCTTGATACCTTCATTTTTGATTTTTTTGTTGTTTGTAGGACCTATGACTATGCCTCATATGAGATCTAAATTTTTTTCCCTCTACCCTTAACGATGTAGCCTTATGCTGGTTCATGGGTCTGCCTAGGGGAAGCATCACTACCTGTGCCCAAATGTAGCATTCCTTCAATAGAAAAGACAAGGCTTATTGTAGGTCTAAGAAACCAAGGAATAAATATTTAGGATGACCCTAAGACCTCATGAATCCTTATAAAAACTATGAGGAAAGGTTTCAACTTAATTATAGAAGGGACAACTGTACCCTTGATTCTAAATCACTCAAGTTAGTTATTCTTCGATGGATCACGGAGGAACTTTTGGAGACCCTCAATATTCTATCTGGAGGGGACATCTACCAGTTTTCCTATGATGACCTCAAAACATTATTAAAAAAACAATCTAAGGCATCCAAGAAGAAGGATAGAATTAGTGGAGGCTTGGCCAATACGTTTTCCTCCACCTCATCCATAAAAAATGAGATAGGGAACATGTTGGAGGATTTTAAGAGTGAAATGATGTGTACCTTTTCATTGAAAATAGATACCATGAAAATAAATAACAAACAAGAGGAATCAGAGAGTTACTTCACTATTTTTTTCCCTAGATGCACTAGGAGACACCCTAGGAATGAATGTCCAATGAATTTCATAGAAGTATACTCACTCTGTGAGGAAAACCATGCAATAGAAAAATACCCTTCCTTACCAAGCCTAAAATTTGTATACCAATGGGTAGAAGGTGGGCTAGAGCATCTCTAATTCATTAATCAAAGGATGGCTCAAGGACCTCAGCCATACCAATAAGGCATGCAAGATGCACCTTATTCTAATTACAATTCAAATCAAAATGCACCTTTGTAGCCTTGAACTCTTCCACTCATCCATCATGGCCCATGCATCCTTCTTGGCCTTACACTCCTCCATATCCTCCTTATACTTTCATCCATCCTTTTTTTCCATACCCTTCCCAGCCTCCTCAATGGAGAAACCCATCACAAGGGTGGAGGTATCAGATCAACCAACCTAATGCTTTACTTCCTCCACAACAAGCTCAACCAAAACTCACTCATCCTGCTCCAACTAAGATACCTCAAATGACTTCTCAACCAAATATGAATTTGAATAACAAACAGGAATAATAGGTATACACTATCTCGCCTATGTTGTGGACATCCAAGAGATTAACCTTCAGTATGGAAGAGTACTTCCAGATAAAAATCCACCTTCTCCACCTGAAGCTTTGAAGAGGAAAAGGAATATACTATCCCTCAATTAAATCCACCTAATTTTCCTGAAATATTGATCCACTCTGTCCAACACACCCCATAAGAGACTGAACTTATGAGAGAATCGAAGAATTAAGATATGTGACTTTTCAAAAATACCTAGAACATGGAAGCCCAGTAGTGGATGTACAAATTGATGGCATCATTTTCCCTCATACCTTGATTTATCTTGGGGATTCCATCAATGTGATTACCAAAGAAACTATGCTAAATTTAAATCTCGAAGGGGATTTAAGGAAAACCACCACAGTGCTGTAACTTGCGGACAGATCCACAGTAGATCTCGAGGGAGTTGTTGAGGATGTCATGGTGTCCATTGAATCTTGTATGTATCTTACTGATTTCCTGGTTATCCAACCCAAAAACAAGTTTAATGGTTACCCTCTTATCCTAGGAAGGCCTTGGTTGGCCACTGCTGATGCTACATTAGTTATCGAGTTGGGAACATGATCATAAAAAATGGACCCTTATCAAAGAAACTGATATTATATCCTCCTGCTCGACCTTATATAGAACATGATCTACCTTTCTTTCTAGAGGATGAGGAATAAGATGAAGTGTATCATTCAACACCATACATAATATGCACCTTACATGTTGTTATAGGAGGGGGGAAACTTGATGAAGATGACCTCATTGACCATATCCTTCAGAACCATCCCCCCACTATGATTCCACTTGATGAACTTGTGAGAGAATATGGAAGCACTCCTTAGACTAATTTATACTTGGTGTTGGAGCAAGGTCCTTTGCATTACACTTTTCGATATATTTTTGTATAGGTTTTGTATATTCACACTGTGTGAATGATTCAGGCGGCTTTGGGGTCGTTCAAAGTCCCTATTTTGATATAAATGGGTTTAAGCGTAAAAAATGGGCCTCAAACCATGGTTTGAGACCATAGTATCTACACGCTAGAAAAATATAAATAAATAGATCGAGTCTAAGGAAGTAACTTAAGTTGAATATACTCTTATGATCCGATTGTTTATGTGTATGTAATACTTTGTAAGGGTTTCTTTATGGGTTGGGTATAAAGGCTCCTATTGGTTGTGTGCACGGAGACCTAGTCCTAGCTATCTACAGACTCCGCCAGCTGTGTCCACGGAGACCTAGTCCTGGCTGTGTGAGGACTCCACTGGCTATGTTTGTGGAAGGGTTATTTGTAAGGGTAAATTATAAGGTTGAAGTATGATGTACTAAAAGGATTTGAATTAATAAAAGGACTTATTTTGGTGAAACATTATGTATTGATCTAAGCTATCTATTCTGTTGATATCACATTGCTTCTATGTTTCTTATTTATATTTGCGCAAAGATATTTTTTATGGTTATTTATGCATATTGATGATTTATGAACCTTCTTAAGTAATTACATAGTGTTTAGATCTAGATATGGTTCTGTTATAATATATTTGCGCTGAAGCAATCTGTGATTTCTTCTATAATTTGTAAAGTATTCCACACATATTTTTTATGATTGATATAATTCTGCAATCAATATTCTTAGGGTCACTTCATTATTTTCTTCCTCAGGGTGTAGAAACCTAGTTCCAGCACCCCCCGTACTTCTTCGGGTGAGACTTGATCTGTGTAAGAAGGCCATTTCTGAAAGGGCTAGTAGTTGAAGGGTTTTTTGGTTGCGTGATAAAATTTGAACTCAGTCAAGACCCCTCAAGCCAACAAATGGTTTCCTTGTCAGGACCGGGACCATTTTGAAGGAGATTTGTTGTTGTGGCATCCTTCGCGAAACGAATTGCAAGATTCGCTAGATATAAAGATCCTTGAATTCACACTCCAAGAGAATTGATCTACTAAGCTATCTGATGAAAAGTGGGTATAGAAATACATCTATACAAAAGTTCACAAGATATTCTTTTTCCCCTTTGCAAACGAGTTGCAGAAGTGGTTTTCATGCTTGACTGAATTCAATACCTACATGAAGGACAACACAATCACTGAGTGGACTCCCGAATTGATTCAACAAGTAGAAACATTAGACAATAAGATCACCTGCGCAGTAGATCATTGGATCGATCGCCTCTTGGGTGGATTAATGACAAAATTTTCCATTGATCAATCTGTGTCCTATTATGAACTAGAAAGAAGATTTTTGAAAGGCCCTAGAGGTAATTTCATGCACTCTTTGAAGTTATTGTTGAAAATTCTATTATGTGAAATGGGCTCTATGTCTGAACATTTTTCTTGAATGCCTCAAAGAGGCCCGATTACATGGAGTGTAAATTTGACCGTAGAGATATAGAAAATTTTATTTACATACCTTGGAAGCCAAGATCTAATAGTGAAGGTGAACCAAAAGTTAGTAGCTCTAGTGATTCTAAAACAAAATTCTCGTCACACTAGAAACCCTTGAGTCTTTTTCCAACCCTGTCCACTCTAATTTTACACTCATATCACAAAACACTCACTCCACCACGCATTCCATACCCACCACCACCTCCACCTCCCTAGAAGGAGATATGGTTGTGTCAATGAAGTTACCTAATTCCAGAGGCACTGAAAACGAAAACATTGAGAACTTTCGGTTCATAACTGAGGTCGTATGGTAGGCTTGGCAGGTTGAAATAATGTTATTAAGAAAGCATTGTTGGCTACTTCTTTCCAAGTGTTATCACCCAAAAATTCCAAAAAAAACATCATTGTGTTATATTTTTTTTTTGCCATGGTTCAAATTAGGTTTAGAAGTCAATTTAGGGTTTGGTTAAGGGTAGGTTAGATTTTGATAAGATCAAAGCCCATTCTTAAGTTCAAATAAAGTCTTTTTAAGGTCCATTCATTTTCAAATATCCATAATTTCCATTTGTGAGTAATTTCCTAAAGTCTCATGTCAAAACTGGTCATATTAGCTAAGAACCCTTACTTTCGTAGCACCGCTAGTTCAAAAACGTTGATTTGCGCTACGAAACTGCTGAAAATGATGAAGCAAAAACTATGTTTTCTAGTTTTGAGTAGTCCACTTCCAAGGAGATTTCTAAGGAAAATGGAAAGAGGTTTTTCTTCCTAAGACACCTAGCTACAAAAATCTCTCTGCGTTTCCTCGACTTCATTAGGAGGTGGGAGAAATTGATAAATTAAAATGCACTACGAAACTGGTGTTACAAAATGTCCTCTACATGATTGTTTAGCAGTGAACTTCAAGTTCAGTTTATGGCTAGATTCAAAATTATTTTAGAATTATGAAACCATTTTGTCTTCATCACTGCCCCAGATGCAATAACCTCTGTCACTTTTCTCATATGTGTTACCAGTTGGGAGATACAAGGCTTTCTTTGAAGCACTATTTTCAGAAACAAAGTTTTCTAGTTTTGCACATTTTGTTTAAAGATAGTTTCTGGATAGTAGGAGATATGGTTCAAAAAAAAAGAGAGGTATTTATTCAATACATAATGACCTACACAAAACTCCTTCTATTTCTCAAAATACATCATGGAGTAATAAATATAGGCTCTGTCCCAAGACCTATTTTTCAGGAAAAAATAGGAAAAACCAATAGGCCAACCTATTTCAAATGAAAAAGAGACCTCAAGAAGGCTGGAATGACTTTGTTTTTCAAGTGATATGATGAAATCAGGTCTATTTTCAGTTTTTTTCACATTCACACTTTACATTTTGGAAAATTTTGACAAAACTGCTCACTCAGCAGTTTCCTAGCGCAAACAGTGTAAGAAGAGTGAAAAGCGCTACGAAACTGTTGTAGCAGCGTTTTTCACCCTTTCTCATAAATATTTGAAGGTAAAATGTGTGTATTATAACTTGAAATTGCTATGGAATTTGTTAAGTGAATATTAAGATAATCCCGAAGGAAAGAAATCAAAATTTTGAAGGCAAAAGGGTTAAAAGGTTGCGCTACGAAACTGTGTTGTTTTCGTAGCGCAGGTCTACTTTTGCTATTTTGGAAAGTTTAATGGTGTTTTTGGATAGCTGGGACTTGTTTAAGTTGTTTTACATGTGTTACTTCAGTTCCTAACATCAAATAACCTTGAATTCATGGGTTCATGATGGTTAAAGTGTCTCAAGAAAACAAAGAATCCTATGCCTAGAAAACAGGGGACAGTTTCCTAGTTTAATGGAGATCAGCATTGAGGTCATAAAGAGTTGAGGCTTATCATCTAGATTCGACCTTATGGGAATAAAATTGGAAAATGATGTAATCTAGTTTAGATAAGGTTGTTATGAGTAGAGTTAAGGACTTTGAGTCCTATTTGAAATAGGACTGTTCATTAGGTTTGCAGCTGTCATTTTGTAATAAATACCATGTCATATGGTTAGGAAAGGTGTCAAAAAGTAGGAATTTGATGTATCTAGCTCAAGATAAGGTTATCATACATGGTAAATGATCTATAAAATATGAAGAAGTCAAAATACTAAGGGTTGGACATTTTTAGCAAAAATACTGTGTTTATGTAAGTGACTATTTTCAGCTTAATACAGAGTTTTCCACTTAGCCAACTCAAGATTCATAAGGAGTTCTAGTGTGATTTTGTTCTAATGACATATTTTTACTATTCTATTGCAATGGTGTTTTCTTATGTTACTCAAAATTCATCATTGATGCTCTGACTTCCCTCATGGACAAAGTGACTGTGTGGTTTAAAGTTTCACATGTGTATCTTTGGACTAGAACTCTGATATGCCTTGACTTCCATGCTAAGTTGATTGTTTGGTTTTGTTGAAACTATTATGACTCCATAAGCCCAATGTGCACTTTCTAATGTGATTTACAACTATTTTCTATCATTTATCTACTTATTACCCCACATAGAGTTAGCCATCTATATTTCTATCAAAAATCATAAACCCTTGAGAGAGCCCTCTTAGGTTGAGGAGGCTAAGCCTCAATCAAAAGATTGGTTTGAAACAATTACACAAGATTGATTTGATTGGCATCCTATCAAGTTTGATTTGTGATAACACCAAGATCAAGCATTAGATTGGTACATCAAGTATGTTCAAGAAACCCTAATGCTACATTGGACCAAATAAAATATTCCCTAAAAGAGAATTTTAAGAAGCCTAAGTCATACATGCACCTGGTGACAGAAGTGAAAGAGATTCATCGAGAGCTTAATGAATCTGTATGGGAGGCAAACCAAAGGCTGAAGCACACTATCAGAGATGGTGGATTTGTCTTTGAGGATACTTAGCATAAGGAATGCTTTATTGCTATGTTTCTCCCACATCTACGATAGCCTTTAGGTCAGCAAAATATTTCCACATAGGCTGAGGCTATGGAGGCTGCAATGAAATTAGAAGGCTACTCCAACGCCTGTTGCACTTGGGACTCAACAGATTTAGAATCAGTTGGAAGCCATGTGTCTAGAGATTCAAAGCCTGTGAAAAGAAAAGGGCAAGGATGCATTAGGGGAATTTTGATGTCTAAAATGGGTCTCCTAAGGAAATTATAAAATAATAGTGGAAATAATAAAATAATTTGTGATTGCATCATCAAATTTTAGAGGGAAAAAAAGAAAAAACTATTTTTTCAACTAGTATTTTCAACTTATCTCCCAAATTTTTTACTCAAATTTCGAGTGGGAGTACTCATTGGATGAAAAATTTAATTCCTCATCCAAGGATTACCCATGTTGCATACTTTCTATGGACCCTGCTACATGAAAAGCATGGTTGCAATCATGTTTTTTAATGTATTTCTCATTTTTCGAGTAGCAGGGTCCAGCAAAAGTATGTAACAAGGGTACTCCTCGGATGAGGAATTAAATTTTACATCCAACGAGTACTCCTGCTCGAAATTTGAGTAAACACTTTGTGAGATAAGTTGAAAATATGAGTTGAAAAAGTAGTTTTATTATTTATGATTTTTTAATATTTGTACCCTTTTACCTAAAAAATGGTGAATCAACCCCCATGGTTTACATCATCAAATCTTATTGGTTCTTATAAAGTTTATTTTAGTAGTAAATTTTTCCTAGGAGGCCCATTTTAGACCTCAAAATTCCCCTAATGTAGGCCTAGAGGTCTGGTGCATAAAATGTAAAGTTGTTGGGCACCATAAAGATCAATGTCTTGCATTCAATAATCATCTTAAGGCTGGAGGTCCTATTTGATTGAAGATTCCTATATGGTGGACAATCTTTCAAATCGATGGATTACATGACACAGATTCCTGCCCTAGGATCGAAAAGTATCAACCTGAGTTGAAGCAGTTTTTTTGTAGATTATGTTTGTCATTAGGACATGATGAGTAGCATTGTCAGACCTGTGATATTATGTTAGATAAAGATGAAAAATATAGGATCCATGTTGAGCCTACCTCACCATCATTCCCCTCTAGGAGTGGTGGATTTTAGGGTAGAGGAAGAGGAGGAGAAGGTGGATCTATTGGTCGAGGAATATGACAAGTTATTTGCTATAACTGTGGAGATGCTAGTCACTATGTGCACAACTATCCTAATATCACGCGACAATCATGAAGGTATTGTAGGAAATTTGATCATGTAATAGAAGATTATCCTATATTGATTGCTATAATGCAGGAGAAGAATACACAGAATCCAACAAAAAATCTTTAGATGTTTAGACCAAATAAACCCACGAAGAAGATCCCAATGTGAATGTGGTTACTAGGAGCGGTGTAGCCACTAATGAAGATAAGGGAAAGCAACTGGTCACTAATGTATGCATCCGTAAGGCACCTAAAAACAAGGAAGGATTTGATCTTCAATGCGCAATGGAGACTTTTGTTGAATTGCAAAAAGAATTTATAGAATGTAGCACATCAAAATCAGGTAGAGCAATAAAGGAAGTAGGAGGAGATGAAGAGATCAAACCATTATTACAAACTTGCAAAAATCTACTGCGCAACAAAAAGGCAGTAGAAAATCTTCAGGCTCTGATAGATAATTGCATAAAGAAGTAACAGCCTATGGTATAACAACGAGCAGTCATCAAAATATACAAGAATATGAAGAGAATGGGTAGGGAGATGCATATGACCATGCAGATTGGTGCTTATGAGATGGACCAGGTTATTCTAGATCCGGGATCAGATTCTAATTTTCTACCTAAAAAAAAATGGAAGTGCATGGGATAACCCAATATGGAGTGATCTAACATGCAACTACACATGGAAAATCAACAGAAATCATTCCCTTAGGGAGGCTATCGCAAGTTTTAGTTAGTATCGTGGGTGTTAAGTTGAGGGAATACTTTGAATTCATACAAATTTTTGATGATATTAATCCTTATCCTACGCTGCTAGGGTTGGACTGGGCTATTGACATGGATGGTGTTATAAATCTGAAGAAAATGAGAATGTAATTTGAAATAAATGAAATCAGGGTCATCATTCATCTAGATCCTGACAAAGATACACAAATCGTGTGCGCGCTGATGATGATATCGATCAAATCTATAAGCTGACCTTGTGAGAGGAAGACTGGATTAACTGAACAACAAATGGAAATATTAATTGGGAGAAGGATAACTCTTATTTTTCAGATTCTGATGAGGAATTAGAAAACTGGTAGAACTAGTTGCATGAGGTATCTTCTCAGTGTTGTAATCGTGTGACTAGATCCTTGCGATGTATAACATCTGAGGTATGTGACTTACTGCACTATGATAGATTAACTAATATAAAAATGTTTATACGGGAGCTTGAAAGGACCGTGCTTGAAGTACAAAGATTCCATGATTTATATCTCAAATTTCACCCTACACCAACAAGATGGTGGGAAACTCATAAGGGAAACTCATAAGGATAACATGGGAAACTAGGGGGAATGAGCGTGCATGAGGAGTTTACAATTTTAATGTCCAACCATCAAAATGGAAGACTACTCTGGAAAATATTATCCACGAAGACATTTGGCGATATGGAATTAGGTATGGGGCGTATAACCAAGACATGAATGGGTCCACATGTTTATTCACACATTGGTTTGGAGATAGAGCTGCGTCGAGGTACTATTGAATGGTTTACGCTGATGGAGAGATTTATCCTAACATTTATTTTTAAGAGTGTATTTGATAATATTTTCCAAGCATTGCATAGTATTAAATAAGTCATCTTTGATACAAAAAAGCCTATAATCGAGTGTGCTCCACCAACCATGTATGTGCAAATGATAGATATTGGGAACTGCAGAATTCTAACAGTTGGGAAGCCTAAGGGATAGTGCGCAGTCATTGACACCTTTATCTCTCCCCCTAAGAATGTTAGATAGGTGCACTCGATGATTATCCTTGTTGGGTACTATAGGAAGCACATTCAAAGATATGAGTTGATAATTGTGCCCATGGAAAAATTACTCAGAAAAGGTGCAACATTATGTTGGGATGAAGAATGCCAAAAGAGTTTGCAGTTATTCAAGGAAGAGACGGACACCAGATGTTATGCTTTGAATTAACTAATTAATAAGCCTGTGTTGGGGGGGTCAATCTACAGATGGTTGCCATTAGATCTAGAGTATATGCACAAAAGAGTGAGTCATGCATGCGGTAGCTACACGAGGAGATTGAATGGGTTGCAGAAGTGTTAAAAAATATCCATTGGAACAGTAAATCTGGAAAAGATAGCTTTATTACTGTTTATGGAGCATCTAGGTTACATTTAATGAAGGGATTTTGCCAGATTTGGGATCGTTTTGTCATTTATGGAGATACACTAATGCTGAAGGAACAATTGAAGATGTGCCACAAGTATAAATATGACCTATGGGGTTGCAATAGTTCCCCTTTATTTCTGAGTGAATTATTTTCTTTTAGCTCTCTGATTTCCTCTGCATACTCAGTGTCTTTTTCTGGTTTGGATTCGAGATTCAATGAAGAGCTGCGCCACGCAGGGTTGGGTTACATAATTCCAGGCAGTATGATGGCCACATGCCCTGGAGATGACTCTACTATGCCTGAGGTTCATATTATTAAAACACCTGCACCCATGAAGTTGAAGAAGGGGTATTCATATCATAAAAGAAAATCACTGAGGGAGGAGACACCGAAGTTGCGCTCCACTGTGGCTAAGCATAAGAAAAGTCCCATGGTAGAGCTCTTGGAAACTATTATGGAGAAAGATGAGGATGTGGTCGAAGTGGTCCCATTCTCACAGTTGTCGACCTATGCCATTTCACGCAAACCAATGGTCATAATTCCCAAATATATAGACAAGACATGTGCAAGAATCCAAATGTAGTTGATCCCCAAAAATGTCTCGATGGAAGGGGACATGTTTGCCAAAGTGTCACAAATCAGACTGGAGGATTAGGACATTGCGAATGTATAAAAATTCCCTAAACTCGTGCCAGATATATACCTTGACCAAGTTCAATATGAAGGGGGAATAGTGCACCTAGAATGAAAGAGATGGCTGTTGGGTCTGCACTAGGCAAGCACGTTGAATTTGTTACAGATCACTCATTTTGGGCATAGCCCAATAAACGACATCCGTGTCTAGAAATTTCTTGTGCTGGTGCATGATGATGCGCTATGGTTGGGAGAGCGCATCCCAATTGATGTGACATTGATTCCATAGTATCACAAGTTTACCTACTAAAGGTGTCAATCCAATTGCAGATTTTGGAGGAAAGGCACAAGAAAGAATTGTTGCTAACCAGATCGTGAAGAAGTATTAAGTCCCACGTAAGAGTTGAGGCTTTGTGGTCAGTGAGATAAATGACCCAAATGTTCAGTTCGGCATGCTCATCTTTCCCTGCAAGATGATGCAAAAATTTCAACCCAAGGAGGTGATCGCGCACGTGATTTCTCTCGTACAATTGTGCAAGAAAGGCGTAATTTATAACTAGTCCAATTATTTGTGTAAGGAGCTCCTAGAAAATGTGCGCAAATCACGAGGAAGGCAAGAAATTCCATTACACTTGGTTGTTTTTATTAATTGCATTGATTGGGTGGAAGACCCCTGAGGAAACCCAGTTTCCATAGATTGAGCCCCAAATGTGCGAGGTCACGCGTATGCAGCACTGTGGAATTATTCAGACCCTACAGTCGCTAAGGAGAAAAAAATATTCTAGGTACTTTACCAGGTCATGCAATCTAAGCTGAGGCTATCTCCCACACTCGTTGAGCAATACAAGATCATAACTAACTTCAAGGCTATGTTCCACAAAATTCACATCCATGCGAAAGGCGTCGTGGAAGGATTTTGGTACAAGTTACCATACTTAGTGACAGAGGATGATTTGATCGGAGTTACTACAGAATTTCCACCAGTGTTTGTGGAGCCTGGTGCATCCACATATATCACAAAAACGTCGACAAAGTCATGCACTAGCACTTAGCCAGAGAAAACAACAGAGAAGGTCACTAAGAATCTTGTAGAATAAGAAGCAACACCAACCACCACTGGCGAGATGATCTACCTAGAAAAAGAGACTCAACCCAAGAAGAATGGTTATGCACCAAAAGATACAGTGGAGGAAGTAGAAGCGCAAACGTCTAAAGGAATTAAGTGCAGCTCTCGGGCTGCTGGTGGATCCAGAAGGAAAAGGAAGGGCTCTAAAGATGCCTAACAGGAGGTATTGACGCTGACAGAGGATGATTTGAACGAAATTTCTAACACAGTCACGTATGCGACAGAGGATCATTGGACCAATATGGAGGTGCAGTATAAGACTGCACTAGAGTTTGTTTAGGTGGGGATACAAGAACTCAAAGTGCAATCGAGCCTAATACAAGTGAGCGTTGCTCAGGCAAGCCAGACTAACGTGCAAGTCACCAATGCACAACCATTAGATATAGCACTACCAACCACCGAGGATGCATGGCTTGTGCAAATCCCCACTTCAGCCTTTCATGTGGACGTCAGTTGACATGCTCAACTCCATGAAGTAGGTGATATTAACATTAAATTGTTTGTTTTACCTGCAATAAAGTTGCACCTAATGCACACCATGATCATCGATTAAATTCATCTCAGAGAGGTTGTTTCTCACACATCATCAATAGAGTCCAAGAAGCAGGCTGAAGATGCACAACAAAAATAGCAAGTTGCCAAATTATCATGTCACATAGACGAAGCCTAGCACACTGTGCTAGAAGCAAAAATTCACCAAGTCTGCAATGATGTTCCAGTAGTCTTGGCCACAGCTGCCCCAGAAGAAAAATTAGAAAGACTGGCTGTAACCCTGAAAGCATCGTGCGCTGAAGTGCAAACCATCCTTGCATAATATGAACATCAAATCATGGATCTGCAAATGAATTTGCAGCCTGTGATTCCCCCTGAGGTTCGTGCCAAAAGGGATGTCGAAGTCAAACAAGCCACAGACAATATTGTTGTTGCAGTCGCCTAGTGTGAAAACCCCTTGGATGATGCTATGGGCATATGGACATCCGTGCAGAATGACCCTGACATACAGCAATTGCACAATGAGTCGCATCAGAAAGAATAAAAATTTGCTGAGATCTGAACAGTGGCATCGACCCTTGTTCTTCCATAGCCCCTCGCCCATCTACAGGAGGGTTGGATCATACAGACAAATATTGAAGACTTTCACTTTAAATAACAAGTTTTGGAGTCACGTATGCAACCATGGGCTAAGGAGGCTCTCCAGCTTTCAAAGACTTTGGACACCACCTTAAGGAAATTCAATAGACACAACGCAATATAGAGATGTCCACTGAAGGGCCCACTATGAAGAAGTTAGTTCAGCAAATGTAGGGAGCTGCGATGAAAATTTTCCAAATGGTGCTCCTTATGAAATCTTCTGTTAGTGTGCTCCAAGCTAAGCTTAAGGAGAAATCACCTCAGTGACTCGCGATGAGTCACATTTTTGGGTTGGGGGCCTGTTGGAGTGGGGTCCCCTATGGTACACTTTTTTGATATTTTTTTGTACAAGTTTTGTATATGCATGTTGTGTGAATGAGTCAAAGGCCTTTGGGGCAGCTAAAAGTCCCTATTTTGATGTAAATTGGGTTAAGGCTAAATTGTGGGCCTCAAACCATGGTTTGAGACCATAGTATTTGTGCACTATAATAATATAAATAGATAGATTGATTATAAGGAAGTAACTTAAGTTGAATAGACTATTATGATTTGACTGTTTATGTGTCTGTAATACTTTTTAAGGGTTTTTTTTTGGGTTGGGTAGAAAGGTTCCTGCTGGCTGTGTGAATGGAGACATAGTCCTGTCTATGTGCAGACTCCACTGGCTGTGTGTGCAAAAGGGTTATGTGTAAGGGTAAAGTGTAAGGTTGAAGTCTGATGTACTGAAAGGATCTAAATTAATACAAGGATTGATTTTGGCGAAACATTATGCATTGAAATCAGTTATATGTTATGTTGAGATCACATTTCTTTTATGTTGCTTATTTATATTTGTGCAAAGATATTTTTAATTGTTAATTATTCATATTGATGATTGATAAATCTTCTTAAGTAATTACACAATGTTTAGATCAGGATCTGGTTCTGTTATAATATATCTACGCTAAAGTGATCTATGATTCTATCTATAATATGTTAAGTATTGTGCATATATTTTTATGATGAATATAAGTCTGCAATAGATCTTCTTAGGGCCACTTCATAAATTTCTTCCTCAAGGTGTAGAAACCTAATTCCAACACCCCCCCATACTGCTTCGGATGAGACTTTGATCTGCACAAGAAAGTCATTGCTGAACGGGCCAGTAGTTAGAGGGTTTGTTGGTTGCATGATAAACTTTGAATCTGATAAAATGTTGAATAAATCCATGAACATTTCAAAAATGTAAAGTTTGGCCCATCCATAACCTTAAATATCAATCCCTCTCTCTTGGTCAAACAAGAAGAAAAATTGTGCAAGATATTGAGAGAAAACTTAGATGATTTTGCTTGGGTCTATAAAGAAATGAAAGGGGTGCATCCCTCGGTCTGTACTCACCATATTTATGTCAAAGAAGGATGCAAGCATGTGTGCCAACCCCAAAGGAGAATGAACCCAACCCTTAAGGACTTAGTGAAGGAATAATTACAAAAGTTGTTGGATGCAGGGTTCACATACCCCATCTTAGATAGTTAAAGGGTGTCACATATAGTCTTAGTCCCAAAGAAGAAAGGGAAGTGCATGATTTTTGTTGATTACAAAGAACTGGACAAGGCCACAAAGAAAAATAATTTCCCTTCTCCCTTCAATGACCAAAACAATGTAAATTTTGAAACGGGAATGAAAATGAGTACCCATTTTTTTTAGGTAGCAAAAAATCATCTGATTTTGAAAAGTACTAATTTAAAATACTCTTAATTTTTTTTAGCACATTTTTGACACATTAAATTTTCCTATGTACCAAGTATAAACATTATGTTTAAAATGTTAGTGATTTGTATGTTGATTTTGAAAAGTATGATGCCAACATCATCTCTTTTTTTAGAAGACTTATTTTTTACTTTAAATTTTCTAATGTATTAAATGCTAATAATTATTTTCTCTATTTAACAATTTTTGAAATACTCGTCTTCTTCTTCTTCACTTAAATATTTTTTTAAGTGTTTTTCAAGTTTTTTTTTTCTTTTTTTCTTTTCATTTTTCTTGTAGTGAGATCTTTGATTTTTTGCAGTGTCAAAAAAGAAAAAAATGTCAAAATTTTAAAATTTTGATCTTCTATATAATTATATATTGTTAAATAATATTTCATTGCACATGAAATAATTGTCACTAAAAAAGAATATTTTTTAACAATTTACATAAAAGTACATAGTTTCAGACTTTTTTGATAAAAGTGACATGTCAAATAAAGCATTTTTATAGGGAAAAAATAAAAAATTATAAAAATTAGCAATTTTATTGATTTTTTTATCAAAAATTAATAATAATAACATTTTTTTTCAAAAATTAAATATTTCACATAAAAATTGAAGCCAAAAACACATTATACAAATATTAAACATATAATAACAATAATTGAATACTTATTATTCTCATATAATGTCAAATTCAAAACATTACAAGTATAACTTATTAATAGTTACAAAAAATGAGCTTAATTTGGAAGCTTAACTGAAATTTAATCAATAATATCATGTAACCCAAACTCTTCATATTCAAGAGTTTTATTATTGTATTCTTCCACAATAGTGTCATTATTGGCTTCAGTTTGGTCATTTTCCTGTTATGATGGATCTTTGATGTCTGTGAAACTCCCAAAGTATGCCTTTCCAATAATTCCATATAATGGTGGTTGAGGTTTCTTTTCTTTTTTGTCACATATGATTCATTAAAATCCCATTTCCTCAAAGTATCTTCTTGCATTGCATCTGGAAGAAATTGAAGAGCATTAATTATTTGTTGAATAAATTTGCATTGTACTAGGTCTTTCTCAATGGCAACGAAATTTCTTCCTTTTTGTAATCAACATGCTAGTGCTATACCTAATCATTAAGTACAAAAGAAATAATTAAGTAAATTAGTATAAACACATAAAAATTAAAAAAGAAAATATTGAAATTCACTTTTCTATAATAAAACTTACCTGAGCCTAAAAATAAATCCAAAATCCAATCTCCTTCATTTGAACATAAATCTAAAATATAGTTAATCCATGACTGTGGTTTTTTATATATGTTAATTATTTCTCATTTTTCTTCTTTATCTTCATCTGTCAGTTTTTTTACAACATAATCATGGGCCAGTACTTGGTGAGGATTCTTTCCATTTACTTGATTGAAAAGCATAGGCTTATAACTATCATATTTTTTCCAACTTTCAACATGAATGAACTCACAATCACTTATAATTAGTTGATCTCCGTAATCAATAATATTTGACTTTTTCCTGTAACATAAAATAGTAAATTTTTAATTAATTTGTATAGAAATGATTTTTTTAACATTAATCAAACACACAATTTCAACGCCTTACCATGTAAGATGCATCTTTGACTTTGATTTTCCCTTGAAGCTTGTTAATAACATTACAGATTGTGTGCCTAAATGAAATGTCACAAATCTCAAAAATGGTGATGTTGTGACTTTTAGAAATCCCACAACCACTTTACTAAAATATTGATAAGTACAAGAGTCACTATCATATTCAATGTTTGGGATATTGAAACCATGAGGAATATCTTCAATAATTAGGGAATAATCCCTTTTAGGTATGAGTTTTGTAATGTCTTCACGATCACCTGATATTATTTGATATTGGATGGTGTGGATCCCATTGCAAATCAAATGAGTAAGACTAGGATCAAGTTCAACATCACTAAGACATTGTTTTATCATCCTTTCCATTTTAGTCTTTTCAATAGATATTCTGAAACTATCTAGTGCTCCATTTGCATCATTATTCATCTTTAATGAAATAAACCAATATATGTATAAGTTATAAAATAAAAATAATATACATATGAATAGAAATGAATGTATAAATCAACATACCTTTTTAAATGCAAGATAAAAAAAAATTAGCACCAATGTAGAACTTGAATCTGGTTAGTTGAGTACAACATCATCCCAACTATATTCATTCAAAAATTTAACCTTTTGTTCTTATATTATCATATAAACCTTATTATTGAATAAATAAAGTAAAAAATGTTAATATAGTGATATGTATAACAAATACTACCAACAACAATATATTATATTTAACAGAAACTTGTAATCTAGAAATAAGTAAAAATAACAAACTTACTTTAGAAATTCCTAAAACATTTCATCCAATGAAAATTCTCCTAACTTTACATGAGATAATATTGTTTTGACAAGTTTTTCACCCTTCACTCCTTGCATTTATCTCCAAGGTGTGATAGTCATATCTTCTGGAAGGAGCTTCATTTCAGGACCTAATTTACTACTGATACATATCAATGGTTTAGGAGTTTTAACCTTCTGAATTTGTATGCCAACATTCTCCCACAACTCAAAAATATTAGCAATCAATTCCTATATCTCTCCAATTCTAAATACCAATTGGAAAATGTTATTCATACCTCTGAATGTTTCAAAATTTACTTTTCCTCAATTTGATAACCTATTTCCATAGAACATTCCTTGTGAAAGGCATGATCAACCTTTGTCTTATCCTGACCACATTTTTTTTGAATTCATTATGAATAAATCTGACCCTTTGGATGAAATTAATAGACATAATACACTCATTATTCTTATTGTGATCCCATGCCAATAAATTTGATTCTATATCTGTTAAACTAGCATAAATGATAAATTTCATTGTTTCAAAAAATGGTTTATTGGGCTATTACTCCATCAATTTCCTTTGAGATTCTAAAGAATGGTTGCCCCTAGGTACATAATATTTGTATTAAAAAATATTAACTTATCAAATGCTTATTTTTTAGGAACGATCAATAAGAAGAACATAATAAACCACATGTGCAATTTTTTTTTATCTCATCAATGTTTTCAAATTGTGAACATGCAAGTGGTGTGGCTTTTTAATTTGATATAGGAAATGTCCTTCATCTGGCTTGTAGAATTGAATATCATTAATTTTAATTGACCAACCACCCATAATTAAATTCCTTTTCGTCAAATGATGTTGATTTTCATTTTGTTTTGTTTTAATAATTCCATCCTCTAATTCAACGCCTGGTGTAATGGTTTCCCTACTTCCTTTTGATTTTTCTCTAGGACCTTCATTGTTGTGCATGGGTTTTTGAGAATCAAAAACTTTTAGTTTCTTCCTCCTATTGGCTATCATATTTTCTTCAATGGAAGCAATGTCCTCATCATCAACTAGAAGGTAAACATTATTGGGAATTTTTTTTCTTGCTCTTTTATGGCTCTTCTCTTTTCTAACATCAGTTCTAATCTGATCCTCAATAATGGCAACATATTCTTCATATTCAACTTCAACTTCAATCTCCTCCTCTTCAAAAGTAACATTTCTACCTTTATTATATTGTTCCATTTGATATATTTTTGTAGCATCGCGAAGTACTTTTTTTTGCTTCTTTCCAATATCTTCTTCTTCATGTTCATGGAAAATGCTGACAACATTTAGAATATCTCGCTTTATAAAATAGATTCCCCCCAACATAATTGAAATACCCTTAGAAAAATGTTGTCAAACAAAATATAATGTGTCAATAATAACTAATTTATTAAAAATATAATGATACAATTAGAATAACTCAAAACACATAAATAAAAATAAAAATACTCACAATATTCTGTAAAATTATATCTAAGCTTATCATGTGACTTAGGTGGTTTTTAAAGTATATAATTTTTTTTAGTATTCTTTCTAATATATAGGTCTAGTACTTTTCCCACTAGCTCATAACTTTCAACATCAAAACTTTTACTAGAATATACATATAATTTCAGACTTTTTCCAAGTTCTCTATCTTTCATATACCATGCATATTTTGTAAAATTCACTTCTTTTGATTTCTTCTAGTATGAAACAAACTTCTCGTCTTTTGAGGAAGCATCTCTAACATTTTCACTAATTAAAAAAGGTGGATATTGTTGAGCAATATTTTTTGAGAGCCCACCTGTAGCTCTAGATGATGCAATTGTTGACTTTGGTCCAGAAAGATTGAAAAAAACCTTTCTTGATGCCATTTTCGTGCAAACATATATATCTACATATAAATTAGTAAATCACAAAAAATCCAATATCATATGTAAAAAAAAAATTAAAAAAACTAGAAGCGTGTACATCGCCCCTTATGTATAGTGTGCATTTAGGTTCATCCAAAATACCAAAATAGAAAACTAATTCCTTAAACAAAAAAATATTTTTTTTTACATTTTCTCCCTAACCCCCTTAGGCTGATTGTCATAATCAGGCCATATTAGTGGCTTGGAGTTGTCCCCCCTCCCTGGTAGGGGATCCAATTCTGAGAATCAACCCCTTGCCATGCATGGGGTTGATTCTTAGAATCAGCCCTTTGACAGGCAAGGGGGCCAACTCTGGGCCCGAGTAGGTGCCCGCCCACAGCATGACGATAATGACCACTATGATGCAGGCAGGTATGCCCATGGGTGAGTGACTGCCTGCACCACAATGAAAAATGTCGTTGTGTTTCTAGAGGAAGCACGACTCCCCCGCAGCATAACCTGAAAAGGTCATTATGTTGCAAGCAGGCGCCCAACAATGGGCACGCCTGCTCGTAGCATGGCAAACTTTGTCATTGTGTTGTGGGTGGGCACCTGCCTACTATGGGTTCAAGCAGGAACTTGCCTGAGCCTAGAGTTGGCCCCCCTTCTTAGATGAGAATCATCCCCCTACCAGGCAGGCAGACCAACTCTAGGCTCAGGCAAGCATGCCCACATGCGGGCACCTGCCCGAGCCTGTGTTGTGGGCAAGTGTACCCACCTAAGGCCAACATCAACGTTGGGCTTGGGAGAGAGTGCCCATGGTCGGTTTCTTGCCTGCATCCTACCCGTTGTGGCCCTGGTGGGCATGCCCACTGCCCCCTTTCCTACTAAGGGGACTAGTGGGCCACAGTGGCCAGGGGATGACTCGAGGCGAGCTGACCCCCATGTCCATGTTATATATATATATATATATATATATATATATATATATATATATATATATATATGTATATATATGTATATATGTATATATATATGTATATATATATATATATATATGTATATATATATATATATATATGTATATATATATATATATGTATATATATATATATATGTATATATATATATATATGTATATATATATATATATATGTATATATATATATATATGTATATATATATATATGTATGTATATATATATATATGTATATATATATATATACATATATATATATATATATATATATATATAATAAAATTATTTCAATTGATTTTCTGTTGTATTGTGGATGAACCTACCAACAAATTTTAAAGGTAACTACTATTAAAATTATAGGCATTTAAAACATGTTCTCAGTGGGATTTGAACTTGAGTCTACCTTATTGTAACAATTTCCTAATTTTAAAAACAAGAAATTAAGTTGTTACTAAAAAAAAATGATTTTTTGGCATCCAATAAATTATTTACCTCAAATTCCCCATTGAATGGTCCAAGTAGAAGGGTAACTAACCTTTCAAATGCGAGAATCCCTCATTCACAATGTTGTTACTCCAACCAAGATTTTAAACAAAACCTTGAAAATTCTTGATGCGATGTGAGGAAAAGTGACAATGAAAGGTTTTATCTAGAGAAAATTACCAAATTTCTTTACCGTGGGGTAAATGTGGGATAAAAAATGTAATAAACATTAAAAAAATCTATAATCAAGTAAATGTTATATAATTTAAGTAATTTTAATTTTAATTTGGAAAAAATATTAAAATAAAATTGTGTAGGAAATTTGAATCGAAATTAGGGTCAATATTCAAGAGAATATTTTAGTAGAAAAAATTTAAATAAATTGTAGAAGTAAAATTTGGAGGGACACACTTCAAGTGAAAATTTTGGAGGGAAAAGTTTTGGCGAAAATTTTCAGAAGGTAAATTCGGAGGGAAAAATTCATTATTTCAGCTATATATTATCATTGGGAGAGAGATCATTTGCATCATTCAACATATTGTGTTTGAATGTTATAGATTCTTCTGATACTGAAGTTTCATTTTATGAAGCATTAACATATTTTCCGTGTAACAACTCTATTCATATTGATGAATATAACGAACATTCTTTCAATGTGAATATAGAGTCAAATTTTCCACTTAGTCCTCATCCTAAGGACTATGAGAGCAATAGTGAAAAAGGGAAGGATGAATAATTTCAAATAAATAGAGAGTCAAATTTTCCACATAGTCCTAATCCTATGGACTATGAGAGCAAGAGTGATGAAGGCCAAGATGAAGAATTTCAAAAAAAACAGATACTTATGATTTCCACTTAGTCCTAATCCTAAGGAATTTGAGAGAAACAGTGACAAATGGAAGGATGAAGTTTTTTTAGTGGCTAGATTCACATTCTCCACTTGGTCCTAATCCTAAGGAATATGAGAGTAATAGTGATGAATGGTAGAATGAAAAATTTTCAATGAATAAAGAGATAAAATTTCCACTTAGTCCTAATCCTAAGGACTATGAGAGCAATAGTTATGAATGGCAGGATGTAGAATTTTCAATGGATAGAGAGTCACAATTTCCACTTAGTCCTAATCCTAAGGACTATGAGAGAAATAATGATGAATGGCAGCATGAAAAATTTCAGTAAATATAGAGTCACATTGTCCACTTAGTCCTAACCATATGGATTATGAGAGCAGCAATGATGAAGGCCGGGATGAATAATTTCCAGTAAATAGAGAGTCACAATTTTCACTTAGCACCAATCATATGGACTATGAGGGCATCAGTGACACAGGGCGAAATGAATAATTTCCAATAAATTGAGAATCGCAATTTCCACTTAGTCCTAATCGTATAGACTATGAGAGAAACAATGACGAAGTTCAAGATGAATAATTTCCAATAAATCGAGGCTCACAATTTCCACTTATTACTATTCCTATGGACTATGAGAGAAAAGGTTATGAAGAGAAAGATCAAGATGGTGAATAATATCCTCCAAGTCAATATTTCAAAACCACATATGATGGTATTGAAAATTTTCTTGTTGCCAAAGATGGTAATGAATATTTTTCAAACAATGATGGTGGTGATTTTCCAAAGTATATTCAAAATGATCATAATAAGAATATTATTCCTCCTAATGATGATGGAAATGCATATTCAGAGAATGATGAAATCATGGAAATGTTTCTAGCAAATATTGTATCCAAGAGTAGGAATATACCTTTTCGTATCAACCCAAGATGTTCTAGTTATACAAGGAGTATATTAGAATATATGACGAGAATAAGTTCTATCAGTGATATCATTTCAAGTGACTGTTGTAAAAAGGATTGCTTGAAGCATATGTATTTCAATTTTTCTTTGGAGAAAAGTAAAAGTTATTTGTCAATGAATAAAGCATGCATAATTCATATTTAGTGGGGTGCATGAAATATACATTGACAGGCTAAGATTATCATATTGGGTCTTTATTGATCTATAGAAAGGCTTTCAAAATTTTCCATTCAATTGGTGTTTTTTGTCTATCATGAATCCAAGATAATTTGTAAAAATATCCTACATATTATTCATAATTTCATCATAAGCGAGAGTTTGGGCCATTAGCAAACACTACAATGTCATGGATGCAAGACTTATTTTCAAAACATGGAGAGTGTTTGCCAAATAGAGATACAATACATATTTCAAATAATTTCTCAAGGTGATAACTCTACAACTTATACAAGGAATATGTAAAAGGTGTTGAAGGAAATGGTAAGTTTATTACATATCAATATTTAGTGCAGATATGGAGGAGAGAATTCAACAATGTTCGTATTCATAAGAAGACAAGGATGGGATTTTGCAGTACATGTGCTTCTCTAAAATAAAAAAGGGATAAATTTCAAGGGGAAGAAAGAGGTAAACATTCATGACATAATTATTTTAAATGGTATAGTGATCAACTATGAGAATGTATTTATCAATAGGTTTATTTTATGTTATGTGTAGAGGCCATTGTCAAAGCACTTCATGAGAATCACGAACAACAAACAAGTGAAAGGAAAAAGTTGCACAAGCATTGAAATAAGTGTTGTGATAATCCAAATACATATTTGTGTTTGATAATTGATGGCATGGACCATAAAAAAATAATTCTAACACATTTTTCTCGCACACCTAAAAATTTGCAGGATGAAAATTTTATCTAGTTTCACTTGGTCAGTTATATGGTCTTCAATGGGAAAATGTTGCCAATATTATACTTCATAGCTCCAAATATTCATAATGATGGAAATATGACAATAATGATAATTCATGATGTGCTTTTGCATTGTTGTGGTAATATTCCTGGAATTTTGTATCTACAATTGGACAATACTTGTTGTGAAAACAAAAATCAAATTGTTTTTGGATATCTAAACATGCTTGTTGAATTGAGCATTTTTCATAAGGTAAAGGTTGGTTTCCTTCTTTTTGCGCACAGTCACGACCATATTGATCATGTGTTCAGTCATTTTTCAATAACATTGAGGAGGAATCATGTTGGGAGCTTTCAATCATTGATTGAATGTATTAAGAAATCATATATGCCAGAGCCTATTTTTCATGTGTTGGAAGAAATTGTTGACATGCGAAGGTTTATTCTAGGATCGCATGGTGAGGAGAAATGCATTGAACAACTTAACAACATTAGCTTCTAAAATCAATTTCATATCAAACAAATTGGTGGGTAAACACTTATATGGGGCAAGAAGTATTCAATTATAGGGTAGAATGGCCTTCGTCATCAAGTTTGGAATTTTTGAAGTTCATTCCAGATCATCCAATATTTGTGTCAAATATATTGTTATTACAATCAATTGCTGAAGTTCATAATGCACGAAGGCAGAAGAGAGAGATAGATTACTATGAATGCCTAGAATAAATTAAAAAATACATTAGATATACATATGGGTAATTTGATGTTATTGACTCAATTTGGTGGGAGTTAGTTTTCAATGATCAAAGTGATGTCCTTTCAAGGTCAACAATGTTTGTTTCCTCATGTTCATTTGACACATTTTGTGGCCAAATAAATGGATTCTTCAAAACCAAATTCTACACATGTGGAGGAAAGAGAAATGTATATTAGTTCTAGAAGATCTTATGCAAAATGTGAAGCCATGGAAGACCTTTACAGGGGTTCATTAAAAGATATTAAGGAGGGTTCCATGATCACAGATGAAGATCCACATGGTTATCCATTTTGGATTGCCAAAGTTATAAAGTTCATTATAGAACATGAAGATGTTACAAGTGTTGAAGTACATTGGTATGCCACAAACACACACTCATTTAATGGTCTGTATAATCCAGAGATGTTAGTTGATAAAAAAATTAGTGGAAAGAGAAAAATAAAGGGTAAAAATATAAATAATCGTTGCATAGAACTCTTAAAATTGGAGGAAATTTCCATACTTGTTTATGACTTCACTTTAACAAATATAGGAACTCTTTGATCTAGGACGATAGATATTCTGAATAAGTTGATACCAAGCAAAACAATGTTGAGATGGTAGTCTGCTGAACCCAATTGTAGATCTAGAAGAATTTTGAAACCTAAAATGGTGGGCATGCATGTTGACTCAGATGAGGCATTGGTTGATGACAGAAAATAATATGGAACTTCTTCATCTGCATCTAGTCATTCATTTGAAGACGTGAATTCTGATGGTATGCAAAAAAGTATGAGTGATTTTGAATATTTGTGTAAGACAATTTATGTAAATGATGTTTGCATTGAACAATGAAAATGATATTTTAACTTCCATATGATCTTACATGAAGTTATGAGTCATTTTTGTGTTTGTTGGATTATATGTTTTAATTATGATGAATTAATTTGTTTAAAATATTCACAATGCAACAATAACTTAGAGAAATCATTTGTGTTTCATTAGGTTATTTTACTCATATAATTTGTTCATAATATCATGGTTGAAAGATGTTGAAAAGTTAATGTTTTTTAATTCTATGGGTGAAAATTTGTGAAATATATTTTATCTTTAACATTGTGGTTGAAAACAATTAGAATTTTAGGGATTTTTAGTGTCATCATATTATATTGTAAACAGCATCAATAAAAATTGTTGGAATTTTAATGTGTTTAAAATCCCATTATTTTATATTTAACATCATTTGTAAAAAAATGTTGAAATTGTACATGGAAATTAAAAATGGTATTCTAGCAACAACATCAGTGTGTTTTTTCCATTTATTTGGCACAGGAAAATTGGTTTACCACCATTTTTAAAAAATAAATTCAAATTAACCCTTAAAAAAATAAAACCTCATTCTCGAATACATACTTTTTTATTTTTGGATGTTTTTATGTTTTTTGGCGGTTTTTTGGCTGGAGTTTCTTTTTCAAATTTTACATTGTTCCAAGTCCTGGATGGTCTTGTAGGGAAGAAGTTATTCTCTTTCCTGGATGGACTTAGTGGTTACAATCACATCTAGATCAGCCCTGAATACCAATACAAAACTACATTTACATTTCCTTGGGGTACCTTTTATTATAGAGTCCTCCCATTCATCCTATGCAATGCCCGTGCCACTTTTCAAAGAGTAGTTTTGAGTATATTTGCTGAGATTTCTCATTACTCTATGGATATCTACATGGATGATTTCACTCCTTATGGTTGCAATTTCCAAAATTCCCTCTAATCTAGATAAATTCCTCAAGAAATGTATTAAAATGAATCTCTCATTGAGCCCTGAGAAATGTGAATTCTTAATGAAGACGGGGACTATCCTTGACCACTCCATATCTCGGGAAGGAATACAGGTGGACCCAAACAAGATTTCTATCATAAAAAGGGTCCCTACCCCCCAGTAACAGAGAGATGTTATGATTTTCCTGGGCTTAGATGGTTATTATAGAAGTTTTATCAAAGATTTTAGTAAAGTGGCTTCACCATTGTTCAAATTTTTGGCCAAGGATTTAGATGTTTTTTGGACAATTAGATTCCAAGAGGCCCTTGAAACATTAAAAGAAAAATTGGCCATTGTACCCATACTTAGGGGTCCCAATTGGGTGTTGCCTTTCCATATCCATATTGATGCATTAGACAAAGCTCTTGGGGAATCCTTGGGACAAGTAAATGATAAGTTGCACTATTTCATTTATTTCATTAGTTAAAAATTGTCTAAGGTTGAATTGAACTACATTGTCACTAAAAAATAAGTCTTAGTTTTTGTACACTCCCTGAACAAATTCAGACACTATATCACTGGATACCAAACTTTTGTGCATACTAGTCATGAAACTATTAAATATTTCATGAATAATCTTGATGTGAATGCTAGAATAACTAGATGGTTGTTATTATTACAACAGTTTGATTTGACTATCATTGACAAGCCAGGAAAAGAAAATGTAGTAGCATATTTTTTGTCTAGAATTGCACTGTCTGTAGGTAATGAAGAGAAGGTCCAAGATAAAATTCTAGAATACCACATATTTTATATGTTAGTGCTCTCTCCCTGATTTTTTGACATAGAAAACTACTTGGTTGCTTGGAGGTTTCCTTCGGATCTTTCATCTACTGAAAATAGCATAATTGTGAGGAAAAGTACCCCTTTCACTTGGATTGGAGGAAACATTTTCAAAACAAGACCAAATCATATGTTAATAAGATGTGTAATACAAGGGGAAGCCTTTGACATCCTATCAACATTCCATGATGGGCCCTATGGGGGTCATTTTGATGCTAAGAGGATAACTTTCAAAGTTTTACAAGCTAGCTACTATTGGATCACTCTCCATCAAGATGCAAGAAGGTATACCAACAGATGTGATAAGTGCCAAAGGATGGGGAATCCCACACCCAAAGATGACATGCATTTAAAACCTCATGTGGCCTTAGATCCATTTGACAAGTGAGGAATGGATTTCATTGGGCCAATTGATCCACAATCAAGATAGAGGAAATACATTATTGTTAGCACTAACTATTCAAAAAACTTGGCTAAGACAAAGGTTGTCAAAGCATCAACATACCAGAAAGTGGTTGAGTTTTTAAGGGAAAACATCTTCTACAAATTTGGGTATTTAAGGTAGATAGTCACCAATAAAGGAGCTCAATTCACATGACATTTGATTAAGAATCTCCTAAGGTAGCACAATATCAAGCATAAAACATATATTTCCTATCACCCTCAAGAAATGGGAAAGCATAGATCACAAATAGGGCATTACAGAGCATCCTCACCAAGGGTGTTAGCAACAACTAGATTTATTGGGCAGAAAACTTATTGGAGGCCTCTTGGGCCTATAACACCAATTGGAATAAAAGCACTTGATTCACTCAATATGATTTAGTTTATGGGAAGAAGGATATGTTGTCTATTGATTTTCAATATAACACTTTGAGGATGGCAACTCAATTGGACTTAGATATCACAAGAGAACAACAAGAAATGTTGCTCCAAGTGAATGTCTTGGATGAGTTCATAATGCAGCCTCTCCTCCACACTAAAGTTATACAACTGCAAATGAATGTCTGGAATTATAAGCATATCAAAGAAAATATATTTTGGGAAGGGGATTGGGCCTTCTTATATGATTCTTGGTTGAAATATTTGAAATGGAAATTAGTGAGAAGATGGTTGGGCCCATACTAGTGGAAAAATTACATGACAATGGAGTTTTCCATATCACAGCCATTGATGAGGAAGGGGTCCACTTTCTTGTCAATGGTTATACGTTAAATTTATACAAAATAACTCTATCCAAGGATAAATTGATCAATACCATTAGCAGTAAAGTCAATGTGATTCGGCATTTCATGGATTCCAGTGCACAACACCCTTAGAAGTTTGAAAAAAATAAAAAATAAAGATGCCTACATGAAAACCTCTATAAGGCATATGAGGCCAACTCTAGGGTTGGAAACCTCTCTGAGGTATCCCAGGAGTTTAAAAAGGAGAACAGAAAAAGCAATAAATATTCCTAGGTGAAAACCTCCTCTAAGGAACCTAGGGCAGACATGTAGGTTGAAAACCTCCTCATAAGGAACCTACTTGTCTCAAAAATAAAATAAAATAAAATAAAGAGAGAACACAAGGAAGGAATCAATACCATGTTTGCTGACTTTTATTTTATTTTGTAGGACTATACTTAGGCATAGGTTTCATTGCTGCAAGCCCACAATTTGCAATATATCATCCATTCTTCCATCCATCCACCTCATATCCATCATCTTCACTCATGTGACTATCTTTCTCCACCATCCCATCAACATAAAATTAAAATTTCATTTCCTCTCTATGATGCTACAAGAAGGACCTGTATTGCTACAACAAGGTCCTGTAGTGCTATAGGAGGAGCCTGTAAAGCTATATGAGGGAGATAAAAGGAGGAGGATAGCCAAAAAGGACATCATGGCCCTAAGAAATGCTAAATAAGGTCCTCCAATTATTTTTTTATCACCCATCCACTCCATTTTATAAAAAAATTGCTCAAATTGTCCACTATGTCCTACTTTTTTTTTAATAGACGCAAAGGCCATCATTTTTAATCTTAAAAGTGTCTACACTACTCCTTCATGACCCTAACATTTTCCTAAAGAAATTTCATCATCTCTCTCATCACCCTGATGTAGAATGAAGAATAAAAATGGAGATAAGAATATTGTTACAAGAAGAAACCTCCTCCTCTAGGAACTTGTGCAATCACCATAGAGAGCATTAATCTTATTTTTTTCTTTCACCAGAACGGCGGGTGGGGGGTAAAACCTTGCTTCCAACTATGAAGAAGATATTTCACCATCAAGGATATTTTTCCACCACCACCACCAACTTTGATCTAGAAGAGATACATGTGCACACACAGTAAAAACAACACAGTCAAAGCATCATAAAAATAAAAATAAAATGAAGATATGCACAGGATATAAGCCAGAGATTCAAATCCCTTGGTTTTAATGATATGGTACAGATCCAACATGATAACCTCTACAACATTTCAATCCTTACGTAGGCTCAGGTATCGAGAATACTCACCTCCTCCCTATGTGTAAATAACTAAAATGTGTGAACGTCAAGAAGGAATGTTTTAATAAGTTGGAGGTGGCTAGTTAACTTAGCCACCCTCATATAGTGAACTAACAATAGATTTTACACTCATGCAACCTCAATATGTTACATCAAAGGTTTTACGGTCACTAATAGTGGGTAGTGATTACGAGAGAAGCAATAATTTCTCTGAGTGGGGACAATGGTCCAAAAGAGGAAACCCCATGTGATTGACATGTCAACACAACACTCCAATACCACACACAAAAATGGAACATTATGTACTCGAGCTCAAAATATTTTGCAAATTTATTCATTTTAAAAACATTAGAAATAAGGACAAGTTCTGGTGCCCCCAAGGAGTTTCGAACCCTGCTCTCTAATTGCAATAGGAGGGAGCTACAGGCAAGCCTGATATTGCTACAAGAGGGTCAAGAGACTTCTACAGGAGGAATGAGAAGGTGAAAAGGGGCCACAATTGTTTTAATTGGTATTCAAAACACCATATACATCTAGGTATACATAACTAGAAGTAAGTGTCACCATCCTTACATCCAATTTGCAAGAATATTATACTCAGATTCTATACCACGCGGCATTTTAATTGTGAAAATAAGAGGTATTTCTAAGCATTGTAGTGGTTGGAGAAGATGAGATCTTGTTGAAAAGGGATATAAGCACCATTTTCACTCACTAAAGCCAAAAATTAAAACATTGTCTTGCCACTGAATCCATAAAATAAAAAACATTTCCCTCACTTAATTAGCACTAAGGAGATACAACAAAAGAGATGGGGGGAGGATTAAATAGGATGGAATCCTCATACACTAAAAGGATCCACCTAAATGCTCATGTGGTAAAATTTTTTAGAAGGCACCAATGGCTAGGATTCTTTGAGATACTAAAGGGGTATGATGATGACCTTGCCTTTGAATTTTCCATGGCCTTGAATTCCCAAACATAGGACAGTGACACCACTAATGTGAGAGGGCTAGATATCTCCCTCAACCCTAAAAAAATTAGTAGAGTGACAACCCTACCTCTAGGGATCAAGTGGAGAAAGGAAGGCAAAGCCATGATTGTCACTGCAAGGAAGAATTTTTTCATGTCAAAAGAGAAACCTATTGAGGATAAAAATGGGGTACGAAGAGAAATCTTAACTTATCCTTGGGATGAGGTGGCTTAGAATATCCTTAAGTACATATCCTATGAAGGAAGAAGGAGTGTGGTGTATTATTACCACTTCATATTACTTCATGAAATGAGATTCAAGGCAGAATTGCCTCTTCCTCAAAGACAAAGTTTTCCATACTTTATCCTACAGTCAATTAGAGAGTTTATTCAAAATGTGAGGGAGGGAAAAAACCAACATATAGCTCGCCATGGACTCATCAAATTGATAGTAATTTATGCCTTAATAAATTTTAGAATCCCTTTCCTATGAGATAAATTCATAGACATGGAAAGGGAAACTTTAATAATGACACAAGCCATTACTCCTAGAGAGAAACCTCCCTCTAGCATTGGAGGTAGGGTGGGAAAAATAGAAAAAGAGGAAGACACAAGAACAGATGAAGAGGAAGAAACAAGGACAGAATAAGAAGAGGAGAGAAAAATAGAGGAAGGAGAAGCAACATTTGAAAGAGAAGGGTAGGAGAAACTAGTGGAAAGAACATCAAGTCCTAGGAAAACTTCTGAACCCAGAACAATAGAAGGATCCTCACATCAAATAATATTATCTCTAGGAAACACTGAACAGGAAGTAGTTCCCACCTTAGATACATTAGGAACTCATGTTAAACCTAAGACAAAGAGACAAAGACAATGTCCTCTATATTTTATGACTAGAAAGAGCACTAGAATCAAAGAAGGGAGACCACAAAATCCCACATGGGTCCCCATTTCCATTGAATAATCACCAAGCAAGAAAGAGGAAGGAGGACCCACTGAAGGAAAATTTCAATAGGTCACATCTGCTAGGCCTAAATAAAATACACCTTTAGCATATGTGAGGAGGCATACCACTTGGTCAACTACATTCAAGCAACCCAAGACACCAGTAACCCTCGACCAAGAAGAAAATGGGAAGTTATAGGAGGGTAATAGTGTGCTACAAGAGGCTACAAGAGGGTAATATCATGCTACAAGAGGGGAAAAATATGCTATCAGAGGGACAAAATGTTCCACAAGATGGGAAAAGTGTGCCACAATGGCTAAAGGGGAAGGAAGGTGAGCTACAGGAGGCAGTAGCCTCACCAAAAATATTTGAGAAGGACTCCCTAAAACTAAAATATCCTAGTCTAAAACCTAGCATGGAGTCCTATTATAGATTTATTGGAGGAGTGAAAATTATCCCTGAAAAAATCATAATCTAGTTTCTTTATGAAATAGAAATAGAAAGGGGGTGGACCCATAGGTGGATGCAGATTGCTAGATCAAATAATGGGTAAGATGTTGGATTGATGGAGGAAAGAGTCAAGGATATGGGAAAGGAATTGGCTCATTTGAGACTCAGAGAGTCTATAATGAAAGAAAAACTACAAGAAGAGAATGTGAGGTTGAAAGAGAAGTTACAAGAGAAGGAAACCCAACTTTCCACCATGGAAAGTATTTGTATGGAGGCACTACAATGCAGGAATCCTTCCAAGTCTTATGCTCTATTTCTCAAAGATAAATGGCTACAATATCAAATCACAACACTAGCTTAGGATGGTTCTCTACCTTTTGTAAACTACACACATTTTCTTGAGTTTGCAAACAACCTAGTATAGTGGATAGGGGAAAAATGGATGAATTTTACATGCATAATCTCATACTAACTGATATGAACCAATGGAATCCCAATTCAAGACTAGGATACATGAAGTTGATGGCTTTGGCATATTGGTTAGCACATGAAGAGATGAGGGTTGAGAAGGTGAAAAGAGTAATGGAAAAAGAGGATAATTGGAGAAGACAGTCTGCAAGCTTGCTAGAGGAAGTGGCATACTTTACCACTCAGTTTGAAACTTAAATAATACAACTCTCCTGAAAGGCTGAATAATTCCCCAGAGAAAACACCATTATACAAGAGAGAAAGGTAGAGAATGAGGATTCAATGGATAGGATTGAAACTCAGTCCACCTTTGTTGTTAGGCCTACATGAGGGAAAAAACCAGGTAGAAGAGTAGAACCAATGGATTGAGGAAAAGAAGAATGTAGGATTTTATTCACCAGAAAGCACTCTATATGAGGTTCCTTGGGATGTCAAGGAGGCCACTAGGGCCATGACAGAAGTGTACATGGATGACTAGGTTTCTCAAAGGATGAGAAACAATTTCAGTAGGGGGGTGATGATGAGGCTCATCAATAGGTATATTATATGGGTCATGATGTCATCCTCCAGCTTATTAAACTATATATTTCTCACGTTTATTTACATTTTTTATTTATATTATGGTTAGTGAGAAGGGTTAAAATTATTTGTAAAATCATGTAGCCTAATTTGGTTTAATTGCAGGGAATCGAGCATTTTTTAGATAGTTTCCATGTAGTATATCGAAGTAGACAACAAGGAGATAATATAGGAGGGTGTCCACCTTCTTAACTCTTTCAATCAACCAAATATCACAACACTCTCTCTCTCTCTCATCAGCTCAAGTTCATTGCCATCCAAGCCACTATGAGTGCAAGTAGAGTAATGAGAAACAAGATCCACCATCCTCTAGTTGAAGGAGACAGATATTCCTATTTTCTAGGGAGGTGCTACCAACTACTCTCTTTTACAAATAAACAAAATAAGAGTTCATTAGGATTCTAGTTTTTTTTTCATCTAGGTAGCTATTGAGCTCAAGAACTCATCATTGTTATTGTGACTATTACCTCATGTAGTATAAATTTTATTTGATGATAATGAGAAGTTCCTTATTGAGTTATCACTGAGTTAGTTCCAAAGGGTTGAGGCTCATGCATTTTAGCCTAACCCAGTGGCTTAGGCTCCTCTTTTGTATTTATTTTTCTTTTAGATTCAATTATTTCATAGTTTCTTGCATTTCAGTAGAAAATAATCCATCAAAACATATGGTTACAACCTCTACTTCACCTCTCTTATGGGAGAATGAGTGGAAGGATCCAAAACCACAAACCAAAAGCATTATGTTTATGACTTCTTGGAAAAATATTTGTGTTATTTTTATTTTTTTGCATGTGCTTGTTGTATCTTAGAAGTTTTTTTGTTGATTAGATCAAAGATTTCACATAAATTAGATAGCATTTAAATTCAACTCATATTTTCCACTACAAGTTGTCTCATTTCGTTAATGATAAATGAATGTACTCATGTGATGAATGCACGGCTATGTGGACCTGAACAAAAGGGAACCATCACCTCTTGCATCTTGAACTCCTTCACCTTCTCTTGTAAACCCCAAATTCTGTCCCAAAAATTTAGTTTCATGAAATCATTTTCCTAAGATCACCAAGAAAAATCCTCCTAGTGCAAAGGAGACCTTTGAGAGGCTTTGAGTTTGGCTAGGTACATAGGCCATCCTTTGTTCATTTACCTCAACCTCCATCCACTTTTCCATATTCTTAACCTATCCTTTTCACCTTCCAAACCCTATCGGCACCCCTCCTATAGCATTACATGCCCTCATGTAGCAATGCATGGCTTTTGTAGTATTACAGGCCCTCATGTAGCAATGCAAGGCTCCTGTAGCATTACAAGCCCTAATGTAGCTATGCAGGGCTCCTGTATCAGCCACCTATAACACACCTCTAGGACTACTCTCCTTCACTGGTTTTAATCCCCATTGCAATTTTGACTTATTTCAGATGAATTTTGACCCTTGGTTGTGATTTTATGATCAGGGGAAGCTCCTAGGCCACTCCAAACCTTCTTTTCATTCACTACAAAAACATTATAATGTTAGTTTCCTTATAACGGATTTGGTACAAGTAGAATGTTGATTTAGATGCAAGTATGAGATTGTTAGATGGTACATGAAATTGTGTATTATAGTTTGATAGGTTATGAAAAGTAGATTAGCTTCATTTCTACAAGTAGACCGAGTAGATTGATGAATGATGCAATATAACATAGCTTCATTTCTGCAAGTAGTTTATCTTTTTTCTTTTCATTAATTGATAAAATAGCCTTTGCAAGTTGAAGTCAATGGTATTTTCATTTTCATAGTTATAGGTAGCTTCTATTTGTATCTTCATTAGCAAGCTTTCATTTTAATTTAGAAAGAGGAATGTTCTTGAAGCGATTTTTATCAAACGTCCTAGTTGAGGGTGGCATGAGTAGACTCCCATCTATTGTGCATATATCATTGTCACCTCTAAGTTTGTACAAACCCTGGGTTGATAAATAGGGTTGAGTATCCCTTGGGAGTTGCAACACTCTTGGTGCAATAATAGGGCTCACCACTCTTTTCCCTTCTTCTTTTTGTCATGAGTGATTATGTAGTGGGCTCTCCCTATTCATGCTTTTGAATTCTTCCTCTTAACACCATCCTTGATTCTGCTTGAGTGAGATTTCCAAAAATCTCATCAAATGATGGAAGGAATTTTTTTTTTCTCATCATAGTGATCCAGATGGATATTGGTGGCCACCCACCTATTCCATTTGGACCCACACAATCAATTATTGCAACTTTTCACATTCAGCACAACTTACTATTTTTAGCAAGTTTTCGGGTCCTGCACTTCCGGAGCCATTTTGGGGGCTTAATGATCCAGGTGCATATTGGTGGCCACCCACCTATTCCATTGGAACCCCCACCATCATTTCTTTCAGTTTTAAAGTTGCAGCAGAACTTACTATTTTTAGCAGTTTTTCGGGTCCTGAACTTCCGAAGCCATTTTGAGGCCCTAAACGACGTTTTTTGGGCATCGTTCCTCTGTTGAATGTGATTTTGTTTCGAAATAAATATTTGAAATATTAGTTGTATTCCTCAGATAGATATTTCTAACGATGTATCATGTGCGTCAAACAGAGATAGTATGCCAAAGTTACGACCTCAGGAAGTTGAAACGCCAATTTACCCAAACGAGGCCCATAGTTTTGGCGCTTCATCTCCTAGGGTTAGGCTTTTGGACGTTTAGAGTTCTCCATTGTTTCTAAATAATAAATAGGCCCTCGAGCCTCATTATAACACAGTTCAGAGGTATGTAGCCACCACATCTCTTCTCAGAGATTCGCTACCAACACACTAGCTATTTTATTTCCATTATGTCTGTAAGCATATTTCTATTATTTGATATTAATGAAATGAAGCATTATTTCCGCTTCATCTCTATGTTTATAGTTATTTTTGTATTATTTTGTGTTCCTGCATAAATTTGGATCACATAGTAATGAAGGTTTCCCAAATAGGAGGGAGACTTCTAAGAGGCACAATCACTAGTTCCTTGTCTAGTACATTTTACCCATCTCTTTGTAATTCATCTCTAAGGTGAGATATCCTCATGATATAGGATTGTACAACTTCATCGTTGTTCATATTGATGTCTTTCAGTTGATCTTTCAAAGTCACAATCTCATTCAAATTGTTGATTTCATTCATACCAGCTATCTTATCATACATGTCTTTAGACTTCCTTAAATTCCTACCATATGAAATTAAATGATCTTGTAAACCATCAGTTATAATTTTCTTCGTTATGCACTCACCTTTATTTTACTTGTTTCTAAGGGAAGCAGAAGCATTTTCTAGAGACTTGGCTATTATTCCTTGAATGTATTCCAACACATCATTGTTGTATGTTATGATCTCCAATCTGAATTTCCATGCAACAAAGCTTGATGAGTCACCCAACTTTTCATCCTCCTTGAAGGTAGAGGAAGACATCTTAACTTTGATTAGATAAGCTCCTTCAAATTTCCAAAGAATATGGCTTCAATTATTGTCTCCTTTTGGGCTTGTCCTTCACCTAGCTCTGATACCATGTTAAATTCCCAGGTTGTTCTATGTTGTTTCAATTACTTCAGCCCAATTCAATTCTTCATTAAGCAATGCATCCAATTGTAAGTAATGTTTCTAATTATAAATATTAACTGAAGATAGAACAATATATGCAATGACAAAGGAGAAAATAGAACAACCACAGGAGACACTAGATTGGTCAAAGACTAGGAAAAAACCCCACAAGGGGGAAAACCCTTTCAAATCTTCTACTTATTAGATTGTCATAAAAAATTTCAGCAGAGGGTACAATGAGACCAATATGTAATATTTCAGTAGAGATATACCCAATACAAATCAAAAATGATTTTCAAAAACACTCTATAGCAAAGAGAAACCTTCCAACCATCATACAGTTGTTGTCAACTGCGGTCAACTTTCAAACCCTAGCTCAAAACCCTGGTTGCATTCATCAAGATATTATACGTGTGATTATAACTTCCTGGTCACTTCCTAAGATATTTTATGCAAGCGACTATGACTACTCTAGTCTCTACCTGAAGAAATGGAAGTGTGTGACTAAGCAAGAATTGTTCCACCCTTCAAGCAGATGTGCAAGCAACTTTACCTCCCAAACGCTCTTTGAGGAAATGTAAGAGAGCGATTGGGGGCAAAACCTTCCAGATCTACTTCAAAACCCTAGTCTCTCCCTTAAGGTTATAGTGTGCATGACTTTGGCTTCCTAGTCCCACTCTAAGGCATTATGTGCGAGCAAGTGAGGTTGAGAATTCCCAGTGATTTCTGTGTGAACATAAAACATAAACCCTAGACACGTGCGAGCCTCAGACCTATAATTTCAGACCCTTGCACGAACTTCATTCTCCAGACCTATGTGAACTAAAACAATAGAAGAGGAGAAGAGATTACTTGTTGAATGTGTTCAAATGAGCTTTAGGTCTCTTCTATTTATAGGCATCCATGAGGATCCACTTAGAGTTAAGGCTGACCTGACCAATTGTACATGTGTATAGGGCCGATTTAATCAATGTACATGTGAGGGTTCATAAATTCAAAATCCAACTTCTGCTTGTCCAAATGAGGTGAAATTTTGATCTATTTTGGTCCTCTCAAAAAGAGGAATTCAATGCAATCACCATCTTGGTCATCTTAGCTATCCAAGGTGGAATTTTACCCTAGTTTGAAAAATTAAAAAGTCGATGTCCCAAGTGGTTTCTTCTAGGATGGAGATTGTATGTCCTATGTTAAGAAATCTAAAACGAGAGATGTGCAAATGGGAAAAGGGGGAAAGAAGGAACACTTAAAAGAACTGGTCTTTTAGAAAAAACAAATAAAGGCACTAAATGATCCAACATACCTGGAATATTTCTCTTGTGATTAAAAACATAAGATCATGATCCTTGAGGACCAAAATGATGAATCCTAAATTTTAGGAGGAGGAATGCAATTTGAAAATCTATTCCATTTGGGTGGTTGGATGAAAAAAATCTAGATTTTTCCACAAACATGCATCAAAAAGGAGAAAATAAAACTTCATTTAGGGGCTTTTGGATGAAGTGAGTAATTACATTTAAACTCAAACATAGATATAAAAGGATGGGATTCATCATTTCAGCAACCAATATAAATCAGCAAAAGATTCCAATTTTGAAAACCAAATGGAATTCATTAATATGTACCCTAAAATGTTCAATGCATAGAAGAGTGAGAGTATTGGGAGGCCAATATCTATGGAATAATTGATAGTGAATTTAAATCTATGGCCAGGGACAAGAGCCTTGGCCTAGATAGATGGAATGTGGAGTTATTTTTACACTTTTTTGACATCATGAGTTTGGATCTACTAGAAATGGTCAAGTTTCGATAACAATTTCTAATTATTAGCTCCCTGAATGAGACTTTCATAGCTCTAATTCCAAATGTGTCAACCACCTCCCCATTTGTTGATTATAGACCCATTTCTTTATGAAAAACAACTTACACGATGATTTCAAAGATCATAGCCATAAGGATGAAAGCCAAAGTATCCAATTACATATTTCTTGAGAAATTCAAGTTTCTAGATAACAGAAAAATTCAGGATGCAATAGAAATCACTCAAGAATGCATTCATTCGATCAAAGTTTGGAATATGGATGCATGCCTTTTGTGAGAATAGACCTGATAAAGGCTTATGAAAGTGTAGAATGGGAGTTCCTAGGAATTATCCTTCATAAGCTTGGTCTTAGGGTTCATGTTGTGAATTGAATTATGGTTTGTATCTGTTGAGTAACCTTTGTAGTATTAATAAATGGATATCCTACTAGTTTTTTCAAAGCTTCGAGAGGCTTAAGACAAGGTTGTGATGTTTTTCCTCTCATCTTCTTGTTTCTCATCTATGGACTAGGTCGGAGGATCACTATAGAATGATCTAAAGGTTTTATTATGGATGCAAGGTGTCCAAAAATATTATCATCACACATATCATGTTTTTGTATGATGTCCTTTTTATGGGGGATATTTTTGTTCCTATTTCGATTTCTTTTCATCATACCCTCTCTTCCTTCTATAGGATTGAGGCCTACATATGAAAAAATCCAAATCTACCTTTATCATTGCTATATCAAACAAGGCTCCAATTTTGGATATTTCAAAAAAAATTGAGGTGCAAGTTATATTTTTTCATAGCATATTCAGGTATCTTAGTTTCATTTTGAAACCCAACAACTATGGGATTGAAGATTGGGAATGGTTGACTAGGAATTTTGACAAAAGATTGTCCAAATGGTCAAACAAGTGGCTTATGATGGGGGGAATTTTGATTTTGATAAATTCAGGATTGTAGGGTATTTATGTATATTGGATGCACCTAGTTTTTCTGCCAAAGAAAATCTACAAGCGAATAGATTCCATATCACAAAATTCCTCTCTGCAGGTCCATGGGATGTAAACAAAATACATTATGTTAGTCTAGATTAGATTACCAGGAGGGTGGAAGATGGGGGTTGGCGAATAAAATATACAAAAAGTTTTAATAGGGCATTGTTGGTTAAGAATTTATGGAAGGCTTTGAATGGAGAGGGTTTCTAACAATAGATTATAAAAGAAAAATACTTAAGAAAAAATCATTATGTGATGTAGATTCAAGAAGGGTCTAGGGTACAAAATCATATATCATTCATATGGAGTAGTATGATTAAGATTAAATTTTGGGTGCTTGGGAGCTTGAAATTAGAGGTTGGTTCTAAAAATAAGGTGGAGATCAATTTAAATTCTATACGAGGTCTTAGTGGTAGGCATACTCTTTATGTCCCACTTATTTGACATCTGCATAATATTGATTATATTTTCTTAGTTCAAATATGTGTGAATAGAGGTCGTTTTACTCTCACACACTCATGGTTGAGTGCAAGGGAGATTGGCTTTTCAAGGTTGATGGAGACTAAATGGGAGAGATACATTTTTTATCTAAACATGGAAGGCATAAAGCTAACAGATAAGGAGGATTGTTTTTCATGGAATGACATTTATCAGAAAGGACATATTGTGTGGTAAATGACATATTCAACTATGTATCCTCTATGAGAGTGGAGCACTCATGGTTTTATAAAATGTGGAAGTGGGATATCCCCCTTAAGTGGAAATGTTTTTTCTGGCCAGTTTTACAGGACATGATATTAACTTGGGATAATCTTCTTAAAAGAGGATGCTTGGGCCTTGGAAGGTGTGTTTTATGTCAAGCAGAAAACCAAGATGCAGTACACCTTTTCATAGCATGCCCGTTTGTAGTATCAATGTGGTATGGTGTGTTAGACCTGCTTAAGTTCCTAGCATATTAGGAAAGGAATTCTATTGAAATATTCATTTCTCAATAGTTTAAGGACCATAAGTATTATAGAAATCTGCCTTTTACATTTAATGGGGATTTGGAGAAGTTGAAATGAAAAAAATTTTAAACCAAAAGTGAAAGATGTAAGAGGCACTTGCATGGGGATAGTAGGTTTTTATATGGAGGTTGGGTTGATAAAGAATAAATTATCTAACAGGTCTTATTAGTTGAAGGATGTATGGAAAATATTTCTAATGGGTTTTTCTGATGGTGCGGAAGCCAATGGAGTTTGTGGTAGTGGAGTTAATATTCATTTGAAACCCGAACATTTTTATCTCTTTAGTTGGAACAATGGCGATAAAAAAATAATAGGGTAGAGTATTTAGCTCCCTTGGGGGTCTTATTTTGTACAAAGTGGCTTGGAAATTACTCTTTGGACATTTTCAAAGATTCCAAAGTGATTGTAGGATGTGTATTGCAATGATCAAATTTTGGTTTACCAGTGCTCATAAATTGGATGCATCACATAAGATCTTTGATAAATATCTTTCAAAGTATCATTTTCACATATCTACAAGGAACATAATCATATAGAAAATTCTATGTCCAAAGAAGGATGCAACATACCTTCAAGGAAGATATATTTCTCTACATTTTTCGATGGAACTTGCCATGACATAGGAAGCATAAATATAGCTTAGTCAATTTTGTCTAGAAAAATTACATAAAAATTATGTAACTCTTATTTGGGTGAGGGATTGAAAGTAGAATGACATATTTTATATAAGAAGATAAGGAAATATAGTTTAGACAAAAAAACTTACCCTAGTTTCTCTTTAAAAAAATGGGATTAGAGATAATGTGGAATATCTTGATCTGCAAGTAAATGTCACAACTTTTAATATAATAAAAATCTTGTTTGCTTTTTTCTTATAGAAAAAAAATTAAAATATGCGAGTGATATATTGTAGTGATGTTATTGCTTACCCCCATTAGCAAAAAAATACAATGACAGAGGCAAATGTAGGACAACAAAACACATAATTCATCAAAGTTGAGGAGCTACGACGAACCACATATGGTTATATGGTAAAAGTGAAAGTGGTAAGTTCGAAAGTTGTTTCCAAAAATATTCAAACCGATGGGCCTCAAGGTCACTAAATGAATCATGTAGACTGTTGTGTGGGAAATGGGATGGCCACAATTTCTTTAATGCCTAGGGAATCAAGTTGACCTAATGAAGACTAGAGGAGTTGCAATTCTTTGGAATGCAAAAATTGGTAGATTGAAAGATTCAGTGAGGCTAGTAGTTGACAGATTAGGATGCATTGAGCTGATATAACTAAAATAACCTACAATTTAGATTTTGGCTGGCATTTTGGTAGCTATTTCTCAGAGTTTTAGTTGAATGCCTATGGTTCAAGCTCATTTCACTGGAACAAAAAATTACTAGGAATATTCTGCAGAAAAATTTTTAATGCCAAATTGACCATACCACAACAATTATTAAACAAATTAATCGTGTAATGCATGTAGAAACTGAAACTATATGCAGTTGCACACAATATACACAGTGAAATTTGTGCTCACAACTCTACCAACACAGTTCGTTTCAATAGCAACCAGCAAATAAAAACTGGGTCATAACAGAATGGGTCATAAAAACTATGTATTCTTTGATGGATAACAAAATGGGTCATAAAAACTCAGAGATCAATATCTGATCAAATGTTTACTAGTCAGTTCTTGGTATACATAATTTCACTGGATCGAACTTGTAGTATAACAATCCATTTCGGATACACCATTAGTTCTATGATATATATCTATCTAATATATTGAAAAAAATATGGGTTTGTACAAAATACATCATAAACCATTCAAAATATAAATCAAGATAGGAAGGTCTTCCTTTTTACTATTTTTTTTTTTTCAGTGGAGAAAAACCCTTGTTTATATTAATGTACGAGTGCAATAAAATTCATCTGTTACATGGGTATAGAATGATATTTTCAAATTGTTTCTTATCAGAAAAACATATCATACTCCTACTCATTGGTTCATGTAAAAGCAAAGAATCTAGATTTTTCCATGTTTGACAATTTATCAAAAAACATGTTATAAATTAACATTTTCATTCCTTATTTTTCCTATTCTCATGTATTTAAAGCCTAACTGACAATGATGTTTCTTGTCATTATCACAAGGACATGGCTTCAAAAATTGTCAATTTCTATTCATTCTTCTCATATAAACTTGACCATAACTCTTGCGCCAATACATATAGAGTTGAAAAACTCGTAGTGCATCTCCCCAAAGTTACCCTGAAGACCTTTTTTGGATAGCTTGTCTGCCTGTGAGTTTTTTTCTCTGTAGATATGCTTTAAAATGATGGTAGAGAATGAATATATGAGATTTTTAATTCTATCCATCCATGCAATAAGGTGTTATGGATTGAGAGAGATGCCCTTGTTTAGGTGTTCCAAGAGAACTTGTGAGTCCCCAAATATCCAATTTTTGTCGAGATAAAGTTGTGATGTGCCCCACATTAATCCCTATATGGCTAGTATTTCAGCTCTCATATTTCTCCCCATACCACCATAACAGTGAATTTTATAGTGGCATGTGGGAGATATCATCATCCAGGCTTCACAACGGCACCTTGACTTTTGGGATGCCCCATCAAAAAATCCGGCTAGGTAGTGGATTTCAAAAGGTCTCGTTTTCTTCAATAAATCTGGTGGTGGATTCTGTGTAATTTTTAATTCCTCCCATAAGTTAATGATCCCGGTAACAATATTTTCCGAGCAGTTGATGACCTCCTCAAAAATCCTTTTTTTTTTTACAGTTCCAGAGACACGAGTGATATAAAACAGGGATTTTTTTGGTATTCTTGTCCTTCTTCAGCCACCATTTGATGAAATCTTTTGTCTTCGTATGCTCCATAAATTGAATTTTGAAGTGTGACCTCCCATGAGAATTTGCATGATTAAAACAAGTGTGCATTATCCTCATTTGCATTCATGCACAATTTGAAAATTCCTGGTTCGAATTTCCCTCTCTTTTGTAAATTTTTCCATGTTAGATATTTTCCCCTCCATGTCAATGACGATAAGATTATCATCTTAATTACTGCGTTTACTTTCCATGAGGGGAATTTTGAAGTCTAAAATGAGCCTCCTAAGGAAATTATAAAATAATAGTGGAAATAATAAAATAATATTAGATTACATCATCAAATTTTAGAGGGAAAAAGGAATAAAATAATAAAACTATTTTTTTCAACTCGTATTTTCAACTTATCTCCCTAATTTTTAACTCAAATTTCAAGTGGAAACACTCGTTGGATGCAGAATTTAATTTCTCATCCAAGGAGTACCCATGTTGCATACTTTTGATGGACCATTCTTCACGAAAAATGAGAAATACATTGAAAACGTGGTTGTAATCACGTTTTTTCATGTATTTCTCCTTTTTCGTGTAGGAGGGTCCATTAAAAGTATGAAACATCGATACACCTTGGATGATAAATTAAATTTTGCATCCAACGAGTACTCCCGCTCGAAATTTGAGTAAAAATTTAGGGAGATAAGTTGAAAATATGAGTTGAAAAAATAGTTTTATTACTTTGTTATTTTTTATTCTTTTAACTTTTTTATTCCAAAAATGGTGAATCATCCCCCATGGTTGACATCATCATCTTGAATCCTATTGGTTCTTATAAATTTTATTTTGGTTGTACATTTTTCTTAGGAGGTCCATTTTAGACCTCAAAATTCCCCTAATGCATACGTCTTTAAACCAACAACATTTGTTTTGACCATGTTGTTTTGTTATCAGCATTTTATAATTTTCACTTGCTAAAATTTGTCCATTTTTTATAGATCCACTCCAAGTTACCTATCACCCTTGTACCTTTGCATTAAACCCAAACTTCTCAGATATGTAGTATATTAATCCCACTATGTTTTCAATTCATCCTGCAAATTCATTTGGTTGGATGTCTTCCAATTCATTTGGCTGGATGTCTTCCATCTTGGGATGCCCTGAATGAATTCACTTATAATCTGGCGCATATAAAAAATTCCTTTTCTATTCAGATAAGAGAGAAAAATTTCACTTATGGTTGGATTTAAAGAAATCCCCATAATCCCGGGTGGCTAATCAATATTTTCCCACCGTCTTTGAATGACCAGCGAAGATTTTCATAAAAAAATCCCCAGATCTTTTTAAAGCCTCTCCATATATAAGATTCCACTTTGCCTTCTCTCCAAACTTTAAGAAATAATTCCTCCATTCCAAAATATTTTAGATATTTATATCTTATAATATCATTCCATATGTCTTTAGAATTTATCCCCCTCCACAATGACTTCATTTGAAGTCCTTTTCCAAACTGCTCTAGATCAAAAATACCCCAACCTCCTAGTTCCTTTCGTTTCATACAACATCCCTATGCATGGATCGATATGCTTTCAGTTATCATTATTTATATTTCAATGGATCACTTCTATGGGGTTATGGGTTTATGCCATATTTAAAAAATAGAAAAAAAAACTGGCGTGTAAAAAGTATTAACTCGTGTTTATGATATGTATTTATGATATTAATATATAATACATAGATATAATAAATTTTAAACTGAAATTAATCTAAACTTGTGTGAGTAATTTATTAGCAACATCTTATAATTGATAATTGATAAAGATAAATCATAAAAGAGGTGTAATTGATAAAGGGTGTAATTGATAAAGATGATAAATCATAAAATTGGTGAACTTAACAATGGTTAGAAGGGAAAAATAAAGCAACAACGAAACCCACATGTTTATGGATCGATTAAGTGAAGGGAAGTATCTATTTTAAATTGAAAGTAATCTAATTTTGTTTTAGTAATTTTTCAACAACAACTAATAATAGATAAAGATGATAAATCATAGAAAGGGTGAATTTAATAATGGTGGGAGGGGAAAAATAAAGCAACAATGAGACACATGCTTATGGGTTGATTGAGTAAAAGGAAATATCTCTTTGTTAGGCTTTGATTTTAATAAACTACACTAGTATAACTTTAGTTAGCTATAACAAGGGGTAGTCTAATCAACTCTCATTTCCATAGAGCAACATTAAAAACATTTTTTAGTTTGAAAGTTGGATGGTATGGTATAACATATCTTATGGGTTGATAATGAAAATTTATTGTGAAGTCCGTAGGAAGTAATTTACAAGAAGTCTAGTAGTTTAATTACAAAGAATGCATCCATTTTGTTATTTGATAATCTTATTTATATCAAATAAACTTCCAAATTTGAACAATTCAATAATTTAGAGTGGGAACTAGAGTTGGGGTGAATGATCTTTGTTCTCATAGAATTACAACTAACAATATAACATAATTATAAACAACAAAATAACATAGGAAAATCCAGAAAATAACATAGGAAAATCCCAAAATGACAAACAAAGTGCAAAAAAGTCTTAATAATAAGTTAGTTAGATACAACCAAATGTTTTGAATAATTCATTCAACATTACAATGCATTTTTAGAATTTGAAAATGTTGCTAGAACCCTTTATCTATCACTCTCTAACAATTACAAGTTTCCACATTTAATAATTCTATAATATTACAAAGATAGTAAATTAATGCTTAGAAACTAGAAAACAAATCATTATGAAATAACAATAGTACAATAATTAAATTTCACTTAATTATATACAGGTCTATCTCTTTTCTATTTTTTAAACTTCTTCATTTCTAATTTTTATATTTTAATTAAATATCAATTGATTATCTTTTTTTTTCTAAGTTAAGGTATTCTATTAACAGAGGAAATTATGTACAGCGGGCCGAAGCTTGATCTTTGCCTAATATTGTGGCAATCTTAACAAAAAACTAGTTATAAAAACTGCCCATATGGAGGGACACCAACCTTGAGCAATTTTCTAGATGATTCCCATGCAGGGGTGCCATTAAGTGATGTTTTTGGAAATCACAGCTATCAAAAACTGAGATATGAACTGAAACTACAAAAAACTCAAAAACAAGCCCGAGAGTAAGGGCCAAAACTAAATAGGAAAACCAAACTAAGGAGCAGCTACTCATCAGGTGGCTCTTCCACGACTCTACACCAGAGCTCATCCGGTTCCCTGTCATTCTTGTACAGGTCCGCAATGGAAGTGATCACCCACTTGGAGGGTGGTGGAACAACTTGTGTCTCGCTCACTTGCCCAGTATCACCTTACGCCATCTCCACATCCTGATTCCCACCTGTCTGACCCTGCAAATCCTTACTCGACGAGTGCATCAACCTAGCAATCGGACCCGAGGTCTGGGCATCAGTTTTGCACAAACTCGTGGGGCTTAAACGAGGAGCGTCCTCCTGAGGCTCTTTGCGGAAGATAACAGTAATTGAGGCCGTGACCTAGGGGTGATTGAGTGAGCAGTTGAAAGAGAAGTGCATGGTGTGAGGCTATGCAGAGAGATTTAGAGGCTCCAGGGAGCCTAGGCGTCGGCCAGAGTGAAGCAGGCGACCTCTCCGAATTCTGGTGTGGCTATCCAAATGAGAAGATGAATCAGAGGAGGTGCTGGAGGTGGAGGGAGAACGCCAAGGTCGGCGTCTAGTGCTGCCTCTCCCACACCTCATTCTTTGCCGAAGGCGAGGCATATTCTCAGTCGTGGCAGAGGGTTCAAGAAGCAAAGGAAGAGCAGGACTGACAGAGGACTGAGGCGAAAGAAAGTGCAGGGAGACTGAAGCTAGCATACAGAATCTAGAATGAGAGAAGTGGACATTATCTCCAAAGTCCAGACAGTAATTCAGCCTGCTCCGCTTGCCAGTAGTCGTGCGCATATTTGGGAGCCCTGCATCCCAGGTGCACCATTGATTTATTGGCAGGGGAGCGCTAACCGAACCAGAGCAGCTCACCATTATATCAATCTAGACGACCTTGCATCGAGAGACCCCCTGCAATAAACCTCCATTAATAAGAGCTGAAGGCCGATCCATTTCGTCACACGCGAGATCGCACCGAGGAGCGAAATCGGGATTGTAACTAGCGCTGAGAGTAAATGCAATTAAGCAGTATGCAGCCAGCGTTAAATGCTGAATGCCAACTGCATTGTGGGTGGGCAGGTGTCTCCCCGCCATGCCGCACCCCCATCCCATTCACTTATACTCTGTCCTCTGCACCCGCATCCGGGATCAATTAATTATCTTAACCATTATAATAAAACAAAATTAAATAGAACTATTTATTTTACACCAATAACACAACTAAACCAAAAAAAAATACCACTATTATTGCATAGTAATAATAATAACAAAACCTACGATGTCCATATATGTTGATATTTCTAGAGCCTACCATGTCCATATATGTTAATATTTTTAGGTAATTATAATGATCAATATAAAAATTGTATTATTTCGGGCTATAATGACCGGGTCATGATAAGCATTCCTGCGATGAGAAATAATGCATTATAATATGTAGTAATTAATATAAAAAATGTATTCTCTCGAACTCTTATTACCTCGTCATGATAAGCATTTCCATGATCAAAGAGATTGATGCGAGGGAAATGATGCCTTAAAATTTGCTCTATATAAACAGTGCACTATACTAAGTAATAATCATATAGAAAACGTATTTGTTATGCAAAAAATAGTGGCTAGGCATTATGAACATTCCTCAACGTGGGACATAATCATAGAAATTGATGATGCAGCAGGCAGGTTTATAATGTCACTGGAATTTTGCCTTAGGTTTCTTGTTAGATTGTTAACATCAAGGTTATGAGAGCTTTTCTCTTCCTTTACGGGTTGTTTTTTTTTAACTAGGAAAGAAGAGGAAAAAGTAAAATTAATGTTCTCTGCATTTTCTGCTTTGTGGGGTGTGAATTGATGTTGCTGGACTTGCATTATGGAATTTTTTCAACAAAGACGCTGAAATAAGTGAATATTATACCAGACTAGCAATTTCCATTTTGTTCACCAAGATTCTGAAATAAGTGATTTATTATACGAGTTTATTTTAATATTGTTTTTAATAAAATTTGATTGAGATAGGTATTTTAGTTAAGTAAAATTATAAAATTATAGTTGAATTATAATTTTTTTTAAATAGAAAAAATCTATTTATATATTAAAAATATATTTTAAATAACAAAATAATTATAATTTTACTAAAATTTATATTATTAAATTTCCAAGAAAATATCTAAAAGGTGATAGATATTTTATAGAAAGCGAGTTTGAAGTTAAAGTGAATCATATTTTCTTAGATGGAATATTAAATAATATAGCCAAACATTGAGTAAAAGGATTGATCAGGTAGAGAATACATTTTGAAGAAATGGAGTATCACCACTATTTTATGTTTTGGTTTTTTGTTTTGTAGAATTCAACTAATACAATTGTGGGTGAGATTATGATTTTTGGTTGTTTAAATGTGTTTTTCACTACATAAATTCAACACCTAAAAAACCTTTTCGACCCCTTAATTGTTCATATTAGACAATTCAAACTTGTAATATTTTTCAAAAAAGAAAAGAACATACTTCTATTCAAGTATAAAATCACTTTTTGTACATACATGTCCAACATGCATTCCAAATTAAGATCCATAAAATGGATTTGAACCTCAAGAATGGCAATCAACTATACAAAATGGTTCATAATACATATTCAAAAATGGAAAATTTCAACTCACTAAGGAAAATAACTATGATAGAACTCATATAATTGGTCATTGAGTTTCTCTCCAATCTGCCAACTTGAATAACCCAACTCCAATCCTTCTTTGGAAAGATTGTTGGAATCTGTATTGAGTTCCCTGTATATATGGGAAATACTGAAGTGGTTAAAGACATATTTTAATCTAAAAGACATCCTTTAATCTAACAACTACAAACACAAAAACTAAAGACATATTATAAGGATAAGCCTTGGGCTTATTTTGACAGAGGGAGCCAAATTATTCCTATCTAAAAGTCATTATTTTACTATCAAACTGGCACTTAGAGTTGGATCTAATAACTATGTGGAATGAAAGGTGTGGGCTTGGAGTTGGATCTAATAACTATGCAACGCTAAATTTACTGTTGAATTTTTTCATAGAAAAATAAGTTCAAAGGGTTCAAATATTTGGTGATTCATTGCTCATTATCAACTCGGTTAAAGGTATTTATAGATGTCACCAAATAAATATAACTCCTCTACTAGAATAAGTAACTCAGACTTGTAATTTTAACAAATATTTACATAATTTCCAATAAAATTAACAAAGGTGCTTAAAAAGCTTCAAAACTAAAACCTTTCCAGTACGGCTTATCTACTCTTCCAATTTTCCTATATTAAAATAGTTGTTTCTGTGGATTTAATTAATAGTAAGTATTGGAGAAAACATATGCTTAACTCTACTTGAGTTAGATAAGTGAGTGGAGTCATGCATATAAACCTTGCTATTATCACCAAGAGGAAACTCCACACGTGCATGCATGAGTTTTACTGAGGAATGCATGGCTAATTAGGTGTTATTTTTCTTCAATCCATGTTCTCATGTTTCTAGATTCACTACTAGACTCACTGTTATTGTAGTTTAGTCATATAGAATATATTAGCATTGAATTGTGTCGGTTTTCTTCAATCCATGTTCTCGTGTTTCTAGATTCACTACTAGACTCACTATTATATTAGTTTATCCATATAGAATATATTGGCATTAAATTGGATTCTCTCATAAAAAAAAAACATTGTGCATTAATAAAATTCATCAATTATTTTCTTTATCACTTTTCTTTCTTCTTTCCTTGCAATTTTTTTTCATTAGTTTCTATCTAGATCCAATCTATGTAGGTTTAGCTACAATTTCACATGGTATCAAAGCTCATGGGAGCTAGGAGAAAGGAGCATAAACATTCTATTTGTAGGAACTAGAGATTGGAGCTATAAAAAAGAATGGAGTTTCCACCTCATGCAATTCTCATGCCATCTAACTATTTCAAAAGGAATCCAAATATTCTACTTCAACTTAGACGTAGAGGGTTGTATGAGGTAGCCATGGCAACAAATATTGAACCAAATTATGTAACTGAAAAATACAAATATTTCAACTGCATGGATGAGGCTTTCAGTCTCCTATGCTAATAAATGTGTCTAGAACTATTCCTTCATTTTGAAGCATGCACCACTCCAAATCAAGTTTGGAACACTTTGGAGACACTCTTTGACAAGCAAGATGAGGTGTGGGGTCACATCCTTGAAAATGAGCTCAACCCATTAATCTCAGCAATTGCACACATGTTCAAGATTTATTCACAAGGTTCAAATCCTTATTAATCGAGATGAAAGAATGCGGAAACAAAAATCCAAACAAAAAGTCAATTAATTCTTGACATATTGTTAAACTTGGGTCCAAATTATGTTATGTTTATCTCCACTTTTAACATTGTTACACTTGCAACAATCGCAATATGGAAGATACCCACACTAAATGATTTTATTGAGTTCCTTATACATGAGAAGGATAAGGTCATAAATATGGAAATATTCAAAATTTCTAAAGCTCATGCACTCACTCTGCATGAAATGGAAAAGGCCAACTTGAAATTAAATTAGAAATCCAAAGAAAAAAGGAAGGAAAATGAAATAGATCCAAGAAAGAGATGAAATTCCAAACCTCTAGATGAATCTACCCACTCAAAGAAAAGGAAGGGAAAATCAATATGTAGCTATTGAAACAGCGGTTACCATTCAAAATCATCATGAATGAAGAACACAATTGATCTCATGGTGTATTATATTCAATAGAACAAGTGGTCATTGTATTCTAGAGAGTGACAAGAATAAGCAAGGAGAAAGAGTACCTAAAACAAGAGGGAATGCACATGCATTAGTTTCTATTAATTTTTTTCCTAATGCAGGTATCATTGATTCTAAAGCTTCACATGAAATGGCATACACAAAATATGATCTCTCATCTTTAAAACCATATGTTGGTCCTCCTATTCTCATGGGAGATGCTTTTCCAATAGAGGAAACTAGACAAGGGAGAGTAGACCTTGGAGATGGAAGTTTCGTGAATGTCTGCATATTCAAAAAATTTCAATAAATACTCTTTGTGTATAAAATGACACATACTAACATCGAAAGGAGAGTTGAGTTAACCGAATATTCAATGAACATATATAATATGCAAGATAACTTCAAAACTGCAATTGGTAAGGTAAATCACTAGTCCTGTCTATACTCTTTTTTTGAATTTGTTTCTAAATAAAATTCCAATTTACCACTTACACACGCAAATGATGAAATTATAATCTAGCATGAAAGTTTTGGACACTTAAATTTCAGATACATCCAACAGCTTAGCGAATAAGGGATGGTGAAATGCCAGCCTGCTAATGGAGTTTGTGAAGGATGTACTCTTGGAAAGAATCTAGAAGAAAATTTGGGTAAGTGGCATGCATGGAGGACCTCCTATCCCTTGTAGCTTGTTCACAATGATATTATGGGAAAATTTGTAGATAATTTCATCAGAAAAACCATCTATGTTCTCACATTCGTAGATGATTTCATGAGATACACATGGGTGTAATTTCTCAAACTCAATTCTCAAGTGTTTGAAAATCTAAATGTTTTCAAGGTGCATGCAAAAGCGTATTTCGGAAATATAATAAAGATATTTTGTAAAAATAATGGGGAGAAGTATGTAAATAAGGACATTTTTGTAATGAAGAAGGAATATAATTGCAACACACAATTCCTTACTCTTTGCAATAGAACGAGGTAGTTGAGAGGAAGAATATAACCTTGAAAGAGATGGTCAGTTTCATGTTGCATCCAAGATTACTTGCTCCAAAGTTGTTGGCTAAAGGAATCTACTACGCTTTATACATAAAAATCATATCTCCTCACAAATATATTGCAAGAAAAACGACTTTTGAATCATGGAGTGGCATGCAACCAAAAGTTACACATTTCTGCATTTTTGGATCTCACACATGGGTCCACATTCCTTTAGAAAAGAGGAACGATTTGGAGAATATAATAAAAGAATGCATATTTGATGGATATCAATATCGTGTAAAGGGATAAAAACTACTAGATCTTTCAAAATAAAAACTCTTCATTGAGAGGCATGTTTACTTTAATGAAAGTCCCCTACTTGCATGTAAGTAAAAACTTGTAAAAACTTATATGCTTCCTCCTATAGCATGTTTAAGAGATGTTGCATCCTTTCATTTAGATATAAATTTTGAAGTTGATTCAGAAGATCATGAGCATGTATGTGAAGATTTATATTTCCAATCACTTCTGACACAAAATTTGTGCCTCATAAGTGATATCTTATATTATCCGGCCATAAGAACTCAATTTGAAGAATCGCCTGATGCACTAGCAACTGCAAAAATAGTTATTCCCATGCATTACAACATGGTTCTAGCATCTTCCCCTCAAAATTATAAATAAGTTGCACAGATACTTTGTGGGAAGTAATTATGGATGAGGAGTACAACTCCCTCATTAAGAAAAAAACTTGGGGGGCTTGGTTCCACTTAGTTCATATCATAATCTTGTCAAATGTAAGTGGGTCTATAGGAAAAAAAAAATATTGAATGGACTTGTGAGTAGATATAAAGCATCGTTAGTGGCCAACGGTTTTTAGTAGGTTCACGACATCGATTATGATGAAAAGTTTGGTCCAATGGCCAAAATGGACTCTATTCAGTTAACATTGGACATTATAGGGACAAAAAGGTAGGAGGTTCACCAGATGGTTGTGAAGAATGAATTTCTTCATGGTGGTCTCAAAGAGAAAATTTACATGGAACAACCACAAGGTTGTGTGAAGAAATCATCTTTAGTTTTCTGACTCAAGAAGTCTCTCTATGGCCTCAAGTAGGCACACACAAAGTGGTATGCTAGAATGGATTCTTATTTACTCTCTCAGCATATCATTCAATGTAAATGTAATGTAAATTTTTATATGCTAAGAACGTCTAATTCTTTGTTGCTCATAGTGATCTATGTAGGTGATCTACTAATAAAAGGTATTTCAGCCTCAACCAATGTTATAGTCAAAATCACTTTGCATGATAGGTTTTCCATGACATGTATGGGTTTGTTACACATTTTCCCTAGACTAGAAATCAAACAAAAGGATTCAAGGATCAAAATTTATTAGTACAAGTATGCAAGAGATCTCGTAGTTCTCTTTCACATGACCCACTACAAGTCAAAAACTACACCTTTCTTATTGGGGGTGAACATTGAGGATGGAAAGGTTACAATGTTGGTTGACTACACCATGCACATACAACTTGTGGGGAGTCTCCTCTATCTCACTCACTTTTTATTATCATCTCTCATATGCAACAAAGACACTTTACAGATACATGCATGACTAATATAACTTTCACTGGAATGTTGTGAAGTGCATACTCAAATTTTTCCAGGAAATTACCTTAAATTATGCGATTCATTATGTAGTATGGTGTAATTTGGATCTCATTGGACACATTGATTCATATTGGTTGGTGATAACATTGATCACAAATCCATTTTAGGATATGTTATCACTTTGGTTTTCAGCCCCATTTGTTGGTCCAACAAAAATTTATTCACAATTGATTTATCATTGACAAAAATCAAATATAGAGGACTTGTCAACATTTCCATTAAAGCCATTTGGTTACAAAGCTCCCTCACTAAGCTTGGTATCATATTTAATAATTTTACTGTCATCTGGTGCGAGAATCAAAGAACACTAAAGTTTTACAAAGATCTAGTGAAGCGGAACTGAACAAACAAAACACATCGAGATATACATGCACTACATCTAAGAATTGGTACATGAGGGGGTCATCGATTTTCATCAATGTCCCACTTCTGAATAGATTGTTGACATCTTCACGGAGACTTACACTAAGAAAAAAATGACACTTTCTGCCAAACTACCTGGGGGTGAAGAGCACATCTTCCTAGTCATTGTACTTATTTTTCAATATTGTATTTTGAGAGAGGGATTTTTTTCCCATGTGGTTTCCCCCTTTCCTCTTCTTGCAATTGTTCTATATTACTTGCATTGAAAAATGGGTCACTTACATGGATTCTTGTTGGGACTTATTCATTATTTTCTCTCTAGTAGTAATTTAGGAGGGGTATTCGAGACAAAATATACTTAATTTAATTCAGTGAGGCGATCAAGTGGATTCATTCATGGAAACCTCATTATTATCATAAGAGGGAACTCCATAAGTGCATGCATTATTTTTACTAATTTCCACTTGCATGATGACTATATGGCCACTTAACTAGGACTAGGTGTCTGTGTTGTGATAATCATGCTCATGATTGAATAGACTGAACAAGAAATGTAATATAAAGATAGAATCTATTGTCATCATGAGAGTGAAATTATTATAATTTGTGATTTTCTAGTCATAGAAAATATCCATTTCTAGTGGAATCCTTTCAATCATTTCAACTATATTGCTCAAAAAATTTCCATTGTCCAGCAATTTCTTTGCAAGTGTGGCCATGGATTTGAATTAGGAAGCCTCCACAGTTGACATATTGAGCTCATTATTCTAATAATTACGTCCCATAGAAAAAGATTCATTAATATATTTCTCTAGCCTCTAATGGTGGTAAGGTCCCAGCAAGAGAAAATGTGGGATATAAGCCTCAGGTTTCACTTTCAACATATCCATCACCACACACGGAATCACACCAATTTTTTCCACATGTTTCTTATGATAAAATATCTCTTTAACTTGCTCAAAAAAATTCACACTGCAATAATCTTTCAGGTAAGTCATCTCCACAGAGGGAGTATGGAAGTTCCATGGATAGAGATGGAGCAGTTGGTGGACGGTGGAACAAATGATAAACGTTTCTCATAGCAGGAAGCAAAAATGAGGAAATTACTCATTTTTGTTTTTTGCAAGGAAAAAAATTATTTTAGCATTTAAATTACAAAAATAAGTTTTGGAAGCATAAAACATAAAAGACAGGACTGGATCTACCTGAACAACAAATGGATTCAAACAACTCATAGTGATCAAAGATTGTGATAATGGTATCAGGTGTAACTACTCAATAAGGTGGATGTAGGAAAAATACACAAATGAATTGACAGGAAATAAACTCTTCCACAACGAATATGACTAGGACAACAACACTTCCACATCCAGAACCACACAGTGGAAGGGTTAGGGAATACAAAATGACGTGGTAAAATATTAACTGTGAATCCAGGCACCTCAGAGCACATAACATACATTGAAAATATACTCACTCGATCAAAAATAGAAGGAGGAGGGACACTATAGAAAAGCAATTATAATTTTAGAATAGGAACATGTCAAAGGCATAACTGGACATGAAGTTATTAGTTAGAAAAATATTAACAAAAAAAAATTCTACAACTCTTTGAAGAAGTTTCTCAGGGATAACATAGGAGGCATAAAATCCAAAGGATTACACAATATGGATTGAGGCATACACATCACCAAGCATTGCAAAGGACCATGAAGTTTTTAACTAGTTATCAGTTCATTTTAACTAACATTTCTACATGAATACAACAAATACTGCATCGACATTTTCACAATATAATCTAGAGAAAAATGGTCGAATGCTAGAACTTTCTTCAAGAATGAAATCCATAGGGATCGATACTTGAACCAACACTTTGGCACCATCGAACTCCATTTGAACATTCTCTTTGCTGGTGACCACCTAACAACCTATTTTTCTAGGTAGCATCCAATCTCCTCTACCTTGGAAGTCCCCCTATACCTATTCGTCACCTACTTCTTAACATAACATCTGAACCTTGCTCCCTCTCATCTTCACCAGTCAATGCCTCTTTTAATTTTGTACCGAACTTCCTCCCACCTACTTTGATTTCCTAACATATCTACAATTTTCATTCTTCACTTGCTTCATTCATCAGTCATTCACCGCATCTGTACAACATGCGTATGCCTACCTCTCAAAAATTCGAGACCCTAGTAGCCCTAACCATTAAGGCTAAGAACTGTGCACACTCTACTATGCATTCGAATAGTGTAGATTCTCCTCTTCCTTCCCTTGGAATTTCTTTCTCCAACCATTTATCCTCACATTTTCTTAAGAGATCTAGAGGAAAATCCCACCCCCCTGAATGTTATTGACCCACCTGGGACCCTGAACCTTAGGCCTGAATTATTTTGGGAGAATATTGAGAGGCATAAATTTCACACACTTCTTGGTAGGTGGTAGTTTTTGCACCTCACAGTTGATCAAATTAAATACTGGATGAACACTTTATGGAATTTGAAGCTCGGATATAGTTTGTGCATCAATATCCTCCACAATGGTTGGGTTTGCTACCATTTTATCAACCCAGAGGATGTTGAAATTAATATTCTCTCTCCCTAGATTCAAGGCCGAGGATTTCTAATGTTACAACCCTTGCAAGCAGGATTCAACCCTCAAACAAAAAACCCTTGGAGAAAGATAGTTTGGGCTAAGTTTTTGGGACTCCCATTGGAAAGTTGAACTCATGCTGCGATTATAGACATCACCAACTCCATTGGAGCCTTTTAATTATGGGACAAGGGACGTATAGGACAATTGGACAAGAAAATAATTTGGATTTTGATCGAGGTGGACCTCAGTGGTGAATTACTATCTTGTCTGGATATTAGTTAGGACATTTACTCCCATAGATTAGGCATCAATTACTAGGGCATCCCATATCATTTCCTAATCTATCATTCGATAAGCCATATTTGATTAGCATGTCCAGACTATATAAACTCGGGTCAACATTCACACATAATTCAATATGCTTCTACAAATTCGAGTGACCCTATGGACGAGCTTTCTTCAAGAAATACAATAGAAAACATAGGTACTCCTTCATCTTCACCTGTTATTTTTTCACCACCTGAACATTTCCCCTCCCCCAAATTTACTCCATTGATGCCTTCAGATACTAATCTTCCCCTAGCTCAAGCTTTCACATTGCCTATTTTTTCTTCCCATATCCTGACTGAAGCACCTGTTGATGATCCCACTGATCTCCCCCCCTTAGAACCCATTTCCATCCTTGACCATCTTCCCTCCACACCCTCCATCCACTCACCCCTAACCCATTTAATCCCTGCATCACCCAGTTCCCCATCCTGCCCAAATGGTGAATTGGAGTCACTCGATTTCTCAGACTCAATCAGAATGGAGCCTCTCTCCATTAAAAAATCCTTGTTTTCACAATGCCCAAATTCCTTAATTGTTCCATCCTCCCCCCATCTGCTTTTGTCAATTCCTCCCATCCTTGCAAAAAGAAGCCCATAAAGTTTAAAAAACTTTCTTTTGTCCTATTTAAAGCTACCCATCATAGGGATTCTGATATCCCTCTTGTCAACCCATCCCAGCATGCTCCCCCTAAAAATAGGGCCCTTAGAGCGGGCATGTTTGTCACATTAGTTAACCAATGATCATCTTCTCCTATAACGTTAGAGGATTGAGGGCATCCTTTGAATTTATTTCCCTAAAAGTTATTTTTCACACGTTACATCCAAACCTTATTCTACTACAGGAAACCATGATTTACAGGGAGAAATCATGTTAAATTATGCTCAAATTGTGTTTGGGATGGCATGTTTTTGTACAAATCTCAAGTGTTCTATCTGGTGGTTTGACAGTGGCTTGGAACCCATCCTAACTCAAATTATCGGCTTTTGTCACCTTTGTAGGCATATTGCTACCTGGTTTCTCCTAAGGAAACTCTACGTGGTTACACATTATTTATATGTATGCACCTTATTATCGAAGATGCAATTACTAGGAACATATTATAAGTACTGTCATTTGAGATATTTCCTCTCTGAATGCGGTCAAAAACCTCAATTTGACCATAGATGATAAGGAAAAATAGGGAATCAAGGCTCAACATGATCATCCAAAATCCTTCTTTACTGTGATGTTCTACAGCCTGTCTCTTTCTGATATATTACCTAACAAGATCGTTCCAACCTGGATGAATGGCAATATGGGAAACAAATATGTTTCTAAGCGTCTATACCACTTATTGATTAAGGACAGTTTGGCATTGGGTCTAAAGGAACTATATTCATCTGCCATTTTGTCCTTTTCCTTAGACCATCTGTCAATTACTCTCTCTTGGATATGGGATTCATGAAGAAAGTATTATCCATTTAAATATAACACTCTTGGCTAGAATATTCATATTTCTCTAAATTAGTAACAGAGACCTGGCTCGAACATCAATCATAGAATAGCCCTATGGTGAATTTCTTCCACAAACTTATCTCATTAAAGAAGAAGGTCCAAGAATGGGTTCTGAGGAAGAAATCATAATAATATCAAACTCTTACATCCATATAAGAATCCCTCACAGAGCTATTTGACATGAATGATCTGATACACAATTCCGCAATTTACAAACAACATATCATGGAATTATAAGTCAAAAGAATATCCTTGTATAGTAAACATCAATTAAATTGGAGATTAAAAACTTGGGATATTTGGGTGGTAGTCGAAGATAATAATACTAAGATTTTTTACAGATATGCTAGCATGTGGCAGACTAAAAATGCAATTTGGAGCATTCAGGATGATGGAAATTCCATACACTCAACAAAATCAGAAATAGAGCAAGAGGCATATCGACATTTCAAAGACTTTTTCTCTGCAAGAGACTCATATTTTCATGAACAATTGGATCTCATTAGTACATTACCCTCTATGGTTCAAGAAAATTACAACTCAATATTGGGGCGGCCAACATCGACAAAGGAAGTTTATCATATACTTTTGGCATGTTCCAAGGACAAGAGTCTTGGACTAGATGGGTGGGGTGTTGAGTTGTACATACAATTTTTCGAAATCATGTCTAAATACATATTAGCAGTGGTGAAGGAATTCGGGATCATAGGACACATCAATGGAGCTATGAATGCCACCTTCATAACACTCATTATAAAATCGAAGCATCCTATATCATTCCAATACTTCCATCCAATATCACTCTGCAACGTAATTTAGAAATTTATCTCCAAACTTGTAGCAATCAAACTTTGAGCACTATTGACTGAGCATGTATCACAAAAATTTGGTTTCATTGAAAGGTGACACATCTAAGATGCCATAGCTATGACATATAATTCCTTCATACTATCAAGGTAAGAAATAAGAAAAAAAATCTTATGAAAATTCATATTTGTAAATAATTTTATAATATTGATTGGAATTTTTATGTTTAATCATATATAAAATTGGCATCTCTCAATTAAATGAAAAATGGATCATGGCTTATGTGAAATATGTGAATTTCACTATCATTATCAACGAATTTCCTACACCTTTTTTCAAAGCATATAGAGTTTTGCATCAAGAGTGCACCCTATCCCCTATTCTATTCATTTTTTTCATGGAAGTCCTTAGTATGAATATCGTGAATTTCAGGAACATGGGACTAATTAATGTCATAAAAATAACTCGACAAGAACAAGTTTCACACTGCATGTTTGTTGATGACTTGCTCTTCAGAGGTGTAAAAAAACTCTTAGAATGGAAATAATTTTTTGGGATAATCGAGTCATTTGGATCAACATCCGAAATTCATATGAATTCTACATAATCTGAGCTTATAATAGATTCAAAGGATCTAGATGTGGTAGAACAAATCTACTGCCTTTTTGGTGTTTATGCCCAAAACATAGATATGGGGTTCTCTTTTTTGGGATTAAATCTCAAACCAAATTCATATTCAAACTCTGATTTGGGTTGGATCATTCACAAATAGAATGTAAGATTAATTGTTGGGCCCATAGGTAGCTAACAATGGGATGCATTAAGGGAATCTTGAGGTCTAAAATGGGCCTCCTAAGAAAAATGTACAACAAAAATAAACTTTATAAGAACCAATAGGATTCAAGATGATGATGTCAACCATGGGCGATGATTCACCATGTTTTAAGTAAAAGGGTAAAATTATTAAAAAATAATAAAATAATAAAACTACTTTTTCAACTCATATTTTCATCTTATCTCCCAAAGTTTTTACTCAAATTTCGAGCAGGAGTACTCATTGGATGCAAAATTTAACTCATCATCCAAGGAGTACCCATGTTGCATACCTTTTATGGACCTTGCTACACAAAAAATGAGAAATACATGAAAACTCATGATTGCAATCACGTTTTTCATGTATTTCTCATTTTTTGTGTAGCGGGATCCATCAAAATTATGTAACATGGGTACTCATTGGATGAGGAAATAAAATTTTCATCCAACAAGTACTCCTACTCAAAATTTGAGTAAAAACTTTGGGATATAAGTGGAAAATACGAGTTGAAAAAGTAATTTTTTCTTTTTTCCCTCTAAAATTCAATGATGTAATCAAATCTTATTTTATTATTTCCACTATTATTTTATAATTTCCTTAGGAGGCCCATTTTAGACGTCAAAATTCCCCTAATGCAGACTCACATTGATCAATTCTATCTTGGAATCCATATTTGTCTACTAGATGCACCAATATATTCTGCCTAAGGCCATCATCAAAAAGATTGATTCCATCATAGCTAGATTTCTATGGTCCAAATCCGATTCACCGGAAAATATTCATCTCGTAAGACTAGCCAAACTGTTCAAACCCTATGACTGTGGGGGATGGGGAATCCTCGACACTCTTTCCTTCAACAAGGCATTAATATGCAAGAGCTTGTGGTGTGATCTTATTGGTTTTTGAATCTAGTCATAGATCATTCACGGAAAATACATGGAATACAAAGTACTAGAATGTTGGATAAGTTTCAAGTGCCAAACAATCATACTCTTCCTATGTTATATGGAAAGAAATCATGCAAAATATACGTTGGCTATTTGTTGGATTATGCTGGGAAGTGGGCAATGGGCACTTGATTGGCATGGGATTAGACATTATAAAAGGTATGCATGGAAACTATCAACTTTCGGTTCCTCTCATTCAACGCTTGCGCAACAAAAGTATGACTTTAGTATATCATATTTTTTCCCTTTGGAATCATAATTATTTTATCCATATTGGATTCAGGCTGTTGAAATTTAAATTTCTGGTCCACTGGCTTCCAAACAGGACCATTATATCAAACAGATTAAGGAATTAGGGATTCAACTCACATAATAGGTAGATCGTCTCACCTAGAACGAGAAGATTACACACAACAATATTGTAGTATGTGACATCTATAAATTCATCTCAAACTCACCCTCCACAGAAGTCGCTCCACACTGGCTTCACCAGATCTGTAAATGGGACCTTCATTTGAAACTTAAGTGCTTCAGATGGCTAGCCATCCATGACAAAATTATTACATGGGGAATCTGTTAATTTTTTGAAACTAGGTCCAAACTCCATGTTGCACTGCTCATATGAGGATGGTCATACTTTTTTTGGATTCCTCTTTCGGAGAGGTGCAAGATTGATCTAAAGATCATCTCGTTTGGATGAGCAGAATATTTATTTTGAATTTATTTTCCACATGTGCAAGGTCGGCCAGATTTGTAATGCAAGCTCACATGCCTAATAGATGTTTCACACACCCTCACTGATGGATATAAATTGGAGAGACTTGGAGGTCATTTTCTCATCAACTCACCACAAATCTCTCATTGTGATCTGATCTATTTTTTAGCCTTTGGAGACCTTCTTCTCTTCACACGTGCGAAGCTGAAGTTTAAAATTTGCAGATCCATTTAGGGCTTGTTTGCTGCAGTGTTGACCATCATTGACCATGGTCAACCCTTGTAGTTTGACCTCAAAAATATTCCAAAATTTTGATTTTAAGAGTTCGTACTATTGTGCACTAAAATCGAGGAAATCAGAGATGTTTGACCGAAGTCGTAATCTGCAACGTTGACTTTTTGTTGTTATTCTATGTTGACTTTGGGTTGACCAACATTGACTTTTGATGAGTTGTCTTGAGGGTTGTGCGTGTGACTCTTGGAAGGTTGGTTGATCTAGAAAGGCTTTGCTAGCTGAAGCATCCTGTTGACTGTCGTAATGCAACAATATCTCATATCTTTGTTGGACAAAAGGAATTGTAAATTTGATCTATATTATTGGCTTGTCTTTTGTTGATCTATTATTGTGCTCTATCAACATTTTACTTTCATGTTTATGTGATTTCTATTTTGTATCGAGCCTAAGAAAGATTGAAGTAAAATTGCATCAAGCATAAAACACCATGGTTATCTAAATTTAATATGGTATCAGAGCTGAGGTGAAGACAATGTCCAAGCTTGTGCTAGAAGTAATCACTGAAGGAAGGAATCCTATCAAGGAAAAATGGCCTCCTCAACCTACAAGGGTTTCAAGAATGATGATAAATTGACTGATAAGTCTAATTATTATTCATGGAAAATGTCCTTGGATTTGGTGCTAGAAGATCAATATGTCATGGACTATGTGCAGGGGAAGATTCAAGAGCCTCCATCAAATGCAGCTGCTGCCACGAAGACGAAGTATAGAAAAGTGGAAATCAAGGAAAATATGATTATCTAGGATTCTATTCATAAGCACTTGGTTACTTACATTTCTAAGATAAACACATCTAAAGATATGTATGATAAGCTAGTGAGCATGTTCTGAGCTAGCAATGTTAATCAAATAATTTTCTTCAAGAATCAATTGAAGAGTATCAAGAAGGGAAAGGATAAATCTATTCAATACTATTGTATGAGGCTCACTGGAATCAGGAATAACCTCCTAGATATTTGGGAACCAATATATTATCGAGAGATGGTTCTTATTGCACTTGTAGGTCTCCTGCGTGATTGGTATGTATTCAATACCACTATTCTTTATAATAATGTGATTCCTAATTTTGATGAAATATTTACGAGATGCACTTAATAGGAAATAAGAATGATGGAGTATGCCTCTAATGGAAATGGAAGTGGCCCTACTTCCTTCATCGCTCATGCAAAGAAGAAGAACCATAGTGGCCCAATAAATCAAAACCATTGTAGAGCGGGGCCCAAAGGAAGGAAGGGAAGATGTTACATTTGTAACAAGTCTAGTCACTATGCAAGAGAGTGCCCAAATAGAAGGGAATCACCCAGGGATGATTACAAAAAAAATTCAAGAGGGAATGGCAGGAACAATAGGCTCAAAGGAAAAAGGAGGGCTCCCTCTGATCATAGTGTAAATGGGAAACCTTTCAAGAGGTCAAGAACTTCCAGTTACGTTAAGTCTAATGTTGATGATAATAAGAGAAATTAATTTATTCTTGTATCTTCCCTCTCTATTGCATCTCCACCCAACACCCTAGATGTTTGGTTGATTGATAGTGGTGCTTCAAGGCACCTCACTGGTTATAAATATGCCCTCTCTGATTTGGTTGATAAGGATACTAATATGGAAATTATCGTTGGATATAATGCCACCTATCACATGAAAGGACAAGGAATGTGACCCTCCATCTATCTCAAGGTCAAGTCCTCTGATTACAATATGTGTTGTACACACCAAATTTGAAGACAAACCTTGTGTCCATTTTAGCAATGGAAGACAAAGGGTTCAAGGTGGAATTTTTCGATGGAAAGGTACTTATCTGTAAGAAGAACTTCAAGGAAGCTCTTTCTATTGGTTTTAGAGTTGATACACTCTACCAGGTTGGAGTAATTCCATTGGGGGCTATGTCATGTGATACAACTCTTTAAACAAAGTTATGGCATCGGAGGTTTGCACACCTTCATTTCAAGCCCTTCACGAAGCAAGGAAGGTGGTGACAGGGATGCCAGAATTTAGAGATGATCATCAAGGTATATGTCAGGGTTGTGCTAAAGGGAAGCATACAAGGTGATCAGGAGTTCATAAAATTTTCTCAAAATTGAAAGTTACAGGATTGGGTTGAAACTAGGATGGTTTCGTATATCTCCTCTTCTTGATTTTGGCACCATGAACGTTTCGAAAAACCGATGTCATATGAGGGAAATATCACATTCTGATCAAAAACCCAAATAGGTAAATTTTGTGACAGGGTTGACTACATGCCCAGTCAACATGGTGGATTGCATAGTGAGCAAAAGGAATATTTTGAGGAATATTCCTTCCTCGGAGCCAACCATAGGTTGACAAGTGGCAGAATATTATTGGACAGTTGATTGTACATTGTTTTTTGAGGGCCAATTGGAAGGTGCCACGTGGCTAGCCCTGAGGCCACCACATGGCCCTTGAACCACTATGTAAAATTATTATGGAGGCCACAATAGTCTAACTCTGGACCATCGGTAGAGCACGCGCTTGTCCAACTGCCTGAGCCACATACAGATCTTAACCTCTATAGCTATCAGCTTTTATTTATGTTATATTGCATTACCATTTGGGGGTTGAGACCGACGGAAGTCCCAACCCACTAGCAGTCCCACAGGTGGTCACATTACAACATTTAACTCCCCGCAATAGTTGTTACAACCAACAGTTTACAAACCCTGCAGCATTTATGTTAAGACGTGTCACATGGCAACAGTCAGTGTTATTTCTCCGCGCGGTTAAGTAACACAACGTTCAAATCAGGGTTCAACCCATATGCAACCACATTTTATGCTTGTATTTATGACGACTGTTATAGTTAGGTCAGGGTTTGGGGTGCGCATGTGGCCACCCCAACCATAACATTAAATTGTAATGGTTAAGTTGACTATTTTGACTCCAGTTAAGTGAAGTCCTCCACTTTTAGTGGAGCTTTTCTAGGTTTAACTGGGAAAATGAGTTGGAGAGTCAATGTTCACACATTTAGGGTGAATGAAGAGTCATTCTAGACTAATTGGAGAATTCTGGATCCATTGGTGCAGAGAAAAAAACCATTAGAGGCTTTTAACTACATGTATTTGCAAAATTTTGAGCATAATAAAAGATGGACATGCCATTGGGAGTTGGACCAACAGATGTAGCCCAAGAGGGTTGAACTACTTCATCATGCCTGCTTTATAAAAATTATGCGGTGACTAAATTATTTGTTTTACACTGTCTGTTCAGTGTTATTTATGCTTATTTCATGCTTCTAATTCACTAAAATCATCTAAAATTCATGGTTCAAATCCTCAATCCTTAAGCAAACTAATGAGACAAGTATGCACATGTTTATAAACACAAAAGAAGCTTAGCATAGAAAAACTAATATAGTCCTTTTAGATCAGTTTGGTATTAGAGTTAGAGCTTATTCTATGGTGTTGTTTAGAGCAAAGAATTGTTTAACTATTTGCATGTTTTTAGATTCTTACTAGGCTCAAGCTCAAAAGAGGAGAAGGAAAATTGGTGGGAGCAGAAGGGTCTCAAGAAGAGCCAAAGCAAAGGAGAGCAAGATTGCCACAATATTCACCACCTAGTTCACCTCCTAAGGAAGCATTAAGCATGTCTCATAGAGAAGAAGAAATCCATGAAGAAGTTGATCCCAAAGAGGAAGAAAGAGTGTTCAGGAAAGCATTCCTTGACATGAATAAGATGGTTAGAATCCTTTATCAAGAAAGGAATGAGAGACTAGAAGGAGAAGGATCCAAACTTCACAGGGAAGGAAAAGGATCTTCAGGAGGTCACAATGATGAAGATAAGACAAAGAAGGGAAATGGAGGAAATGGAGGCAATGGGGAGCCATCATCCTCACCCTCATCATCCTCATCCTCTACTTTATCTTCAGTACATCAGCCACACAAGTCAAAGAACACTGGTAAAATTCCTTTTTTAAAACTTGATGTTGAGTTTGAATTACCAATGTTTAATGGTGAAGTCAATGCAGAAAATCTTGATAATTGGATTAGGCAATTGGAGGTCTATTTGAAAATCTAGAACCTTCAAGATGATGATGCCAAAATCCAATTAGCTTCATTGAGAATGGAAGGTGCAACAATTGTTTGGTGGGAAGCCAAGACAAAGGAGCAGAACAAAAAACATGGTAAGATTATTCTATCATGGTCATATTTCATTACTGCAACAAAACAACAGTTTTATCTATTAGCTCATATGCAGAAAGCCATAATGAACTGGCAAAAATTTAGGCAATTGAAGGGACAAAATGTGCAATAATACACCCAAGAATTTAGGAGAATAGCTCTCTTATTAGGGGTAGATTTGCAGAGCCAAGATACTTTTCTCAAGTACATAGGAGGCTTACATAGCTACCTAAAACATACTATTCTCATGTTTAACCCCACAAGTCTAGATGAAGTATGTCTTCAGGCCACACATCTAGAAGCTAGAAGGAAAAAAATTTCTGAAGAGGATAGGAAGAAACCTTTTAACGTTAAAAACAAAGAGAATACCTCAAAAGGTAAAAGAAAAAAGAATGCATATATTAAGAAAGAGGGAGAAAAATTGGTTTGTAAACATTTTCCAAAAGAAGGCCATGATGAAACTCATTGTTGAAAATTACATCCTGAAATGAGGCCAATGAAATACAATAACAAAGGGAAACAAAAAATTGCAGCTACAACTCAACATGATTTAGGAGATGATTCAGGTGATGAATCTAAGATTACATCCATGGGATTGAAGAAAATGAAGGGAAAATGTTGGTGAAAATGGAGCTCACTGAGCAAGACCCAGGTTCAGGATAGAGACCAACAAGGTGTCCGCAGTAGTCTAGAACAATGTCGGCATTTTCACCCTACTCCAAGGAGTAGAGCGTCTCACCCGAGGCGTGTCGTGACCTTAGTAAGGTTAGGAGATAGATCAAGTATCAGTATATTACAACCATGAAGAGAAACTAAAGGAACTTTAAACAGTAAACAGATCTCACTACTTTGTATAATATATTACTCATTAAACATATTCAGGATGCTGAATTAAAATTTAAAACAGGGCATACATCCATAATGAGCTACTGATTAACACTTAACTCAGAACACAAAACACAACAAGAACCATATTTCATTATCATTATCAAATAGCTTGCATCACTCCACAGAGTCTATTACAGGGTGGTTTAGTACAACAGAGATCTAACAAAGCTCTCCTACGGCTCTCTTTCTCGGCCCTCTACCGAACTAACTCTCCTATCTACGCTGGATGATTGCCAATTTGTTCTTCTGCCAAAATGACTATCAGTATTTCTTCTTTTCCTGCTCCACTTTTTTCTACTTCTTCTTGATTACTAGGAGTTCCACTAATTTTTTTTGTCTCCCATACCTTCCATCTGTGTTTTTTTCCACAACTGTCGCACCACCTATCTTCCAGTTATCCGCAACTATGACAGCTCCTTGTCTACCATGATTGCGCTCCACCACCTATTCTCTGCAACTAAAAACTGTTCCTTTTTCAAAAAAAAGGCTCCAACAGTCCCCGAACACATGCTATTGACTCATCCTAAGTCAATCTTTTCCTGTTGTTGTGGTTTCCATTGGTTTATTTTCTTCTGCAGCTAACTTTGTCTTCTATGTTTCCTTGCTCTGTCCAAAAAAAGGCCCCAACTCGGGAACCTTGCTCAATTCTGAATAATTGAGTTCTATGAACACGTTAATTTCCTATTTACATTCCTTAATTAGCTTGTCAGTTTCATTGGCAACCCTTTTAGCCTTGGTTTCACCTTCTACTGGCGGTAGTTTGCTAAATACTTCTTAGATTTTTATCTTAGCTTCAGTTGCCATCTGTTGTATTGCCTCTGATATCTGCTTGAATGGTTGCCTTAGCTCTTTGAGGACCTACTTTGTGGCAGCAGAATGCTCCTCTATCTTCTTTATTTTGGTTTCTAGTACCTCTACCTAGTTGTAGAGCTAGGTTATGTTGACGGGATCCATGGCCTCTTTGATCTCTTGTGAAATTTGTTGAAGCTGTGCTGAGATAGGTTGGGATTTCATGGTTAACGAATTAGAGCATTCATTTAAATTATTCAATAGGTTGTAAGCCTCTCTGACTTTCATCCCCAGGGTTCCTACATTCCGATTACCTGCTTCTGCTTCTTGGTATCCTTCTCAGCATATATCATAGCGGGATCTGGTAATGTTGGTCTTGCGGCTAGTGCTTGTCTGAGCTCTTGGATTTCTTTGATGAGACTTGTACATTTAATTTGCACTAGAATAAACCTTTCAAATGTGGAGCAAGTTCACATGTCCTCCAGTTTCTTGTCATCCTGAGCTATTACTGTTGGCCAAAGGTCCTTGAAGATATATGTTACCTTGTCTAGTTGTTCCTGTAGAATTTCCTTCTCCCCTTTCAATTGATTACACTCTTCAATAAGCACAATGATCTACTGTTGTTGCTGCTCTAACCTCTATTGGAGGTCGTTATGTAGCTCTTCTACCTACTGTGCTACTCGCTAAATGAATTTGTATAGTTTTTCAGTCCCCCAAGTCTGCATACTCTCCGTGCCTGACATGTCATGGGTTGGCGGTCTTTCTCTGAGGGGCTGCCTCCTGACTATTGATATTGTTGACTGCTCATGGGGTGATGCAGGTTGGTTTTGTTGTGACAGCTAACTTTATGGGTTATTCATACCCGTGGTTGGCTGAATATACTATAGTATTAAGTTAGCTTGTTGAAATGTGTTCATCTCTTTTGGCGAGGGCATTATGTCTGCAGTAAAATATCGTCCCTGAACTATTAGTTCCAGGAAAGTACCCTGCCCCACCAGAGGTTGGTTAACCTTAGGTACCATAGTCGTACTCAATTTAACTTCTGCCTTTGTGTCCCCATTTGTCTTATTTCTTAATTTTATTGGGTCTGAGATAGTTGCTAAGGTGGATGGAGTGCAAGTGGATTGGTATTTGGAAGTAAATGAAGTATGGGGTGATGAATGTTGAGTGTGAGGTGAAGAGGTGTGAGTGTGGGGTGGATATGATGTTTGAATATTTAAAATTGAGAACGGATCAAACACAGGTAGCGCAGAGGTGACCTGGGTGGAAACCTCTAGCTCTTCTTGAATTGGCACTCCCGTATCCATGGGTTGGCTCTGATCTTCCTCGGTGAGGTCAACTATTTTCCTAGGCACCATAATTATTGCTTTATTTGCCTTAGGGGTAGCTACTGGTGGTTTAGGTGCCTTACTCTTATGGATTGAAGTTACAGTGGTTGCTGAGAATGAATTTTACATTGTAGAAGGTAGGGCAGTGATGAGAGGTGTAATCATGGATGGTGATGCAGAATTTGAAGATTGAAAATCTGTAAAAGAGGGAAACATAGGAGAAGCATTTGTGAGAGTTTGTATTGCTCGGTTGAAGTCCTTTACCCTCTTGTCTAGCTGCTCTAGTAAAGGTGTTAGCTGCAGTCGAGAAAATATACTCGTTGTTTCCTCTGGTGTCTCCCCTGGTAGTGCTCTCGACAGCATTCCCTCGAACGAATAGTGATGTATTCCACTTTTGATCTCCATTCCGACTCCTAGACATGAATAGACTTCAGTGTGGAATGCCTTTTCATCTACCTGCAACTTTAATGGTCTCATTTTAAATGTAGTTTCATCCCATAAGTGGGTCTAATGTATGTCTGCTTATGGGTTACCCCAAGCAATATATGCGAGCAATATCTGTCCAATAGTTTCCTTAGAACCCTTTGTTGTCTTGCCACCACATCCACCATATGCCTGTACCAGACTGAGAAAGCTTCTTCATTTACCTCATTTGTGCTGGGATCTCCTGAGATCCTCCAAGGCATAAACTTCATCACCATTGGCTGGTTATTTGTGATTTCTACAAGCTGTCTTACCCCCGGGTGAGTCCATTTGCACATCGCAAATGCCATTATGAGGTAACCGTAAATGAACCCTGTGGCTCGCCGTCTTACCTGCTATTAGGTAATAGGAAAATTTGATTGTTGGACTGTTGATGAGGTCTATCTTCACCCCCTTCCCTCCTCTTCTGGTCTCATATTTCTTATAGTAATCATAGTCTCCCACCTTCTTTTCTCTCATAGACATGTTCTAAAATGTCATAGAGACATCCTTCTCTTGTGCTAATAATCATGTGAGCCTATTGATATCCTCTACATGTATCAGTATTTCCCGCCCTAGCCACAGTGATCCATTCTGTACTCTGCTCAGCAGGAATTTCATACACTGCATTTTTTCTCCCGTTGTTCCAAACACTGGGAGGTTCTTGAGATTCAGTATTGTTGATTTTAGGATATCTCTGAACTCTAGATTCATTCTTGTTGCTTCCCCTCCTCCTTTTGTAGCATAATTCTCTATGTATACCTGCCTCTTCATAGCTGAAAATTGGTATGAGTCTGTGAAATTTGCATCAATCAGTGATGCATTGTCATACTTGCCCACTAATGATTCCATCTTCTTAATTCTCTCATCGAGCTCAAGCTCGACTACTGTTGTTGCTACCTTTGTCATATTCGTCCTTCTTTTGTATACCTGGAGTGTTATCCCTAATCTCTTTTTGTGAATTCCTGCTATTGGACTACCTCTTTGAACTTCCTCTAATGAAATTTCACTTGTTGCTACGACTGTTTCTTGTTCTAACTCATAATTTCTAGCATTCTCATGCTTTCTTCTTTCATGTGGGTTAAGTAATGTAACCGACACGAAAGGGGTTGATAAGACCCCATAACTAATTAATTTTTTTTTCTCTCCCGTGGCTATAATTGTGCGATTAGTTACCGCGGTGTGGTGTATTTTGACCTTGTTAACTGTGTCTTCGGGATTTGGGTAGACATGATGGGTAATGATTATGGCTTAATATGGAAAATTTATTACGGTATGGTTGTTACTAATTATGGCAATTAATTCTCAAATCTGGGTGATCCTACAGACTGACATCAGTATGATGGGTTATTGTGATAGAATGATGTTTGACATGCTTGGATTTCTAACACAGATGACGCTTTAGATACCACCAACCCCCCCCCCCCACCCCCTCGACCAAAATCAATTGTGATCTAGTCTCTGCATTGCAACAGGTGGATTTTCCTCTGTGTTATTGTAATTATTTTCTTTATTGTGAGTCCTATTCTATTCATGCGAGAGAGTTATTGACTCAATATATTTCTATTCTAACCTACTGATTCCTATCAGTTGCGAGAGTTATTTGAAAATTAAATGATGAAACTTACTCGTGATAAGGCTTAAGGCATGCACCATTCACCCATCCTTGTAATACTTGGTCGTCTAGCTACGCCAACCGAACTGCTCCTGGATCTTTTATTTCAATGACATGGTATGGTCCCATCCAATGCATTTTGATTTTGCCTGGGAACTTTTGAAATTTTCTTTCATACAAGAAAACTTTCCCTTTGACTGTGAACGCTTTATGTTTGATATGACGGTCATGCCAATCCTTCTATCTTTCTTTTTGGACCGTCTAAAGATATTCCACCAGAAATCTATCTTATTCAAGGTCTTTTAGCTCATGGAGGCGTTCCTTGATTGAGTCTTCCTCTGTCAGATGTACTGTTGAAGCGATTAATAGACTCAGTATGATAAATTTAGTAGGTACCACTGCTTCTCTCCCGTACACCAGCTGGAAAGGAGTATAATTGTCCCATATTTTTACAATTGTAAAGTATGCCCATAATGTTGCTGGTATGCGCTCATCCCAGTCATCCTGATTGGAATTGCATATCTTGGTCAATCCTTTTTCTAAGATCTTATTAAATGCTTCAGCTCTTCCATTTTCCTAAGGATGGTATATACTACTCTTATGATGTTGCACCATAAAATTATCTAACAGAGACTTGATTGTTGTATTTATGAAGTTTGTACCTTGATCACTGGTTATACTTCTGGGGCAGCCAAATCTGCTAATGATATTTTCAAAAATGAACCTAGCTGTTGTGAAATATTTCATTGGTGCTACCTCTGCCCATCTAGTAAGATAATATGTTGTGGTAATTATGTAACTTTCCTGTGAATTTCTTGCCACAGGTGCAATTGGCCTTATGAAATCAACGACCCATTTTTCAAATGGCTACAGTGCTCTTACAGGTTGAAGTGGCAGCTCATCTCGGTGTGATGGATGTCCCATTCTTTGGAAAACATCACATTTCTTTACAAATGCTTTACTATCCTTGGTCAGTCCTTTTTCTAAGATCTTATTAAATGCTTCAACTCTTCCATTTGCCTGAGGATGGTACAAACTACTCTTATGATGTTAAACCATAAAATTATCTAACAAAGATTTGATTTTTGTATTTATGAAGTTTGTACCTTGATCACTGGTTATAATTTTGGGGAAGCCAAATCTGCTAATGATATTTTCAAAAATGAACCTGGCTATTGTGCAATATTTCACTGGTGCTACCTCTACCCATCTAGTAAGATAATGTGTTGGGGTAATTATGCACCTTTCCTGTGAATGTCTTGCCACGGGTGCAATTGGCCTTATGAAATCAACAGCCCATTTTTCAAATCGCTGCAGTGCTCTTACAGGTTGAAGTGGTAGCTCATCTCGGTGTGATGGACATCCCATTATTTGGCAGACATCACATTTATTTACAAATTCTTTACTATCCTTATGTATTGTGGGCCACCATAACCCTGCTTGTAATATCTTTCTTCTAGTGCGTTTTACGCCTACATGGCCCCCCACAACTCCACAATGACACTCCCACAATATATCATCTTTTATGGTCCATGATACATCTCTGTAAGACTTGGTCTAACCCAATCTTATATAGTTTTCCTACTATCAATTGATACTCAGCTGTTTTCACTACCAAATGTCTTCTTCAAGTCGATGTGTATTCAGTCGGGCACTGTCCTATTGCCAGATAAACTGCTATCTACTCCAAATAGTCTGGGATGACTTCTACTCTGAAGATATCAGCATCCAATAGCCAATCATCCAAGGATCCCCCATTCTCTCCATTTTCCAGCCTTGATAAATGGTTAGGACCCACGTTTAACCTTCCTGGTTTCACTATCACTTCAAAGGTGTACTCCTAGAATAGTAGGAGCCATCTGCATATCCTTCCTTCAAGCATGGGCTTGTTGACTAGGTACTTCAATGCTGAGTGGTCCATGAAGAATTTGAATGTACCTCCCAGTAGGTAATGGCAAAAATTATGAATGGAATACACCATTTCAAGAGCTTCTCATTCTGTTATTGTGTAGTTCCTTTCAATCGTTGACAACTTCTTGCTTGCAAAGTAGACTGGATGATCAATCGAAGTTTCTCCTAGCTGAGCTAACACTGCTCCTAATGCAATGCTAGAGGCATCGATATGGACATGAAATTGTTTTTCCTAGTTAGGATGAACCAAGATGGGCGCACTTGCTAGCTTTTCTTTCAATGTATTGAGGGTAGTAGTACATTCTTCAGTCCAACTAAATTGCATTGTCTTCCGCAATAGCTTTTCCAATGGAGATGTAACCTTTGCATAGTTGCAGATGAATCTTCTGTAGTACCCGGTATGCCTAAGTAGTGATCTTAACTATTTCACAGTTTCTAGTGCTTCTATATTAATAATGACTGCTATTTTTTATACAAGCACCCTGTTTACAAACAACATGTCCTAGCAGCGTCACAAAAGGTACTACAAAGATGAATTTCTTGAGATTGAGGGAAATTTGAAGTTTTCTGCATCTGTCGAACATTATCCTCAGTAAGGTTGCATGATTTTTTGGTAAGTTGTAAAATTTCCAATCATCCATGTAAACCTCAAGGAACTTGTGAATATATTCTCGATATGCTGCTATCACTATTTGTGAAAACACAGCTGATGTGTTCTTCAATCCAAAGGGCATGACATGGTATGCAAACGATCCCCATTCAATTTTAAAAGTGGTCTTCTTCTTGTGTTCTTTAGCTATTCTCACTTGATGATACCCTAAGAAACCATTTTTGAATGAATAGGCTTCATTTCCTGCCACATTGTCGAGCACCTCATCACTAAACAGAGTGGGAAATGGATCATGTATGCATGCATTTTTGAGGCTTTTGCAATCAACACATACTCTAATCTCAAATTTCTACTTTTTTATTTGTATGAAAATGGGACTGACCCACTCTGCTTCTTCTAATGGAAAAATTAGTCCTTCTTTCATCATTTTATCTATTTATGCCTTAACTTTCTCTTTTACCCTTGGATTTAGATGGTAAGGTCTATGCTTCACTGGTCTTGCGTCAGGCTTCAATATTATGTGCATTTCCCCCATGTCCCCTTTTATCCCCTTTAGCTCTGCTACTGAGGATGGGAATAAGTCTTCATATTCCTGCAAAAGGTCAAATATTTCCTTGGTTGTTTTTGTATCCCAGTAATGGCCAATGGACGCTATTTTAGGTTTCTCTGGGGTTCCAATGTTCAACTTCTTGGTCCTCAAGGGTAGCAAATGTAGTCCCTCTGTTGTAGGTTCTTCTTGTATATCCCGCTCCCCTTCTTTCTCTTCAAAGTATAAGTGTTGGAGATTCTCTAGATCATTGTCATCCATCTCAATGTCTATTCGTTTGCATGCTACTGATTGTTTGATAATCTTCTCGAAGAATGGTTGCTCTTTGTCTTCATGAATTTCTGGAAAAAATAGTACTCTTTTGATGGCTTGTAGTGCCTATGTAACCAGTTTTGTTCCTCCTTCAAAAGAAAAACATTGTGTAAACTTTTACGAAACTACTTGGCAGGTGCCAATTCCTCTCTTATTTTCTCTGGTTAAGTACCAAACCTATGGAATTGTATCTAGTGAATGTATAAAATTTGTGCGTCCATAGATATTCTGGATACCCTGCTTTCTTCCAATTCTACTCATAATTTTCTAAATGCTTCATGGGGTCAGAAACCCCTTGGTACTTCTCAATGAATTATGGTCCTACGTCTTATTTGAATCTAGCTCTTAGTGATATTGCAACACCTTCCTATATCAAAAGTGAGTTGCGATGGTTGCTCCACCATCTCACCGACGTGGATTGTAGGGCTACATCCATAGGAGGGACTCTATGTTCTATGCATACTTTTTCAATAGATGTATTTACAGTGTTCATATCTGGTAGATTCGTATATCCTCTTACTTCAGCTCCAATCCAGTTGACTCATCGGATATTAGCACATCTTCTCGTATTTTTCTTGTATCCTCCCTATTTCTAATCATCCCAAGCTATTTCCAAGCCCAAATCTGAACTCTGAATGCTTCTCCAGCTTACGATCCCTCCCGCTGTTGGATTGATATAGTCTTCTTTCTTCCTTGTCATCATCTAATAAAGATGATCGATAAATTTAGCATCCTCTCTGTTATCAACAGTTTCTATATATCGGGGTCCCTAATATGGGTCAAGTGGCTGAGTGACCCTGAACTCCCTGTCTTCAAATATCATCAGTTCCTTTTTCAATTCGATCACTGCATAGCTCTCAAAAGCCCAATATTTCCCCAATAATGCAGGATACGGATCCTTATCCCCCATGATATCTATCACTTCAAAATTTTTGTATGTTTTCACCCTCGCAGTGTCAACCTCAACCTCTTCTAGCCTTCCTATGGGCACAATGTAGTACTAATTTTTCATGCGGAGCTGTATTGGTGAGTATGTCAACTTTGGCCTCCCCAATGCTTCCCACATATTTCTTGGTAGAATGTTGACATCTAATCCTAGGTCGAGCATGGTGTCTTTTATTTGAAATCCTGCGACTTGAGTATTCATGCAAAATTCCTTTCCTGTTCTTCTCTTATTTCTTTTTATCCTCCTTATGTATTTTTAGGTTGAATCTCTTAACTCTTCTGGTTATGCATTTTCCTACACCACCATCTCTAGATTTTTCTTTAGTTATTCCAACATTGGTGCATTGGTTACAATTTTCAAAAATAATTGGAGCCATTCCTCAATCATTATACTTATATGGGTCTGCTTCCCTTTTTCTACAGTCTCTTGTGGAAGCTAAATTCCTCCGTTCCCCCGAATTTGGGAAAATTTCTCCACTGCCTCCTTAAAATATTGCTTTTGTCTATCAGGTCTGAAAATGGGTTTTGGAGATGCTGGCCTGATCAGCTTTATCATGCCTATATTTTGTGCATACTCCCCTGTTCTCTTTCCTCCCTGGGTTACTATGGATACATTTTGCATAGCTTGAGCCTCTACTATTCTTGGTTCTTCATTCACCAGATTCACTCCTCTCTGTCTGGCTCTTTCCTCCCACCTCTTTATTAATTCTGGATAGTATTCAGTTGCGTGTGTATTGACTCTACACTGAGAGCATGGTGGTCTTCTCAGTAGTGGACATTCTCTTTCTACGTGTCCTTATTTATCACAGTTGTAGCACCTTACTGGTCCTCTTCCTCCAGTTTAGCCTCCTCTCATTCCTCCTCCTCGTCCCCTTGGAGCCTCGTTCACTCTATAAGATGGTTTGTCCAATTGTTCTACCAGCGCATCAAGGGCTCTACATTGCTCTATATTATGTGTTGTGGAAGCGCAGAACTAACAATATGTATTGTTTGGAATGTTAGAGTACTTTTGCAAAATTGGGCATAGTCGAGGAGGATGACCAATGCCTTTTCATATTTCGCAGTATTCAATTGCAGTTTCATTTTTTTGACCGAGGAACCTTGGAAAGTAGGGTTGCAGCTGGTATAATGTTAGATGATCCAAAATAAATATTATCATAGGTTATAAAGTTTGAATAAAATAATTATTAATTTAAGATATTAAATTAATAATTATAATTCTAGAATATTTAATAAATATTTGAGATACTTAGAAATAGAATTTTGTTATTAAAAATAGGACTCTAGAATAGAGTCGTTTCCTAGGCTTTAAGTTAGGAATAAAGTTAGTAGAATAGTTAGAAGGTCATTTAATGTAAGTGGACACTTGTTATTTAATAAGTGATCCATAATTAGTGGAAGTTAGGACATTGAGCTTATAAATAGCTCATTGCAAGAGTGTTTTTGTTATTCAGGTGTAAACTCTTGAATAATTCCAATGTAATTGTTTTTCTGATTAATAAAATTACGTGTCTAAGGACACTTCGGCCATAATGACCAACAGAGTTGGTCATTATGTAGCAGATTGTAGAACTTCTATTGAGAAAATTTCTAAGTTTCATCCAAACTCAACTCAGTTTGCAAATGATGAAGATGATCCTGATAGTTCCGAATATGTTTTCACAAACACAGAAGCAACAGCTTTATAGGTTTCAAGATTTCTCCGCAGTGATTATGAAGATGCATGGATTCTTGATACATGCGCAACTCAACACATGACATTTTGACGTGACTTATTCTGGAGTTTCAAAGAATGTCATCTAAATTCAATCTATCTTGCTGACAAAACCAAACATACTCCTTCAAGCAAAGGTGTAGTTAAATTATTTTTACTAGGCATCGGAGAAATAATGATTTCTAATATATGGTATGTCCCAACATTCAAGCAAAATTTTTTGTCCTTAGTCACAATTCGACAAGCAGGGCATACAGTGATTATGGAAGATGGCTCATTTAAAATCAACTCAGTCAAACAAAACATGCAAACAATAATGACAGGTTATGTAGATGGAAAACTGTTAAGGATGAAAGGGACAGTTATTCCAAGACATTCTGACTTTGCAGGCACAACAAGTACAAATATTTCACAAATCATATTATGGCATGTTAGATATGGCCATCTCAAATTTGATAGTCTCTCTCAGTTGCAAAAAAAGGGCATGGTTAAAGGACTTCCAACCTTCAAAAGGGAAAATGCAAAGTGTGAATCTTGCATTTTTGGAAAGCAACATCGAGAGACTTTTCCCACCAGTTCTTGGTGAGCAGACAGGAATTTGTAGTTGGTTCATAGTGATATTTTTGGACCCTTCCCAACTTCACTTGGAAGTTGTAGATATTTTTTACTTTTTATTGATGATTTTAGCAGGATGACATGGGTTTATTTCTTGAAGCAAAAGTCAAAATCATTTGAAAAGTTCAAAACTTTTCATAAGCTCATTGAAAATGAATTAAACGAGAAGATTAGCACACTTCAAGCTGACAACGGTGGAGAATTCACTTTAAATGAATTCAAAAATTATTTCATGGAAAATGGAATCAAACGACATCTTACCAATGTCTACACTCTGCAGAAAAATGGGGTAGTAGAAAGAATGAGTCATACCTTGTTAGGAATGGCACGATCTATGTTAACTTTCAAAAAGTTAAGTCCTTCATATTGGGCTAAAGTAGTTCATACTGCTGTCTATTTGAGAAACAGATCTCCCACAGCTTCTTTAGATGGAATCACACCCTATGAAGCATGGTTTGGATTCAAACCACGGGTTAAGCATCTCCAAGTTTTCGGATCTATCTATTATGCCTTAGTTCCCAAGGAAAAATGAACTAAGCTTGATGCATGAAGTTTAAAGTGCACAATGATCGGGTATTTTGATGAGAAGAAAGGGTACCAAATTTTGTTGAACGGGAAATTTATTGTAAGTAGAGATGTGATATTTGATGGAAATGAGAGTAAGAGTGTTGAAGAAGTTGAAAGTCTTCTTTAAAGGTTAGAAACAAAAACTGATAAAAGACATGGAAATTTACAAATTCAACCAAATTCATCAATTTGGTATGAAATTGAATTTCCTTCATCTGACGATGATTCATCCAGTTCGTCTTCTTCACCAGCACCATCCAGGTCTTCTAGCAGTTCATCTAACTCTCCTAGAAACAGCAGTTCTTCTGGCATTGCCTCTCTGCCCCCAGAACCTACAGTTGCTCAAGCCCAAACCAGTGAACATCAATTACTGAAATGGGCTATTCAACTCTTGAAATATGTAAGGCCTAATGAACAAAATAAAACAGGAACAAGGGGATCGAAACAAAATGAAGGAAATTTTTCTTTGATAGCAAATGATTTTACTGAACCTTCTTCTTATCAAGAGGCAGTAAAACATAAAGCATGGCAAAAAGCAATGGTTGATGAATATCAGGCAGTTCAAGAAAATAACACTTGGCAACTTGTTCATTGTCCTCAGCATGTTAAACCTATTGGATGCAAATGGGTTTATTGAATTAAGTACAAGAAAAATGGTCATATTGACAAGTATAAAGAAAGACTTGTTGCTAAAGGTTTTGCGCAGCAGGAAGGGATCAATTATGAGGAAAAATTTGCTCCTATCGCTAAATGGAACACCATCTTCCTCACACTTGCCTTAGCAGCTCAACAAGGAAGGAAAGTTCATCAAATGGATGTAAAAAGTGCTTTTCTCAACGACGATTTATAGGAAGAATTCTACATGACTCAACCACCAGGTTTTTAAATTAAGGGACGAGAACATAAAGTCTGCAAATTGATAAAGGCTTTATATGGGTTAAAACAAGCTCCCCGAGCTTGGTATGCCAAAATGGATGAATACCTTCGCAAAGTTGGTTTTCATCACAGTGAATCTGATGATACCTTGTATGTACATCAACGAGGTAAAAATATGGTGATTTTGATTATGTATGTTGATGATTTGATCATCACGGGCAACAATGATGATCACATTGAACAGGTGAAAAAGGAGTTACATGCAAGCTTTAAGATGACAGATTTGGGACTACTTCACTACTATCTTGGAGTTGAAGTATTCCAACGTCCACATCAGATCTTCATTTCTCAGAGTAAATATTCAGCAAAAATTCTTCAGCGATTTGGAATGCAGGATTGCAAGCCTATCCTTACCCCTATGGAACAAAACTTGAAACTTTCAAAATTTGAACGGGGGGAAAAGGTGGACAGCACTACTTATGGACAGTTGATTGGCAACTTGATTTATTTGACAACCACTTGTCCTGATCTATCTTATGCAGTCAGTATTCTTTCACATTTTATGTAGGAACCTCTAGAAGGCCACTGGAATGCAGCCAAAAGAGTTCTTGAATATATCCAAGGAACAAAATTTTTTGGTGTTCTTTACAAAACGACTAAAAATTTTGTACTTGGTGGATTTTCAGATGCCGACTTTGCTGGCAGTATTAATGACAGGGCATCAACCTCAGGTTACTTAATGAACATGGGGTCAGCTACAGTTTCTTGGAGTTACAAGAAGCAAGCTACAGTAGCCACTTCTTTAGTAGAAGCAGAGTACATTTCAGCATGGGAAGAAGCATGTGAGATTGTTTGGTTACGTCGTGTTTTACAGGACTTTGGAATTCCTCCAGTAGAAGCTACTTCGTTATTCATCGACAATCAGTCAAAAATAAAGCATGCTAAGAATCTAGTTTTTCATTTAAAGACAAAGCATGTGGACACCAAGTATCATCATATCAGATCTCTCATTGCAAAGGAAGTCATCAAGCCAGTGTATTGTCCTTTCGAAGATCAGACCTCCGACATTTTCACAAAACCTCTTGGCAGAATAAAATTTACTAAGTTCAGGGATGAACTTGGTATTTGTTGTAATGTATCTTTGAATCATAGGGGGGAATGTTAGATGATCCAAAATAAATATTATCATAGGTTATAAAGTTTTAATAAAATAATTATTAATTTAAGATATTAAATTAATAATTATTATTCTAGAATATTTTATAAATATCTGAGATACTTAGAAATAGAATTTTGTTATTAAAAATAAGACTCTATAATAGTGTCGTTTCCTAGGCTTTAAGTTAGGAATAAAGTTAGTAGAATAGTTAGAAGGTCATTTAATGTAAGTGGACACTTGTTATTTAATAAGTGATCCATAATTAGTGGAAGTTAGGACATTGAGCTTATAAATAGCTCATTGCAAGAGTGTCTTTGTTGTTCGGGTGTAAACTCTTGCATAATTCCAATGTAATTTTTTTTCTGATTAATAAAATCACATGTCTGAGGAAACTTTGGCCATTATATAATCCCTAAGTGTTTATCTATGCAACTCTCCCAACTGGTGGAGTCCTTTGTGTCCCTGCTGCTGAAGCTCCTACATTCTTCCCCCGCAACCTCAAGCATTCTGTGGCCATGTGTCCCTCCATCAGACAATGGGTGCACCACACATTGGGCCTTACAGGTCGTATCGGCTGAATTTCCTTTAACTTCTCTGTTAAATTAGCTATCTAATGTTGTAGCCCCAATATGGAAGGATCTTGACCTGCTTCTCATCCTCTGAATTCTTGCGGATACCCCACCAGAGCTACTATCTTCATAGCTTGATCCAGGGCATTTTGTAAGGTATCAATATTTTGTTGTGTCAGTGGAGTTCTTATCAATGGAAGAAGTGCTTTAATAAACCAATCTCGTTGATGATTCGGATCAATTGGGTAACTCAGTTTCCATATCGCATATTTAAACCTCATCATCAGGCCCCATGCCATTTCACCTTCTCACTATTTAATCTCTCACATCTCAGATAACCCTTGTTGATATGTCTAAGGTAACCTAAATTCTTTGACAAATTCTTTCTTTACATAATCTATCGCTAGGTTTGGATCAGCTTCGAACCATTTAATGAACCAACGAAGAGCTCTCTCTCTTAGATTAGTTTGGAACTCGGTCAACTTAACCACCTCTGGTGTCTACTGAGCCCTCCATATTGCTTTGCAGAGATACTAGTGTTTCTCCACATCATCATTGCCCCTCCCAGAGAATTCTAGGTATCGAGTAAATGATCCCGCCATATTTCTTTGTATGGGTGGTACTAAAATAAAACCTTTACTTCCTGGTTGTGAAATTGTATTACTATCACTATAGCTAGTATATATTTGTACTATAGAGTTAACACTATTCAACTTGCTAAACTCTCGTAACTTAACAAAAGTTGTACTTGGTGGCTGATAGAGTACCAGGGGAAGGTTGGGACTAGAGCTACTTTAACTTTGGGGAATAGAGTTACCTTGAATGATGGGTGTCAGCCTCTCTCGAAATAGTTGCTCCATCGCAACATGCAACTCCACATCGGATATCTCCTCAGGGCACGCATCCTCCACATTGGGATTTTCTCCCTTTTCTCTTTAGGTTGGGCTCCTATACATTTTCATAACTTCTTTGATGGTCCCTCCTATTTCTTAGGATCCATTCTAACCTTCCATTTCCTTTGTCATCTTTGGTGCCTTCTCCTTGTCCCGTCAAGTACTTTCTTGCTTCTTAAACTCCTTCATCACTCTTTTCTACCACTTCTCAACAATCTTCACCCTATGACCTTCTCGTTGCTCTCTCAATCTATTGGAGGTTTCAACATCCATATCCCTATTCCCCCTTCTAACTTACTTGTAGCATCTCTCCCTTAGCTCCTTCCCCCAGTACTGGAGGTTTAAGTCTCCATCTCAAACTTTTTAAATTCTATCAAACCCTTGTCCACCATTAAAGATTTGATCCACAACATAATTTCTTTCAACATTTCTCCCTGCAATCTAGATTTGAATATGTCTTCCGCTTTTGAAAAGGATTGGTAACACTTAGCTACAAATTCCACAATGTATCCTTCCAAGGTAGATTTTACCTAGAGATCTACAACTCAGGTCAAATTAGTGTCTAACCAATGGAGTGCTACTAGGTTTGCATGCGTCCACTTATGATAGACCCTACACGACCCTCCTTGAAGTGACTTGACTTGTAGTCTCTACAACTAAATATAAAGTTCTTCTGGAAACTTTCCCTAGAAAATTTCATACAAGTCACTTGCAGATTCAGAAAATAGGACCTGATCCTTGATAGATTTCTCCCTCTGCTGTCGCAACTCCACTTGCTGCGATATGAACAGTTCTAAGTGGTTATCCCACCAAATTTGTAGTTCTTTCTCATAGATCCATGATACCATGATCTAGCTCCTAAATGAATTTTCGGGTCCCGTAAATGGAGCCATTTGTTGGCGAAAAAAGAGGTCTCTGAGAAATACCCAGGTTCAAGATAGAGGCCAAAAATGTGTCTGTAGTAGTCTAGCACAATGCCAGAATTTTCACCCTACTCTAAGGAGTAGAGCATCTCACTCGAGGCATGACGTGACCTTAGTATGGTTAGGAGACAGATCAAGTATCAACTGATTACAACCATGAAGAGTAACTAAAGGAACTTGAAACAACAAACATATATCGCTACTTTGTATAAGATATTACTCATTAAGCATATTCAAGATGTTGAATTAAAATTTAAAATAGGGCATACATCCACAATGAGAAATTGATTAACACTTAACTTAGAACATCAAACACAGCAAGAACCATATTTCAATATCATTATCAAACGACTTACATCACTCTGTAGATTTTATTACATGGTGGTTCAGTACAATAGAGATCTAACAGATCTCTCCTATGGCTCTCTCTCTCAGCCCTCTACCGGACTAACTCTCCTGTCTACGTTGGTTGATTGCATATTTGTTCTTCCACCAATGTGACTATCAGTCATTCCTCTTTTCATGCTCCATTGTTTGCCGCTTCTTCTTGATTACTAGGAGTTCCGTTGATTGTCGTTGTCTCCCATACCTTCCATCTATGTTTTTTTCCACAACTACCGTGCCACCTATCTTCCAGCTATCTACAACCGTGACAGCTCCTTGTCTATAGTGATTGCGCTCCGCCACCTATTCTCTGCAACTCAAAATTGTTCCTTTTTCAAAACAAAGGCCCAAATAGAAAATAAATTGAAACTAAACCTAGTACTAGTACATCAAACTATCACATACATGCTCCAAATGAAGAGGAAAGAATATAACTGTTTCATGCGAGAGTCATATCCAAACATACCAAGATTGACACACTTTTTGACAATGGGTCATAAGAAAACTCAATCTCTAAATACTTGGTCAAGAAACTTAACCTTGAGACCATACCACATCCAAAACCATATACATTAGGTTGGATTTGTAAGAATGCAAATTTACAGGTTTCAAAGAAATGCATATTGCGATTTGCAATCACTGCAAATTTTGTTGAAATAGTTGAATTAGATGTGGTTCTTCTTGACATAACAAGTATTGTGTTGGGGAGTCCTTACTTGTATGAGAGGAAAGTGATCATCCATCACCATGAAAAAAAATATCATTTATTGAAATATGGCAAGGAGTACATTGTTAGATCACATCACAAGAAGACAAACATTGCTATGGTAAATGCTAGACAGGGAAAGAGATTGGTAAATTCAAGTAAGAATTTTGTTCTTCCTATGATTAAGCCTAAAGCTGATGTCAATCATGAATAATTTGAGGGATGTGATCCTAAGTTGAAATAATATTTATATGATGTAGTTAATGCACATCATGAGATGTTTCAAGAGCCAACAGGATTTCCTCCAAAAAGAGAGATTCAACATGAGATTCAGTTGCAACGAGATTGTCCTCTTCCAAACATCGGTATGTATCGCATGTCGATAATGGAGAATGCTGAAATAAAGAGGCAAATCAAAGAGATGTTGGACAAAGGAATCATAAGGCCAAGCACTTTGCCATGTGGTTCACCCATAGTCTTGATTCCAAAGAAATATGGGACTTGGCGCATGTGTGTAGACTTCAAAGCTTTGAACAAGATTATGGTAAAGAATCATTACCCACTCCCAAGGATAGATGATTTTCTTGATCAGCTGAAAGAAGAAATCTTTTTCACTAAGTTAGATTTACGAAGTGGATATCATCAAGTAATAATTGCAGAAAGTGACATATGGAAACTACATTCAAAACCAAACAAGGACTCTTTGAGTGGTTAGTTATGCCATTTGGTTTGTGTAATGCACCGAAAATTTTCATGCATGTTATGGATAGTGTTTTGCATCCATTCCTTGATGACTTTGGGATTGTGTACTTAGATGACATATTTATTTTCAGCAAAATAAGAGAAGAACATGTCTTGCATGTGAATAGAGTTCTTGATGTTTTGAAGAAAGAGAAATTGTTTCTTTAGATGTCAAAGTGTGAGTCTGGAAAGACTTCTTTGGTTTACTTGGGACATATTGTAGGAGGAGGAGAGTTGAGAATTGATCCTTCTAATTTGGAAGCCATTGTGAATTAGCCTACACCCAAAACAGTAATTGAGGTAAGAAGTTTCTTAGGTGCAGCTCAGTATTAGAGAAAGTTTATTACTAAATTTTCTGCCATCGCAGCTCTTATGCATGCAGTGAAAAGTGTGAAGAAAGGCTTCCAATGAGGAGCCAAACAACAAAAAGTTTTCGAAGCTTTAAACTACAAAATCAGTTCAGCTCTAGTCCTTGCATTACCAAATTTGCGACATCCATTCGAGATTCAAACCGACGCTAGTGATTATGCCATGGGCACAGTTCTTTTGCAGCATGGTAAGCCTATCGCTTTTCATTCTGAAAAATTTAAAGGTGTTGTGACAAATTATCCTACATATGACAAAGAACTATATGCATTGGTACAAAGTTTCAAGAAGTGGAAACACTACTTGATGGGTAAAGAGACTATTGTGCATGCCAATCACCAACCATTATAGTACTTGCAGTCGCAAACAAAATTACAGCAATCAAGACATTTTAGGTGGATGGGATTTCTTCAATAGTTTCACTTGGTTATAAGGTACAAGAAAGGTATTTTCAATAAAGTTGTTGATATGCTTTCAAGACCAATCATTAGTGCATCTTCTTTACTAAAAAATTATTCTATTATACATGAGAGTTACATAGAACAATTTGCACATGATGTTGATTTTCAAGATGTGTATGCTAGTTTGAGTGAAGGGAATCAAGTTGAAGAAAAAGATTATCACATGCATAAAAATTTGTTGTTTCATTTGAGCAAGTTGTGTATACCACAAGGAGAGAGGCTAAGTGTGATGAAAGAAGCTCATTCATCTCTTATTGTTGGACACTTTGGGGTAAGCAAAACAGTGGCACATCTATGGAGGTATTGCTATTGACCTCACATGATAGATAGTGTGTCATGTTTTATATGAGTTTTTTCTATGTGTGCAACAAGTAAGCCTAGTCATAGGAAGCTTGGGTTGTACACACCACTACTGGTACCATCAAGGCCATGGGAGAGTGTCTCCATGGAATTTGTTGGAGTTCTACCTATGTCAAGAAAACAACATGATTATCTTTATGTAGTTGTGGATAGATTCAGTAAAATGTGTATACTTATGCCATGTAAGAAAAAAATTACTTCTAAACAAACTGTTGAACCTTATTTTCAACATTTTTGGGTTCATTTTGGATTGCCAACTTCTATTGTTAGTGATAGGGATACCAGGTTAATTGGGAATTTTTGGTCCAATTTATGGAGTATGATGGACACAAAGTTGAAAAAGAGTACCGCTTTTCATCTACAAACTGATGGAAAAACTGAGGTGGTGAACAGAATCGGTGTGCATCTATTGAGAGGATATTGTAGCAAACATCCTAAGTTGTGGGATGAGCAATTGCATTACATTCAACATGCTTACAACTAGGCAAAGCACTTTTCAACTCAAACATCACCTTTTGAAGTATGCTTTGGGTATTTTCCAAAATCGCCATTAGACTTCATCTTTGAGAAGGATGTTACAATGGATGGCCATAGTGATATTGACAAGGCTCGAAAGTTCATTAAGAAAATGAAAATTATACATCAACAAGTTCAAGAATAGCTTGAGAAAATTGAAAGCAAATACAAAGAGAGGCATGATAAACATAGAGTTGATCACAAGTTTCAAGAGGAAGATGAGATATGGTTGCACATTAGCAAAGAAAGGATGCAAGGGGAAGGTAAAAAGCTCAAACCCATTCGCTATGGTCCATTCAAGATCATAAAGAAAGTTGGTAATAGTGCATTTCAACTTGACTTGCCTTCATATATGCAAATGTATTTAGTTGTTAATATTGAAAACTTATGTTTGTGTGAGCCACCTTTGATCGATGATCAAGGAATTGATGTTCAGCTACCTTCTATTTAACATTTCTCGCCAGAATTTCTGGATGAGCTCAAGGAAGATACAATTCTTGATAGGAGGACAAGAGAATCTAAGAGGGGAAGTGTTGACTACCTTTGAGTTGGGCTCAAAGGCACTAAGTTGAGCAAGGAAAGATGGATGGAAATTGGAAAGGTGAGGGATCTGTACCCTCATCTACTGAAAGAGTAATCAAGTATTTTGGGGTCCAAAAGCTTCCCAATGGGGAGGAGTGATCAGGAGTTCATAAATTTTGCTCAAAATTGAAAGTTACAAGATTGGGTTGAAACTAGGTTGGTTGCATAGATCTCATCTTCCTAATTCCAGTGCCGCAAACAGTTCGAAAAATTGATGTCGTATGAGGGAGATATCGCGTTCTGATAGAAATCCCAAACATGTAAATTTTGTGACAGGGTTGACTGGGATGCCCAGTCAGCATGGTGGATTGCACAGTTAGCAAAAGGAATATTCCTTCCCCAGAGCCAACCACAAGTTGACAAGTGGCAGAATATTATTGGACAGTTGGTTGTACATTGTTTTTTGAGGGCCAATTGGAAGGTGCCACGTGGCTAGCCCTGAGGCCACCACTTGGTCCTTGAACCACTATGTAAAATTATTGTGGAGGCCGTAGGAGTCGAACCCTGGACCAACGACAAAGCACGCACCCATCCAACTACCTGAGCCACATGAATATCTTAACCTCTATAGCTGTCAACTTTTATTTATGTTATATTGCATTAACGTTTTGGGGTTGGGACCGTCGGCGGTCGCAGCTTGCTAGCGGTCTCGTGAGCGGTCACACTAAAAAATTTAACTCCCCGCAACAGTTATTACAACCGACAGTTCAAAAACCCCACTGCATTTATGTTAAGACTTGTCACATGGCAACGGTCAATGTTATTTCTCCGCGTAGTTAAGTAACACAATGTTCAAACCGAGGTTCAACCCTTATGTAACCACAGTTTATGCCTGTAGTTTTGTTGACCGTTACAGTCAGGGCGAGGTTTGGGGTGAGCATGTGGCTACCCCAAGCATAACATTAAATTGTAATGACTAAGTTTGTCGGGAATTATGGAGCGTGCCTAATTTTAGGTGGAGTTGGCTATTTTGACTCCAGTTAAGTGGAGTCCTCCACATTTAGTGGAGCTTTTCTAGTTGTAACTAGGAAAATGAGTTGGGAGACTCAATTTTTTCCCATTCAGGGTGAATGAAGAGTCATTATAGACTAATTGGAGCATTCTATAGCCATTGGTGCAGAGAAAAACAACCATTAGAGGCCTGTAACTACATGTATTTGAAAATTTTTGAGCATAATAAAAGATGGACATGCCATTGGGAGTTGGACCAATAGATGTAGCTGAGGAGGGGAGAACTACTTCATCATGCTTGTTGTGTAAATATTATGTGGTGACTTATTTCTCTATTTTACACTGTTGTTCAGTGTTATTTGTGCTTATTTCATGCTTCTAATTCACTAAAATCATCTAAAATTCATGGTTAAAATCCTAAATCCTTAAGCAAACTAATGAGACAAGTATGCACATGTTTAGAAATTGAAAATACGCTTAGCACAACAAAACTAATACAGTCCTTTCAGATCAAAGAGGACCATTCCCCTCAAGTGTCACAAAGAAATATGATATGTTTGCAATTGATACATTCTGACTTATTTGGTATGCTGCCCATGACACCCTTGGGAGGATGATCTTATTACATGACTTTTACAAATGACTTATCCCACAAAACTTGGATGTATTTTTTGAAGAAGAATGACAAAGTGTTAAAATGGTTTTGTACCTTCAAGGCCTTGGTGGAAAATCAAATCGAGAATAAAATCAAAATTTTGAGGATCGACAATGGGACCGAGTATTAGTCAAATGAGTTTAATGACTTTTGTAGAGAAGCTGGCACTAAGAGGGTGACCACAATTGTGTACACTCCTAAGAAAAATGGTGTTGTTGAAAGAAAGAATAGGACCATTGTGTAAGCTACCCGTGCCATGCTATGTGACCAAGGTCTTCCAAAGTTTCTATAGGGAGAACCTGTGAACACTATTGTTTACATTAAAAATAGATGCTCGCATTCCGCTCTCGACTCCAAAACTACCGAACAAGTCTTCTTTGTTAAGAAATGTGATGTTTCTCATTTTATAGTTTTTGGTTGTCTTGTTTAATTTCATGTGCCGAAAGAAAAGAGAAGCAAGTTGGATGCTTCTGGAAATAAGGGAGTGTTTATGGGCTATAGTGAAACTTCGAAGCCATATAGAATCTATGTGCCTGGTCAAAGGAAAGTGGAGATATGCCACAATGTCACCTTCAATGAAAATGTTGCCCTCAAGGAAGTAAGAAATATTCCTAACTCCAAGAAAGACAAAGAAGATGAAGAAGTAGGGAAGTTGGAAGAGCCCAAGGATGAACGGATGCTAAATGTTGAAGGGACCGTCATGGGGGGCCCTCGATGGGAGAAGTCAGCTCCCGTCCCAATGTATGTTTTGTAGTGAACACTTTGATTCAACATATGGTTGATCCTCATCACATTCACTGGATTGGTGCCAAGAATCTCTTGAGATATCTTCGGGGCGCAATCATCCATGGTCTAAGATACACTGCCGGGAGTTTGAGACTCCATGGATATACTGATGTCGATTGGGCTGAAGATGTGGTGGATCACAAGAGCACATCTGGATGTTACTTCACCTTGGGTTCTACTTCAAAATCTTGGATGAGCAGGAAGAAAAATTCAATGGCTTTGAGCACTGCTAAGGCCGAATACATTGGAAAGAGTATGACCCGTTGTGAAGTTTTTTGAATGTGAAAGATCTTCAATGAGTTGTTTGGGTATGTGATAGATACCACCATTATCCTTTGTGAAAACCAGAGTGGGATTCATATTTATGAGAATCATGTGTTCCACGATCTATTCAAGCATATTGATATCAAGTACCACTTTATCAGGGATATGGTACAAGGAGGTGACGTAAGGCTCGATCATATAGGAACTGATGAGCAGGTCATAGATATTCTCACAAAGCCCCTCGCGAAGGTCAAGTTCCTATCCTTCCATAAGAAGCTTGGAATTGTGGAAAGACCCTATTTTGAGGGTCATGCTTGAGTTGGACTATGAGCTCTGGGAGCTCCAGGGGGCTTGGGGATAGCTTCTTGGAGCTATAAGCACACACGAGGCTAGGCTTGCTAAAAATTGTTGTGCTTCTACCCCACCGTTATGATATTAAGTTGGTTCACCTCTCTTTGATCTGTGCCCCGAACACATCCTACCCATGGAGTTTCAGACTCATGGGAAGTACCTTTCATTTGGCCAATGAGGTGGGAAATGTGGATACAGACCAATAGCAAGACCGATGGACACATCAGAGATTGTCGTAATCTCTATGTCTAGGATGGCATGTGTCCAACACCTTGATCTGGGATCAAGTATGATGAGGTTCTTACCTCTAAATTGACTTTGGGTCAATAAACTAACTTCGGGTTAGTATGAGACTCTTTTTGAGTCCAAGAGAGGTTTTAACCTCTAAGTTGACTTCGGGTCAGCTGAGTGTGATGTATTTGTGACTCATCTTTTTGTTCTATCTGAGAAAGAGCCAGCAAACAAAGTTACGGTAGGATGACGCACAATGTTTGGTGAAAGTACACAATGGTACTGATGGATGGCACCTGTGGAAAGATGGAGTTCTCCCTAGTTTAGAGGGAGTGTTAATTTTGGGAAACTAGGTCTAAACTCCATGTTGCATTGCTCATATGACAATGGTCATATTTTTGTTGGATTCCTCTTTCGGAGAGGTGCAAGAATGATCTAAAGATCATCTTGTTTGGATGAGAAGAACATTTATTTTGAATATTGTTTCCACATGTGCAAGGTCCGCCAGATTGGTAATGTAGGCTCACAAGCCTAATAGATGTGTCACACACCCTCATTGATGGATATAAATTGGAGAGACTTGGAGGTCATTTTATCATCAACTCATCACACATCTCTCATTGTGATCTGATTTGTTCATTAGCCTTTGGAGGCCTTCTTATCTTCACACATGCGGAGCTGAAGTCTACAATTTGTGGATCTTTTTAGGGCTTGTTTGCTGCAGCATTGACCAGCATTGACCTTGGTCAACCCTTGGTCATTTGACCTCAAAACACTACCAAATTTTCAATTTTGAGAGGTCGTACTGTTGGGCACTAAAATCGAGGAAATTAGAGATGTTTGACCAAAGTCCTAATCTGCAGTGTTGACTTTCTGTTGTTCTACGTTGACTTTGGGTTGACCAACGTTGACTTGCGATGAGATATCTTTGAAGGTTGTGGGTGTGACACATGGAAGGTTAGCTGATCTGGAAAGGCTTTGTTGGATGAAGCATCCTATTAACTGTCGTAATACAAAAAATATCTCATATCTTTGCTGGACAAAAGGAATTGTAAATTTGATCTATATTATTGGCTTATCTTTTATTGATCTATTATTGTGTTCTATCAGCATTTTACTTTCATGTTTATGTGATTGCTACTTTGTATCGGGCCTAAGAAAGATTGAAGTAAAATTGCATCAAGCATAGAACACCATGCTTATCCAAATTTAACAGAATCTCTCCTGTAAGGGATTCATTGGACTGAGCATTTTTCCCCTCTCTATGAAATTTTCTGAGTAAGTGAACCACATTCTTATTAATTGTCCTATTTCCATGGAAATTTGGATCTTCGTCCTACACATATACCATATTATTGGGAATTGGATGCAACACAATTTGGAACTTGCTTTGAATGATGGTTCAACACACACATGGAACTATGCCCCCTATCATTCTTTATCATTTGGGGAATTTGGAATTGTAGGAATAAAAAGATCTTTGAGCACAAAGAAATAGATATCAGCTACACTGTCATGGGCATTGTGGTTTTTTTCACATAGATTGGAACCAAGAAATGCCTCTCAAAGGCTAGACATATTCAATATAAGGATGTGTGGAAAAAGACAACTACAGATGCGGTGTCCTCATTGTTAAATATCTGGGCCAATATCATCATTTCTATTGGGAAAGCGAAAGAGGATCAAACAATCGCTCAGAAATCATAGGCCTTTGGGGACTTCTCTTCTAGGCGAAAAAACTCAATATCTGTAGAGGTTTGGAGGTTTACCAATATCTGCAGATTTTGGTGTAACGGAAAACCTCTTCATGGTATCAGAGCCTGGACCCAGGTTCGATTCTCCAGAGCTACGTTTTGAGGGGGGGTTTTCCATTACACCAAAATCCACAGATATTGGTAAACTTCCGAACCAGTAACTAGGATCCGCAGGGTGGGAATTACGGATTCAATAGGGGTGCGGTGGTTACTCCAACACCCCCTCAAACGCAGATCGAGAGAATCGAACCTGGGTCTAGGCTTTGATACCATGAAGAGGTTTGTCATTACACCAAAACCCGCAAATATTGGTAAACTTCCAAACCAGTAACCAGGATCCCCAGGGTGGGAATTATGGATTCCATAAGGGTGCGGTGATTACTCCAACAGCCCCCCTCAAACGCAACTCAGGGGAATCAAACCTGGGTATAGGCTTTGATACCATGAAGAGGTTTTTCATTACACCAAAATCCGCAGATATTGGTAAAATTCCAAACCGGTAATTAGGATCCCCAAGGTGGGAATTACGGATTCCATAGGGGTGCGGTGATTACTCCAACTCCAACAATATCACAGACCTATCGATATATTTGGACACTCCAAAGTCTGAATTAATTGGATTAATGGATCCAATAGCTTCCAACCCCCACTACTGTTGAAATATTACTTTTAACCGCTACACTGTACAATGAGCCACCTTCCAAAATTGTTTTCAAAATCACTGATAGTAGTAGCAGCTTTCATTTTTTCTTCTCCAGGTTGTTGTACTCAGTCGCTTGCCATTTTGTTGATCAGTCAAATTTTGTTTCAGCGCTAGTCCTGCACATTGAAAACAAAGGGTTAAAACATAAAACAGAGTACATGGCTCTGTATTTCAAAAACAGGTTTAAAATAGAAACAAATAAAATTTTATATTGAACGCAGGAGTTTTTTGAACGCGAGATTTTTATTTTGAAGTTTGATGGTCCCCGCGGCCATGTCAACAAGCCAGTCAGCAGCAGGAGAATGGGCTATGTGGTCCCCGTGATAGAGTCCAGTCAGCATACGCATGGCAAACTATTATTGGTACGGGATTTTGGTTTGCTCGCTCACCATGCAGAAAACCGGTCCCGAAATGGTTATAGGTTAGACTTAATTTGGATTTTGGGTCACACTCAGCCGTCCATACGCCAAGCCCAAATCAGACCTGATACAACTTTAGGGCGGATTTAATTGTGATTTCGAGTCACAAAGACCTTGACGTCAGCAGGCTCTTTATGTCACCCAAAATCGTTATGAAGGATGGTTAATTGAGGTTTCGAGTTTCGGCTGGGTCCACGCGTGATCAAAGTTTTTTTTTGTGATTAATGTTCGATTGAATTAAACGCTCAATGGTTTTAATTGATGTCATATGTTATAAATGAATACATATATATATATATATATATATATAGTTTTGTTTTATTTTTTTAATGTGTTGTGGCATAGCATGTAGTGTTTTATATATAACACACAACAGTGTTATTATGCAACTGATGTAGAACGTTGTAATGTAAGTGATTTTTACACAGCAGTGTAGTAACGTTTTTTTTTCATGCACATCAGTGCGTTCATTTAGTAATAGAGACAAAGTGTTTAATTTTCATACACAACAGTGCGTTGTGATTGTGAGACAGTGAGTTTATTTTTGAGAGACAGTGAGGTCTCCTCTGGCACTGCGTTTTGCAGCAGTCCAACATCATTGTAATAGTTTTTTTTCAAGGAATAGAAGTTTGTTTTCAAGTGGAAACTCTGTCTCCTATCAAGAATTTTTAATTTCTCTGTGTTAGAAGAGGAGAGTATTACTATCTCCATTGTTTGTTCTGGAATTTTCAATATTCCAACATGGTATCAGAGCTAGTCCAGGCTCTTTGAAGATCGAATAAGCTGAAGGAAAGGAGTTCTTTGTTGCAGCATCTTCTCCAGCAGTGTGAAGACTCAGCCAAAAGGAATTCAAGGTATTTATCTATAAATTTTATTGTGTTACTGTTGCAGAACATTCAGCTATTTTAAATACACAGTCAAGTGTTTTTTGACTCATAGTTAAGAGTGCAGAATGGCTGGAGCTAGCACTAGCATGGGTATTGGAAATATCCACCTCCCACTATTTAATGGGAAAAATTATGACTACTGGTCAATAACTATGAGAGCTTTATTTACTTCTCAAGACTTATGGGAATTTTTTGAGGATGTCTTTGAAGACCTAGCAGATGAAAAAGAGTTTGAATATTTAACTCAGGCAAAGAAAGAGTTGCTGAAGAGCAATAGGAAGAAAGACTCCAAAGCTCTCTTCTTATTGTATCATGCAGTGCATGAGAGTGTGTTTTCGAGGATAGCAGTAGCCAAGAGATCCAGAGAAGCATGGGAAACTCTCAAGACAACCTATCAAGGCATGGAAAAAGTGAAGACAACAAAACTTCAGTTGCTGAGAAGAGACTTTGAGACTCTCTATATGAAAGAGTCAGATACTATTGACTCATTCTTCACTCATGTGATTGGAATGGTCACACAAATAAGATCTCATGGAGAGACTCTTGAAGATAAGAGGATTGTGGAAAAACTCTTGAGGAGTATACCCTCAAGATTCGATGTGATTGTCACCACCATAGAGGAGACTAAGGATCTCACAAAGTTCACAGTGGATGAGCTACATGCATCACCGATGATTCATGAACAAAGATTGGGTAGGAGTGAAACCTCATCTCTGGAGCATGCCTTTAAGACCCATATGTATTTCGGAAGAGGAAGAGGGCAAGGCAGAGGAAACAAGAGAGGAAGAGGCAGAAGCCAAAACAGAGGTGGAAGGAACAGTCCAGCAAATGCTCAAGGAAGGGGCAACAATCCAAATCAACATCAAGGCCAAGGCAGCAGCCAGCAAAGTGGTCAGCAGAATGCTCAAGGACAGAGGTATGATAAGTCCAATGTCCAATGTCACTATTGTAAAAAATATGGTCATTATGCTAATGAGTGTAGAAAGAAGCAGCATGATATGGGAAATAGAACTAGTGCAAATTTCACTAGAGAAAATCTCAGCCAAGATAATTTGTTTTTAGCTTGTAATATGGCTGAAGAAAAAAGTGAGGATTTATGGTTTCTAGACTCCGGTTGCAGTAACCATATGACAGGAAACTTAGCAATGTTTTCTATGCTAGATGAGAGTGTGAAGTCACAAGTCACACTAGGAACTGATAGCAAAGTTTATGTTATGGGAAAAGGAAATGTAAATGTTTTAACAAGGAAAGGTGCAAAGAAATCCATAGCAGATGTTTATTATGTTCCAGGAATGAAGTGTAACCTCTTAAGTATTGGACAGCTTGTTCAAAAGGGGTACAATGTATTTTTTGAGGATGATGTTTGTACCATCATGGACAAACCACCCAGCAAACAATGTATTGCTGAAGTAAAGATGACAAGGAACAAGATGTTCCCTCTTAGAATGAGAGCAGATTTGAAGAATGGTGAAGAGAGAGCAGCAATGGCACAAGAGGCTATCCAAAGCGAACCAAAAGATGAAAATTGGTTGTGGCACTTGAGATTTGGACATCTCAACTTTGGAGGTCTTAACTTGTTGAACAGAAAAGGAATGGTAAGAGGTTTACCATTGATAAAGAAATCAGACAGCCTTTGTGAAGGTTGTATCTTAGGGAAACAACACAGAGAAATTTTTCCTTCCGAGAAAAGCATAAGGGCAAAGGCACCCTTAGAGATTTTCCACTCAGATTTGTGTGGACCGATGCAAACTCCATCGCTTGCTAGCAGCCACTACATGTTAACATTCATAGATTATTTTACAAAAAAGAAATGGGTTTACTTTTTGAAAAACAAAAGTGAAGTGTTTGAAAGATTTTGCAATTTCAAAGCACTTGTGGAAAACCAAAGTGGGTTGCACATAAAAGTCCTAAGGACTGATAGAGGAGGTGAGTATATCTCTAAAGATTTCCTACGTTTTTGTAGAGAAAATGGTATTCATAAGCAGTTTACAACTAGATATACTCCGCAGCAAAATGGAGTAGCCGAAAGGAAGAATAGAATCATAATGGACATGGTGAGGAGTATGTTAAAGGCAAAGAATTTGCCTAATGATTATTGGGCTGAAGCTGTACATTGTGTAGCGTACATTTTAAATCGGTGCCCTACAAAAGCAGTTATGAACAAAGTGTCGGGAGAGGCATGGAGTGGCACAAAGCAAGGTGTCACACACATGATGGTTTTTGGATGTGTGGTTTATGCACACATTCCGGATCAGCTAAGGAAGAAGTTGGACAGCAAGGGGGAGAAATGTATTTTCATTGGATACAGTGAGGAATCCAAAGCTTATAGGCTGTACAACCCATCCACCAAGAAGTTTATTGTAAGAAGAGATGTTCAGTTTATTGAAGAGGAAGCTTGGGATGGAAGCATAGAGAAAACAGCGAATGTTAAACATTGTTTATCTCAAGATGAAAATGATGATGAGTTTGCTGAAATACATCCCCAAACAGCAGCACCAACACAAGAGCAGCAAAGCACACCCTTGAGGAGAAATGAAAGTGCTTCTCCAAGCACACCACTAGGAGGAAATTCAAGTGCTTCTTCAAGTATTTGTACACCTAAAGAAAGAGTTAAGAAGTTCAGAAATTTGAATGACATTTATGCACAAGAGGTAGCAAATGAAGGTGTCAATTCTTTGTTTTCTTTATATTGTCATGTTGAAGACCCTATCCACTTTGAAGAATCTATTAAGGACAAAAAATGGATAGAAGCTACGGATGATGAGCTTAATGCCATAGAAAGAAACAAGACTTGGGATTTGGTTGAACTCCCAAAAGGTAAAGATGTCATTGGAGTTAAATGGGTCTACAAGACCAAGAGTAATGCTGAAGGAAAAATAGAGAGACACAAGGCCAGACTTGTTGTCAAAGGATATAAGCAGAAGCATGGGATAGATTATGAGGAAACTTTCACACCGGTTGCTAGAATGGAAACCGTGAGAGCAGTGTTGTCCATAGCAGCACAAAACAAGTGGAAAGTTTATCAAATGGATGTGAAGTCAGCATTCCTAAATGGAGTGTTGATGGAAGAGGTTTACATTAAACAACCTCTCAGATATGAAAGAAAGGCCAAGAGCACAAAGTGTGCAAGTTGAAGAAAGCTCTTTATGGGCTGAAGCAAGCGCCAAGAGCATGGTACAGTAGGATAGATTCTTATCTACTGGAAAATGGATTTGAAAAGTGTGAGGGAGAACTCACCCTCTACATCAAAGAAAAATATGGTAAAATGTTGATTGTAGTTTTATATGTTGATGATGTTATTTTCACAGGTAATGATGATTACCATATTGAAAATTTTAAAACAGTCATGAAATAAGAATTTGAAATCACTGACATGGGTTTGTTGAGATACTTCTTAGGAATAGAAGTAGAACAAGATGAAAATGAGATTTTTATCTCACAAGAAAAATATGTTAATGAAGTGCTTGAAAGATTTAATATGCAAGAGAGAAAAGCAGCGATCACTCCCACAATGATGGGATTAAAACTCGGCAGAGAGGACAACAACAAGGATTTTGATCCTTTCTTGTACAAGAGCATAGTTGGCAGCCTCATGTATTTGACTATAATTAGGCCCGACATAATGCATGCTGTTAGTTTGATTTCCAGATTCATGGAGAAGCCAAAGGATGCACATTGGCAGACAGCGAAGAGAATTCTGAGGTATGTTAAAGGTACTAAAAGGTTTGGTATTTTATATGCTGCTTTAGAATGTTCAGATTTAGTTGGATACACTGACAGTGATTGGGCTAGAAGTGTAGATGATCAGAAGAGCACTTCCGGTTATGTTTTTTACATGGGTTCAAGAGCCATTTCATGGAGTTCTAAAAAACAACTCATTGTAGCGTTGTCTACAGCAGAGGTAGAATATGTGGTAGCTACAGCAGCATCTTGTCAAGCAATTTGGATGAGGAGGATGTTAAGAAGTTTGTGCCAAGAGCAGACAAAAGGAACAGTGATTTATTGTGACAATAGCTTAGCTATTGCATTATCGAATAATTTTGTGTTTCATAAGAGAACGAAACACATTGACACAATGTTTCACTACATCAGAGAACTGGTAAACAGTGAAGAAATTGTTTTGGAACACTGCAGAACTTAGGAGCAGTTTGCAGATATTCTAACCAAGCCATTGGGACAGAAAATTTTTGAGTTTTTGAGAAAATGTCTGGGTATGACTGATAACCCAATAGTTGAAAGTAAGGGAGAGTGTTGAAATATTACTTTCAACCGCTACACCGTACAATGAGCCGCCTTCCAAAATTGCTTTCAAAATCACTGACAGTAGTAGCAGCTTTCATTTTTTCTTCTCCAGGTTGTTATACTCAGTCGCTTGCCATTTTATTGATCAGTCAAATTTTGTTTCGGCGCCAGTCCTGCACATTGAAAACAAAGGGTTAAAACAGAAAACAAAGTACATGGCTCTGTATTTCAAAAATAGGTTTAAAATAGAAACATAGCACCTTTTATATTGAACGTAGGAGTTTTTTGAACACGGGATTTTTATTTTGAAGTTTGATGGTCCCCGCGGCCATGTCAACAAGCCAGTCAGGAGCAGGAGAATGGGCTATGTGGTCCCCGCGACAGAGTTTAGTCAGCATACACGTGGCAAACTATTATTGGTATGAGATTTTGGTTTGCCCGCTCACCATGCAAAAAACCGGACCCGAAATGGTTATAGGTCGGACATAATTTGGATTTCGGGTCACACTCAGCCCTCCGTACACCGAGCCCAAATCGGACCCGATACAATTTTAGGGTGGATTTAATTGTGATTTCGGGTCACAAAGACCCTGACGTTAGTAGACTCTTTTTGTCACCCGAAATCGTTATGAAGAATGGTTAATTGAGGTTTGAGTTCCGGCGGGGTCCACGCACGATCAAAGTTTTTTTTGTGATTAATGTTTTGATTGAATTAAATGCTCAATGGTTTTAATCGAAGTCATATGTTATAAACGAGTATAGTATATATTATAAACGATACCTTTATAATATATATATATATATATATATATATATATATATATATATATATATATAGTTTTGTTTTATTTTTTAATGTGCTGCGGCATAGCATGTAGTGTTTTATATATAACACACAGCAGTGTTATTATGCAACTGATGTAGATCGTTGTAATGTAAGTGATTTTTACACAGCAGTGTAGTAACGTTTAATTTTCATGCACAGCGGTGCGTTGTGATTGTGAGACAATGAGTTTATTTTTGAGAGACAGTGAGGTCTCTTCTGGCACTACATTTTACAACAGTCCAGCATCATTGTAATAGTTTTTTTTAGGGAATAGAAGTTAGTTTTTTTTAAGGAATATAAGTTGTTATTTCAGTGTGAAAACTTTTTCTCCTCTAAAAAAAAAATTATTTCTCTGTGTTAGAAGAAGAGAGTATTACTCTCTCCATTGTTGTTCTGGAATTTTCAAATATTCCAACAACTACTAGCTCATTCAATGAAGATAATTTGATCCATTCAGCGATCCTTCCACTGTATCTCCTTCGATCATATATACCGGAAGCAAAATACCATTGCGGACATGCTATCCAAAAGAGGTATGTCGGGCTCACTAGGGATCATCCACTCACAGATACAGAATTGGCTCTGGTTGCATATCTATTTCTGGATTGAACTGAAACTCCAAGTCCTTTCTGGAGAAGTAATTTTTTGATGAAAGGAATACGATGGAAAAGCTAAAAGGGGTGTCTGCCATGGAAAGGTAAGTTTGACGTGACAGCAGGGGCCGAAATCCGTTTGGAAGCCTCAGCTGTTTTGTCAGTCGGTCCTCCCTTCGGCCACTACCATTCGTCCAAGGGTCGTTCTATTCACTTTTTCACATGAATTCTATGCACCAAGTTGTATTCACTTCTTCACATAATTCTGTGCAGCAAGTTGTTTGATTGACAGGGACGAATTTTCTTGACCTTCAATTACATTTGATGGCGCTAGATAGTAGGTAGGTTCAAGCAATTGTCTCTCAGCTATGCCAGCGAAATAATTTTACTATGACTCAGTCGCTGGGCAAAACAGGTTCATGAAAAGTACCAATAGCAAGAGCCGCAAGGAAACAACGAGCATCTGGTTTGGTTTATAAAGTAAGGGAAGAAGACAATAATTACATAAACAAAAGGAAAAGGAAGGAGAGCACAATTTCAGTTAACGCAGGGCAGAACAGTTAGAAGAGGAAGGAGGCGATGCGGGCGTAAACTTAAAGCAAGAGACAAAAACGACGTTAACCCAAAGACTAATCTAGCAAGGAAAATTGCTCCCTTACGTTAAAAGGGAAGGGAAAATCGCTAGTGATTCTGTAAAGTGACTGTAAACCCAGGAAGTGAACATTTTGACCGACAGGTATCATGTCACAAAGGGGTTAGATTATTACTCGTTATTTGAATGGAGCTGTCTTTAGGTCAGAAAGGGGTTTGACTATTACTCTTATTTGAATGGAGTTGTTTTTAGTGTGATTTTTTTTGGAGTTTTTGGTATTGAAATTTGGTGAAAAATTTTGAGGTAAAATATTGATTTCTATTATTTAAATTGGTTTTTTGACTGTATATATGGATTCGACACCTTAAAAAACTTTACGACGTCACTTCAATTGTGCAAAGTTACCCATCAAACTTATGTTTTCAATAAATTTCTGCCAAATTTTAGAGAAATTAGACCGAAATAATTTACCAAAAACGATTCAAAAAATCGCAGTAAAGACTACTCGTTATTTGAATGGTTATCTTTATGAATTTGTTGCAAAAGCAAGACCCCTTTGGAGACTGAAAGCTGTCAAAATCCCATTTACCGGGTTAATTAATACAAAAGAAACCCGTTGTAATTTATTTATGTGACTCTGCATACTGGTTGAGATTTCATTGAGAACCGTGTTGTTGTTGATGGGGTTGTGGCACAGAGGTTATGATAGTTTACGCCCCTGAAGTAATTCAAACTAGTGATACACATATTGGTAGGAATCAATGGATGTCGTCTTTTAAGGACCCCCGAGTGAAAGACAGAGATGAGCTAAAACAGAGTGCTATAGCAGTCAAAGATTCACTCTGCTAATTCTAATTGCTTTAATAAATTTACATTAAACAGACATGGAGATCTTACCATGCTACTAATGTCTATTCTAATTTTAACTCTTGTATGCAGGACTAATTCTTCTTAAATTTATCTCTTATATGAATAATTTTCCTTTAAATTTAGAATCTAAATTAAAAATTCTAAATAAATTACTAAAAATTATATAATATAGTTAAAATTTATATAATAATTTAAAATAATTAACATATTCCAATATAGTTAAAAAAAATTCCTTAATTATTTGAATCAATTTGATTTTTACTTTAGAAAAAAGATTATCTTCTATTATCATTTAGAGAAATATAATGTGAACTTCTTACACACAAATCAATATGGGAATTTGAATCTCAAACCCACTCACACACAACATTTTATTTTGATTATCTTTTTTAATTAAACTATTTAAAAACATAATTATTAAATTCATTTAAATCTAAAAAAAATAAAAATAAAAATCAATAATTTAATTAGTATTTCACAATATAATAAATGAATCAAGTCATTGATAGTTTACCCGCAAGAACTTTCATAGAATATTGAGTAATCATGTTCACTACAAAAATGTTGAGTAATGTCGTCTGAACAGAAAATAGCAGGGATGGCATGCAGGGGCTTGGAGGGAAAGGAATTGGAAGGGCAATTATTAATTTGGTTTTTACAGTGAAACAAAGAATTTGAATATTGATCCTGAAAAGTGAGAAAGCTCGAAAACTTGACAAATTTTTATTTAATTTTTATTTTAGAGAGATTTAGATAAATAACTTTTGAACATTGATTTTTTGAGTATGTTTTAAGGAAAGAGTTAAATATATAATAATAGCATGTTTTTGGGAAAAAGTTAAATATATTATAGCAAATATGTTTTAAAAAAAAAGTTAAATATATTATAGTAAATATGTTTTTAAGAAAATGATTAAATATGTTTTTATTCTAGAGAAATTATCTTATAGAATATAAGACTTTTATTTATATTAATTGGATATTTTGCAGGATCTATGAGGTTTAATTTAGAAGAGTTTGTAGAATCGAGAAAATCATATGATGCTTGATAAATATTCACAATTATAGTCGTTGGAAAGGCAGAGAGGAGAAACACAAAAGCAATTTACACACAAACCATATGAGTTGTTGCTCTTCTATTAATCTTCAATCTCTCTCAATCACAATGAATACAATGAACCCAGTGAAAGGTATGTATCCGAAGTTGCTGACATGCACACACTTACCACACTCGACTTGAAACACACAAATCGACTTGCTTACTTAATTGACTCTCTAACTCTTCATGACAGATTAATTACCTTACTTTAACACTCTCCCTTAATTACGACCGCATGACTCAACATAACTCAAACAAGACTTAACTATGCCTTTTAGGCTTACAATAAAAAAAATGACTCAAATATCACTCAAACATGTCTGTTGGTCTATGTATCAGCTAGGCTTACAATGACTCAAAACTTTTGCAATTTTTCATTTTCTTTTTCTCTACTTATAAATTCTATATCCTCGAAATTTCTTCATTCTTTGTTGCATTTTCTTGTTGTATGTTTTCTTCACTTGTTGCTGCTACAATTTTTCTTTGACTTGTTGAGAATTTGTGCTGAAAAAAAAATATGATCTTGTCTTCTACACCTTCCTCTTCAAATATTTGTTCAAACATGGATTGATGCCATAGCATTACATCTTCAAACTGTCTTCTTTGCTCTTCTTCATGCGCTTCATATTCCTGACTTTCTTTCTGCCATATTTCTTGATAGAAGAATCTTATCTCTTCTTGAGTCCATTGTAGAAAAATATTTTTAATGCATTGTTCCTTGTTTTCATAAACATCCATATCATTCTCTTGATATTCATCATCAGGTACTATTACTTTCTTCCTATAATCTACACACTCAAAATCATTATTCGCCATTTCATTCAATTCTTTTATTCCAGTTGCTGCTTTAATGCTCACATCAATTTGTTCAATTGGCTTATGAATCCATTCTTCAATGAGCTTCAAATATACATAGAACTTATTAGCCACCTTGTTTTCAACTTTTTCTTCCATGCTATTTTGAGTACCTGCATATCAAAAACAATGTTAAAAACATTTTTATTATGATTTTTAGTAAGAGCTTATTGCTCTTCCTCTTCCTTCTCTGCGTTCTTTTGAACTGTTTTACAAACCTCTATTGTTGCAAACATGTTTTCTTCCACTTGGCTTCCAAACAAAAGTGGGTTTCTCTCACCAAATAACAACATATCGATATGTTCATTTTGTTGCATCATGTGCAACGACTCGTCACCAGTTAATGGTTCTTCATTAAATTTAACTTCAAAAATTCCAATTTTTGGATCCACCAAATAACTTTCTACCATATTGATAGCTTTATCTAATCCAAACTTAGTTGTTGCTTCTTCGCATATTGCTTCATGAGTAGTTCCAACTGCTTCATATCTTGCTGCTACAAAGGCAACTTCAACCTTCAATGATTCATTAGACATGGCACTTACAATATTACCATAATCAATCCTTTTTTCAAAAAGGAAACCATAGATAACATCAAAATAATGTTCATCCACACTTTGGTGGGATATCCGAGCATGCATGTGTTCATTGTCAATTTCATTGCCAATTTCAGCTTTACGAAACTCACTAGCTCCAACTGGATTCACCCATGTACATTTCACCTTGTAATCATCATCCACATGTTTTTCATCACAATGGGATTCAGCATATTCTGCATCATCCACGTTACGGTGGAGTGATTGAGCATTGATATGCTCAAGCTCTGTTTCACATACAGAGGCTTCAAGTTCTCTCTTTGCAATTTGTGTTGCATATTTTTTATCCATATGCTTGCTTGCATAATGGGTTTCACCATCATCTGCACCATCCACGTTACGGTGGAGTGCTTGAGCATTGATATGCTCTTGCTCCATTTCACATACAAGGGCTTCAACTTCCCTCTTTGCAATCTTTGTTGCATCTTCTTCATCCATATGCATGCTTGCATAATGGGTTTCTCCAAGCTCTGTTGTCCTCACAGAGTTTTTCTCATCAACTCTTAGATCCGTGTTTCACATCTTTGCATGTGACATATCCTACTGCATGTCATGCCACCTTGCACTAAATTCTACTTCTAGGATCTTTCATGATTCCTTGGAAGTTTTATCTTTTGCTACCTTGCACAAAACCATTTCATCCATTGCATGGTGAATTAAACTCAAAATCTAGGGAATATTTTTCTTCTACAAGACATTGTAGTTCCTCGGCTATGACCTGAACTTCTTTAAACATGGAAACAATGTTTGCCTATTTTTTTTATCCCTTTTATTAGTCTTATCCAATCATGATTTACGACCCATCAATGTCGTCATAGCTACTTGAATGAGGCTATCTTCCATATCTCCCCCGAGAAAAAATATGAATTTTAATATGCACCCCCATAAGGAACAATATTCTCCTAAAAGCTTGTCATGCTTGACAAAAACACCAAAAATTGTAGAGTTGTAGACTTTTACAAAGCCCTAAATTCTCTTTCCAATAAAAAAATGTCTTTATACCATGCAACTTTCACAAATTTTTCAAATCTCTTAAATCTCTTACACCCTTTCAAAAACACTTTGAGAAACCTCCACTTTCCCAAAATAGTCCTTCAAAAAAAATTATATTAAAAAAATATTTTCAAAATCTCTTTTGAAAAAATTTAACATAAATCTTTATTTAAAACATCTTCCACCACACTTTTTTATTAAACAATTTATGAAGGTACACTTTTTAAACCTTACAAATCCTTATACCATGCACCATCCACCTTTTAAATGGACTCTTTACATTAAAATTTATGTGAAATTTCATAACCCACAAATGTTCATTAAGTAACCTTTTAAAATACTCCATCCATATTATGAAAAACTCCACTTACTGTAAGTTCCTTTTTACTTTTCCAAAGCTAATGCGGCTTGGTTTGAAATTTTGTTGCGTGTTAACACTCCCGTTAATTGGGAGTCCCGTGTTAGTGCTCTAATGCACAAAACAGTATGATGCACGAAAGTCATATGTTTACCAATTATAACGTGGTTGTCTACAAAGCCCTATGCATTATAATGTGTTGTATACCACAACAAGGTGCATTGTAGCTGAAGTCAAGAGAAGAATATTTCTCTTCTCTCACTCATGGATTGCTGCTAATCTGTATTTACTTTTCGATCTTCTTATTCACAGATTGTTGCTAATCTGTCATTTGTCCTGGATATTTTAATCAGCTCTGATACCAATATGTTGGAAATGCAGAGAGGAGAAACACAAAAACAATTTAGACACAAACCATATGAGCTGTTGCTCTTCTATTAATCTTCAATCTTTCTCAATCACAATTAATACAATGAACCTAGTGAAGGGTATTTATCGTAACTTGCTTGCGATGCACACACTTACCAAACCTGACTTAACCATCACTCACTTATCAAATTCGTCTATCACACAACTCGACTTTCTTACTTAACTGACTGTCTAACTCTTCATGCCAGAGTAATTACCTTACTTTAACAATACCCTGATAAAGATTCAAAATTATAGCTTTAATGTTAACTAACATGATAAAGATTCATGTTTTCTAATTTCCAGGACATACAAATTTTCAATAGACTTTGTTGTTTTATAATATCCTTCCTCTATTACCTGCATTTAGAAACTCGATTAAAGATACATGTTATTTATCTAAGACATGAAAGACACCTTACTGCGATATTCTCTTAGTATAGACAATTCTTTTCGATTTATACCTTTCCACCTCCCTACTTCATCTGGTAGATGATTTGCACCCTGCTGTTTCAAATATTAGAGGATGATAAATTTAATAATAATGGAAAAATTATATAATTTTTTCATGTGAGTAAATACCCATTGAATTGGTCTGATGTTTAATAGTGCAAAAAAATTGTATTCATGGTTTTTCTATGCCTAATATCTCATGTTACCGAGCGAGAAAAATAGGCTTATTCGGAATGGAGAACAACAACATATGGATCATGACCTAACTACTCATGGGAAAGGTGTTAGAGCTCAACATTATAGAGACTGATAGGGACAAAACAGTGAGTCACAGGCATGCATGTTGAAGAGAGATGTATTTATTTAAAAGGAAAATGAAAGATAAATTGATTACTTGGAATTTGAAAGAAAATTGTAACGGTGGAAAGAAAAAACTTGAAAAATAATTCTAGGCCTATATACCTATTGAAAATGGTGAAACATCACATGCAAGTTAAGCTATGTTTTACTACTTACATAATTAGAAACCTAATTTTCGTTGGTTATTGGTTAATCAAATCCAGGTAAACATGATATGTTTTCTTGAAAGGATAGCAAGCTGCTGCAGGCGTGGGGAAGTGAAGAATAGATTTTTGAATGAATTCCTAGCCTCAATAAAATTCAATATATATCCCAAGAGAGAAAAAGGGGGGATAATTTGAAGCAAATCAGATTTTTTGGACAGAGACATAAAAAATTAATAGTGGGTTTATATCATAATTATTCACTAAATATTGTAGTACCTCTACCTGTGTTTTCAGGGCAACGATCTAATCAATTGTTTATGCCAATAAGAATCAATTTTCCATTGATTTTTATCTAGAGATGAGTCTTTGTAGGTGATTCTTATGCTTGCCCACCTGCAACCTCCTAGGAACCACAGAGGTAGGTATAGGTTCAAATCTCTTAGCCGACGACACACATAATAATAATAATCTCCTCATCATATATAACCTCTTCCACTCCTCTCAAGATGTTCTCTTTTACTACAAGGTGTTCTTTAGCCTGGATTGTGATAGATAATACAATTGAGATATGGCCCTCTCCACAATTATCCTTCAGAACCTCTTTCGTCCAAGGATCCTTCATATAGTCCTTTGATTCTTCTCATTGCAGGAAATTTTACTCATCAACCAATGAAGGCAGGTTGCCCTCAAGCTTGCTTCCAATGCCAATGAGATGTGCAGTGCGACATACTGCTTGAAGCTTTTATATCGTTGCTCCACCTCTTGATCCGATCGAGGCTCGTAGAAGTTGTTGTAGGTAGAGCTAGCGGAAACTCGACACTGAAATTCTCATATTCGATTCTAGCAGATAATCCTAAATCCTCACAAAGGAATCCAAAATTTTTTTAAACCAATTCAGATTAGAAGCAAAGGACAGAATTTGTCACACCTCCTATTTTCCTTACCTCCCAATTTCCTTCCCAAAAAAAAAAAATTCCATCTTTTCAAGTTAAATTCTAGCAAGGTATTATACTATTACTTTGCATATTTGATCAGATCAGAATTGTTTCCCCAATTTCGATTTATTTCCATGTATCAACTATATTCAACTACATGTAAATGAAATAGATTTGTAACACCAATGGAATTTAAATAGATTTCTAACAAAACATAACCATAATTAACATAACCCCTAATGGGTTTATATATCACTAGCCATTTTATGTCCCACCTTTGTTTGTATACATTCAACCCATTCATATATTTGATACACCTATGGGAAATCTATTCGCTTTCACATGTTGCCCACATTGTTATATGTCAATGGGCCTATATTAAATCACTTCAATTTACTATGTTTATTACCCCGTGTCTCCACTCATTGATGACATATTACTATTAGTGGGATTTAATTTACTCATGTTTATATCTATGTGTACAAAGCACTCATGTCTATTTATTGATTTCTCGTCCTTGTTCATATCAAGATTTGAAATCTTTTGTGTTGGCCTCCACGTAATACAATTTTGCAAATTGGTTCATCTTTGTTGTAAATTGAGATGTGAAGCTATATTCCACGTAGGCTCATATATGGTTTTTCGTCTCATCATAGAGGTTGTAATGGTTCTTTGTCCATTTATGGTCACGTGAGTTAGCTCCACGTCACTCTGGACTCCTCCCGTCAGCCTACCTAGTTGCCAAGGCAATTTCTATGGCACGACCAGCACGTTGCGACATTTAATTGCATTGCTTGTCATATTAAACATTGAACGTATGATGTACATTGCTCATTAAACCCTTCGATCCGTGGCTTCACCCTTTGGATCTTGCCAGGTGCACGACGCTGATTCATTCTGTGCGTTAGGGTTTCGTTGATCGATTCAGGAGGCCTTGATATAAATTTACCATGTTAATTTGTTCGTCGGTTCTTTTTTCCTTCCTACGCATTTGGTTTGTCACGTGACAGTGAATTTCGGTGCCATAGGAACTGAGCGGGACTCAGTCCAGTCTTTGGCGTATCTCTAAGCTACAATTGACAATTTCAGGTATGAGATTTCACGCTCTGTTCTTGCCGTTTAACATGGCCTTTCCTTTTCTGGTTCAGAATTACGCTCCATGCTTCGAGCCCTTACTGAGATTATTGGATTTAGATGGATCATTTACCATCATTTAGTTCCAGATTGAGTTACGTCTACCAATTTGTCAAGATTGTGTTGCGTCTCACAATTTGTTATATTGTTTTGCAAAGAATTGGTTATTTTGATTTCAAGGTATTCGATTGTGCGTGGGTTAAACTCATAGTATTGGTATTTCCTTACGCGTATTCTCAAGAGCTAGACTGGAACGAATGTTCTTGTGATTTTGGAGCTGACCCTCTACCTTACTCTTATCGAAGGTTTCTCTGAGGTCATTCACATGGCGCTAGAGGGATTCTAGCCCTCTCGACATTCTGGTTCATTTTTGTTTTTTGACCTGTGTAGGGCGCCATTCATACTGTTCATTCACTAGAGTGCTAGCTTCCTTATTTAATTTTGAACGCCAACCTCCAAATTGTATTTATGAAAAATTCCTATTTATATGTACAAGTCACGAATGGATTTGAGTTTCTTTCTCACCAGGTAGCTATTCTCTTCTTAATTATCATTTTATCTTCATTCACATTATTCTTCCTCGTCACGTTCTGCATCGTATTTATTTTGGGGTTTTGTCTCTTACAGGTAACTACGACCTGCGTCTTACTCTCTCTCTCTTGAACATTGAGAGTTGTGGCTTCCTTTGACATTAACATTGACTCCTCTTGCCACTTGCAGGTCAGTATTCACTGAACACTGGTTAGAGGAAGTCCGCTCTTCTCTCATTGTTCTATAATGTTTCCGACAGATTAAAAATTGTATTGATAAAGTTGTAAAATTTTGACAATTATACATGTTAAATCCCGACACTGAATGTCTATTTATATCAGCTCCTGGAGTATTATGAACTTTCCTCAGGTCACAGTGGCCTTGTAATCATTTGGATTTTTGTATATATATATATATATATATATCTGTTGTTTCCTGCTTTCCATAATACCCACTTTGATTTAGTGGATTAATATGTGTTCTAGGGGAGTTCTCTCTTTACTCTTTTTGACTTGGCTCTAGCTTAAGATTTGCTGATGGGATTTTCAATTTTTGTATCCCCCGCATTCTTTGTATTTTATTGCCTGGAAGCTCTCAGGCCATACCGTGGTTAAACTATATTCATGAAATTGTGATATTTTAGTGAATACTGTACTATTCTTCCCCATATTGAAATTCAGTTGCTTGTATTCTTATAACTCCACATTTTATTTTGGTATTTAAGCAATTAATCTATCTATACCAATTTTGTAGTAGGAAGGTTCTCTTTTCCAAGGCTTTTGTATGTGGTTCTCATATCACACTATTTTGTAGTTTTGATAGTAACAGTATCTAAGTCTCTTCCATAATTTTGGGAATAGTACAAAATATTTACCATCTCTGCTCTACACCTTTGTTTATTAATTTGCACTGGATATTTGTCTAGATTATCTACAGGTGGTGTGTGAATATATGTCTCTATATTTATGTCTAGAAGAAATTTGTATTTAAAATATTCCACTATACCCCCTTGCCTTTGGTTTACATGATAGACTAGAATACATATAGTTAAATATGCCCTGCTATTGTGAAATCTGCATGTTGTTTATTTACTGAACTTTCTTCCATCTATTAGTTCTATCCTCTAATGCAGGAATGATTACATAGAATAAATATTAAGGAGCAATCTCCTGCTAATTGATGTTTGCTTCATTCTGGTGTAGAATTAACTTCTTATATGTAGAAATAATCTTTTCCTACTCATTTAAGGCACAGTTTAAATTACAGTTCGTATATGGAAATTTTCAAAGTTAGTACAGTAACTCTCACACTGCTTTATCCTATTCGTGTTCATAATTTATACTAATAGATCAGAAGCAGTCCAAAGTTCAATTATCTGTAGAGGAATATGTATCCTCAGTTTTAAACCAACCTCGGTTTAGAATTTCTGTTGGATTCTACTCTACAGATTTCTGTTCTACAACTATACAGAATTATAAAGGTGAATTCCTTATGATTAATTCCGTTAAATGTAGCATTAATAAATCAAATCTAAAAATCAACTGTTATATGTAGCCAATTCATACTATATGAAATAAACACACCAATAATTTTAGAGACATACCACTCATGCAGTCGACCAACCGCCCAACCTTACAGTCCTTTAGTCTCCCAGAACTCACCCCCGAGTTGAGATCATCTCCTAGAACAGACTAACCTCTAATCTGTTTAGAAGCAGCTTATTTAAGCTATTGTTCCCCAAAGCATGTTTCTAATTCTATGTCCAGAATATCAGGATGCTTTTCTTCCTGTTTGCCTAGGCTTCCCATTTTAGGGATTCTTTAAAGCTGTTTTATGTTTTTCCTCAGCTTTTCCAGCTTTTTACCTCTTCCCAACTATTTTCCTCATCATTGGGGAATTTAGGTTCTTCCTCAAAATCTAAATTAGAAATAATTTCTTTCAAGGATTTTTTGAAAGATTGTGAGAAAAATATTTCATATCCATCCTCATGGATTTAGCAAATGAATCTCATAAATCTCTCATTTTGGTCAATGCGCACACAATCATTTTCATTTCCTCAAATTTGAATATTTAATTACATTCACAACACACTTGTCCTTTGGGGTCCACTCCCTTAGGATTAAAGTTCAAATGTCTAGTTTTAAAACAAAACACATAAACTAGGGGTGTTACATATTCCCCCTGCGAAAGCAAACACCATCCTCCGGTGTTGTTATTTAACTACTAGAGTTCATTTTTTTTTCTCAAAAAATGGATATCTTTCCATCGATTCGACTTCTCTTTCAGGAGTATCTTCTTCGGCGGTAAAGTGCTTCCAACTGCACCTTTACTCTTGCTACGACACGTTTCTCAATTCAATTTCTTCCCACTCCAATATTTAAAGCGGTTAAAGCGAAACTCCCCTTAAGTTCCCACATACAACATTCCAATCAACTATGTAGAAGCATCATGGACATATCTTTTTAACAACGAAATTTGGCTGCATCATGAGCCTCTAACATGGGGTGGTAAGGCCAGCTTGTAAGCCTTTGGTCCCACCCTTTCTAATATTTCAAAGGACCACCATATCTAGGAGCCGAGTTTTGCACAACTTCCGGCATAGAGTGTGCTCCTTTTTTGGGTTTAATACGCAAGTACACATGCTCCCCCACTTTAAATTCTCGGTCCACTCTTTTCTTATTAGCATAGTTTTTACGGCGATCTTGAGCTATCTTGATGTTTCTTGTATACGTTTAACAATTCTTTCCATCTCTTGTAGCATATCTAGTCCCCGACATTAGTTTATCTTGGTTGGCTCTAGCTCGGAGGAGTACGACATTTTCTCCCATAGAGTGCCTCGAAACGGACTCTGTTTGATGCGGGATTGGTAGCGTTATTATTATATGCAAATTCGACTAAATGCAAGTAGTCTTCCCACATTGATGGCCTATCCATCACATACATTCTCGACATGTCTTCCAAAATTTGATCAGTTCTCTCGGTTTGACCATCTGGCCAAGGGGGTGGTAATCAATACTAAAATTCAACTTAGTACCCCATCCTCCCAAATAGCCCTTTCCAAAAAAGCGGTACAGCAAAATTAACATCTCGGTCGGAAAAAATTACCTTTGGAACTCCAGAGCTTACTACCTCCTTCGGGAACACATTCGCTACTTGAAATTGTTCCAAAGGTAGATTTCAACTGGTATAAAATGGGCGGCTTTTGTTCGTGTCTACTACACCATCAGATCATGTTGGTATTTGGTTTGAAATCTATTATGAAATCCATGAAGCTGTGTCCCATTTCCATTCGCAGTGTAAAGGGTTTAAAAGACCGAGCGTAGGATCTTGATGCTCAACTTTGACTAGTTGAAATTCCATGCATCTAGTTAAATGATACTTTACATCTTTCTTCATTCACGACCAAAGTAACTTCTTCTTAGCTATTAACATTTACGATATCCTGGATGTCCTTGTATGGTTGTTTGTGATATTCATCTAGAATCTCTTTTTCAAGATCTCCACATTTGGAATATATAATCTATTTTTATAACGAATCCATGCCCTCTTTGGTTTTTGAGTGAAGTCAATTTTCTCCCTTTGCAGCAGTTTCACCGAAGTGTTTCATAATTTGGATCTTGGTTTATTTGTCTTTCTCACCAACTCTTCTACTTTGATACGGGCACTACTTCCAATACGATTTATATTCGTAGTATTTCTCCTCAATGAATCGACAATTTTATTTTCTTTCCCCCGATATGTTTTATGTCCATATCAAATTCACTTAGAAAAGATAGCCATGCGGCTTGTCTCGCATTCAAATCGAGTTTGGGAAAGAAATATTTGAGACTAATATGATCGAGTCATCAATGTAAATTTTTTTCGAGGAGATAGTGTCGCCACATCTTCAAGGCATGAATAACAACAAAGTAACTCCAAATCATAGGCAGCAGTTTTGTTCATGTATCTGAGTTCCTAGATTCATATGTAATAGCCGAATTTTCTGTGAGAGAAATCCTCCCAACCCCTCTCTACGGGCATTCGTACATACCACAAATTAACATCGGGGATTTATAATCTTAGGTATAGGAACAATGAAGTTTTGCCAGCTTTAATTGGTCAAAATTGTTTTAGCATTTTTTCGGTCCACTCAAATTTGACACCCTTTCCTTGTAATGATGTTATGGGATACTGCTATGGCGAGAAAATCTCTCCACAAATCTACGATAATAGCTTGCAATCCCCATGAATGACCTTCACTACTTGAAACATCGGTTAACGATGAGCCATTCCTTGTAGCTTTATCTTTTGAGGTCAACATCCGGCCCTTGTTTAGAAATATTATGACCCAAGTATTGGATCTTATCTTTATAAAATTCACACTGCCGGAACTTGGCATATAATGGTTTTCCTTTAGAGTTTGCAATACTATCCTCAAGTGTTCTTGATGTTCCTCCTCACTTTTTGAGTAGACTAAAATATCATCTATAGATACAAGAACAAATTTATCCAAGTATTTATTTAACACCCAGCTGTTCATCGGGCACATAAATGTAGGGGCATTTTCAAACCAAGGTAGGACAACAAATTCATAGTGACCATATCGGGTTTGAAAAGATGTTTTGTTGATGTCTCTTGTAATTCTGGTGGTGATAGCAGTTCTTCGTCAATATTCGAAAAAACCCAGAAGCTCCTCTCCTTGATCAAAAAGATCATCGATTCTGATGGACATCAGCTGCTTAATGGTCAACTTATTCGGTTATCGATAATCAATGCACATCCTAAAAGTTCCATCTTTCTTTCACGAACGGCATGGGTGCTCCCCAACGAGACACACTCGGTCTGATATAACCTTTATCTAACAATTCTTGCAATTGCATTTCGGTTCCATAAGTTCGGGGGGCTCATTCAATAAGGAGCTCGGGGAAGCAGTGCGCTCTAGGCACCGGTCCGGTGAAAAATCAATCTCTCTTTTGGGGGAAGATGAGAAGTCTCATGCGGAAAAACTTCCTTAAATTCTTACACTCTTTCGGTAAAGTATTCGGCAAATTTTCTTGATTTTTTGTTGTTTCTTCCACATGTGCGCATAAACATGGTATCCTTTTCTGAAGTTTGTTCGTTTTAATTCTTGATCTTTGATATTTGTCTTCTGAGAGATAGGTTTTGGTTTTCCCTTGAGGATAAAGGTTTCCCTTCTTCATCTGCAATGTAAGGTCTTGTCCCAAAGTTCATCATAACCTTCTTCTTTTTCCGGCCAGTCCATTCCTATCGGCAAGTCATAGGAACCTAGGGGCGAGAATGTTCAAATTTACTTCGTTTAGAAAATCATTTAATTTAATTCTTCCCATTGGGGCAACTTATGTGTTACCTTCCTCTTGGTTTCAATGGCCAAGGCGAACCCAACCATGGCTTGCTGAAATTTTTCAGGTTAAGATGACATTTTCTACAATTTTTGGACTAATGTAACTCAAAGAAGCACCGGATCAATCAAAGCCTTGAGATTGGTCGGAAATATTACCCTCCACCAACCATGGTAGCTTGATGTTCGCTTGCCGATTTTCCAAGGCTGCCGCGTGGATTGGTGTATTTCGGCTATGTCATTCTTTGTGGCAGCTTCTCGGTCTCTCATAATCATGCGAATGTTTTGATGGGAGCAGTCTCGACGGATGGGGTTCTCCACATCCCGGCCATTTCGAGTTCTCTCATTTTTCATTATGCCCTCTTTCTTATTGTCTCCATCTATTTATTTTGAGCCCGCTTGGGAGATGGCTTGATTTGAATTTCTTTGGGTTTATTACACTTTTCCCCTTGATGATCTCTGCCAAAATTCTTCAAATAGGCCGGTTTTCTGTTTCTTCCCTTTGAATTCACTCTTATTATTGACTTTTTTCCATGTTCGGTTTGCTTTTGAGCGTGGTAGCACAATCTAGCTTTCCTAACGAGTTTTCCATTGTTTTTGGGTTGTCAAACTCAATTTTCTTTGTACAGTGGTAAGCGGTTAGAAACCTTTGTACCTTTGCCTTTTCTTCCCTTATGCTTAAATTTTTGTATCTCAACGAGTTTTCGTTGGTAACAAACTCGCTATTAGTGAGCCTGCCCCGAGTCTAAGTTCATGAAATTCCTTGGCTTTATCATCATAGTAACGTTCATTCGAGTAGCGGTTTTTGAACTTAACTTGGAAATATTCCCATGTAACTATCTTTTCATCAATGGCATGCACCATTTTGTCTCCTCCCACCACAAAGTAGCCTTACCTTGTAGTTGATAATAACTAATCTAGCCTTCATATTGCTTTCATATTCATAGACTTGGATGTACTTAATCATGTTCAACAACCGAGGCTTCGCATCTTCCTCCTTCTCCCGATCATAGGAGGAAGGTTTAATCTTTTGGAATTCCCCCGCAATTCCTTTTTAAGCTTATATTGATGCTACTTGACATCATCATCATCGAACTCATCGGTCTTCCTCTTTCAGGAACCTTCGCCTTCTTGGTACATTTCGTAGAAGTTAATTCTACGATGAGCTTTTCCTGCTCCTCAACGGCTAATGACAATCTATCATTCTAGATTTTTATCTCAGCCAATTCTTGTTGCAACCTCCGCAACATAGCCATCATGGGCACATTGATATCTGGTGCATTATCCTCATCACGCGAGATCAACATAAATTTCGTCACCTTACGCCATTTTTAGCACCATTTGTACACTACACAACACGGATCGGTGAAAATCAAAATATAAAAAAAAATTCCACGAAATAAATTTATACGGTGAACACCATGACCCACGGTGAGCAAATGTCACCAACGGTTTATAACTTGAAGCCTTGATACCATTTTTCACACCTCCCATTTTCCTTACCTCCCCAATTTCCTTCCCAAAAAAAAAAAAAAAATTCATCTTTTCAAGTTAAATTCTGACAAGGTATTATGCTATTACTTTGCGGATTTGATCGAATCGGAATTGCTTCCCCAATTTCGATTTATTTCCATGTATCAACTATATTCAACTACATGGAAATGAAATAGGTAGCAACACCAATGGAATTTAAATAGATTTGTAACAAAACATAGCCATAATTAACATAACCCCTAATGAAACTATATATCACACGACCATTTTATGTCCCACCTTCATTTGTATACATTCAACCCATTCATATATTTGATACACCTATGGGAAATCGATTCGCTTTCACATGTTTCCCATTGTTATATGTCAATGGGCCTATATTAAATCACTTCGATTTACTATGTTTACTACCCCGTGTCTCCACTCGTTGATGACATAACCCTTAGTGGGATTTAATTTACTCATGTTTATATCTATGCGTACAAAACACTCATGTCTATTTATTAAGATTTCTCATCCTTGTTCATATCAGCTATTTGAAATCTTTTGTATTGGCCTCCACGTAATACAATTTTGCAAATTGGTTCATCGTTGTTGTAAATTGAGATGTGAAGCTATAACGTAGGCTCATATATGGTTTTCCGTCTCATCTAGAGGTTGTAATGGTTCTCTATCCATTCGTGGTCACGTGAGTTAGCTCCCGTTGCTGCACTCCTCCGTCGGCCTACCTGGTTGCCAAGGCAATTTCTATGGCACGGCCGGCACGCTGCGGCATTTAATTGCATTGATTGTCATATTAAACATTGAACGTATGATGTACATTGCTCATTAAACCCTTCGATCATTGGCTTCACCCTTTGGATCTTGCAGGGTGGACGACGCCGATTCATTGTGTGTTAGGGTTTCATTGACTGATTCCGAGCGAGGCCTTGATATAAATTGACCATGTTAATTTGTTCATCGATTCTTTTTTCCTTCCTACGCGTTTGGTTTGTCGCGTGATAGTGAATTCGGTGCCATAGGAGCGGCGGGACTCGGTCCGGTCTTTAGCGTATCTCACAGAGCTACAATTGACAATTTCGGGTATGAGATTTCACGCTCTTTTCTTGCCGTTTAACATGGCCTTTCCTTTTGGTTCAGAATTATGCTCCATGCTTGAGCCCTTCTTGAGATTATTGGATTTAGATGGATCATTTACCATCGTTTCAGTTCCCGATTAGTTACGTCTGAATTTGTCAGATTGTGTTGCGTCATTTGTTATATTGTTTTGCGGAAGGGTGGTTATTTTGATTTCAAGGTATTCGATTGTGCGTGGGTTTAATTCTGGTATTGGTATTTCCTTACTGGCGTATTCTCAAGAGCTAGGCGGGACGAATGTTCTTGTGATTTTGGAGCTGACCCTCTACCTTACTCTTATCAAAGGTTTTCTTTGAGGTCGTGCATGGCGCTAGGGGATTCTAGCCCTCTCGACATTTTGGTTCATTTTGTTTTTTGACCTGTGTGAGGGCGCCATTCATGTTGTTCGTTCCACTAGAGTGCTAGCTTCCTTATTTAGTCTCACGAACGGCAACCTCCAACTATGTTATGAAAAATTCCCATTTATATGTACGAGTCACGGATGGATTTGAGTTTCTTTCCCACCACGTAGATATTCCCTTCTTAGTTACTCATTTATCTTCGTTCACGTTATTCTTCCTCGTCACGTTGCATCGTATTTATTTTGGGGTTTTTCTCTTCACAATTAACTAGGCACACGTCTTACTCTCTCTCTCTCTCTCTTCAGACATTGAGAGTCATGGCTTCCTTCGACATTAACATTGACTCCTCTTGCCACTTGCGAGGTCGGTATTCACCGGAGTCTTGGTTAGAGGAAGTCCGCTCTTCTCTCATTGTTCTATAATGTTTTAGACGGATTAAAAATTCTATTGATAAAGTTGTAAAATTTTGACAGTTAATACATAATTTAAATCCGAATATTTAGATATCTATTTGCATATCGGCTCTTGAGTATTCTGAATTGTCCTCGAGTCACATTGGCCTTGTAATCATTTGTATTTTTTAATATATATATATATATGTCTGTTGTTCTTTGCTTTCCATAATACCCACTTTGATTTAGTGGATTAATATGTGTTCCGGCGGAGATGCTCTTCACTCTTCTTGACTTGGCCTCCCCAACACCAGATTTCTTGATGGCATTTTCAATTTTGTATCCCCCACATTAAATTTGTGTATTTTATTTCCTGGAAGCACTCGAGCCATACGTAGTTAAACTATACTTCATGAAATGGTGATATTTTAATGAATCTTTTGTCATTCTTCTCCATAACAGAAATTCGTTTGTATTCTTATAACTCCACATTTTATTTTGGTATTCAACTTGATTAATCTATCTATACCAATTTTTGTAGTAGGAAGGTTTTCTTTTCCAAGGCTTTTGTATGTGGTTCTCATACCACACTAGTTTGTAGTTTTGATAGTAACGGTATCTAAGACTCTTCCATAATTTTGGGAGTAGTACAAAATATTTACCATCTACTGTCTACACCTTTGTTTATTAATTTGCACGGGATATTTGTCTAAATTATCTACGGGTGGTGTGTGAATATCTGTCTCTATATTTATGTCTAGAAGACATTTGTATTTAAAATATTCCACTATACCCCCTTGCCTTTGGTTTACATGATAGACTAGAATACATATAGTTAAATATGCCGTTGCTATTGTGAAATGTTTGCATGTTGTTTATTTACGAACTTTCTTCCATCTATTAGTTCTATCCTCTAATCGGGAATGATTACATAGAATAAATATTAAGGAGCGATCTCATAACTAATTGATGTTGCTTCATACAGTGTAGAATTAACTGCCCATATGTAGAAATAATCTCTTTCTGCTCATTTAAGGCAGAGTTTAAATTACGGTTCGTATATGGCAATTTTCAAGTTATGCGGTAACTATCCACCTTTACTTTATCCTATAAACGTCATAATTTATACTAATAGATCGAAGCGATTAAAGTTCAATTATACGCTGAGGAATGTATCCTCAGTTTAAACCAACTTCGGTTTAGGGTACAGTGGATTCTACTCTACGGTTACGTTCCTACAACTATACGAAATTATAAAAGGTGAATTCCTTATGATTAATTCCGTTAAATGTAGAATTAATAAATCAAATCTACAAATCAGGCGGTATATGTGGCAAATTCATACTATATATGAAATAAACACACCAATAATTTTAGAGACATACCACTCATCGATCGACCAGCCTCAACCTTACGATCCTTTTGTCTCCACGAACTCACCACGGCTGAGATCATCTCCTAGAAGGACTAACCTCTAATATGTTTAGGGACGGCTTATTTAAGCTATTGTTCCCAAAGCATGTTTCTGATGCACGTCAGAATATCGGGATTCTTTTCTTCATTTTGCTGAAGCTTCCCATTTTATGGATTCTTTAAAAATTGTTTATGCTTTTCCTGGGCTTTTCCGAGCTTTTTACCTCTTTCCCAACTATTTTCCTCATCATTGTGACATTTATATTCTTCCACTCAAAAATCTAAATTAGAAATAATTTCTTTCAAGGATTTTGAAAGATTGTGGGAAAATATTTGTCTTATCCATCCTCATGGATTTAGCAAGTGATCTCATAAATCTCATTTTGGTCAATGCACTTTCTGATCATTTTATTCATTCCTCAAATTTGAATATTTAATTACATTCACAACACACTTGTCCTTTGAGGTCCACTCATAGGATTAAAGTTCAAATGTCTAGTTTAAACTAAAACACATAAACTAGAGATATGCAATTGAAGCTTAGCTGGAATCTAGTGATGACTCGATGGTGATGCTTAGTAGACCGTCATGAACCCCAATCACGACAAGTGTTGCACTACAGGGGTATAAAAATCTCTCAAATGCAATAAAATATTTGAAATTCCTTCAAGCGATGTAATTTTCAATTGATTTAACCTCGGCGGAATGGACTAATTTTGATGTAAATTTTGTGATCGTATGTAATGGTGTGGACTAATTTTAATGAAAAATTTGTTATCCAACAAAACACAATGGGCTCCTCAATCATTTGATTGTTTTCATTTGTGTCTTTTTAGGAGGATTTTGGTCCAAATATGTGGTTGGAGATGGGAATCACCTTGGTAGTCATCATTAAATATGAGTATAAAGGTTCTTTCTAAAAATAAAGAAAATAATCCTTATCATTATATTTAATAAAAGAGTAGTCATTTTAAAAAGTATTTTCTCTATTTAAATATTCTAACCATTCCCCCATTACATATAAGCCTCCCATTTCAAAACTTTCGATATCCTATCTACGAATTCAATTTAAGTCCCTTTGTTTACCGTTCCTACACTTCAGGGAATACAAAATTTTATTGTGATTGTGCCTTATAATGTTCCTTCAAAAAAATGTTTCGCATTCTTTATCTTTCCTTAAACAAAGAAAGACATAGTTACGTTAGCGAAGTGACACTTTTATATTTAGATAGAAAAATCTTAGGAATAAAAAATTATCATCTATATACTATTCTTTTAAAAACAAAATTGTTCACCATTCTTTATGATGCGGGAGCATTAGACCATAATTAAAATTCAACATTGCAAAGGGTGAAACATGGACAACCATTTGTAAATGGGGGTTTGTTTCCATGAAGCAAAGATGAAATTATGGAAGTGATAAGCATCTAAGAGGACTTTATTGATTGTAATTATACACTTATGTAATGAAACGAGAGATATGTCGGGGTTTAGTTGAGTGATTATGGAGAAAAAATCATGGATGCTAGATGATCCACTCGCTTGTAATTTCTTTATAAATGTGAGTCTATATTTCTAGTGAGATGGGGCGGAAGAGAACGTGTACCCTGAGGGTGAAATTTTTTTTTCTTCAAGCCTGGTGGCCTTAGCATGTATTCAAGCTCGAACAATAATTAAATTTGGGTTTTAAGTATCCGGAATAATTTGGAACTTACAATATCAATGTGTTGTTTATTTTGAATTATGAATATATTTGTGTGCTCTTTTACGTTAATTAGTAGAATGTGTGAGTATGAGTGGTTATCGAATTTCTCTGAAGGTCACATAGATTAATTATGATAGAACATGTATTATTGAAACGTGATTCCATTAGTAGAGATTAGTGTAGGCGGAAAGAGAATAAAAGAAGATCATGAAGGATGAACGGACGGTCATGATTAGATCGTATTAGAGCGAGGGGAAAGGGTGTTGGGTCGAGATGACATCGCAAGCTAAACAAAATAACTTGTGATGTGATGAAGAAGACTACGTGTCGTCGAAAGGGCCGATGGTAAAGTCTTGCTGACTAGATTGGGCATCGATCGACGGTGGAAGGAAAATCGCGTATACACACATCGCAGAGGGAATTTAATGGATAACATTAATACTTCATTCGGTAAATTATATTTCTTATGATGAGATGAGGAGAAGGGCCATGTGTCGTCATTGCGGATTAACGCACATCATATGATTTATGGTTTAACCATTATTATATAGAGTTAAACTTGTGGGTGACGATTTTTGATGAGATGAGAAGTTGCAACGTTGCAATGTGACATTGTCATCGTAACTTTGCATCGGCAATTTCATTGTTTACCATTTAAGTTAATTGTTAAGTTTGTGGATATACGATATTGTGAAAGTTTAGATGTGTGATTGCTTCGATTAGTTCTTGTGTTGTGGGACCTTAGAGCAGTAGTTACGCATGTATTCATGTTGTTTGGGAGCGATTGTGATTTGTTTTAACTTGCGGTAAAGATACCCGTTATTTAATTTTATGTACGTATATATGTTTATAAAACTCCAATATTGTAATCACTACCAAAGTAAAGGGAATTTATGTGGGTCATAACACACGGTCCAGTATTTTTAAATACGATTTTGTACTACATCCAACGGCAGTATCATAGTAAAATATTTCCTATGAAAGAGTTTCGTGCGAAGGAAGAAGGAGGTACAATTATGTTGAAGATTGGTAAGTTTGTGGTCTTTATATTACGTGCATATGGCAGAGGAAGGTGCGAGAATATTGTAGTAACCTAGAGCCGAGGAGTGCTCAAATGGTTCCAAAGAAGAGAGAACCGGATAGATGCAAAAGAATGAGCTCGGAGAATGAAGCTTAGTGACGTATCGTGTAGCGGGGATGGCTTTCTCTTGCGGAGAGGTTTGTTGCGGCTCATGGAAATATCACAAAGGAAATTTAAAATAAGATGTGGGTATAATTTCGAAGAAGAAGAAGGTAGATAAACGATAAAAAGTAGTAGACTTGTTGCGAGATGAAGCATATAACCAGGAGGTCATAATAATTTTTGTACTACGAGAGTTTGATGTAGGAGCACTCGGACCATAATTAAAATTCAACGTTGTGTAAGGTGAAATGTGGACAATTGTTTATAGTAAGGGCGAATTTACGTAGCTTCGAGCTAAAATGATAAGGTGATAAGTCTCTAGAATACTTGATTAGTTTATTATTTGTCTTTCATGTAATCAAAAAAATTGGGGGTTTAGTTGAGCGATTGTGGGAGAAAAAATCCTTGGATCTTAGATGATCCACTCACTTTATATTTCTTTATAAATGTAATTGTATTGAGTGAGATAGGGTGAAGAGCACGATGCTTAACTGAGGGAAAAATTTGTGATTCGGACCTAGTAGCCTTAACTTATATTTGAGCTCAAAAAATAATAAAATTTGTGTGTTTTTAAGGATGCGAGATAATGCGGAACTTATAATATCTATGTGTTGTTCATTTTGAATTCTTAATATATTCGTGTGTTATTGTTAGTGTGGGCGTGACGAGTATGAGTTCTTAGCGAATATCCTATGAACTTTCATAGATGAAGTATGGAAAAAAATGTATTATTGAAACATGATTCCATTCGCCGGAGATCGATTACACGTGGAAGGAAGCGAAGAGTCGGCGTGAAGGATGGTGGACGGTCATGATTAAGTCAAAGATGCGGTGGAAGATATTAATAGGTTAAGATGACATTGCAAGCTAAATAAACTTTCGATGCGATGAAGAGAAGAATATGTTTCGTCGGAGGGAGCATTGAGGACCGTTAGATTTGAACGCAGATCAATAGTGGATGACAAATCATGAATTTGCACATTGCGAAATTAGCGGATAGCATTAAGACTTCGTTGGGTAAGTGAAATCTCTTATGATGCGATGAGGGAGAAGTACACGTGTGTGTGCACATTAGCACACATCGCATGATTTATGATTTAACCATTATTTTATAGATTTAAACTTGTGGGCGGTGATTTGCAATAAGACAAGGATGTTGCAATGTTGTGATGCGACATCCTCATCACAACTTCATCAGCGATTTCATTGTTTACCATTTATGTTATTTGTTAAGTTTCCCAATATGAGATATTGTAAAAGTTCGATGTGCGATTATTTACGATTTTTTACCGTGTTATGGGACTAGAACCTAGGTTACGCGTGTATGCATGTTGTTTCGGAGCGATTGTGATTTGTTTCAAGTTAGAGGTAAAAGAGACCCGTTGTTAATTCCTTAAGAGTATATATTTTATAAAACTCCAATATTGTAATCTGTCGCGTGTAAAAGGGTTTATGTGAGCCATAATACATGTCCACGGTATTATTGTTTAAAATGAATTTTCGTGTTGCATCACTTTATCATTTCTTACACAAAGAGAACTCGAGTTCTATCAAGCAAAACAATGAAATTGTTATATTTGGATAGAAACACTACTAGAAATACAAAAAATTCTCATTGTGCCTTATATTGTTCTTTCAAAAACAAAATTGTTCACCATTCTTTATCATTTCATACATAAAGAGATTGACACTCTTATATTTTGACGAAATAATATCAATAAGAAAATGTTTTCCTTAAATTAAACTCACAACATCGGCTTTAATTCTAATATTATTTTCAAAAATTGCAAAATAGATCTTCTTAGGAAGCACCTTTATACCTCTTTTGGACCAACATAAATTTATCTAGCTAAAGGTGAAGGTAAGTTACTTTTTTACAATTCATATAAACTTATCATCATTAGGTATTATACATTAAAATTTGTAAATGACTTAAATTTAAATCATTAGAGAGTTTTTAAATGTAATTTATTATGTAATTAAAAATATAATTAGAGTAAGTTTTGCAAATCTTATTAAATTAATTGTTAATGTTTTATTAAATTTTTACTCATTATTTCAATAGGCATGTTTTTATGTTTTTAGAATTTTAATTTAATTATTAATATTATTAATTTGATATTCAAATCTTACTTTCTTGAAAAAATCTAGAATATTTTTGGTAATCAGTCATAAATAAAATGTCAAGATTTATCTCATAAGAAGTCATATTTTCTGTGATCTTTTAATTAAATTAATTAATAGAAAAAAATGTGATATAAACATGAGTTATGATGTTTTTGGCCATGTAGTGTTAAGAAACCATCATATTGCTTGCGATATTGTAACAAAGTATAAAATTCTCAATAATGAAATGAGAATAAATTTTTATAGTCAATAATTTTGTTACATATTCTTTTAAATGTACATATATTTAACTTAAATAATAATAATAATAATAAAGAAATTGTTATAATTTAATTATTTTTAATAATTTTTATTTTATTTTATTCTACAATATAATTAGTGTCATAAAAGTAAATGTGTTGATATATACCATTACCAAACATGTAAATTATATAATTATACTAGTTTAATTAATAATTAAAAAAATGAATTCATTAAAAAAACTAAAAAAAAATGGTTTGCATCACATCCTGCATCTTATGAATTACATCCTACACTCAATGACCCAAGATCTTGCATCTTATGAATTACATTGAAAATTTAATTTGATTTATTTAACTAATCTCATATATTGATGAAGTAACCTCTCCTATTCTTAAATTATCTCTTATTGTTAAATTTGAGCGTTGTAAAGTATTTTATGTTCCACATCATAGGTAGTTGGGATTTGATAGAGATATAGATATGTGCATTTTGAATTTCAATAAAAGGTTTCAAGGATTATAGGAAAGACTATCTCTCATCTTGAAAGTTTATAATATGAGAAAAATAATATGATCTAAAAATTTGACTTAATTATATTTAAATTTTATGAAATTTGCCCAATTACATAAGTTAAATGGTAAATCAATTACATATATACATTTCATATTGTTAGCATTAAACAATTAAGTAGTAATTATTATAAATTATAAAATAAATTAATATATGGTATATATATTCTTAATTTAGATTCACTTCATTTATATGGATAGTTTTAAAGTGTAAATAAGGTTTTCTACAATACCATGCATCAATACTATGGTTTATTAGTAATATCATATGTCTAAAAAACTAGAACTCATTTCATATAACATTTTTTTAATGAATTAATTAAATTAATAAAAAGAAAAAGATATAATTGCTTTAGAGATAAATTTCAAATTCCAAAAACATTCTAAAATGTTCGTTGATTGGGGTTAAATTCCTATCATCCACATAATAGTTATTGATAATTAAATTATTATTATTATTATCATTAATTATTACACATCAATTGGGGGAGTAAAAGTTATCATCTGCTCTAGTGTTACACATTAAAATTTTTAAATGGAGTTAATTTTAAATGAAATGATAGTTTTTAAACATAATTTATTATGTAATTAAAAATATAGTGAAGTAATTTTTGCAAAATTTGTTAAACTAAATCAATGGATAATGTTCTATTAGATATTTGTATTCGTTATACTAATAAACATACTTCAACTTTTAAAAATTAAACTAAATTATTAATCATTATTATGTAGATATTTAGGATTTAATTTTTATGCAGATAAATCTAGAATATTTTTAGTCGTAGATAAAATGTTAAGATTTGTCATAAGTAGTTATGCCCTTTGTAACTTTTTCAATTATGTTGTTTAATTGGACAAAAATTCCATGAGATATGAGTTATGGTTTTCTCGAGCATCATGGTGTTAGTAAGCTGTAGTATTGGTTCATAGTAATGTAAAAAAATCTATTTAGAGTATTATAATATCCCAGAAAAAGTGAGTAAATATCCATAGTTAAAATCTTGTTACATGTTCTTTTAAATGTGTATATGTTTGATGCGACCATGTATTTATAATACCCACATAATCTCAAATCATACATTTCCTAGGATTTTACTTTTCGCTATGATGGATCACAATCTAAAACCATTGTTGTAATAGTAGAATACCTCCTCGAATCTTTAAAAAAACCACTTTAAAGTGAAACCTTTATACACCCGGCTCCTTAGGTCTTATTTCATAAGACCGAAACAGAATCTGTGAGTGCTTTGCTCCTTTGATTTATCCAAGTAAAATCCCAATTCCATGCTTTCTATTCATCGGATCAAACCTCTTTATATCACCACTATAAATGAGGCTTCCAAAAATCCTTATCTACAATCCTCATCTTATATACTCCATCACACTTACACTTCAAAACTATAGATCGCAAATGTCAAATCACATCGCAATTTCACGGATTCAGAGCTCATCGCAATATCACAACTTTAGGCTTCATTGCACAGCTCCCCAAACAATATCCTGAGATCGGAAATTTTACTATTTCGCAAATCACGGCTATAAGTTTTTGCGAGATGCAATTTAAAGATCCTTTTAATCTATGCAATATGTGATATGCACAAACACGACATGTAGCTCCTCCTTGTATTCTCCGATTCCTTTAACAATTTTGCATCTCTGAATGCGATATGGCTTCTACGTAGTCCATATTCACTTGTATCCTTTGATGTTATCTTGACCATTCACCTTCCACTTCATTTCACGATAGGATCTTAACCATCCATCGCTCTGCTTCATATACGCGATAAAATCTGCTTCCTCATTCTTTAGCTTCACCCTTGTGATCTAGCTCTCACCATCCATTCACCCTTCACACTTTTAAAATGTGCAGAACTTCGGGGAAAAAAATACGATTTTACGTTTAGAAAATATATTTGTTTTTCCTCTCGTCCATAGTAATACCTTTGCAATTACTTCCAAACAGATCCATCCACCATTTCAATAACAAAATCACAAGCTCCACATGCACCTACACACAAATTTCTAGAAAAATTCTTAAAACGGTTCCACAAAGGAAAACTTCAGAAATTTCTATCAATGTTACTCAGCATAGAGAAATCTTCTAGCTACGCGAATTCACAATTTAATCCATTTTATACTTTGTCAATGACTCAATCGAGAAATGAATTGTGAATTCACCCTTGAATAGGTAGAGATAAACCTTCCAAAACGAGAATTGTTCACACAACATAAATGTCAAACCCCCATCTAATCACTTGTCAACGTACATTGTGTTTTTTTATTAATATATCAAAGTATATTTACAAAAGGCTAATAGGTATACTCTTAAGACTACTAAATCCTACCTCATAGACTGACTTCAATAGCGTGGGCCAACACCCTTTGTTTCCAAATTCTTGCAATATACAACAAAGATATGGACCTATTTAAGTTAGAATTAACAATATCTCAATATTTACAAAAGCTTCTCCCAATTCCATTCTTTCTTGACATTACACCATTTTTTGAAAGTCATCTAACCTGTGGCTATTATTAGATGAACCCAAGTACACCATGTACGACCAATTTTACCCTAAGTAAGTGCTTTCACCATATAAAATAACTCATTTGTTGATATTTCTGTCATATTTAACCCAAAATAAGAACTTAATTAAATAAATATATTTATTTAATTCCCTAAGAATAAGTTATTTAAATCATTATTTAAATAATATTCTTCTACTTAAATTTGACTAAATCATCCATAAATAATTAAATAAACCATTATTTATTTAATTATATTCCCATCACTTCCCTAAAATGATAAAGAAACCATTTATTTATTTATTTATAAATAAAGGAATTGACTGATCGAGAACCCTTTTTCCCTCCAACAAATATAATAAATTATTCCCTAAGGGTGCTTCTAAGAATTCGACTAATAATATTTTATTCATTCACCAAGTTCTAGGCTTGCCCCAATATTTTGTTATAAATAGTCGGAGTTTTCCCCATTCATTAGTCACCTCCATTGCATTAGATCCTCTAGATCCTGCAGTGCCATTTTCCATTTTGATTTGTGAATTCCCATTTGAGTTCTATGTTTGTTTTTCTACACTGCACTAAGAGAGAGGAATGTTAGATCTAAAACACGAGGAATTTCAAGAACCCATACCACGGAGGAGAACCGGAAAACACCTTCCTTGTTTTCCTTTAAAGTGCCCCATTCTTTAATATAATATAAATTCTTTTATTACTTCTTGTCTTGTCCATTGAATGCATGGAGCCATGTTATATTTTATACGCTTAATATCTTTTATGCTTAGATCTGAATTTGTGCAGCAAACCTAAAGATATTTTGAGGCCATAATCAATGTTAGGGCTATTTGTTATGTGTAGGCCGAAGTGATATTTTACGACGAAGATTCATACTAACAATTGGTGACTCCACACGGGTTTTCTTTTGCGGCCGTCTTCGTTTTATATATTCCTACATATCCGGTTGTTTGAGACCTAGGGTTTCTCTCTTCTTTTAAATTTTTCCTATTTTTATGGTGCTTTTCACCCCTAAAATCCTCAAATAGGTCATTTTTGATTAGGTAGTATTTCCTGGCCTTATTCCACGGTATGAGACATCGGCCCGCCAATTTGAACGAAAATTCTTTCTAAAATTTGCCGCGGGAAAACCGGGATCTACGGGTCGCACTTATCGGCCCAAAAATGCGACAGCCTTGAGGTCGCACTTTCTACAAAAACGCATCTTTGTTTGCACACGGTCGGAACACCTGTGCTGCCCTTTTCTAGAGATTTCTAGCACTTTTTATGGGTTGCGAAGCTTACGTCGAGGTTTTCCAACCTCTTGTCTGCGTTTAGACACACTTCGACACGATTTGCTCAACTAAGAGGGAATCTTGCCCCTTGGGGCTCTAGTACCCTCTCTGCATTTGTGGGAGAATGCTCTTCTTGTTTCGAAGTGGAATGCTCGAGTTCCGGCCTTCTTTTCTAGGATACGATACCTTCATTTCAGATCCTTTAGATCATCCTTCTCTCTCAAATCACCTCATATCATTTTGCTTTGAGGTTCATTTCTAGACCATTGCTTGTCTCGATTTTAGCCGATCTCCTCCTTTTAGTAGCAACCTTGCCTGCCTCTGCATGTTGTTCCAGCTCCCCTGCTTTTCCCAGTTTCTCCTTCAGATCCAGCTCCCTCCATTTGATGTATTGGCCTCTTTCGTGTGGCACTGATTTTTCCCTCTTGCTCGACTGGTTTTGAGAGACCCGCTTTCTTGGGGTTAGATTGATGCATTGCTAGGCATTCGTTTGCTGCTCTTTTAGTCTTATTTACTACAGATTTATTTTCGGTTACACGTCACACTTTTTTCTTTTACTCTCAAAACGTTTGGAATACAACAATTGATGTTTAACACACCACCTGTGACTCTAAGTGAAGAAGCGCCTGGTTAACACACTGGGGAAAAGGCACCTAAAATCAATTGTCCACTGCTTTTCCCTTGACCTCCTTGATTTTGTTCCTCACATATATGAGTTTTCTTCTTCACGAGTCATCATTGCGACTAGGGTGCCTTTCTCGAACTTCTTGGCCTTCACCCTCGGTTTTCGCCTGTTCTTCTCCTCCTTCCCATCGTCATCGAGTAAGTCCTCCCAGAGTCGAACAGGCTCTTCCACGATTTTTCGGTTTCCCCCTCTCTGCTTCTCCCCTGTCCTTTGCCATGTCTGCTTCGGGCTACTACCGGGGTATTTATTACTACCGCTGTGGAGTGCATTTCCGGTGGAACCACCTCGGGACCTAGACTACCCATTGCTCCCTTATGTAGCCCAGGCCTTGGTCTCCCCGACTTCAATCGGCTAATCAGCCAGTCTTATCGCCACGATGTTAGTTGGCACACTATGCCGACAAAGCTCCTTGACATTTGGATGCCGAGAGCCTTGCTAGTGATCCTCTTCTCAATGCAATCCTTCCCTTCATGGTGTTCCTCCAATTCCATTATCGACGACTCCATTCGACTAGATTGTTCCAACGCATGCTTACGAGGCGAAGCTTCTAAATGGTATGTTGAACGGACCACCTCCTCCCATACCACTTTTGCGGCCATTGCAAGCCTTTTTATCTTATTTCTAGCTCCCCCTTCGATTAAACACGGTCACCGAAGCTTCCCAACCTCTTTCCATCGATCCTCTTCGACCCGCCTTTCTGCTCATGTCCGGGAATGGCGGCGAAAGTGAGCTTGTGCCGCGCTCACCCATTTGAAGATGCGGTTTACATGGACTGGTTCCTTCGCTCTCTCTTACCTCCCATTATAGCAAAGATGTTGCCTCATTTTCACCAAACCGAAGAAATAGCCCTCGAATAGCCTTGAAGTATGACCTTCTGTGTACACTTATGTTTATACCTTCCTCCTTGACCTTCCCCAAACCAGATGGCCCTAATGCCGCAGGGGCATCTCTGCTGTCTGACGGTATCATTGGAGCCTGTCATACCTCTTGCCCCCTCTTAGACACGCGCGCGTGTTACCTCACAGAGCCCGGCCCACTCACGGCGTTTTTCCCCTCCCGGTAGCATGTATTGGGCCTGCGGCATGCCTCTGCTTTGCCACCCTCCCTCGTACCTTCTTCTTTGCCCCACCTACTCCTTATCCATATCCGCAACACGGTGTGCCGGCCTCCTCCCGGCTTATTTGGACCACCCACTCCTTGCCTTCTCCACCCCACAACCGCACCCCACTACCCCCCTCCGGGGCAAGTGTGCCTGGCAGAGACACCCTACTTTTCCGTCTTCTCAAAGAAGGAGAAGAGCCGTCTCTCTGCTGGCCAATGGGGCCAATCCACACCATGTGGGCTCAGCCACACCAACCGGCCACAAGGCTCTCATCCCAAGCCGGGCCCGGACACGCACTGCACAATCGGCCCCTGTCGTGTTGTGGTGTTTATGGTCACTACCTCCGATTGTCCCGCCACCACAAATGCGGCGGTGTGGGATTCTCGGGCCACTGTCCGGGACCTGCTCTCCCTATGCCCTGCCGGGTCCCTTCTCAACTGCTTGTGTTTACGCAGTCCTTTCCCGCCTTGAGTTCATGGCCACTCTCTCACCCTCCGCACTTTGTGCTCCCCTCCTTCCCTTGGGTTCCTCACGGTGGGTCTCATAAAATGACCTCGACCCCTCTCAACATCAGTCTCCAACCTTCAAACTAGTCTGTTCGTGTTCCCTCTGTTCCTTTCTGCAGTCTCATGTCAGGTCCCTCTGAGCCCACTCTACTGACACCTATTGTTCTGCAACTCCTACCCAAGCGAGTCATCCCAGACTCTTTCCATGGATGCCCGCCGTCTTTGCTCTCTGAGTCCTGTTGCTTGCCCATTCATACAACATAGTAGACGATCGGCCCAATCTCCCTCCGCCATTTCAACACGGAACTCCTCCAATCGACGTCCCTTCTCTCCGGGCTCACCACCGCGGCAAGGCGCTAACAGATCCTTTTGATGACCAATTGATTATTTTTGATGGCCGTGATGGGATATCCCTCTCCCTCATACAGTTTACTTTCCAAATCCCAGTCAGAGAATCCATCATTCTTATGATTATATTATTGATGAAGAGGCATCTACTGCGTAATGTACCTTCGGTTTGGAAGCAACAGATCCACGAACTTCCCTTCCCATCCACCATCACCCTTCATGCATGGGATGGTCATGCCTCCTAGCCCATTGGCCTGTTAAATGCTTTGTCCTATACTTGCCGTCGAGACGGTTTGTGTCGACGTTGAAGTTATCGCGCCCCTCCTTGACTCTGACATCCTTTTGGGCGTAAGTTGCCTATGCCACAATCGACCGTCCCATCCGCAATCTCTTGCAAGATCTTTCCCTCATAACGGGAAGATTGTCACCATTGACCAATTGACTTACCATGAACAAAATCTCGAGACCTCCCCGAGTCCACCATCTCTGTCTACCGAAAACTATTGGTTTTATTTGACAGTGTTTCCCAGAGCGTCTACAAAGACTCCTCCTTGCTTCGCACCTTTTTACTGACTCCCTCATCTCTGATCCTAACTTGGTGAATGTTTGCATGATGCAATCATCTTTGGATAACCTTATAGAGCCCATTTTGGCTAGTCGATAACCTCAACCTCAACCAGCTCCTAGCCCTTTTCCCCAGTTATTACCTTCTTCCTTTTGAATATTCTTCACCTTCACTCTTCATCGGTCGATTCCACCTAAAATCCCCTTGGCACCATTCCTCTCGGCCATTTCCATGCTGGTCAGATCCCTTTCCTCGCTCCCCCTCTGCGAGCTTATTGAATCCCTACACTTGAGCACCCTATCCACTCCCCAACTTGGCCTTGGGTATGCACAATACCGGTACCTTGACCCTCCGGCCACCACTCTTGCCCATTAAACCTAAACCATATATTACTTTGACCCCGAGTTCAACCTGTTCAGCCAATCCCTATGACTTCTCTTACTACTGCCCAGTGCCTCGGTCACGTACGACATCGCACCGCCTCTGTTACAACCACTTTGAGAACAAATGGCAAAACTCGCGGGGGGAATCCAAGGGACAAACCTACCCCACCAACCACCGCCCTGCGACCACAAGCATCCCTTGTGTGCTTTGTGACGGTGTTTCGAATTGCGCCCTTTCTCTTTTCTGAATTACTACCTCTCAAGACCATGGTTAATGAAACTTTTTCAGAATCGAGACATCCCAAAATTCCATGCCATACCAAAATTCTCCCCTAAACATATGAATTTGCGCACCAATCACCCTTGTTCTTTCAATTTCCATGGTCACTATACCCACCTTTACCCCCGCCTTAATGGTATCGTTACTCTTTAGCCACATACCGCCAATTTGAAGCCGCCCTCGCCCGTAATCCTTCTTCCCTCACACAAGACACCTATCTACACGTTCTTATTACACTCCTCCACGATGCAAAATGGCCAGAGACTTTAGCTACCATTTCCTACCTTTCCTCATTAACAAGTTCTGGATACTACCTTCTCAGTACCTTCCCCCAATTCTTCGCTGATCATTCATTGCTCACTCTTGTCCACCTCACATAACATCGTACACCTTGAACCCTTCCCATCACAATCAAGAATCTCATCCCTCTACCTCCTCAGGTCAACCTCTTCCACCCTCTCTTCTGTTCCGGTCAGGTGAAGACATCCTTGATATGACCATACTGATTTTTCCCATGGGATGATATGCACCCATCACCTGCTTCTCCCACAGCCTAATCCACTGACCATGCTACCTGAATCCAAATTCCATCCACAATCATTAAGACAGTTTTAAAAAACTTCATCCACTTCTAATTGCTGAAAGAAGGCAATATAAGCTATCTCTCTGTCAAATCAACATTTTTGACTCAGGCAATTATTGGAAAAACCCATATCTGTAAGACTTTCAATGCACTGGAAAAATTAAGCCTAGCAAAACTCTTTAAAAAATTCTGTGATGTTTTTACTGGGTCCTTTCAGAAATGCCGTTCAGATCATTTGTTGCTCAGACATCACACTCATTATGGTGCAATTCATTCAGTTCAGTCAAAATTTGGTTATCATCTTCTGATAGCAAAGCCATCAAGCTGAGCTCAGTAAACTCCGGCTGATCATTCATTCCCCCGACAGACTCTAGCAGATATTTAACTTCCCAGTTAAAGTCTCCAAAAACAAGGTAAATTCTTGGCACAGCTAACTGCTGATCCCAGACAGACCAGCCCAGAGCAACTTTCCCTATTGACCTGCTCATTCAGGATATCTGGTAAGTTCTCTCCTTTATGGATGGCTTCTCTGGATACAACCAAGTTATTATCATCGGTGTTGATCGACTTAAAGCTAACGTTCCATTAGACTTGTGGGGCTGCCTGCCTCCGATTCTTCATTTGGCCTTAAAAACGCCGATGCCACCTTTCGATGAGACATGTCTTATTTCTTCCATGACTTAGCCACTCTCTCTTCTACCTATTTAGACGACCTTACCGCAGACCAAAACATCGGAAACAACACCTTCATGACCCTCATACCATTTTTCTCCGATCTTGCAAGTATAACATTCGCCTTAACCCTTTCAAATGTATTGTGTTCCAAAATGGTTGTCTCTTGGCTTCATCATGTCTAAAGACGAGGATAACTCTCGGCCATGAGGGTTCAAATACCATTCTTGAAGGTCGTCTGCCTAGTACCTTACACTAACCCCAAAGTCTCAAAACCCAGCTAATTTTCTGCTGGTCCATTCGACTGTCGCCTCTGCAGCGAACGGCTTCCTTGGGCACCCCGGCTCTCCACCCCACTGCCATCACGGATATATCCCAAGTCTTTTGATGCCCTCAAGCATGCTCTCTGTTCTATTCCGCTTGATCCGTCCCCTTGGTCTGGCCGAAAATTTCATCCCTGTATCTGCAGCCCCACTATTAGGTTGTTGGTGTCCTTATCCGGGAGGATGATAACGGTGTTAGACCATGTGATCTATTATATCAGGTAAAACCCTTCTGGGTCCCACGTGTCCTACTCACACTGAAGAAAAATTAGCACTAGCTTTGTGCATTCTCAGTCAGGTGTATTCATCATGCGTTCCACCAAGGTTGTAGTGATTCTAACCCCGTGGCATATATTGGTCTGTAGCATCCTCAGTGCAGGAAGTATGCCCATTGGGTCGTTATTCTCTAAGAATTAGGCCACTTGAATTGTCACCCCAAAAGTAAGAAGGTTTAGTCCTAGCTGAACTCATTTCTGATTTACCTACCGCGTTTTCGAGATACTCCAATTAATGGCGCTCTTTCCAGTTAGACATTTGTTTTCCATCACCACAGATCCATGATACCGGTGACATCCTTACTTACTTACTGACAAAAATTTTGCCCTTCTTTGCTGATCATGACACTCGACGATGTGTCAGAGCACCAAGCCTCTTGTTGTTCTAATGGGTGACCTTCATCATCCGTTGTGAATCACCCCATCCTTCATCGTTGCCTCACCCATGCTGAAGCCCAACAAGTCCTAAATTCCTATCATGAGTAGGCGCTTGTGGTGGCCACCTCTCGACCTTACCGGTGCGCGTCACTTATGCTGAGGTATTTTTGGCCTTCTCTCTTCGGTGATTGCATTATGACGGTTAAACATTGTTCCAATTGCCAACATTTCACCCCAAGGCGCTGGCAGGCTCTCTCCTCTCCTCTCCCCGTCTGTCATACGGTGGTGCTTTTTGTAAATGGGCCATCGACATTATGGAATGTCGACCTCTCGATCTATTTCGGCCAGCCTGATATGTCTTTACAGTTGACTAGTTCACTAAATGAAGTGAAAACTGTGCCTACGTTCAGCAATACGGCGGCTTCGCCTAAGCCCTCTTTTCTTCTTTCCTTATGTTGCTCGATTCGGAGTTGCAAAACAATTAATCTCGGACCATGGCCGGCAATTTCAAAGATCAGATTTGAAGAGCCAAATATCCTCCTCATTGGACATAAATAATGTCATCTTCTCTTCTACCCCCAAAATGGCCAAAGTTGAAGCGGTCAACAAAATTCTTAAAACCATGCTTCAACGAACGGTGAATAAACACAGACCAAGTTGTCATGCCTCTTCTGCAACACATGACATATTGCCTGTTAAAGCACCACCGGTTTCACTCCCTTTCCACCTTGTCTTTGGCGAGGCGTTATTACTGACGTCCTTCCCTTCATTTGACGATCATTTCTCACGTGTGACCTCTAGAACAACGACTTATCATGCTTGGCGTGCTTCGAAGATCATTGTGCCCATTACAAAACTCTTGAAGCGGCAAAAAGCACACCAAAGCCTAGATGTAGTAGAAAGTGCTGCATCCTCGCACCTTTCCTTGAAGGTGACCTTGTTCTGGTACGCGGCCAGGCCCATGATACCCTCGGTCATGGGGAAGTTCGACTCATTATGGCTAGGTCCTTACATCATCGGTAAATCTTGGGAAGGGGGCATATCTTTTAGAGGAATTTGAAGTCCGCCCCCTTCCTAATCCTTGCAATGCACTCTATCTCAAGCGGTATTACCCTTAGCATTTCACACTCCAAAGTAACATTTTACGTTCTTGTAGATGGCAAAATATGTTTGTTTTCATGAGTCACTACTTCTTTTAGGACACACGTTGTCCAAAAGTCTTCCTTTCCTCCTTTTTCAAATCGATTTCCTCACTTACAACACTTTTCGTTGGGGCACCACTTAACCTCCATATTTATTCTTGTCTGTGTCGATTTCCGTCATGAGATACCATTTCATACTCATGATTTTCGGGTCCCCTTTGGACCTTTCATCATTTCAACATCATCATTGGTCTTTGTCTAGGTCCCTTGGATCCAGACCCTTTCGACATGTTAGCGATACGTATTCTCGGTGATCCGGTGATGCCGCGTGCTTCGTGGGCGGTCTGAGCATGCGTGAGATGTCTCAACCCTCATGAGGGGGTGGCCCTACAAGTAGCCACCCATTCTGGATGACTTGATTCCCGCCCTTGATGAAGCTCCTCTCATTTTGATATCGACTTCAGCTTCACTTCTTGTTGTTTCGGTCCATGTCTCATCTGATTTTGAGAGCACTTCCCCGTGTGTGGGGGAATTTGGGAATATTTGTATCTCATGTCACCACCATGTCCTTTGTATAAATCCACAGCGATCCTTCCGAACATCACATGTATGTGAGATTCGCTCTTTTGATTTATCTTGCTCATGTTTCGACCGACACATGCTTCATTATTAGTTAGTGATTTTCCGGTGCCTCTTGTACTTATTGCGTTCGTATTGGTTTTCGGGAGCCTTATTCTTTGTACTTTGTCTTGAGGCATAGGTATCTCACTGCCCTGTAACATAGGTACCACTTCTCAAACTGGGAACTTGTTACTTTTGTAAGTCTCATCTCCTCGGGGTTTAGTCCTTCGGCACATCGAGACAACCTTGCATTTCTCTCTCTCACTTCCTCTGAAGTATCAATGATTGAGTTCTTCTGACGTATAACTTCGGTCACACGATTTGCTCCTAACACTCGTATGTTGGGGGGCAATGCGACACCATTTTTTTGGTCATCTAACCTATTATTATTAAATGAACCCAAGTACACCATGTGACCAATTTTACCTAGTAAATTTATTTCTACATAAAATAACTCATTTTGTTTATATTTCTAGTGTATTTAACCCAAAATCAGGAACTTAATTAAATAAACCCTTATTTATTTAATTATTCCTAAGATAAATTATTTAAATAATTATTTAAATAATATTTACTAGTTAAATTTGACTAAATCATCCATAAATAGTCAAACCAGTATTATTTATTTAATTATATTCCACATCACTTCCCTAAAATGATAAATAACCCGTTTATTTATTTATTATTTATAAATAAAGGAATTGACCCAAGTCAAGAACCCTTTTCCCTCTGACAAATATAATAAAATATTCCTAAAAGTGCTTCTACATTTGATTAATAATATTTTGTTATTACACCAAGTTCTAGACACTTTGATATTTTGTTATAAATAGGGAGGTTTTCCCCATTCATTAGTCACCTCCATTGCATTAGATCACTCTGGATCTACTCTTGGTCACCATTTTCCATTTTTCTTTGTGAACTCCCATTGAGTTCTATGTTTTGTTTTTCTACACCACTAAGAGAGAGGAATGTTAGATAAAACCTTGAGGACTTTCAAGAACCCATACCAGGAAAACTGGAAAACACCTTTCTTGTTTTCATTTAGATTTTTATTCTTTAATATAATATAAAATTCTTTTCATTACTTCTTGTCTTGTTCATTGAATGCATGGAGCCATGTTATATTTTATCTACTAATATCTTTTATGCTTAGATATATACAAATTTGTGCGTGAACTTAAAGATATTTTGAAGCCATAATCGATGTTAAGACTCTTTTTTATCGTATTTGAAGTGATCTTTATGACGAAAGATTCATACTAACAATTGGCGACTCCACACGGGTTTCTTTTGTGGCCATTTGTCGTTTTATATATTCTGCATATCCGACTATTTCGGACAGAGTTTATCCCTTTTGTTTTCCCTATTTCACACTGGTGTTTTCACCCTAAAACCCTCAAATAGTCAAATTTTTAACTTTCGTATGTTCCTGGCCTTATTTCGCGGGTGTCGGGACGCGGTCGCGAGCCGAGACGAAAATTCTTTCTGAAATATGCAGCCCAGAAACCGGATCTACGGAGGTCGCACTTATCGACCCAAAAATCGACACGACGCGAGGCCGCACTTTTTTGCCCAAAAGCACGTCTTGGTGCACACGGGTCGAAACTACGACCTGCCCTTTTTACGCAAATTTCCGGCTTGCACACGGGTTTGTCTAAAGCTTACCTTAGATTTCTAGTCTCTTGTCTCTTTGTTTAGACATTTGACCCTTTACTCAAATAAGGGAATCTGCCCCTTAGGGCTCTAGTCTTGTCCACATTTTGTGGAGAAGTCTTCCTGCTATTTAGAAGTTTGAATTCTGGAAGTTTCAACCTTATTTTTCTGAATCTGATACCTTCGTTTGGATCTGCAGATCAACCCCTTCTCCCTCTCAAATCCTCCATACTCGTTTTGTTTGCGTTCATTTCTGGAGCCCAGCGCCTTGTCTCTCCTAGTTTAATAGATCTCCTCCTTTTTTAGCGGCAACCTTGCCTGCGCACTCTTGTTGTTCTGCCTCGTTTTGCGAGATTTCTCCTTTAGATCCTCGTCCCTCGGAGCATTTTGATCTATTGGCCTCTTTTAGCGTGCTCTAGTCGTTTTTTTCCTGTTGCTCGACTAGTTTTGAGAGACTAGCCTTCTTGGGTTAGATTGATGCATTGGTAGGCGTTCATTTCTTGTTCTTTTCGTATTATTCTTTTGTAGATTTATTTCGGTACACAACGCACTTTTCTTTTATATAAGCATGCAGGTTTAAACGATTAAAATTAATGCTACTAACCTAGTGAAAGTACTTGGACTGCTGCTTTGGAAAAGACTTTAAAATCAATTTTCAACGCACCTTTTTGCCCTTGACCTCACTTGATTTTGTCCCTCCTGTTTCCCTTATCTTATTTTTCTTCCTCCATCATCATTGCGCCCCCAAGGTGCCTTTCTCGGAAAATTCTTGGTCTTCACCCCTCGATTTCCCGCCTAGTCGACTTCCTCCTTCCCATCATCATCGAGTAATTCTTCCCAGGTCGCACTCCGACTCTTCCACGTTTTTGGGTTCTACCCTACTCACAGTTCTCCCCTAATCACTTTTACATGTCTACTTTAGGGCCTCTCTGCCACTAGGAGCAGCCCCAATACTACTGCGTTGTTCAGGTGGAACCACCTACGGGACCTACCTCGACTACCCCATTGCTCCCTTATATGGCCGACCTTAGTCTCCCCAACTGTCAAGCTAATCAATGATCCTATATTACGATGTTAGTTGGCCTCCTATGCCAACAAAGCTCTCTTACGACATTCCCAAGTTCGAAGACCTTGCCTAGTGAGATCTATAACCATATTCGATCTTCCATACAACGTGTTCCTCTAATTCCATTACGAAGACTCCATTCGTCTTAGATTGTTCCAACGCACGCTTACATGCAAAGCTTCTAAATGGTATGTTGAACGGGCCACCTCCTCCCATACCACTTTTGTGACCATTTCCCAAGCCTTTTTATCTTATTTCTAGCTCCCCCTGCGATACGACACGTGCAGGAGCTTTTAACCTCTTTCCATCAATCCTCTTGGACGCCTTTACTCATGTCCGGGGAATGGTGGCGAAGACGGAGCTTGTGGCGCACTCCCTCCTTTGAAACGGGTTTACATGGAGTGGTTCCTTCGCTTTCTCTTACCTCCAATTGGAAAATATGTTTGCCTCCATTTACCCCGGACGAAGAAGTACACCCTCCCGAATAGCCTTGAAGTATGACCTTCTCTACGCCCAATGCGGATATTTTTTTATACCGTCCTCGACCCAAACCCGATGGCCACCATGCCTCGCGGGAATCTCACTGCAACGACGGTATTGTTGGAGCCGTTTTGTCACATACCTCTTGCCCCCCTCTTCGGGCCATGGTATTACTCCGAAGGAACTTGACCCCTCGAAGCCTTTTCCCCTGCGGGTAGCATGTCGTCGGAGTTACGACATGCCTCCTCTCTTTCCCCTCCCTCCTATTTACCTTACTACTGCCCACGCTATTCCTTATCGATATGCGCAACACAGTGTCCCGGATCCTCCCGACATTTGGACCACCCACTCCTTGCCTTCTCCACCCCCAAGCGCACTTACCCCTCCACGGCAAGTATTTGCACAATAGAGCACCTACTTTTCCTCTTTCTTAAAGAAGGAGAAGAGGCAATCTCATGCAGTAATCATGGACCCGATCCTTCCAATATCGGCTCTACCGTTACCAAACAGCCACGGAGACTCTCATCCCAAAACACCCAGGACGAGGCCAATTCACACCGATAATCCCTTTCGTGTTGCGATTTTATGGTCACCATGGTTAATCCACTTAATGCCACAAATGCGGCGGCTATGGGATTCTTAGGCCACGGAAATGCGGGAGACCAGCGCTCCTCCCACACTGCCCCTCCCACCCCATTACTTCTCAACTTTGTTGTTTTTACCGATCCTTTCCAATAACAGGATTCATAGCCACTCACCACCTCATGCCCGATGGCACTCCTCAAACTTCCCCTTGGTTCCTCACGATTGCAGTTCGTGATGGCCTCGACCCACCTCTATGGACCTCAACCTTCAAACTGGGTCCCGTGGTGTCCACCTCTTGACCAATGCGATATAGGGTCTCAATATGGGTCTCTGAGCCCTCTATCGACACCAGTCCCTTACAACTCCCTGCCCAATCCAAGGTCCATCCCAGAACTAAATGCGGGACCATTACGCCGAAATGCGCACTGGTGAGAACGCCCATTCATACAACATAGTAGATGATGCGGCCCAATCTCTTCTTGCCATTTCAACACGGAACTCCTCCAGGTCGTTTCCCTTCTCCAAAGAGGTCTCTACTTTCCCTTGAGGCTGTAGATCGTTCTATGCTCGAGTGATTGTTTTCGACGCCGTCGGTCAGGCCATCTGCCTCTCCCTCCTTCGGTTGCTTTCCAAATCCCGGTCAAAAATCTGAAACACCAATGTTGCTCGGTGTATTGATAAAGAGGCATCTACCTACGTAATGTCTTCTTCGGTTTGGAAACAAATCGGATCCCTTAAGGCAGCCCCTTCCACCATACCCTTTGTGCATGGGATGGCCATACCTCTAGCCACATTGACCTATTCCGTAAGCTGTCCTATTCGTCGTACATCCTGTACCCTTGCCGAAGACGGTTTGTGTCGACGTTGAAGTTATCGACGGCCCTTTTGAATACAACATCCTTTTGGGGTGTAGTTACACCCCATGCCTCTCGGCCGTCCCATCCGCGGTCTACACATGAGTCTTTTTCCCTCATAATGGAAAGATTATCACCAATGACTAGTTGACTTACCATGGTAAAATCTCGGACCTCCCCTGATCCACCACATCTCTCATCACCGACAAGCTGATGATTTTTTTACCGGTGTTTCCCCCGGCGTCTACAAAGACTCCTCCTTGCTTCGCACATTTTTCGACTCCCCTCCCGTCTCTAATCCTAACATGGCGAACGTTTGCATGATGCAATCATCTTCGGATAACATATGGAAACCCACTTTGGCTAGTCGAAACCTCAACCTCAACCAGCTCCTAGCCATCGCCCCCGTTAGCCACCCTTCTTCCTTCTAAATCTTCTTCTACCGTAATCTTTATGGGTCGATTCCCCCCGAAATCGACCTTGCTGCCCACCATTCCTCCTAGCCATTTCCATGCTGATTGATCCCTTTCCTCGCTCCCCTCCACCGGGAGCTTATTGGGTCCCTACCTTGTACCCTATCCCTCCCGACTTGACCTTGCATTCGCCTAGTCTGAATGCACTTGACCCCTCCTAGCCACCAATCCGCCCGATCCAACCTAAACCATATATGACTTTCACCCGGTTCAACCAATCCTACGACTTCCCTTGCTACGCTGGGACCTCGGTCACCTCAACATGCACCGCCTCTGTTACCAACCGCTTCGAGAAAAAATGGCAAAACTCGTAGGGGCATCAAGGGACAAACCTACTGACCAACCCTACCCCACTCCTCGGCCCCCAAGCATCCAATCTAGTGTGCTTTGTGTGATGTTGTTGGTCACGCCACTCATACCTGCCCTAAATTACCACCTCTCAATACCATGGTTAATGAAACGTTTCCATAATCGAGACATCCCCCGGAAGTCGATGTCACTATGCAATTCTGCAGTAAACTTAAGAATTTTCACACGATCACCCTTCTTCTTTGTGCGATTTCCATGGCCACTATACCCACCTTTGCCTTGTAACGAGTATCATGGCTCTTTAGCCACATATGGTCGAAGCTGCCCTCGCTCGTAATCCTTCTTCCCTCACAAGACCACTGTCTACCACGATTACCATTCCTCCTCCTCATACCAAAATGACCGAGACTTCGGCTACTACCACATTCCCTACCTTTCCTCATCACCGCGATTCTCGGATACCAACCCTTTAGTACCTTCCCCCAATCGCCTGATCATTCAACTGCTCACTCTGTCACCTCACATAACATCGTACTGTGAACCCTTCAGAAATCACGATCGAGTCTCATCCCTCTACCTCCTCGGAGTCAACCTCTTCCACCCTCTCTTCCCATGGCCTCGGTCACGATGAAGACATCATGGAAGCCATGACCAGCCCTATTTTCCATGGGATGATATACCCGCCATTGCATATTTCTCCACATCAATCCCGCAAGCCAATATGCCCTCGAATCCAAAGACTTCATCACACGATAAAGTCGATTGGTTCAAAAACCCATCCGCCCACTGATGCTTTCAAGGAAGGCAATATGGCTAATATCTCTCCACCATCAAAATCAACATTTCTGTCAAGACGGGTATTGAAGAACATATCACCATAGGCGCCCAATGCACTGGAAGAAATTGAAGCTATGAAACTCTTCAAACAATTTTGTGATGTTTTCACCTGGTCATACTCAAAAATGGACTCAGATACGCCATTGTCGAACGTCACATCGACACATGGCACGATGCCGATCGAGTTCGTCAAAATTTGAGACCTATCCATCCTTCTAGACGTGAAGCCATAAAAGCTGAAATCGACGAGCTCCGGCAAGCAAGTTTCACATCTACCCCATTGAATATACCACTTGGGTGTCTAACCCGGTTCCGTCCTCAAAAAAAAGGCACCATTATTGTTTACCTTGACTTTCATGACGTCTGAACAAAGCTTATCCAAGACAACTTCCCACTCCATTTAGTGACCAAATGTCCCCTGATGATATGCAGAGGCACAAGATTCTCTCCTTTATGGATGGCTTCTTCGGATACAACGAAATTGTTATCATCATTAGACAAACCATTTCCGCACGTTCATTAGTCTGGTAGGACTTTGGCATGTTCATGCATTTGGCACCATGATAAGCACTGTGACCATGTATTATTTCTTCCATGACTTGGCCATATTCTCCTTGCCTATTTGAACAACCTTACCGCACGTTCTAAACATTGGGCACAACACCTTCATGGCTTGTGTAGTTTTTCTCCGATACGCAAGTATAACACATTCGCCTTAACCCTTTTGAAATGTATCTGTTCCCGCTAGTCGTCTCCTCGGCTTCATCGTGTCTAAAGACGGGATAAATCTAACCCTTTGAAGGTTCAAGCCATTCTTGAACATCCTTTGCCTCGTACCTTACACGAGTTACAAAGCCTCCAAGGCAAAGCTAATTTTCTTGCTAATTCGACAAATACATGGCACTACCTTTCATCCTTCCTTAGGAATTCTTCTCTCGCAAACCCATTTTATGCGGGATACATACGCTGAGAGTCTTTTGATGCCCTCGGAAGCATACTTTCTCATCCGCTCCCCTTGATCCGTCCCCCTGATTTTGACGGTCTTCATCCTATACATCTCCGCTTCCACATATTAGGTTGATGGTGTCCTTATCCAAGGAGGGATGATAATAGTGCCGAACATGTGATCTATTATGTCGGTAAGAACCTTGCCGAGTCCACACAGCGCTACCTCGCACGGAAGAAAAATTAGTACTAGCGCGTGTTCTCGGTCCAAAAATTATCATTATATCCTAATGCATTCCACCAAGGTTGTGGCCCGATTCCAACCCCATGGCTTTCCCTGTTGGTCACCACATCCTCGATAGGTTGTACACTCGTGGAGTCATTATTCTCCAAGAATTCGACCTTGAATTTGTACCTTTCAAAGTAAGAAAGGTTTAGTCCCTAGGCGAACTCATTTCTGATTTACCTACCTAGACGCAAAATGTACTCCAATTAATGACGCTCTTCTTGATGAACATTTGTTTTCCATCACCACCGACGATCCTTGGTACGGTGACATCCTTACTTGCGAACCCAAAATTTTTCCCTTCACCTTGATCGTGATGCTCGACGACGTATCTAACACCAAGCCTCTCGCTACCTTCTAATTGGTAATGACCTTTATCATCGTAGTGTAGATACTATCCTTCATCGTTCTCACACGGCGGGGCGACAGTCCTAAATGCCTATATCATCGTGGCGCTTGTGGTAGCCACCACTCGATACTCTCCTTTCGCCAAAAAATCATGCGATGTGGGTATTTTTGGCCTTCTCTCTTCGGTGATTGCATTAGGCAGTCAAACAACATTCCAATTACCCAACATTTCACCCTAAGCCTTGTCCTCCCTCTCCTCTCCATCTTTGTCATGACAGTGGTCCTTTTTGTAAATGGGCCATCGACTTTATGGAATCCTCGACCTCATCTGTGGTAACCTGCAATATCATCATCGTGGCAGGATTTGACTACTTCACTGGAAAATATGGTGAAGATATGCCTACACTTCAACGATACGACGACCACTTCCGTAGCCCTCTTTTTCTTTAACCATGTCATTGCTCGATTTGGAGTTTCAAAACAATTAATCTCGGACCATGGCCGACATTTCGAAAGATCGGATTTGGCATGAGCTCTCCTCCTTGTTGGTTTTGAATAGCAATATTCGTCTTCCTAATACCCCAAAGGAAATGGCAAAGTTGAAGCGGTCAAAAAATTCCTAAAACCATGCTTCATGAACGATTGAATAAACACAAAACCAATTGGCATCTCATGCCCCTTCCCTTTGCTTTATGAGCTATGTATATACATTAAAACGCACCGGTTTCACTCCTTTCCACCTTGTCTTTAGCGAGGAGCGGTCTTACTATTAAACGCGAAATCCCTTCCCTTCATTTGGCCGTCGAACTTCTCCCGGATACTGTGACCTCTAGAACAACGACTTATCATGCTTAAGTGTGCTTATAAAGATCATCGTGTTGCATTAAAACTCTTGAAGCGGCCAAAAGCACACAGAAATGAGTATGACCGAAAAGAGGTAAAGCTCTCGCACCTTTCATGAAGGTGACAATTTCTAGTCTATGACCAGGCCCATTACCCTCGGTCGTGGGAAGTTCGACTCATTATGGCTAGGTCCTTACATCATCGGTAAAAATCTTGGGAAGGGGCATATCTTTTAGAGGACTTTGACGACCACTACCTAATCTTGCAATGCACTCTATACAGGCAGTATTCACCCTTAGCATTTCCACTCAGAAATGCATGTTTACTTTCTTGTGATAGCCAACATATGTTTGTTTTCTCCAATTCACTACTTCACAGGACACATATTGTCCAAAAATTCTTCCTTTCCTCCTTTTTCAAATTGGATTTCTCCTTCGAACACTTTTCCTTGGGGCATCACTTAGCCTCCATCTTTATTCTTGTACGTGTCGATTTAAGATCATGAGATACATTTCATACTCATGGAATTTTCGGTCCCTTGGACACTTTCATCATTTCAACATCATCATTGATCTTCATCTTGGGTACCTTGAATTGACCCCTCGGCATGTTCGCGTGTGTACTCGGTGATCCGGTGATGCCGCAGGCTATTCGTGATTCCTGAGCATGTGTGGGGATATCTCGCCCTCATGAGGGTGGCCTGGGAAGTAGCCCCCCTCATGCCCGGATGACTTCATTCCCACCCTTGATGCAAAAGCTCCTCTCAGTGGTGTGCTATTCCAACTTCCCGTGTGTCGGGGGGCATTTGAGCATATTTGTATCTCATGTACTACCATATTCTTGCTTGATAATCCGGCAGTACTTCCCGGGCATCACATGTATGTGAGTTCATCCTCTCGATTTACTCGGCTCATGTTTCGGCCAGCACATGCTTCATTATTGCGTTCTGTGGTTTTCGAGTGCCTTACTCTTTGTAGTTATTCGTTCCATTGTTTTCCGGGCGCCTTATTCTTTGTAATTTATATGGCGAGGCATGAAGTGTATACACTCCTAGCACCTTTAACATATCTACCACTTCATAAACTAGATACTTGTTACATGTAAGTCTCATCTCTCAGGGTCCTAGTCTTTGTCACATCGGTTTCTTCCATTTCTCTCTCTCACTTCCCTCTCGATATCTAGTGATTGAGTTCTTACAACGTACTTAGGTCTTATACGATTTACTCCTAACACTAACACGTTAGAGCAATGTTTGTTACACCATTTTTTGGTCATCTAACCTATTATTATTAGAGAACCCAACTACACCATGTAAGACAATTTTACCCTACGTAAAATTGCTCACTATATGAAATAACTCATTTGTATATATTTCCCGGTCATATTTAACCTGTAATAAGGAACTTAATTAAATAAACCCTTATTTATTTAATTATTCCCTAAGAATAAGTTATTTAAATCATTATTTAGATAATATTCTTAGTTAAATTTGACTAAGTCATCCATAAATAATTAAATAAACCATTATTTATTTAATTATATCTCCCATCACTTCCATAAAATGATAAATAAACCATTTATTTATTTATTATTTATAAATAAAGGAATTGACCCAAGTCAAGAACCCTTTTCCCTCCAAAATATATAATAAAATATTCCTAAAGGGTGCTTCTAGAATTCGATTAATAATATTTTATTCATGCACCAAGTTCTAGACCAGCCCCAATATTTTGTTATAAATGTGAGGTTTTCCCCATTCATTAAGTCACTCCATTGCATTAGATCACTCGATCTACTCTTGGTCACCATTTTTCGATTTTGCTTTGTGAACTCCCATTTAGTTCTATTTTTGTTTTTCTACACCACTAAGAGAGAGGAATGTTAGATCCAAAACACCGAGGACTTTCAAGAACCCATACCATCGAGGAGAACCTAAAACACCTTTCTTGTTTTCCTTTCGTGTGACCCATTCTTTAATATAATATAAAATTATTTTATTAGTTCTTTCTTGTCCATTGAATGCATGGAGCCATGTTATATTTTATCCGCTAATATCTTTTATGCTTAGATCCGAATTTCTCGCAAACTTAAAAGATATTTTGCAACTTCCATAATTGATGTTAGGGCTATTTTTTATGCGTAGATGAGGTGATCTTTTACGATGAAAGATTCATACTTACATGAACCAAAATCCTATATTAGACCTCAGATCCCTAAAATCCTCACTCTTACTAGGATTACTCACTCATCCCTAAGATCTCTTACAACTCATGAGATATTTTTCTTTAATCAAATTACATTTAAATTTATTTAGAACTCAAAATAAACTTTAGGAAATAAACAAAACAATTAAGGGAACCCACTCCCTTTATTAATGTGTGATAGAACTCCTGTGTCTTACAAAGATTTAAGAATGTCTACATTAGAATCCCTGTGCTGGAAATAATTCATGGAATCCCGTTCATGAGTCTTCCAACTTCCTTTCTTGTAAACTTCATCGTACTTCATCTTCCAACTAGTTGTCCGACCTTTTCAAATTGCACGTGTATTTGATGCATTATCTCCTTCTCCCGGATGCCAAACCCTATATTTTGGACGTCCTTTTCTCTACCGTCATGAGCATCTCCACTCGCATAGTGATTTAATGTTGATATTAAACATAAGCATTTCTTGAAGAAAAAATAAATTTCTATACCTATGTGTGTTGTTGTCTTTGTCATCATCTCAACAGCACTGAACACGCTTCATGTATTCTCCACTAGTTCCATTGTCTTTTACTTGACCGTATATTTTGATTTTTGACCCTATCACCAACATCCTATTCTATTTCAAACCATTTTCCTTATAGTGTCATGTATCCTTCCATCTCTTCTTGACTTGTTGACTTTGCTCTCCTAATATTGTCTCATTTCTTAATTCTATTCTTTTGTTATTCTCTTGTGTTTCCTTCCTTTCATATTTCTTTTCATTCTTCCCTTTTCTTCCTTTAAAAACTGTAGCCACTAAGTTTCTTTTTCCATTCCTCTTTATTTTTCAATCAAAATCTGCCAATTATTAATTTTAGAAGCTAAAGTTCTCTTTGTTTCTATAAAAACAAAATCACAATATACAACATATTTTCCATTCCAATATAAAGTCCCTTTTACAACAATAAAAATTACTTTTAACACCATGAATATCACATTCCATTGAACCCCTTTTTGGGACCACCGGAAATGGCGTAGTTCATCAAATAATCTTGCCTTCATCCTCTCGAGATTGTCCGTCTTCTTTTCGCTTCGATTACATTCACCTTTAATCCTTTTACAATTTGTACAAATAACATTGTCTTCCATTTTCTCGTTGTGCATTAGCTCGCCAACCTATTCTTAATTTCATGAATTTCTTTCCTTTCTTCTTCATAGCCTTTATTGACTAATCGTACCTCCTTCAATGAATGCTCCTTACAATCTACCATCTTCCACAATGCAATCTTTACTAAGATCCATTTCCATCGATGCTCCATTATGTCCTTTCAAGACAATTTCTTGCCCATCAACTATTAATATAGGTTCATAATTTTTGAATAAAATTTGAAGAGATAATCCCATTACCTCAAGTTTTTGCACCGTACATATACTCTTGTTTGATTCCGTCAGAGGCTATTTTCATACTTCTTTTCAACTTCTCTTTTGCAATATGCAATTCCCTTTTTCTTCGACTCTCCGCCATCCAAGTCTTACTAGATTCATCATCTTTAGCTTCCATAGTAGTATTCAAATGCTATCCATATTCAGCTTTCTTTGAACACATGTTCAACTAATAACTTTTTCTATTACAACCATCTCTTACAACAACTTCATTTCTTCATCAATCTACATAGACACCTCTTCTAAAGGTTTTTCATCACTTGCATACATACACAAAACATTAATTTCAAAAATACAAAGCTCCTCTTCCTTTGATGTCTCAATCGTGACATACTTCAAGCTTGATCCAAACTTGTCCAACAGCTTCCGGAAAATCATCAATAATTTCTTCCTCAACAAGGTAAACTTTGCTCGTGTCTACTAAAGTCATCTTTCACCTTTAACTCACTTTCTTGAGTTCTTCTTTAATTCGATGAACATTTTCCACTTTATATGTATTTGTAACAACTTCCATTTTATATTCTTTTCTTTTCATAGCCCACTCATACCTTTGGCCCCTTTCTTACCTGAAGAAACATTATTATTACATCAATACTTGCTTTCCATTCAAAGGCTCTTGTCAAGTACTTCGACTCATCTTCTTTCCCTACCATTTTCCTAGGCATATTTCTCTTTCTTTTTTCACTTCTCTCATGACCCATAATAGTCATCTCGAATTCTTTATGTGGACCCATAATAATCCTCTCTCATTTTTCAGAGCAAGTCTTTACTTGTCACCTACACCAAGTCATCATATTGGTATATTTCTTTCTGTTTCTCGCAACAAACCTATTTTGAGCACTGCTCCTCGCCTTCCAATGTTGTCGGATTTTATAACCAATTCTCACATGCCCTCTCTCTATTTTGAGAATTTTTCTATTCTCTTCTCTTTTCTACAAGAATATCTTTTGTTGAATTTCCACTAAAACAACTTCTCTTCCCTTGGCGTAGCTTCTGATGTTGTGTGTTGGTTGATATCATTCTCTTCACTATGAAAATAATTCAAATTAGACCAAATATCAAAATATAACTCATACTTGAGAGATATTCCAATGATATTATATCATCCTTTAAGCTTTCATTGGCTTGCACAATAAACATGTTTCTTTACTTTTCACTGTCTGCAATCAATTTCTTCTTACAACTAATTTTATTTTCCTTCTAAGAACATCCATGTTCTATTCATTTCCTTACAACATCTCTTGGTGAAATTTATTCACTTTCTCCTCGTCTGTCATAACTACCTCACCGAAATTTCCTTTTTTCTACTTACATTCACATACATATATCATTAAAGTTTTTTAAACTTACAAGATCATTCCTTGATCTTGTCTTCAACATCCTTTCGCAACTTGTACCGAAAGAAATGGTTGAAGTCTTCATTTGGCTTCGTAACATTTCAAGATTCTTCTCTACATAAAATTGTTTGTGTTCGATCTCCCAATGACCAATTCCTTTTAGACCAAAACCCTTCTATCCGTATCTATTACCAATAGAAATTATACACATACTAAGAAAAAAATTAAATCTTTGAATGAAAAACCCCAAAGAGCACTAAGCTAGCTCGATACTGTAAAAATGATGCAGCCATATGACCGCAATACCCACATAATCTCAAATCATACATTTCCCGTGATCTTCTCGATGGGATTCCGTTTCCGAAACTCGTTGTTGCAATAGTAAATACTTCGTCGATTAAAAAAAAGACACTTTACAAATGGAGAGATTATACACCCATCTACCTTTAATAAACTTATTTCATAAGACCAAACTAGAATCCCACAAATGCTTTATCAATCGTGTTTTATAAAGGAAAACCCCAATTCCATGCTTTCTAATCATCCCGCTCAAACCTTTTTATATGAACACTACATGAACCGAGGCTTACCACAAATCCTTATCTACAATACTCATCATATATACTCCATCACACTTACACTTAGAAACTATAGATCGCAAATGTCAAATCGCATCGGGAATTCGCATTCAAGGCTCATCGTAATATCACAACTTTAGGCTTCATCACAATTCAGCTCCCAAACAATATCACAAATCAGAAATTTTACTATTTCGCATATCACAACCTATAAGGTTTTGAAAAGACGTAATTACAAAGATCCTTTAATCGATGCGATATGGGATATGCACGAAAACTCGGATGTGGTTCTTCCTTGCGCCTTAAGGTCCTTATCACTTTCGCATCTCCGAAGGTGATATGGCTTCGATTGTCCATATTCCACTATAATCCTCTCGATGTTATCTTCGACCATTCACCTTCCACATCATTTATACGATAGATCTTCACCATCCAGTTCTCACTTCATATCTCGCGATATAATCTCAACTATCCATTCTCCACTTCACCCCGCGATCTAATCTACACCATCCATTCATGATTTACACTTTTTTCGAAACCTTCGAACTAGGTGGAAAAACGTAGTTCTACCTTCAAAAAATATATTTGTTTTTCCTCTCGTCCACAAATAATACTATTGAAATTACCGCCAAACTAACATCCATTTGCCATTTAAATAAGGAAATCTCAACTCATATGCACCTACATATGGATTTCTAAGAAAAAATTTAAGCACTAGTTCCACAAATGAAAACTTCGTAAATTTCATCAATATTGCTCGGCCACGTAGAAGTATTCTAACTATGCAGATTCAAATTTAATGCATTTTATACTCGTTAATGACTCAATCATAAATGAATTGTGAAGTCACCATGAAATTGTGTAGGAGATGAGCATTCTAAAATAGAATTGCTTGACACACCCATGGTGTATCAAAACCCCATCTCATCGCTCTCACTACACACCGTGTTTTTTAATTAATATAAAAAAAGTATATTTATAAAGGCTTAAGCTATACTCCTAAGTCTATTAACTCCTACCTCATAAGGCCTAAACTATTAACCCTAGGCTAGGCCCTTTTTGTTTCAAAATGCTTACCAATATATACAAAAAATGAATTATGAACCATTCTTAGGTTAGATCCAACAAGCCTCTCAATATTTCCTAAATATTCTCCTAATTTCACTTTTACTCAACCGAAATCCTATATTAGACCTCTAGATCCGTAAAATCCTCACTCCTCCTAGGATTACTCACTCATCCGTAAGATCTCTACAACTCACGGGATATTCTTTATTAATCAAATTACATTTAAATCTCTTTAGAACTCAAACTAAACTTATGAAAATAAAAAATAATTAAGGGAGCCCACTCATTTTAGTAAATGTGTGATAAAACTCCTAGGTCTTATAAACCTTGAAGAATGCCTTCGCATAAATGTTAAAACTCAAATATTAATTTTTTTATAATGATTGATAATGATGATAATAATAATAATAATAATAATTTATAATAAATTTATAACTTAGTTAATTTTATGATTTCTTATTTTTTAGTTTATCTTGGAAATGTGATATATATCATGTAATAAGTGTTTTAATTTCTAGACATTTACCAACCACTTAACTTATATGATTACAACAAATTTTTAAATATCTAAATTATGAAATGATACAAGATCTTCAACATTTATCAATTATTGAATATTTAATTGATTTAATTAACTATTATCATATATTCATAAATAATTATCACTTCTAGTGTTGTAAACTATTTTGTGTTCCACAACCTCTCGGTAGTTGTTATGGTCATTTTCAAAGGCATATAAACATGATTATTTTGAACCACCTCTAATTGTAAGTTTACAAGATGGGAAAGAGAAGATGGTCCAAAGGGATTGACATAACCCAATACTAACTTCTTTGTAACTAGCTAAAGCAACCATATAAATTATATGGTTGGTCACCTTTAATAGGCACTAATTTACATCATGCTACATGTTATATGGCTAAGATTAAAAAAATGTTAGAAATTAACTAAATTATAATTTTATTTTAAATAATAATTTAATAATAATTATTATTAATTATAAAAACAATTTATGTGTGAATTAAATATATAAATATACATTTAAAAAACATGTAGCAATATTCTTGATCCTCAGATACACCTTACTTTATTACCGATATTCTTATTGGTAAATAGGTTTTTCTAAATACCATGGGCCATCACTCATGGTTTATAAGTACAATATGTCTAAAAACCCATAAATCATTTCCGTGACAATTTTTGAATGAACCAACTTAATTAAAAAGTGAAAAAGACATAATTATTTTGGAGATAAATCTCAATATTTAAGAGTATTTCAAAATTTCCAATTTAATTTAAATTTTTATCATACATAAATGGACCAAATTATATAAAAATAATCAAATTAAATCTTATATAATCCATAAATATATGGAAGAAGAAGAATTGTACCGTGACAATAGAAACCAAGAACACATAGGAATACATGCTCTTCTATCCCTGCATATAAGGATCCATAATTTGTTGTCTAAGAAACAACATACTATTCTTGAAATGAAATTATAAAATAAAAAATAGATAGTGACTTAGATTCTTAATATAGAAATTAAAAAGCACAAAGATGGAGAGCATTTTTTAGGAATAGAAAAAACGAAGAAGAGAGTGTGGTCTTTTATTGTATGCAGTAGTAAAAAGAGTTACCGGGAGTTTCTCTAGCTAAAAATAGAATAAAGAACTCAACAATCGATTTCTTGGCTAATGATGTTAATAAAGGAAAAAGTGACCTAACAACTTCGAACGAATATTATTTTCCAGAGTGGTCTTGTAGCCCAAGATGGGCTTTGTTGATATTCATGATTGAGAGAAAGATTGCTCACGCCTAGTTTGTAGCTTTGTAGCTAAATTGGTGAAAAGTTCACTGTGTTTTTTTATTTTCTTTGCTTTTGAATGTGTTTTTTATTTTCTTCGAGTGTGAATTCATTTACCTTTAATAAAATAATATATTTTCATTAATTATTATAACATTTTTATTATAGAGGTTATTAAAAATATATTATTTTTTTTATGACGTATTAACTTCTTATATATATATATATATATGAAAATATAATGGTTCGTCTTGAAAGATTATATTTGAAAATTTAAAATTTAAAGTTTTTCAGCATTTTGGGATGGTTTAATAATAATAATGATGGATGACATCAACCTCATCACTGATTTTCCTTGTTAAATCGACAAGCATACCTTTTAGTTGGTAGTTTCCTTCATAAAAAATATAAGCATGTCTTGTAATGGACCATTTTTGGTTATTTTTGTTGAATTTAAAGGTTGGAATCATGATCTCAGAGAATATTATTATTTATTAATTTGTATGATGATAATTTTATTGATGGAAAATAATATTTATTAATGTATATGATGATTTGAGAATGTATACTTTTGTGATCTACATTTATTTTTTCAAAAAATCTTTCAAAATTACATCACAATTTATAAAATCAATAAATTTCAAGTTATTTAATGTAATTCATTATCAAGAAAATAGATGATTATGTTATTCTATTAAAAACTATTGTGTTATTCTCTAAAATATATATATAATGTTCTTTAGTTTCCATGTAAGGATTTTGGTTATAGGTTCTCATTATCGATAATAATTTTGACCCAATTTATTTGGTTATAGGCTGTCATTTCCCACCAACCTTCCCATTAAGACACTTTTTTATATCAGGACATCTCCTATATTCTTGTATTATTCTGTTATTTTTTCCAACAAATATAGAACTACAAACATCACGGCTATTCATTAAATTTAAGGTTTCATGATTTTCTTACATTTTTTGTGTGAAAAATGAAGCCAATTTATTTAGATTTACGGTGTGCAAATTGTTCGCCGAACGGATTGGATCGTCATTTATTTTTTAAAGAAATTGATTTTTAATCACATTATCTGCGAAATTGTTTTTTCTTATACAATATACTTTCATTGTCTTAATTACCGGTAAATGGAACAACATCGTAAGTAGCTTAATTTTATCTTAATGTTTGATTAATGCCGAGGTTCTCTTGTTCTTATGTTTTCCTCGCTCTTCTTTCCAATAACAATAAGGAATTAAATAATGAAAATACAACACACAACGTGAGACAGAGCTCACACAACTTGTTAGCCCGACAACATTACATATTTATGTTAATGTGCACGCTCTCGATATTCCTAAGTTTGGAGCAATAATTCTAAACTCGGTGGAACTAAACTCTAATTATGAAAGTCTCGTTCAACAAACCATAACCACTCCTATTTCTACATTATTCTAGATTATTCTCACATCCTCCTTTAATGGAGAAATGAATTTTCTACAACACCTAATTTACTTCTCAAAACTTCAAAATTAAGTTTAAGAAAAAGGCTTGGTAAAGATATCGGCCATATTATCCTTGGTATTACAAAATACTAAATCAATTTCATTTGATTCAATTTCTCGTACAAAGTGGTATTGTACCAATTTGTTTTGATCTAACATGATATATTGATTTTGTGCTAATTTGGTAGCACTTTGATTATCACAATTTAGAGGCATGTTGAATCACTTTTCTCCTCCTTGAGATCTACAAGAATTCTTCGCAACCAAACAAATTCACGGTGGCATTGGTAAAAGCTTTGTACCTAGAGCCCCGTTGATGATAAATAAAAATTTGGTTGTTTCTTACTACTTCATGACACAACCCCCGATCCTATATGAAATGCACAAGCCTAGAGGTAGATCATCCGTCATCGTGATTTCGCCCAATCAATCGAAAAACCTATCGTGCAACATCGTATTCATCAAGATACATTACCTAAATCGATTGATCCATTTAAGTATCGTAACCTTTTTGTACCATTCATGGATTTCTCGAAGGCTTAGCCATAAATCGACTAAGGATACCCACCGAGTATGCAATGTCTTGTCCGGTAGTGGTGAGATAGTTCAAACTTCCCACCAACTCACGATATAAAGTTCCATTTGCCTCTTTAGTTCCATCTTCTTTGTACAACTTTGAATTCTCGTTAAAAGGAGTTAACATAGCTTTGAAATCACTCATATTGGAACTTTTTAAGAATTTCCTCGTGTATTTACTTTGAATGATCAATGTTTTACCAGGCTCTCTCCATACCTCAATTCCTAAACAAGTAATGCAATTCACCCGAGATCTTTCATTTCAAATTCCCGAGACAACTAAATTTTAATTTCTTTAATTAACTTGTAAGAACTACATGTGATAATGAGATCATCCACATATAAAGATATTAAAGCAACATTTCCTTCTTCATCTTTCTTAACATAAAGGTTAGATCATTTTTTCATTTCACAAAACCCATTCTGATGAAAGAAGGTATCAATTCCTATATACCATGATCTTGGCACTGCTTTTAAACCATATAAGGCTTTTCCTAACCTCAGAGATCAGATGTTTCCTTGTCCTCAAAGCTTCACAAACCCTTCGTGTTGATCCGTATAAACTTCTTCCTTTAAATCGTCATTCGAAAAGAAGATTTGACATCCAATTGATGTATATTCCAATTATGTTTGTAGCTAAGGCATTAAATACGCTAATTGTATTCAATTAGCTACCGGTGCAAAAGTATATTCATAATCAATTCCTCCCGTTGAGCATACCATTTTGCAACTAATCTCGCCTTTAAATTTATCAATGCTACCATCTCATTTTAAATTTAGATTTATACAACCATTTTCTTCCAATTGGAACTTTGTTTTCAGCGGTTCAACTAATTCCCATGTTTGATTTTTCATAAGAGAGTAACATTCATCATTCATGTGCATTTCTCCATTTTTCATGCTCTTTAGCTTGTTCATAATCAATCGGTTCTACAACATTTGTGATATTAGACATCAAGGCATAATCTCTATACCTTGCAGGAAGCCGGGTTTGTCGGGTTGACCTTCTTGTCTTTACCCATACCCGTTGAGTTCCATCCATGATTCTCCCCGCTTTGAGGTGAATATTTGTCTCATGATGAATCACTACCGTTCGGATGTGCTCATGTCGCTTTCATTCTAATCTTGAACCCGTACCTATACCTATTTCTATTTCGTTAACCAAAGTATCAATTTTGACATGATCATCATTAGATATATGCCATATCATTCATCAGATCAATTTTATCAAGATCCTCATGAAACACCACATCCGACTTGCAACAGCTTTGCGGAATCGGGATCAAAATATATTTCTAATCTATACAATACCTAATAAAAACACACTTGATTGACTTTGCATCAAGATTTCTTCTATTATCCTTAGGAATATGTGCAAATGCAAGACATCAAAATACTCTTAAATAACCGACATCAAGCACGACCATAAAGAATCTCGAAAAGGAATTTGAAAAGATAATTTCTTAGTGGGACTTTCGATTCTTCAAACAAAGAGCAAACATTAATGGTTTCTACCCAAAAACCATTAGAAATGTTTTTACCTTGAATCATATCATGAAAGCACACTCCACCGTTGTTCCATTCCATCTTCAAAGAACACCATTTTGCCGAGGAGTATGGGGTACCGTGAACCGTTGTTGGATCCCATGAAATTTACAATACCTCGTTAAACACTCCTCGATTGTATTCACCACCTTGATCTATTCCGAGAATTTTAATGTATTTTTTTCTATTTACTTTTCAATCAAAGCCCCGAATTCCTTAAAATACCCAAAGACATCATTTTTTCTTCTGTGTATGAAATAGACCCATGTATATCTAGATCTATCATCAATAAAAATAAGAAAGTAGGAAGCACCACCAAGCGACCTAGTTTGCATAGGTCCACATACATCAAAGGTGGTTAATTCAAGTATATCATATTGTCTTTTTTCTATATGAATGGGAAACTCTTTCTATGATGCTTACTAAGTGCGCAAGCTTCACATGGTAAATTTTCACACTTCATAACAAGAAGACCTTCCACCTTTGTTTTTTCTTTGCAACAACAATAAATCTATTGTAATTTAGGTTCCCAGCATGTGATGCCATAACTCGCTATTGACATTGTTGTGGATGTCAATGAAACATGACGCTGATTGTCACATCCAATTTATAGAATCCACCAACCCCGATACCCGTGGAAACAATGCTATAGCGATCCTAAACATCTTTCACAATACACCCCAATTTACCTAATTCCACTTTTAAATTATTATGAGTGATAGTTGAAATAGATATCAAATTCTTGTTAATACCATGAACATACATCACATCATGAATCTCTGTCTCATTTGTCCATTAGGTAAGTACATACTTATTATGCTATATCCTTGGACTTTATGTGACGTGTTATCTCCTGTAAATGTGTGTGCCATCAGCTTTCTTGTAATATTTGGTCATACCATTCTTTATTACAAGTCATATGAGCTCATGCACCAGAATCTATAAACCAAGCAGCTTCCTCATCATCGCCAAGCAGACAATGCAAGCGTCGAAAGAAACAATTTAAAAAATTTTTAAATCCATTAGTAACCGAAGTGTCTCTATTCAAGGATATTCTCAATATGCCTTCGTGTCTTTGATTTGATTCATGATTATTTCTTCTATAGAAATCTTTAGCTAGATGTCCAGGTTTTCCACAATAATCACATTCGATATTTCTTTTAACATAAGAATCAGATGTGTCATACCTTTCTCGCTTTGCCCGAAAATGGCCTCCGTTCCCGTCCCATGGTCTCCCTCTAATGATCTTTTACCTCTTGCAATCAATGCCAAATCGTAATCATTTGAATCCAATTCAAAAATTTTCATTCTTCTCTTCTTTCAAGAATAATTCCGCCTAATTCATCAAATGTAGGAGGCATTTGTCTAGCCGAGAGTGCTAAAATAAAGACTTTATAGTCTTGGACAAAACCCTTGAAAGAACACATAAAATCACACAGGACACTTTTTCATCAATGTCTCCAAGGTTATCACTTAAGTCTTTAATTCTAAAAAAAAGGTGCCGATTCTTTCATTGGCTTCCATTTTGATAGATAGTAGTTCCACTTTTAAAAATAAAATGTTGTTTGCATTAGTAGTTTTGTACAAACCTCGTAGAGATTCCCACATGTGCTTTGAAGATGCACAACAGAATGAGGAATGATGTTGTCCTTTCATGCGTACATGCTCAACAACACTTTCGCTCTCATTTCTAACTTATCCCAATCCGGAATTGCAACAACAAAAGAAGCAGTTTGGGCTCGTCACCTTTGACACCGTCCGTAGGCCGTATGCCTCGAGAACGGTGACCAAATTTTAAACTTCCAATTGATGTAGTTTTCGCCATCAAGTTTGGTGGAGGATTAGCCATTGTTTTCTGGGCCGCAATGACCAGATTCAAGGATCTAAGTAGCATGTTTTATCGAATGCAACGATGCACAACCCAATCCTCGTAGTCCACGAGGATCCTCAAATCATTCAAATCCGAATTATGAATGAATGTCTAGATCGATTGAATGATGAGAGAGACACACATACAATATAGTAAAACACAATCGAATCCCCCTCGTTAAAAAGGGTATGAGTGATACCGCGAAAAATGATCACTTCCACCGATAGCAAACAAAATCTCTTCTCCATGCTCCTTCCACGGCCTATGCAATCGACGCAAGAAGCAAACATCTTATGGGAAATTCCACTATAGGATATGTCAGTCTCTTCTAGGTTTTTATAGCATCAATGCAATCCAAGCTTTCGTATGTGGACAGGATACTTACAATACAACTAAATTCTTCTGCTGGAATCCAGCTTTGCGTAAGCGCACTTTCGCTCCCTTCAAGCTCACCTTCATAGCATGCACACAATCACCGTGCCACACCTTCTCAACCATGGAGATATTGTAATGCAACAACATTGTTTACAAGGTCAACAATGTCAATGATCCTAATCTAATGTAACTATCACTCTCAAACGTCCGAATCTCTTATAACTATCACGCCCCATCAACGGAGTGTTTGCAATGGGCTCTAGCCTTGAATTTTTCCCTGCCGACCACCATCGGCCCAGTTAAAAACAAAAGAATGCTGGATTCCAAACGAACCACTACTCTTTCGAGTGCAATCGGCGCATCAATTCAATGTCGTGTATTTCGCCATAAACACGACATTTTAAGTGTTCGTTTCGTACAATGTATTCTCAATCCATAGCTTCAACTCAATTATGTGCTCGATACTAAATTAAATAAAGAAAATACAACACACACAACATGAGACAAAGCTCACACAACTTGTTATTAGCTCGACAACATTATATATTTAAAGCACGCACTCACCTAATCTTCCTAAGTTTGGGGCAAAAATCCTAAAACTCGGTGGAACTAAACTCTAATTATAAAACTCGTTCAACAAACCATAACCACTCCTATTTGTACATTATTGTAGATTATTCTTACATAAGGTTCCAAATGAATTTTTTTAATATTTAAAGCACGTGACCACCCCATGTATAAGAAGTATCATGCAATTAGGTGAGTTACGATATTGGTATTGATATTTATATACATTTGTGTGTCGCATTATTTTGGCCGTGGGGTCGGTTTTGCGTTTACTCTACGAACATGTGGGTGTTCTTTAAAAATGCTTATCGTAGTCCACAATTTTGATGATATATCCGTGTTAACAAATGGCCATCCACTTTCTTATGAGGTGCCTCCTAACCTACTCTCGCTGCTTTTCGAGTCCGACACATTCGAGGATGATAATGATGTACTTCCGATGTGTATGGTTGGTGGAAATATTGACCCCTTACCATACCGGGCCAATGACCTAGGATTCAACAGTTGGTACTCTAGCACACCGCCCCGCCGTCCGATTCTCGTGGCATTTGTGCGCTCTGACATTTTTAGATCTTCATCTCATGACCGAGGCCACCCAAGAAATGAGTTATAATTTTTCGTTTTATAAGTCACAGTTAAGAATCGTACGTAAAAAAGGCATAACGCATGAACTCGATATGATGGCGGTGACGAAAAAATGAACACTATTTGAATGATTTGAAAGTGTTTTTCAAAGATAATTTTGGAGACTTTTCTGTACCGAACGACTCATATTCTATACTATATTTGTACTTTAATGTTTGAAGTGAAATATGTGTTAACAAATCGCCATCCACTTTCTTTCAGTGCCTCTCCTAACCAACACTCTTTTTCGCAGTCCGACACATTTGAGGAGATAATGATGTACCATGTGTTTGGTTGGTGGAAATATTGACCCTTTACCATATCGACGCCAATGACCTAGCCTTCATCAAAAGGGTACTCTAGCACACCGCCGCCTGTCCGATTCTCGGTGGCATTTGTGCGTCGGATTTTCTCGTATCTTTATATGATGACTGAGGCCAGCAAGAAATGAGTTATAATTTTTCGTTTTATAAGTCAGCGTATAAGTCCTTGGTGACAATAAAGGCATAACGCATCTTCCGGATATGATTGCAGATTAGAAAATTCACACTATAAGAATGATTTGAAAGTGCTTTTCGTAGATAATTTCCGGAGACTTTCCCGAAATGACCTATATTTTATATTATACTTGTACTTTAAATGTTTGAAGTCTCGAATAAAGTCACCCGTAGGTTTAGACACTCAATAATTTTTGATAAGTTGATTAATATCTATTCGAATATTAGAGAAGAGACTAACTTTTCAAAGTTGCATGTAAACCTCATTCAATTCCCACAATTCTATTCTATCGTATAACTAGTTTTGGGAATTATGGCTTCAATTAACATCACCAGCTTTTTAAAAATAAAAATAAAAAGCCTAGTCCATGATACAAAATATTATCAATATATATAGCATGAAGAACATAACAATACTCCATGTTAAGTACACGTACTAGCCGGCCACAGTTACATTTTCCTCCGGATTTTAATCCCATGGACAATATCAACGACATTGAATCAACAACAGTTCACAACACAGTTTGATCTTTTGATAATTATTCCAATTAAAATTAATACACTTAGAAGCAAATCTAATTTTATGGAATGAATCTTAGCATTAGGAAATACACTATAAGGTTTTCAGTCGAATAAGTAAAGAAGTATAATATAAGAATCACTTTAGTTTCTAGTATGAGTATGCCATCATTTTCCCAAATGCCTCTAGGTAATAGAAAAACGGAATTTTTAGTTATTCCTTGTATGCTTAGAAATACTTGAATAGTCTGCATGCAATGCAAGTAAATATTTGCTTTTGCATAGCAAACCATTACTTAATTGAAAGAAAAAACTATCTATGCAATCACAATAATTTAATATTTTCGGTTGGATTTTTGTTGTATAATTTTGGATATTATTATCGTTTTTTAAAACTTGATATATAAAATTTTATAAATAAATTTCAAGTCATGAATTTTATAATTAATATATAATATTTTTAGTTTGAGTTTTTCTATATAATTTTGAATTGTCTTATATTTTTTATTTAAAAATTACAAATAAATTTAAATATGTTAAGATAAATAAATATATATGATCATGCTGAAATATACATATGATTATGCTGAATTATATGCGTGGGGTGTTATGTTGAATCCTAAAAAAAGCAAAATTGAATATATGATTATGATGAATTATATGCCTGGGGTGTTATGTTGAATCCTAACAAAAGGGAAAAATTTAATATGATATTGAAAAATATTAAAGTTGATTATTTTTTTCATTAAAATAATACTTATATATCTTTTAATTTTTTTCTGGTTTATTAAAAGTATTTTTAATTTTATTTTTATTTATATTTTAAAATTTTAAGAAAAAAATCTAAATATAAAATTGTTCATTTTAATTTTATCAAATATAATGTATAAGATTGTTTATCATAATAAACAAACACACTAGATAAACATGATTTATTCAAATAACAAAGGATTGAAAAATCAAATGTAAATTTTTATGTTCATGAAATCTATAAAGATGAGCATAGTCATTTGCACTCGATTATCCTTTTTGTATATCAAATCCTTTACCTTATATAATAGAATAATTTTATTTATATTAATGGGTTTTGTTGGCTACATAACTCAAAGTATGAGAGAAGTCGGCCTCACCATGGGGAGGCACCTCCCTCTCAAGTGAGGACTTTAAATTCACAATGCTTGACAAGTCACCGACACCTACAACATTCATTCCCGCGATGCTTTGGTTTCTCGTATTTTATTCTCTCGCAATATATGGCCAACAAATCCAAATCCCATTCTCATTCATTACTTCGCTTTCCAGCTTTTCTCCGTGTCCGTCATGGCCTACAAGCCTCTCTCTTTCTACTCCACAACCTCCATCTCGCGCCCTCCATGCTCCTCCTCAACCACCCTCTTAGCTCTCCTTCCCTCCCGTGCAAACCCACCATTCAAGAGGACACAATGCCTTTCCTACACTACATGAGATGCCGACACAAAGGAGGCGAGGTCTCTTCTCCCACCCCGCAACTTTAGTTATGGTGGAGCACTCCTTGGCCTTCTCTCCGTGGCTTTGGATGCTCCATAGTTTTTTGACACTCAATTTTCTCCACTCAACTTTCACTCCGCCTCCCTACGTCAGGGGTTCATTCCTACTGTGTAGCAGAAGCGCCTTCGTTAGTCGACCCTTTCACGCTCCTCCTCCCTCGGCCAAGGAAAACGGGTATTCATGTCAAAAGCATGGAGGATGCTTCATATAGTGGAGGGAGTAGCCTTGCGAAAGGCGTCCTTAAAAAATGTCAATGAAGGGGACAAAATGTGAACGCTCAACTTCAACTCCACAACCTGAGGATGCTTCATATAGTGGAGGGAGTATCTTGCCTAAGGTGTCCAACAAAAATGTCAATGAAGGGGACAAATGTAAACGCTCAACTTCAACTCCACAACCGGCTTCAAGCTCTCAAGGTTGACTTAATCGTTGAAGAAACTCCTCAAATGGAGCAAGATGACACGAAGGGACCTGGTAGTTGTAGAGCCATGGCTCTCCTTTTTCCCAGCTTTTTACATGTTTCTATGTTTGATTCTCTTGCTTTTTCTTCTATTTTACTAGTTGGTTTCCCCAAGAAGAGGAGCTCTCTTTTTGAAATGCTGAACTCTTTAAGGGTTTTCTTACCGTGAACAACAACCCACTTTTTGAATTTTTGTAAATACTATCCAACAAGAGTTGGCTAATTTTGCACAATATAATAGAATTTATCATTACTTAGAAAAGAAATATGAGATGTTTCGCAAAATATATGATGTCTAATTGAAGAGCTTGTAAAATCAAAAAATCATATGATACATGATAAAGATTCATAATTATAGTTTTTCTTCGTTAACCGGCATGAGTAGAGGTTCATGTTTCTATTTTCCAAAGACGTAACACTTTGCATACACCTACTTTGCATACACTTGTTGTTTTAAAACATCCTTCCTCTATTTCATGCATTGGAGAAACTCTATTTAAGATATAAGATGTTTAAATAAGACATTGTTTTACGTACACCCGCCCGATTTTCTCTTAGTATAAACAATTCTTTCCATTTATACTTTGCACCTCTCTCTTTCAGATGGTGAGGATTTGCACCTCCCTATTTCACTGCTCACAGTTGCAAATTAATAAGAATAGACATATTATATAATTTCTTCCATGTCAAGAATACCTATTTTATGTGAGTGAGTACCCATGTGAGTGCAAAAAAATTATGTCATGGTTTTCTTTTTAATGCCTAATAAATCTTGTTACCTTAAAGAGGGCAAATTCTAAGTTTATTCGTAATGGAGAATAGCACGTAAAATATTGAAATAGAATCCATTTTTATCACGCATGTATCATGACCTAATCGCTCATTATAAAGGCTTTAGACATATGTTTAAAAAGGCGTTAGACATATAAGCTTAAAAAGGAAAATGAAAATGTAGAACATCACACGCAATTTAAGCTATCTTTACGGCAACATTGCAAAGAACAGGTAGAAATCTAATTGTCGTTGGTTACCGGTTAATCAAATGTGTGAGTGGAGATGGGAATTTTCTTGGTAGTCAGCGTTAAACACGAGCATAAAGTTATCTTGATAAAAAGGTGAAGGTAATGTAGTATTTTTTCATTTCCAATATCATCATTAGTGTTATACATTAAAAATGGTAAATGACTTGAATTCATAAATTTAGTATCAATATTTTATAAATTAGGCTAAGAAAATAATGGAAATTAGTTTAAGATTAGGATAAAATCTTGTAGAAATTTTGAAAATTTGGATTACAGCTTTCAAACATCGTGATTTTGCTGCTTTGGGGTTCTTGATTGTGTTGAATCTATTTTCACTATAAAATAAAAATAAAATCAAACACCACAAAATTCGAATTTTTGAATTTTTTTTAAGAACTTGTAAGAATTTGTGATGTGGGCTCCAAATTTAAATGAAACTATATTTTTTTAGATGTAATTTATTATGTAATTAAAAATAGAGTAGAGTAAGTTTTGCAAATTTTATTAAATTAATTTTTATTGTTGGATTAGAATTTTTACTCATTATGTTGATAAAGTATGTTACTAGGTTCTTAGATTTTAGTTTAATTATTAAATACTTATTAGGTTGATCTTCAAATTTAACCTTCATGGAATAATCTAGAATATTTTTAGTAGTAATGATAGATCAAAGGTTAATATTTATCTCATAAATAGTTACGATTTTTATGACATTTTAATTAAATTAATTAATGGTAAATAAATGTTTATTAAACATGAGTTATGGTTTTTTTTGGAATGTGGTATTACGAATCCATAGTATTGATTCATATTGTAACAAAGCCTAATAATTTTCATAGTAAAATAAGAATAAATCTCTATGGTCAATAAACTTGTTACATGTTATTTTAAATTTACATATGTTTAACTTAACTATTAATTGATGATAATAGTAATAACTAGAAATTGCACTACATGTTGCAAAAGAAACATAGTAAGGAAATAGCATAGGGAAGAGTAGCTCAGAAGAAATAAGAAGTTGCATAGAAGGACCCATTGTGGAGGAATGAAAAATCAAAATTTTTCTTCCGTGGAAGTAGGTAGTGAAATCTTAATGCACATCGCTTCTTTGAGCCTTACAAATCATGAGGCCTATGTTGAAGTTAAGTTGGAATACATCGTTTGTTGAGTCACCTATGTATTATTTCCTTCATGATCTTTGAAAATATTCAAAAAATCACATTTTTCATTATTTTGGTTGAGTCACCTAGGTATTGTTGTGCGGAAAACAATAAGTGAGAAAGAAATAGAATACAATAACCGAATGAAAAAAAATGAAGGATAAACACATATGAGTAAATACACAAAATTTATTGCAAAACCTCAACAAGGTGTTAAGGAAGCATCCATGGGGCAAGGGATTGGAGACTCTTATTAATCAAAACACTTCCATACTTTACAAGCCTTTCGAGCCATCTTATTTAACCCGGGACTTATTTCATTATTCCAACTACATTACGTTATTCCAACTAATCAATAGGTAATAAGTAAATTTGCCCAAAATAATCATTTATTTACATTTTTGTTGTCATATTTTAACAAACTCCACCTTGACAACAATTTTCCTAATCCTTTGCCCTTGCCCATTCATCATATTTTTTGCAAGCCGAGAGAAGCGAGACACCATCTTAGCTTCTCTACCTAGAATCGCTTTGTTAATATATCCGCATGGACGCCCCGTGTGCGGACCTTATTGAGAAGTACTTTTCCGCCTTCGATTACATGTCTCACAAAGTTATACCTTACATAGATGTGCTTGGTCTTGCTATGATAGGTCGGATTTGTCGCCAAATGAATAGCGCTTTGACTATCACAAAACACATTCACTTTCTCCCGCATCCTTCCAATCTCATCAATTAGACCTTTTAACCAGACAATTTCACAGCATTTGAAGTAGCTATATATTCATCTTTAGTAGTGGACAAAGCAACTGCTCTTTGAAGCTTCGACATCGAGCCGATTACTCCACTCCGGCAGATTAAAAACATAACCTATAGTAGACCTCCTTTTCTCCAAATCACTTGCATAATCAGCATCCACGTATCTGCATATTGAACCTTCAAGACCATCAAAGCTGATGTACTGGTCACTTGTACCTCTCAAATACCGAAGCACCCATTTCCCTGCTCGACAATGTTCTTCCCCTAGATTTTCCATGAACCTACTGACAACTCCAACTGCATGTCAAATGTCAGGTCTTGTAGATACCATCACATACATTAAGTTTCTGTTGTAGCCCCTACAACACCCTCCAAAAAAACCCCCCATTTCAAATTTTTTGGAGCCCCTTGAAACTACAGAGAAACTAAGTGAAGAATCCATAAGGCCAAGTGGCCAAGTCTCAAAGTTAAACTTTTGATGAAAACTGCGACCCCGCGACCTTGCGACCCCACGACCCCCAGGTTGCCAAGTCGTAAAACTCCAATTTTAATGAAAAGTGCGACCCAGCGACCTTGCGACCCCGCGACCCAAGGTCGCAAGGTCGCAAGGTCGCAAGGTCGCAAAACTCTAGAATAACTAGATTTGCGACCCAGCGACCCTGCAATAAATGCCCACACGTGCGACCTTTTATATAAAGGAGGTCGCTAGGTCGCATTTTTCACATTCAGCGAATTGAAAGAAAATGCCTCCGACAGCTCGACTGGCGCGATTTTCCCAGGTAAGTTGCCATTTCCCTCCTGTTTTTTCTATTATGAGCATTTCTTACCAAACCCATGTCTCCTTAGGCTTTTAAATTGCCCCTTGTATGAGCTTTTACTTTTTTGTTTCAGGTTAGGATTGTTTATGACCCTGCTTTCACCACAACTGCCCAAGCTCACCACATTTCCTGTTTAGCTTTTCATGGCCTTGTCCCCTGCTCCCAAAGACACCCCTCAACTCTGCCTGGACCTGTTTAGCCCTATAATTTTCTAGTTAGAGGGAGAAAACCTTCACGCTGCGCGGGCCCAAAACCCCCCGACAAGCCCTAGCGCGACCTGCGACCCAGCGACCTAGTCGCGAGGTCGCAAGGTCGCATTCTCTTCGGATATTGGAATTTGCGACCCAACAACCCAGCGACCCAGTCGAAAGGTCGCAAGGTCGCATGTTCCCAATTTTCAGAGAGTTGCGACTCAGCGACCCAGCGACCTAGTCGCGAGGTCGCAAGGTCGGGTTTTCCTTTGTTTTTGAAATTTGCGACCCAGCGACCCTGCGACCAAGTCACAAGGTCGCAAGGTCACATCTGAGCTTATTATTACACCCTGAAACCCAGTAAAACCTGTCACACAATTTTGCATATCTCAGCTAAAATTCATTGCTAAACTGTAATTGTCTTTATAGCATCATGTCGTTCTTATCTTGGGATTCCTTTATGAATTTGACAGGTGAACTTCAAGGAGACATAGAATGCATACCTGTTCTATCAGATTCTAGCGACATGGCACTCCCGCTGTCCTGGAAGAGGGACAAGCAAGTGATGGAAGAAGTTGAGGAGTTTGACATGGTATCCCTACCCCCGATATACAGGGATACGCTATGTACGTTTGTGAAAGAAGACAGTATGCGATGATACCAAGTGTACCACGAGTTCGCCATACCTAAGGACGAATTTCCAGAAGATCTCCTAGACCGAGAAGTATTTTTAAGAGTAAAAATATCCAAACTTCATCTCGCGGGGGCGCATCTAGCTATATTTCCATGCCCAGAGGTCATAGACTGGATCATACAGAAAACGGATCCCAAGAAGTTCATGATCCGAGACAGCGAAGGCCAGGCATTTGCTATGCTCGTAGGCTCGGATGCCCACCTTTATTACTCATTGCCTCGCTTAGAAGAGTACTTCACACCAAAATGGGCTATTGCTCATGCAGTTCCTGTGGTTGATACTATTAGACAATGGTGGGAGGAGCCCGAGAAATTTAAAGTCAAGAAAGACCAAGAATATCCGGTGGCTAGCCTAAGAAAGGTTTATAAATTAGTTGCCGCCATGCTTTGCAGACTTTACGGGCACTCTGATTGCTCCACTTTTAGCGGTAGTTGGGCTACTATCATGGAGCATGTAACAGCACATGGCACCCATTTCAACTGGGCCGACATATTGATGACTTCGATGCAGACAAAATTATCCGCGGCATTGGCCCCAGATGATGGAATGCCTTCTAAATTTTACATGGCCTCTTACCTACTGGATGCTATCTGCGCAAGGTTACACTTTGAGGGATGGGCACACAACTGGGATTCCGTGCAGGCTCGTGCAATTCATCTGCAAATCAAGGTGTTTTGGGAGTCCAGGTATAAACAGGATATAGAGCAGATCTCCCAAGTATTTATCCCCGCTCTATATAGAAGACTATTTGGCCAAGATGCCCCCTGCATGTCTTGGCAAGCCAGAGAGACTCTAATCCAAGTGGCACATTGGTTCCCTTTCGCCGGTTATACTTTCATCCGAGTCTTTGGATCTTTCAGGGCACCACATGCTATGCCTCGCTTTGTTACAGACAAAATGCTCATTCAGGAGGTATGCTTCCAAATGTCTCAAGGGTTCTCCAGCATCCTGTCTAAAGGAAAAAAGAAGCCGTGGCCCCCGCTACCCCTCACCATCGGTGCTTGCACAGTTAAAGACTTCAAAGAAGTAGCAGCGGAGGGAGAAGCGATGAAAAGCTATCAACTTGGGGTGCTAGAACACCGAACATATGACCCAGAGAGAATAGTTCCTGAACACTGCAAGAAAGCTAAATTCAAGTGGACTTATCAGCATATTGAGCGTCCGACAGAAGACGAAAGAAGGAACTGGTATATTGCTGAGAGACAATTTGCTCCAGAGGTAGACTTGGGCCAAGAGGATCCGGATGATCAGAGCCTGGAAGACAGAAGCCGTCAGTTGGTAGGTGCCTCTTCCTCTTTACCCAAGAAGTCTCGGACCAGCACAGGGCTTACTACATCTATCCAACAGAAAGAAGCAGAAGCAAAAGCCCAGCAAGAAAGGGAAAATAAGTTAAAGGAGGATGAGGAAGAACGCCAGAAGAGTGCGACGGTAACACAGAAGAAGAAGCAGGCCAAGGAGGCCAGGAAAGAAAAAGAGGAAAAGGAGGCATAGACCGCAGCAGAACGGGCACTCAAGGTATAACTGGACAAAGCAGAAGCTGAGCGCCAACAGAAGGTCGAACAGGCTGCTGCAGCTGAACGCCAGAGGAAGGCCGAAATAGAAGCAGCAGCAGAAACTCAACGCCGACGAAAGGAAGAAGAGGAAAAGAATAGAGAAGAAAATGAGGATTAAATGATAGAAGACATCGAGATGATTCCCCTCGAAATACCTCTGGGCAGTACCAAGCTTTTCGATGTTAGTTCCCCCCAGGGGCAAGAAGAGGAAGTATTCGACCTCACTAGACTTACATTCGATCAATTCTCTTTCAAAATCAGGCAAGAGAAAAGAAGAGCTCTGGCGCAAAGCCCATCCGCCAAATCCACAATGGCAATAGGTAAAGACATAGTCCTTGATACTAGGACTAATCCTATAATGATAGCATCGGCGGGCACTACTTTCGCCGCAGCCACGGAAGAGAACGTAACCAGAATGAGTAGAGAAATAGTCTCTCTACAAAATAGACTGCAAGCAGCTAAGCAGCGCGAGAAAAGAGTAGAACAGGAGAAATCAAAGTTGAGAGCAGAAGTTCAACAACTCCAAAACCAGAATCCCCCGGTAAATGAAGTCCCACTAGCCATTTTGAAAGAGTGTGAAGTGTTAGAAGCAACCATGAGGCAGGTGTATGGAGAAATGTTCACCATCAAACAAACAGTTGCCCCACTGGTAAGAGCACGAGCAGAAACCAAGCAAAAGCACGAGTAGCTCAGGGAGGCCTCACAGGCCTTAGACAGAATGATGGACTGGATAGTGTGATACCCTCAGGCACCTGAGAATTTTCCCAAGAGGGATTGGATTCATACACAGGATGCTAAGGTTCAGCTCCGTATGGCAACACAGTCTAAGGAAAAACTATCTAAGGACCTGGAAAAAGTAATGTCTTCATATAACCACCTGATCAGCGGCATCGAATCGATGCACACTTTGCACCACATTCCGTCGCTTGGGGCATTGGACGAAGAGAAAGCCTGGGAACAAGTGGGTCAGGAGATCTAGTCATTTCTGCAGCCTATCAAGCAAGTCGCTGCTGCTCCCGAGACCGCGGCATCTCAAGAACATCTGGGTCAGTTTATTGCCACTTCAGTTCGGATTTATACCAAACTTGCCTCTCTTTCCAACCAGATCTCACAGAAGAGGGAAACCCTAGTGCCAAATGCTTTGGAATGCATGCATCGGTTGAAAGAGGAGGTCCCTCTTGTTTCCCCCATAGCGGCAGAGTACCAAACATGGCAAGATTTCCTCAAAGAATAGCAGGTTGATGCCCCTGACCTTAACATTGCGCGTCCATCTCCGCAGCCTAGTAGCAGCAAGTCATGAGCAGCAATTAGAGACAGGTCGCAGGTCGCACCGCCCGGGCAAGTCGCAGGTCGCACTGTCTATCCAGGTCGCAAGTCGCACATACCAGACAGGTCGCAGGTCGCAACCTCTTCAAGGTCGCAAGGCAACTCAACAGGCAGGCAGGCGAAAAGTCGAGAAGCCCAAAGGGCAAGTTTTGTGCTATAAAACTCCCTACGGGGAAAGTGTAAACGAGGCTTTTTCTTTAGGAAACTCAAGAGCTACATGGCATTGTATTTAAAGATTATACTCTTGTACATATGAATATAGATTCTTGTTAAAACACCCTATGGTTATGATGTGTTTTGCGGTGCGAACACTGTGTGTATTCCTTGTACAGCTTCAGAACATCCTATGATTAATGAAGCTGCACTCTTCATGTGATCATTTATGCGTCATGGCTATCTGTGTTGTATCAATGATGTTCATTTTATCATCTGGTCTATTAATGAATGTTAATGAACTATTTTGTTAGCATTTTGTTTTATCTTTCAGAAAGTAAAGGGATATCTCACCATAAAGAACTATTTCTTTTGTGGTCAGACTACCTTATAAGCATTACCCCCAAAGATGTGTTGCTAATGACATCTCCTGAGGTGTACATGTTTTATTTATGATCTTGCTACGCATAGTGTTTGATTCGTGTTTAATGCATCAATCCTGTATTTTGTATCATGTGAATAAGTGTGTGTCCGCAGGTTCAATCAGGTTATTTTGACACCGAAGGGAAGGCATCTTAAGCGGTAGCCGGACCCACACCCCGGACGGGATCCCTACTCCAAACGGTTCAAGGTCTAATTGGTAATTCCTACCGGGGAGATCCCCTACTGTTGGCCGGACAAATTTTCCCATCAACAGTTTCCTACAGCATTTTCATATGGTACACAAGACATATACTTCTTTTCTTCATTAGTTATAGGACTTAAATCTGAAAAAAGCTTAAAATGGGAAGCTAATGGAACATTAACAGGTTTCACATTGTTTATATTCAACTTTTCAAGTAATTTCTCCAC